>CM053607.1:52726096-52810670 GCA_028646535.1 Procyon lotor
CTGGCTTCTTGCTGAACCTCGCCCGCTACCTGGCCAGGTCCTCTGTGCCTTTGCTCACCTGCCTTCTCCACGCCCTGCTCCATCTCCTGTCCCAAGGCCAGCGCTACTCCCCACCTGACTCCCACCATCCGATGGATGGGATCCCCCTCCAGCCCAGAACCACTACAGCTCTGACCACCTGTGGCCTTGAATCATCTCACTGCCTGACGCTCTTCCTACACCTGTGTGTCTGAGTAAGTTTCAGTCTCCAGGTGAGGGCTTTTCTCCCTCTGGGAGCTCAGGCGCAGTCTGAGAGTCAGAACCTTTGGGAGAATCCGGCCTGGGATGGAGCCTGGTTTCTGGCACCTGCTTCCTATATGCCTTCAGACAATGCTTTTAATCCTTCCGGACCCCAATTTTCCCATCCACGAAACTGAGATTGTTATAGTACTGACCCAAAAGAGTTGTTGCAGGATTTCGTATAAAGCCCTTCGCTTCGTGCCTGGCACAGAACAACTGCTGAACACAAAAACAGAAAAGAGTGTTTATCTTCATTTTGTTCCTCTGTACCTCTGCACAGGCTGAGCCGGTAACATGCACAATGATAAAGGAAATATTTGTGGAATGGAATGAACGGACGTCATGTGAGCCTTCATTGTGTGTGTGTTTGGCTTCCCTTGCCAGCACTCAGGGAAACCAGAGCCGGTCATCTCAGGATCTAGGAGCCGGAGGAGAAAACCATCGCTACCAGTAGCAGAACCGTCGCTCAGACGCAGGTCCAAAGCTCTTTGAGAGTCAAGATATGTTATCTGATTTAATCCCCACGCCAACCCGACAGGAAGATATTTTTATGTCCCTCTGATAATAACCCTTTGTTGACCGCCTAGTGTGTGACAGCCCTTTGCGAGACACTTTTTTAAAAAATGCAATTTCATTTAAATCCTCACGCTATCTCAGGGAGATAAGGGCTATTATTACTGAAGAGGAAACAGGGTCAGAAAGTTTAAGTAAACTGCCCAAGGGCTAATGGGTAGTCAGAGAAGAGGAGAGGCTGCACGGGATTTGAAACAACAACAAAACCCAGAAACTTCCGTTACATCACCTGATTTACTGACCTTTTCATAGAACGTTCAGACCTCTGCATTCAGTAGGCGCTTAATAGGAACAGAATTGCAAACGCTTCAGACGGAGCAGTTTCTATTTCCGGTGCCCACCTCAATCTCCACCTCGAGGGAGGTTGTTCCCCACCCCCTGCGCTGCTGTCGTGATGTTCTTGTTTTTCTCCAGGCCCCGTGACTCAGCTTGCCGCTCCAGATGGCTTCCTGCCTTTCCAGTCTCGTTGGCTGGGGTGCTGGGGCCCTGGTACAGTAAACTAAAACCGAAAACATGTTGCAATGAAGAGTGGAAACCCTCCCCTTTTGATCGCTAATAGGAAGACGGGAGTCTGCTAATCATGGCGGTGGCTCCCCCCACAGCCTCCCCTGGACACAGTCCCTGCTCTCTAGCCCAGAGATCCTCCTCCAGTACATCCTTGATGCCTTGGAGATGCCGCCTCGGGGGGAGCAGGGACCAACAAAGGGGAAGGGCCCAGTTCTGTCATCCTCTTGGTCTGTTGACCTTACCAAGTTTACTTGCTGAGCCTTGGTGGCCAAATGGAGGGTGCCCGCCTCTGAGGGTAGTAGCTAGGGTTTCCAGATGCAGAATGTCCCATGCTATGGACTGTGTCCCACCCAAATTCATGTGTTCAATCCTAACACCCAGTGTGATGGCAGTAGGAGGTGGGGCCTTTGGGAGATCTTAGGTCATGGTGACGCCAGGGAGCTCTCTCGCCCCTTCTACCATGAGAGGACCCAGAGAGAAGGCAGCCAACTGTGAACCAGAGACGGGGCTCTCACCAGACGCCCAATCTGCTGGCACCTTGATCTGGGACTTCCCAGCCTCCAGAACTATGAGAAGTAAAATTTGTTTTTAAGCTAGTCTATGGGAATTTGTTACAGCAGCCCAAATGCACCAAACTGAACTAAATTTAACATCCAGTTAAATTTGAATTTCAGATAAACGATTTTTTTCATAATATAATTGTGTCCCAAATATTGCATTCAAATTTAACTGGATGTCCTGTAGCTTCACTTGCTAAATCTACAGCTCTATGTAGAATATACAGAGAGATAAACGTGAAGATGCTTTATCACCTGTCAAGAGCCATACACTGAATGATGTCTTTCCATGACACATAGGGCACATCCACCCATGGACCACCAGCTTGGCCTGGAGCAGAGAACAGATAGACTTACGGTCAGCTGGTGGAAAACTTGTACCCTCTCATGTGTAGCCCGTGAATTGGATACTTGGGTCTTGTTTATTTTGTTTGTCAATTGATTGATCTTTGGCCATTCACCTCTGGGGCTTCAACACTTCTATCTTTAATTCTCCCAAATGCTAGAATGAAAACCGTGGAAGCAACAGGTACCCAGAACTTTGCCTGTTGCTGATTGACACGTGTCTGGACCAAATGTCCTTTTGACTGCGTGGTAGAAGAAGAAGACAGCGTGACTTGTAAGTGAATTACTTAATGAAGGATGTATTTGGCTCCAAGATGTTCGCAGAGCCCTGCTTAACAGAAAAACAAAAGAAAATAGCTAATTTACATAGACTACTTGTATATTTGGGGTCTGGGGTGTCTCCTCCTATCAGAGTTCCGTGGAGGGAGGGATTTTTGTCTGTTTTGTTCCCCAGTACTATTTTGTGCCTAGCCCAGGAAAGGTGGAATATTTGATACCCTGAAACCATTTTAGCTGGCTACTTTAAATATAAACAAATACACCCATCATCTACTGGAAAGGGACTTTTCTGAAGCCAGTCAACCTCCCTTCCTTGTTAAGGAGATGATAGTCATGGGCCCAAGTCTTTTTGGAATAGAGTTATTTCCCCCAATCAGTGGGGGATTTCCCCCAATCAGTGACCAACTCAAGTGCCCGGTGACTAGGGCCCAAGAGCTAGGTTATTTGGTCTGCATTCCCCCAAACTCCCCAAAGTTCTGCTGCCATGTTTTTGTTTTTTAATGGGCTTGTCACTGGCTACCAAGACACTAATGAACGCCCAGTACCCGGTGAGGGTTTGGATTCTGTGATGGGCTGGCTCCACCAGGAAAGGAAGGGCAGGCTGACTTTAGAAATTTCTTGGCATCCAGAAAACCCCACAAGCCATCTTGAGATTTGCCTCTTAGAAGCAACTCTCCCAGTGGGGGAGCCCGACATTGTGGGTGACTTGGGACTGGCCCACCAAGTCTTACAGCAGCATTTGAATCCCCTCACCTCAGCAAGACCCTTCCTTCAGTTCTACATTAATGGTCACCGTTTCGGCACTCTCTCCATAGTTGTCACAGCTGCCCCCTCTTCTTCATCCCTATCACCCACCCTAATCCAGGCTTCCCCATTCCTCCCAGAACTAGAGCTTCCAGACTTTCCTCCTCATCTTCCTATGGCCCCAGAGCGATCCCTTTATAAGCCAAGTACCATCTGCGGTCAGCTTGTCTCGCATCTCCCATTCAAGGAAATTTAGGAAGCCTGATGCTCATCCTAAAATCTTTCCGAGTTTCTTTGCGGGAGGTGGGAGGAGATGGGGGTTATTTTCTTCTTGGACATTTCTTGCTCTGAATACCTGTTTCCAGTGGAAGGAGTCCAGCATGGGAATCAAAGACCTTGCACGCACACCCACGGTCACACCCACCCACGGGGGGCGGGGGGTGTATAATCATCAACCCAGAGGTGGCTTCGGTCCTTTTCTCTATTTTCCACCCCAGAAAACTCATACCAGTCATCTTTGTGAGCATGAGACTTCCCTGAACTTTTCTGGATGGAGTAATTTACATGTCAATGAGGCATCAACTTAAGTTATTTTATTAATGCAGCTTTAAATAAATATGAAATGCATACATCCCTTCTCATTAAAAAAAAAAAAAGTTAAACCATCAGAGATAAGCTAAGGAGGTAGAACAGGAAGATGGAGGAACGTGGTTTCTTGACATCACCATCAATCCACCCCTGAACTGCTTACCTCTTGGACTTCCTGTTGCAAGATATAAATAAACTCCTATATGTTAGGCTACTATGAGTCAGGTTTTCTGCTGCACGTAGCTGAACACGATCCTAGCTGACACACTCAGTGTCTGCCCTGAGCCTCCTCCGTCTCATCGTTTTCTGACCTCTTGCCCATTTAAATTTTTCTATCTAGTACTTCATCACTAGCTGAAAAGATATTCTTTCTTAATGGTTCACAAGTTGGCTCTCGGGTTTCCCAGGAGAATGTAGACTTCACATGAGGAAGGAGCTGGTCTTGTTCTCATGATATCCTCTAGGGCCTAATGCAATACTTGGCACATAGTAGGTGGTCAATAAATATTTGTCAATAAAGGAGTGAGTGCAAATTTGATCATGTCCTTCTCCATTCAGAGCATAAAATCCAAACTACTCAGATGGACAGTCAAGGTCATTTCTGTCCTGGACTCTGCCTGCCCCACCCACCTTGTCCCAAACCAGTTTGTACTGCTGTCTGTATGTATATCCTCCACTGACCCTTTGCACAAGCTGTGTACACACACACACACACACACACACACACACACACTTATTGAGCACCTACTGTATGCCAGAACTCTTTTTGGAATAGGAGGAAATTCAATGAACCAGACAGAGTGCCCATGAAATGGAGCTCGGGAGAAAAGATAGACATTGGCCAAGTAACTACAGTTTATGTAGTCAGTCTTAATAAAAGGGAATATTGGAGTTAGGTGTCTAGGTGGCACACTCCCAATAATCCTTTAAGGCCCAGTTCCTGTGTCACTTTCTCTAGGAAGCCTTCTCCATGTCCCTGGGCTAGGGACATTGCTCTGGTGCTCCCACAGACTTCTGCTAAACAAATTGAGCCACAGAACTCGGCCCACTGTACGGTCTTTGCCGTCTCCTTGTGAGCCTGTTTATGAACTTGCTTGTGAGCTCGTGGAACCAGGAGCCCTGCCTCATTGATCTCTCTATTCCCAAGATCCAGTGCAGGGCTCAGCATGCAAATTTTCATTGAGTTCACCAATTGACCTGTCCCTCCCTTGGCCTGCCTCTTTCCTTCTCCCCCGTCCTTTTTCCCGTGCTCAAGTCCCAGGCTGCCTTGGTCTCCCCATTCCACACTTAGCTCCCCAGGCATATCTTCATCTTCCTCTGATTTAACCCTTCCCCTCCCCAGGCAAGCTGCAGAGTGGGGAGACACCAACTTCCTCTTGGGCTATCTAAGCTAAGCTTAGATAAAAGGCCAGGAAAAATCATTCAAACACAAGGGATTATTTTTCTGCTTTCCTCCTTCTTGATTCCTCAGGCAAACCACCTCTTTTCCCTCTCCCCTTCCTTGTCTAGCATTGTCCGCTACTACACTCTCTTCCCAGGATCTGGCAGATTTCTCTTGCCTCTGCACCTGCTGCTCCACTCGCCAGAAATGCTATTGCCCTATCATCCTTCCTGACAAAAGCTGCCACACCCTCTGAAGCTTTTGTCATTTCTTCAATGTGGCTTTCCCTGTGCCCCCTCCAAGCAAAATGCATTGTTCTTATGGCGCTCCTTGGCTGTGGCCTCATCCCACAACATTTCATCTCTTTGTCCTTGGTCCACTTGCTCTCAGACAGTGAGCTTTTCACTATCTGGATCAGTGGCAGGTCTTTGCCTAATGTCTGTCCTTCCAGGGCTCAGCCTAATTCTTGGCACACTGCAAGATCAAATTAACAACTGTTGCCTTGGGCAGCAGGTGAGAAGAGGGAGCTACCCTTTCTGGGCAATGACACCTTGATTTGTCTCTGGGAATCATGCTACTCCTTTCCATCCATCTAGTTTGGATGGAACTGACCGAGACCCAGGCCCAAGCCTATGACGTGATAACCCACTCAGCACATCTCCTGACCTCAGTGACTACACAGTAATAGGCACAATCCGGGGTAGAGATGTCAAGGCCAATGACGAGGCTTAAACTAGGGCGTAGAGACGGAGAACAGAGAGGAAGATGGATGGAATAAATATTATCCAGATGGTGTTAGTCAGAAATCTTTCATTTGCAAATGACAAAAACCCAACCTCAAAATCTGCTTGAGCCGACAGGAAAGTATTCGTCCTTGTCACTGTAAAGTGAGAGGTATGTTTTGAGTTTCACAAATGTCTGGAAGGCTGGGTTGCCTCCTTGTATATTTTCTTGGTTCTGCTTTTCCCTGGGCTGGCCTCCTTCTCAGGCAGCCACAGTTTCTCTAGGCTGAGATAGTCACCCAGCTGGCCATCCTTATTAAAAAAAGAGAGGGCGTCTTCTCCAACATTTCTGATGGGAGTCTTGGAACTGAGTCTCATTTGCTGTGCTTCCTCATGTTCCCATCCTGGAGCCAATCACAGGCATGAAGGAATGTTCTGACTTAGGGCATGTGACCATCCTTGATGTCTGGGGAGGGGGAAAGAGTTCAAGTTCACCTGGGCTGAGGGTGGGAAGGAGGATCTTTAAGGAAAGGCTAGGGCCTTGACAGGAGCAGTACTCTCCAGGAGGTTTTGAGCTTATGGCCTCTGACTTTGGTCCCCAGCGGGCCTTAAGAGCATGATTCAGCAGTGAAGCTGCCACGCTCAGGGTTTTGCAACCGACCTTTCCCCTCCTCCCCACCCCTACATTGGTGGGTCCCTGGGGTGGGCCGAGCTCCTGCCTGGAAATGTCCCTGCTGGGGGCCTCCTCTGGTCACTAGGAGAGGGAGGGTCTCCGGTGTCCTCAGCCTAGCACTGCCGTTTCACTCTTGCTCCTCGCCCCAGGGCAAAGTCTGGAGATTGCTAAGGAAAAGGTCAAGTGCCACCTCACGCTAGGTCGGGCATCCGTCCAGCAGCCAGTGTGCTGTGGCTGCCCTGCCCCCAGCCAAGTGAGGGGAAGACCAGAACTGCTTTACACTGGCCCCAGCCCCCAGAGACAAGAATGGTCTAGTCTTTCTCAACCCTCGGCGTGATAAAATGGGGATAATAAGAGCTGTCCCCAGAAGTCTTCCTCCTCGAGAAAGTAAATAGCAAATAAGGTCATACCTTATTATTTCAAAGGGTATGGGGGCATACCCTTTGAAAGAGGGAGCTCCTACCCTCAGCTGACCTTTCCTGAGCACCTACTACATTTCAGGCCCAAAGTGCATGCTGGAACAGAGAGCGGAATAAAGTCCAACTGTAGCCCCAAGTACAGAAAGTACAGCGTGTGGAGTCTGGGGGCAGCTGGGAGGTCCTGGAGGACAGGGACCTAGCTGGCTCCTGAGGGGCAAAGAGCTGGCTGGGTCAGGAAGGGAGGGAAAGGGCAACCTGGGGGAAGAAGCTTGTGCAAAAGTGAAAGGTTGCCTCAGAAGCTGAAGGGGAGCCCAGGACGCGGGGAGAAATTATGGGAAGAGACAAGCCCGCAATGGCATATGGGAGCAATGTTTAGAAAGAAGTTCTACATGGGGGGTGTCCTGGTCTGATAGAGACCTCTAGTTCAGATCATTTCATTAGAAATAATTAAATGGAAGCTCTGGCAGAGTGAAGGTTTCTCTTCAGTAAGAGATCAACTTAGCAAAGATTTGGGCTCCCTGAGAAAGATTCAGAGAAGCCCGACTTTCTGAGAAACCTCATCCAAGCCTCTTGTATCTGATGCACACCTGATGCCAGTTTTTATTTCCTGTGGTGTTACCCCCACTGCCCCTAAAGCTCCTTTCTGAGAAGTCATGGCACAGTGGATACTTGGACTGTAGCAGTAGCCAGGCAGAGAGGAACTTGGCTGCTGCCAAGCCCCGCTGCCGAGGTAAATCAGCCAGGCAGATGCCTAGCCAGAACACCTGTAGGTGCAAAGGGGGTCTTCCAGGAGGGCCAGAAATATTTCTCCCTGTCCTTTTCTTTTGTCGTTTCAAAATTAACTTGCCGTTCCATTGGGAAAGGTGGGAGTCCTTTCATCATCTGTTCCTGGCTGTGTGACCTTGGCTAAAGCCTTGTGAGCCTGATTTTTCTCAGCTGAAACGGTGATGTGAGTTTGGCCCTTGATCCAGCACATGAAGCACCTATGTGAGGAGGATGCCCACACTCACTCCCTCTCCCAACTCCCTTCTCCCGGAAACGTAGGCTCTTCTCACCCCCATAGACAGTGCTGAAGGCAGCACAGGGCGGCGGGGGCCGAACTGGACAGTGGACTCCAGATGGGGTTACAAACCATAGTCTAAAGATTTCAAAAGTTATAAATCAAGTTAATATACTATTAAATGAAATGTGTTTTATTGCCTGAGAGGACAGAGCTTCCTAATGACTTTATTAGGCGCAACCTTGGAGTTTCACATGAGCTTCTGCCAGCCGCTGCCCTTATTCTGTTTTCCTGCACCATAAGGGGCCTCGGGCAGATAGCCCACACATTCCCCCCACCCCCAGCGAACAGCCCCCACTGGCTGCATAGTCTACCCTAGGGAAAAGAGGATGGAGAAGAGGCCGATGAAAGCTTGGAAATGGACTCGGACGTTTAACAAGGAATCCCAGGATCTTGGGAACCTGGAGCGTCATCTGGAAGGGAGCTGCATGGGCTCCAACTTTGTCTTCCCAAATTCCTCACTGGGGCAGGGGAGAGGGCTGGAGCCCCTCTTTCCCTGGTCGGAGGTTACGGGACAGGGAGCCAGGAAACAAAATCATGCTCTTGGTTCTGCTACTTCCAAATGAGATCTTAAGTCAGTCCTGGTACATCTCTGCATCTCAGTCTCTCCAATGGCAAAATGACCCAAGTCAATCTATTTAGTCTCTGAGTTTCCTTCTGGCTCTGATGCAGGGTCTTGCAGCCGGCCCTGCCCTCTTTTAAGCCGTAGAGTGCTGTTCAACAGCTTCTCCAGGTCTACAGTTATCCTTGGAATTGAACTCTTGACTTCCCTAAACAGCAGGCCTGGAACTAGGAAGCCAATGAACTAAAAAAAACCTTTAATTGATTTCATCTGAGACCTGGGATCATAAAAGTAGCCAAATCTTGGCCAGGCTTGTCCATATAGGCTTCTAGGTCAACTCGGCCGGCTGCCCCTTCTTCATGGCCCTTGACAGCTGGATTGGCCCTCCCAAGCCAATCTGTAATCATGATCTTTAAAGAAAATACGTGAATTAGGCAAATGGAGAGGACAGAAGGTTCCTTTGAGTTTTGGAGCGTGGGGACAGCCCTGGTGAGAAAAGATAAGGCTTGAGGAGGAGCGAGGGGAGGAGGGGCAGGGAGGAGAGGGCATGGAGGAGGGGCACAGGAGGAGGAAGGGAATCCATTATTAGCATTTAGTGAGTTTTACCACCAGCTCAGCAAGTGACCTGTGCCAAAACTTTTACATCCATTTTCTCAATGATTTAAGGATTTCACAGACCAGTAAAATCCCCTCCTTTCCAATGCCCAATTTTGGGAGCTGAAAATGAGTGAGTTTCTGGCTTTTTTTTTTTCTTTTTGGCCAAGGAAAGACATTAAAAAAACAAATATCCATTCCATTGTTTATTCATTTGACAGATATTTATTGAGAGCCTGCTATGTGCCAGGCATTATTTCAGGTCCTAGGGTAGAGCTGTGAAGCAGACAGACAAAAGATCCCTGGGGAGGTGGATTGTTTTTTTAAAATAGGATGCTCAGGGAAGGTGTCCTTGAGAAAGACACACCTGAATCAAGTTCTGGAGCTGGTGAGGGGGTGAGTCTTGGGTCGGTGGGTGGGTTAAGGATTCTAGGCAGAGGCGGCTGTACGCAGGAACGCGCGTCGCCCTTTCACTTACCAAAATAAAAATAGAGTGAGGATTAAAATGTCAGAATGAAGGTCAGTGCTTCTTCCGGGAGGGTGATTGGTAACCTATCCTGCTGATACGTATACATTGCATCCATATCTAGCTAGCTAGCTATCGTGATATAGCTATAGATGCACATATGCGTGTGTTCTTTGTCATGATTTTTCTTATTATGCCCTAAGAGGGTAAAAACATGTCTCAAGTCATTATTTGTCTGCAGATTAACCTGTGGCCATGGATGGTTAGGTTACTGCATTTTGCAGGGGAGGTCTCTGTGCCTCATAGAGGGAACGGCCTTGCCTGGGGTCACAACCACCGGTACCCACCAGGTCAGTATTCGAACCCAGGTCCGGGTCCTCCGCTCTTAACCATAAGCTGCCCTGGGCTGCTTTGCGGCCACACCTCCGCCTGACCACAGCCCCAGGGTTCCCCAGGTGCTGAGTCAAAGAACAGCTCGGCCATCTGGTCAAACCTGATTTCCCCTCCTTCTTTTTCTTCCTCAGAAGGCCGGGGTAGTGCACACAGCACAGAGCTGGCAGGGCTAGGGATGGGTGGGTGGGGCCGCAGACTTTGCTCCTTTCTGGAGATCGGTGGGCAGCTCCCTGGCGCCGGGCCTGCTGGGGCCTCTGTGCTGGCATGTGCGCCACTAGCTCTGCGGGCTGGGTCTGGCCTAGCAGACAGCATTGCTTCAAACCAGCCCATGCCCACGAGCATGCCCCAGGCAGCTGCTCTGTGCCCTGCTCTGTGCTGGGAACTTTGTGGGTCACTGTGCTGAGATGAACTCTGTCAGCCACGGTGAAGGGCAGGCAAGAGGGCTGTTCATTGTCCGTTTAGTCATTCCCACCTCCCTCCCACCAGAATTTGCTGAACACCGGATCTTTTCAGAGAATGTGGTCTGAGCCTCTGAGATGTGCCAACCATTAGGCCAGGCACTTATGTTCGTATTTAAAGAGGTATTAAATTAGCATAGGCTGCAGGGAGAGGTGCTTTGGGGTAGGTGGAGGGATTTATTTAGACTGGAGGAGAATTGGAGAAGTTTTGAAAGGATGTGAGATCTGGGCTGGGCCCTGCAAAGCCGGGGCCTTTGAAAGTATAGGGCTGGGAAATGGCCTTCAGGCTGTGGGACAGCCTTTGTAAAGGCCGGGCAGTCCAGTAAAAGAGGGTGTGTTTGCAAACCAAGAGCACTGGAGCAGAGCTCTTGGAAAGAGAGGCGGTTAGATTAGTCAGAGAGGAAGCTGAGAAAGAAAGTTCGCCAACCGGTGTCTGAGCGACCCCAGGCCAGTCATCTATGTCTCTGACTCTCAGTTTTCCATCCTGTAAATTGGCTTTAAGGATCCTCATCCCACCTGTCTTATAGGGAAGTTTGAAGGTCAAAGGAACCAGAGATTTGGCTATGTAGAGAGGTTTCACTTGCTTCCTTACATTTAGGGGTGCTCCTTTATGCTCCCATGGCCCCATTAAGCCTCTCTCATGGTGGGCCCATAAGATCTGGGTTTCAGTGGTTTCCTCGGGGCTCACCTTCAGCCACAACCTGCCAGGCCTGCACGGTGCCCCTAGAAGTCAAGAATGTAATCTGCTCATTTGCATCCCGGGGGCCCTCCTTGCCCATGGCCTTTGCATGAGGTAGGTGGTCTGAGCACAAGCTGTGGGGTTGGCCTCACCCCAGTCTGACTCCCCAGTCGGGTGCAGATCACCTGTGTGGCCCCCAGCAAATCAATTCTGTCCCTGAGCCTCAGTTTCCTTGTTGGTGAAATGGGAATGATAACAGGGTTGTTGTGAGACTTCAGAAGCACAATGGTCAGTGGGACCCTTCCGACTTAACCTCCTCCAGTGAGTCCTCCATGATGGGCTGCAGTCACTGGCATCAGCCAGGCCCCCTCACCACCTGTCCCAGGAATCGGGGACCGGCAAGGCTGCTGCTGGTCCAACTCACAGGATTCTGAGGGCAGAAGGGAAGCCCACTGACTGTCATACCCATTGTTCCTTGTTTGTTCACTCACTCATGCCTTCAACAAATATTTACCGAGCACCACCAAACACCCAGCACAACACTGAGTGCTTTGTTGAGGCAAAGTGTTTCAGACCAAGTTTCAAGAGAGAGAACACACAAGAGAATTAAAATTAGCAGGTAGTCTATAACTCTGTGCCCCCTGGATGGGGCAGGCCATGGCCTATCGACTTCAGAGAGAGGAAAAGAAATTAGGAGGTAGGGGGTGTGACAGGGATATGCATTGGGAAAGACTTCCCGGAGGCAGTGGCCTGCAGCACGGTCCGTGGAACTCAGACGGGCAGGGAGGAGAACATTCCGGGTAAAGGGAGCAGCTCCCCGAGCCAAGGCGAGGAGGAAGGAATATGTTTGGCAATCAGATGTGCTTCGCTGGATGGAATGGGTGGCATCGGGTTGTACAGTTGGCTGGGCTTGGGCGGCAGAAGGCTAGGAAGCTGAGCATTTCCTGCAGCCTGGGATTCCAGGCTGTTGACAGGACGAAGCTGTGGCTCCATTGAACTCACAGGCTCGGCGGAAGAACCTGACACATGATGTGGTGGGAGGGTCAGCGAAGGGCTCCCCTCCACGCCTGCCAGGCTGCCTGCCCCCATTGGACAGCACCCAAGGCAGGAAGAGAACTGTGTTCTGCAGTAGGCTCCGCCTCCAGGTCCCTATGTGACTTCTGGTAGATCGCTGTGTCTCTTGGAGCCTTGGCTTCCAAACGTCGGAGTGACTGGGCCAGATCATCTCAATAGCCTTTTTAGCTCTGGATTCTAAATCCCCTCACTGTTGGTTCCAGACATGTGCCTCATTGCAAATCCACACCATCCAGTTTCTTGGAATCACCCTCCCTACCAGTCAGCCACATAGTCGGACGGGGTGTACATTCACGCCCTGTGACCCCTCTCCCGTGGCTGAAGATTCCTGACCCTGGAAGGACAAACTCCATGGTGATCAGATTAATCCTTTGGAGAATTTAGACCAAGAGATCCAGGCCCTGGATCAATTAGATAGTGTTAGTTCCTAGTTACAACGTTATAGGAAGAATAACAAATATTTGTTGAACATTTATTCTCCCGTGTACTTTATTTCATTCGTACATGCAGAGTACTCTAGTAGTATCCCCATCTTACAGACGGGGAAGCAGAGTTCCGGGGAAGCGTTGTATTTGTCAGATCATATAGCATGCTACTGGTTGAGATACATCCCAATGTTCTAAGGAAAAAAATTAGAAAAAAATTTCCCATCCTCCATATAGTGAAAACAACTAAGATATTTGTAGAAGAAACCGTATTATTTTGCTCAGGCAAATACAATAGATGGTGTGCTGGAATTTGAGTAGGAAATTCCAAATAATTTCTACCGATTCTAAAACAATGTTTCTTGGAACTAGCAGAAAAGATGAAGGGTTCGAGAAATGACTTGAAGGTGGGTTTTGTGTACTGGGAAGGCCCCTCCATTGAGATCAAATGCGTGTATATCTGCCATTAAGCCTATCCGTTATTTTAAGTTTTCGTGATGGCCGCTCATCGATAATACGTACGTATTGGATATATTTATCAGGTGGAGGGGGAAGGAGGGATGTGAGTGTAGATTCCGTCTACAGTGTTACTCCATCGGCAAATACAATGACAAAGTTCCACAGATAGGCTGTGACCTGGGCCTTTATCATTTTGCACCCCTGCCCCCCCAGGAGGTGGTGGCAAGTTAGAGGAGCCCAAAACAGAAAGGGAAAACCAGTGGATGTTGTGGGTCTACAGAGAGAGCGTGGGGCCTGCAATCAGAGAGAAGCAGGGGTCAGTAAAATTGCTCTACATCTTGATGGCCAGTCCCCTTTTATGCGAACTTTTCAGAGTTAAAGTCTGTTCTGAGCAACTGCACAATTCCTGATGAAGACCTCAGTCTTGCAATTAATTGGACCTTGTGTCCTATGAGTAAATGTCATCGGGTATGAAGCCCACTGCATAAATGAGACCTTGCAACCAATACATGTTACATTATTTTGCTTCCTCCAATTCTGAGTCTGACGCTCCATTCACGTTTAATTCAATCTCGGCTGTTAGTGAGGTGAGAGGACCCCCTCTTCTTTAGAGCAGCAGCCCGCTATCTGGGAGGCTCCATCTGAAATGGGTCTTCAGCCCAACCTTCCAGCCATGGTTACTACTGATGTCCTCCTGGTCCCCAGAAGGTCAACATCGCCACCACTGCTTGCCAGGGTCTGGCCTCCCTAAGTTAAATATGCCACTGAGTCACTTCTGTGGACACTGCCAGCCTCCCCCGACCCCCTGCCTCAGTGTTGAGGAATCCTCCATCTCGTGGCACTCAGAGGAACCTAGCTCTTTCTCTCTTGCCTGCAGCATAAGAACCTCAAGTTCAGGCTTTTAACAGAGAAAGCTGGGGAGGCAGCCTGTCAGCGAGTGTCACGTGTTTCTAGCACGGGCTACCTGTTTGCCCCGGAGGAAGGCAGAGTAGAGGAGCACGGAACCGTAGGTGACACCCCAATCAGTTTCCGCTAATTCTGCTAATGGCCATGGCACCCACTGCTCCTGGGGACCTCCCTTCTCCAGGAGGACCTGGGGGCTGCCATACTTAGACCATCCACTGACATCTATGTGGGTTTCTGGAATGCCCACCTGCAGCCCAGAATGCATTGGCTCTGAGTGGTGAGAGATGGGGAAGCAGCCACTGGGTCCCAGCTCCGGCCCCCCGCCTGCCCACCTCCTAGAGAAGGGGATGCTTTGGCAGTCTTGGTCAGGGTGAGGACCCAGCAGGCTTCCTCACACACACACTCCCCAAAGACACCCTTCCCAGCCTGGGGCACTGCCATTTCCCCTGGATTCTTCCCCAAAGTAGCTCTGGGTTTATTTACTGGATGTACAAAAGTCACTCTATTGGAGCTCCATGCTGGCCTTCTCATTCCCTTGTTGATAACCCCAGCCTTGGGAGAAAGCCCTCACTCTTCAGTGTGGCTTTCCAGGCCTCCTGCTAGCTGGTCCTCACTTGCTTTTCAAGCCTCAGTCCTCAGCCTCTCCCTCTTCACATTCACCTTGCTCCGGAACCACACACGGGCTTTCTCTGTCTCTCCCAGCCCTCGGCGATACTGTGCGATAGTGATGATACTGCGATACTGACCTGGGACAGGCATCCCAGCAGCCCCCAGTGCTAACTCTGGAGCTGCCCCTCAGGGTCAGGGAGCGCAGGGAACCATGGACCTCAAGTGCCCGGGCCTGGGTCCGAATGCCAGCTCCTCTCCTGGGCGGATGGATGACCTTCTTATTCTCTGAGCCTCGAGGGTCTCATCTGTAAACTGGGTATCATTAAACCAACTCACAGGGCTGGGGGGGTCATGATGAAAATAAGCACAGGATAGCAAGGAAATGTGCCCTCCCGCTATGTGCCCGGGACAGTCCCTCTGCACTCTACAGCTGTCTGAATGAAAGCAGAGTTTAGTTGATTGAGCTGCAGAGGTGACCAACAATAAAAATCTTGGTCGGGAGTTTGAGTAATAAAGTAAAAAGAATGGAAGCCTCAGCCACAATTTATTCACACTCAACCACTTACCACGAGCGGGTGCCATGTGAAGAGCTGGAAGATCGTTAGGTCATTTTATTCACTAGTCCCCCATTTCTGTTTAGTTATCTGTTTTTACTGGCAACAAAATAGAGACTCAGAGGGCTTATCCAATGATAAGTGAGTTAGCCACTATCCTACAGCTTATAAGCGGCATAGTCCAGATGGAACTGTATCCAGATCTGAGCCCAAAGATGGTGCAAGTCAACACACCCACACATGGGTACTGATGGTGTTCAGGACAGGCCACCCCAAAATACACTACTGTGGCATATTGATTATTTTGAATTAAAGTTACTTAAGAAACAACTGGTGCAGAAAGGACACAGTGACTCTCCTTTGTCCCCTGGAAAGCAGGAAATAAATTTCCCATGTGAAGGGTACCCTCCCTGTACCAGGAGAGAGGTCCTTATCACTAGAGATAGGGAATTTAGGGCAAGAAGGCTGTATAAACAAACCTTGTTACTCTTTCATTCATTTACTACCCCAAACCCAAACTTCTATGTCTTGTTAATTCTTCACAAATGTGTTGTTTCTTTGCCTAAAAGCTGCCTGCTTTGGTTACTTCTTTGAGTCTTATATTTTTGTGAGCTCCCAGACATGCGAAATTAAATTTGCTTTTCTCCTGTTAAACTCTCTTAACGTCCATTTAATCATTGATCATTTGATTAATTATTAATTATTTAGTTGTTAGACCAGCCATAGAGCCTAGAACCTAGAACCTCTTTCTTCCCCTACAGTATACACAGTCACGAATATACAGGCTTCCACACCCAGACCCATACCCATGTACACGCATGCATGCGTGCGTGCATGCACGCACATACACACACACACACACACACACACATTCTATTGTGCCTTTCCTGATACCACTAGGCAGTAAATTCATTTCTCAGCAGACACTGGCGTGTCCTACAATTCAACTCAGTAGTTCTGGAATTTCCTGCCTGGAGTCACACGGGTTAAGGTCTCAGTCCCACAAGACTGTCTCCCACTTTGGATGTCATTTTCGAGCCCAGGTTGCCACTGGGCTTCTGGTGGACAGGCTATAAATTGGAGTTTCCCTAACCCCCCTCCTCGGGTTTGGTTAATTTTCCAGAGTGGCTCATGGAACTCAGAAGAACTATGTACTCACTAGGTTACCAGTTTCTTGTAAAAGGATCTAACTCAAGAACAACCAGATAGAAGAGATGTACAGGGCAAGGTGTGGGGGAAGGAGTGAGGAGCTTCTGTGCTCCCTGGAGCACAGTACTCACCCCAGATCTCCGTGTGTTCACCAGCCTGGAAGCTCTCTGGGGCCCTGTGCTTTGGGGTTTTAGGGAGATTTCCTTACACAGGCTCGGTAGACTAAATCATGGGCCATTCATGATTGATTCAACCTCCCTCCAATCCTTCTCCCCTCCCAGGAAGTCAGTTGGGACGGAAAGTGCCAATCATATAATCAGGGTTAGTTCCCAGATCACCAGGCAGCTAGCTCCAGTCCTTAGGGTCTTTCCCGAAGTTACCTCATTAAGGAACTTAGGTGTAGATGAAAGGAGATTGTTATGAATAACAAAAACCTTTATCACTCCTTTCACTTAGGAAATTCCAAACATTTTAGGAGCTCTGTGCCAGAAACAGGGATGAAGATGGAGATATATATTTGTTATTATAAATCACAATATCACAGACATACATACTCATAAACACATAATATACAGCTCCCTACACACACACACACACACACACGGCCGTGCGAGGAGGGAACCCAGGGACAGGATGTACAGGAGATTGGACCTACAGCTGGCCTGGAAAGAGGAAGAAGACATGAATACAGAAAAGGGAACCAGTGACATCATTTGAGTCCCAAGTGGGGACGGGAGCAGGCTCTATGCAGGAGTCTCAGCCTCTGGGCCAACCTTGCTGTGCTCATGCTGTTGCTTTATTAGAACTTAAGGGGCTGCTTTCCCTCCTGAAATATTCTTCCCCTCCACAACAGGGCTGGTGATCAGGGCCTGCAAAGAGCACATACGCCAACCACAGTAGTTAGGGCTCCCTGGGGGGGACGGGGAGGCTGGGTCCTTGTCCGAGGACACCCCAAACCCTCCCCTTATCAGACTTCAGCGGAGCAGACACACTGAGAGATCAGTGGAACACTTTCCTGATTTCTCTCTCTATTGACCCTCAGTCTCTAACTTCCTGATGCCTTGTTGGTTGTACAGACACTTCCATTTCCAAGGACTGAGGTGTACACGTTCTTCTTCAAAATCTTGTATTAAATTTTGATTTTAAAAAAGAGAGAAAAGAGAAAACGAGCAAAAAAGAGATAGCATCTGTTCGTGGCTGTCAGCATTTTAGTGTTTCAAACATTTACTCATTTTAGAAGTGACTGGTCTTGTGCCCTCTTTCATTCCTTTTAAAATAATGCTGATGGCGCACCGACCATAAGCTGGGTTGTTACCGTCACTGTGATGACAGTCGTGAACCCAACAGACCAAATCCCTGTATCCAAGGAGACTGCTGGAGAAAGTGGCAAACGAGTTAGCAAGCTGAGGAATAAGCAACAATAAGGAATGTCCTTAATGCCACTGAAACGTACACTGAAAGTGGTTAAAATAGTAATTTTTATGTTACCGTTTGATGTTTAGTTTTGCCAAAGTAAAAAAATAATGATTTTTTTTTTTTTTTATCAGGGAAGAGGTGGGCTGATTTCCCTGAGATGGTTGGGGAAGTCCTCTCTGGAGGAGGGACCTCTGATGAGAGAGTGGACAGAGAGGAGGGCAAATGGGACCCAATGCACTTGGCCACACCAAGATGGTGGGCCAGGTGGGCAGGGGGAGGCTCAGCAGGGAAGGAGGGCGAGCAGAGGGAAACCACGGAAAGACTGTAGCTGTGGGAGTGACCTAATCTGGCTTCCGCGTTGGAAAGACCACTCAGGCTGCCCTGTGGCACACAGCCGGCCCAGGAGACGCAGAGGCAGCCTTGGGAGGTGATGTGGCAGTCCGGGCGGGCGAGAGGTCAGGTCTCTCTCCATAAGCATCACGGCCCCCTTACCGCCTTTCCCTGACTGTCCCCGCATCATGGGGCCGGCAGGTCACATGTTGGAAAGGAAGATGAGGAAATCAGTGTTGAAATCTTCCGATGTCTGTGTCAGTGGCAAAGGCTCCACTTCTGGGGATGGGGCGTGGCCTGCGCAGCCCCGCCCACTAGCCTCCTTCGCGCTGGCAGGAGGAGGAGGACAAGGGCAGAGGCCAAGGGCGGGAAGGGCGTGGCCTGAGAGTTTGGCAAGTGAGCTCACCTCCCTGGGCCTTGTTTCCTCATCTGAAAAAGCAGGATAATAACAGTACTCACACTGCAAGCTCATTGCAAAGGCTCGATAAGGTAATGGGTGTCAAGCTTGCCCCATAGTTTCTAGCACAGGGTAAGCTCTCAGTAAAAGATAGCCGTCATCACCATCGTCATCATCATTTTGCTTTGGAAATCTAACACATTTATTCCGTCTGCTCTGGGTACATTAAGACCATGAGACTTCCCCATCTGAAGGTTATATATTGAGTTTAAGCCCCTTTGATTAATAAGGTTAGCTACTTTTTTATACTCCGTGAGCACCTCAGGGTCAGGGTCTGGAACTTCATCTTTTTCCCCCCTTTGGGTCACACAGGAGGCTCTCTTATCTATGTCCTTTAATGCCCTGGTCGTTATATGATCAAAGAACCCAGAATTAAGTATTCAGTGTCTGTGTTTCCTGCTAGACGTGCTCCATTAAGAAAGGACCACCCTGGGGAGCCTGGGTGGCTCAGTGGGTTGAAGCCTCTGCCTTCAGCTCAGGTCATGATCTCAGGGTCCTGGGATTGAGCCCCGCATCGGGCTCTCTGCTCAGCAGGGAGCCTGCTTCCTCCTCTCTCTCTCTCTGCCTGCCTCTCTGCCTACTTGTGATCTCTCTCTGTCAAATAAATAAATAAAACCTTTAAAAAAAAAAAGAAAGAAAGGACCACCCCTCCCCCAGGCGTCGCTGTGTTAATAGGGCACTGGTTAAGGATCTGGACTTCATGTATATATCCAAAATAATTGAAAGCAGGATCTTGGAGGGATATTTGCACATTTGTGTTCATAGCTATGCTATTTGCAAGAGCCAAGAGGTGGAAGCAACCAAATGTCCATCAACAGATGAATGGATAAGCAAAATGTGGTGTATGCAAACAATGAAATATTATTCTGCCTAAAAGGGAAGAAAATTCTGACGGATTGCTATGACATGGATGAGCCTTGAGACATTACACTAATAAACCAGTCATGGGACTAATACTGTAAGATTCCATTTGAGGTATATGAGGTATACAAAGTAGTCAAATTCATCGAAACAGAAAGTAGAATGGTGGTTGCCGCAAGCTCAGGAAAGGGGGAAGTGGAGAATTGTTTAATAGGTACAGAGTTTCAGCTTTGCAGGATGAAAAAGTTCTGGATAGCTGTTGCACAGCAATGTGAATACACTTACCACCACTGAACCACTGAACCACACACTTCAAAATGATTACAATGGTTAAGTTTTATATTATGTGTTTTTTATCCCAATTAAAAAAAAAAAAAAAGACTCCAGGCTTCTGAGAAGAGAGGCCTAAGTTACCAAGTGAACTCCAATATAACTCTACCAATCACTTACTCTGGAAGTGAGTATTGCATGAGATATTCATGTAAAACTCAGTGTTTGGTACACAGTAGGTGCTTAATAAATGTTATCTTTGCTTTTAGTATCATAAGTGCTTGATAAGTATCTGCTGAAATGAATGAATGAAGCCAATATTTGAAGACTAAGTAACTCTCACTCATCCCATGGGGACTGAGTTTGGAGCTATTGTTGGTCTTCCCCATTCCAGTGAAGTTCCCTTCCTAACCCTGGGATGGCCTCTCCCCCTGCTAAAACCAATGGTCCCATGTTGGCTATCAGTGGTGATTGTCACAGTTATTCATTCTTTCCTTCCTGGAAACCTTTTATTCACCTGGCTTCAGGGACAGCACTTAATGTCTTAGTCTCCTTTGCTGGTTTCCTCTTATCTCCCTGAGCTCTCAGTTCTAAAGTACCCAGAACCCAGTGATGACTTCTCTTCTCTTCCCTTCCCTTCCCTTCCCTTCCCTTCCCTTCCCTTCCCTTCCCTTCTCTCCTCCCTACACTCACTCCCTAGGGAAACTGAGCCAAACTTGTAGCTTCACATACCATTAACCCAGTGATGACTCTTAAATTTATGTCTCCACCCTGGACCTCTCCCCTGAAGTCCAGACTCATATATTCCCTCCCTACTTGATTTCTCCATATGGATGTCTAACATTTTGGTAAGCAAGTAGGAGAGATCCAACTTAATATAACCTAAAATAAGCTTCTTACCTCTGTAAATGGCAAGTCCACTTCCCATTCTTCAGGTCAAAAACCTTGAAGTCATTCTTAACTTTTCTCTTTTTCTCACGTTCCACATTTAGTCTGTCAGTAAATCCCATCTATTCAGCCTTCAGAATATATCTAGAACTACCCACTTTCTCCCACTGTACCATCTTGCTTTCTAGCTCCAACACTCTGTGCCTGGATTATTGCTATGGCTCCTGAGTTGTCTCCTGGCTTCTATCTTGAGCCCCTCTCTCTCAATAACTTTATCCCAAAACAGCAACTGCAGTGATTTAAAAATGTAGGTAAGAAAATATGAAAAGCCAAAAGTGAATATCATACTCAATGGTAGAAGACTGAAAACTTTCCAAGATCAAGAACCAGGCAAGGATGCCTGCCTTTGCTATTTCTAGAAACATAGTACTGGAAGCTCGGGCCTGAGTAATTACACAAGAAAAAGAAATAAAAGATATCCAAATTAGAATGAAAAAGTAAAATTATCTGCTTGCAGATTATAGAGCTCACATGTAAACTATAAAGATTCCCCCTAAAAAACTTTAAAACCAATAAATGAATTCAGCAAAGTAGCAGGGTACAAAGTCAACACCCAAAAGTCAGATGCATTTGTATAAGCTAACAATGAACAATCCGAAAAAGAAATTACAAACACAACTTCATTTACAGTAGCATCAGAAAGAATAGAAGACTCAGAATTAATTTAACCAGGGAGGTAAAAGACTTGTATGATAAAAACTACAAGACATTGCTGAAAGAAATTAAAGAAGACATAAACAAATGGAAATACTTCCCCTGTTCATAGATTAGAAGGCTTACTATTATTTAAGTGTTAATACAACCAAAAGTGATCTACGGATTCAATGCAATTCCTGTGAAAACCCCATGACCCTTTTTTTGGGGGGAGGGCAGAAAAAGAAAAATCCATCCTAAAATTCATACAGAATCTCCAGGGACTCCGAATAGCACAAATAATCTTGAAATAGAAGAAAAAAGTTGGAGGACTCACACTTATTGACCTCAAAACGTACCGCAAAGCTATGGTAATCCAAACAGTGTGGTACTGGCACAAAGACAGACATACAGACCAACGGACTAGAATAGAGATCCCAGAAATAAACCCTCACCAATACGGTCAAATGACGTTTGACAAGGGTGCCCAGATTATTCAATGAGAAAAAGGATGGTCTTTTCAACAAATGGTGTTAGGAAAACTGGATCTCCACATGCAAAAGAGTGAAGTCGGACCCTTATACACACCCAACACCATACACAAAATTAACCCAAGATGGATCAAAGACGCAAATGAGAGGCTCAAAACAATAAAACTCTTACAAGAAAACAGAGGGAAAAAGCTTCCCAACATTGGACTCGGCAATAATTTCTTGGCCTTGGCACCAAAAGCACAAGTGACAAACAGAAAAATGGACAAAGTGGATCTCATGAAAATTTTACAGTTCTGTGCATCCCAAAACACAATTAACAGAGTAAAAAGGCAACCCACAGAATGGAACGCATTCGCAAGCCATACATCTGATAAGGGAGTCCAATCAAAAATATATACAAAACTCCTACAACTCAGCAAAACATGAAAAAACAGCCTGGTTCAAAAATGAGCAAAGGACTTAAATAGCCATTTCTCCAGCCCAAAGAAGATGTAAAAATGGTCAATGCGCCCATGAGAAGACAGATGCTCAACATCACTAATACTGTGATCTGAATGGGAGGGGGGTCATGAGAGTGGAGCCCGGCGGGTGGGAGTAGTGGAGAGAGGGGCTCCAGAGAACTCCCTCGCTCCTTTGGCCACATGAGGGCCCAGCGAGAAAAAAGAGCCCTCACCACACCCAGCTGGCATCCTGGCCTCTGACTTCCAGCCTCCAGAATATGAGAAATAAATTCCTATTGTTTATAAACTGCCCACTCGGAGGGTGTTTCTCATAGCAGCCTGAAGGAACCGAGACACTAATCGTCAGGGAAATGCAAATCAAAAGTACAATTAGATATCACCTCATGCTCACTAGGATGACTACTATTTAAAAAAAAAAAAGCCCTGAAAACAAAACAAAACAAAACAAAAAATGCAGAAAAAACAACAAAACTAGTGTTGGTGAGGAAGTAGAGACATTGGGACCTTTGGGCGCTGTTGGTGGAAATGTAAAGTGGGACAGCCGCTGTGGAAAACAGTATGGCGGTTCCTCAAAAAATTAAAAATAGAATTACCATATGATCTGACAATTCCACTTCTGGGTACATACCCAAAAGAACTGAAAACGGGGTCTTAAAGAGATATTTGTACACCCATGTTCATAGCAGCATTATTTACAATAGCTAAAATGTGGAAGCAATCCAAGCGTTCATTGACAGATGAATAGATAAACGAAATGTAGTCTGTACATACAATGGAATATGACTCAATTCTAGAAAGGAAGGAAATTCTGTAATACGCTATAACGTGGGCGAAACTTGAGGACATTATGCTGAGTGAAATAAGCCAGTCACAGAAAGACAAATACCATACGATCTGACTTATATGAGGTACTTAAAGTTGTCAAAATTTTAGTGACAGGAAGTAGGATGCTGGGCAACCAGCATCCTACTTGGTGGGAGGAATAGGGAGTTGTTGATTGTGTATAGAGTTTCAGTTTTTATAAATGAAAAGAATTGTGGAGATGGGTGGCAGGGAGAGTCATACCATATTAGCAATGCATTTAATATACTTAAAATGGCTAAGATGGTAAATTTAAATTAAATTCCATTTTTAATTTAAATTTAATAAATTCTTTTTTTTTAAGATTTTTAAAATTTATTTGAGAGAGAGAGATAGCAAGAGAGAGCATGAGCAGTGGGGAGAGGGAGAAGCAGGCTTCCAATGTGGGACTCGATCCCGGGACCCCGGGATCACAACCTGAGCTGAAGGCAGATGCCTAACTGACTAAGCCACCCAAGTGCCCCAATAAATTCTACTTTTTAAATTATGTTCAATTAGCCTACATAAAATACATCATTAGTTTTTGATGCAGTGTTCGACGACTCATTAGTTGCGAATAACACCCCAGTGCTCATCACATCCTTAATACCCATCACCCGGTAACCCCATTCTCCCCCACCTCCCTTCTGTAACCCTCAGTTTGGTTCCCAGATTCCAGAGTCTCTCATGTTTTGTCTCCGTCAATTCTATTTTCAATTTAAATTTAATGTTATGTGCATTTTACGGCATTAAAAAAATTTTGGAAAAATAATACAAGTGAGACCACGTCTCTTCTATGATCGAACCCCCGACAACCTCTCCTTTCACTCAGGGCAAAAGCAAGGTCCTCACAGAAGCCTTCAGGGCACTGCAATCTCTGTGACCTTAACTCCTGCGACCCTCCCACTGGTCCGCTCTGCTCCAGCCTCTCTGGCCTTGCTGTAGTTCTTTGGACATGCTTAGTGGACCTCTGCCCCAGGACCTTTGCACTTAATACTCCCTCTGTCCGGATCCCTCTTCCTGCTGATATCTCTATGGTGTGCTCCTTCATTTTCTCAGATCTCTACTCATGGGTCACCTTATCCACGGGACTTTCTGTCTCCTTTCTAAGGAGTAACACCCCTCCACCAATTGCCCATATCCCTCTATGCCCTTTACCTTACTGTATTTTTCTCCATAGCATCTACCACCGTTTGACATGCTCTATACCTCACTCACTAATCTTGTTCATTGCTAATACTCCCCCTGAAAGGTGAGCTCGATGAAGGCAGGGATCCTGCCTGACTCTTACACTGTCTCCTTCCCAGAGCCCATCTCAAGCATACCCAGGTTTGTAGTAAATATGTGCCTGATGAATGAGTAATCAGGTTCAGTGTATGCATCTGTAAAGAGGCAGGGATCTGCTGGGGTTCTCGAGCTGTAAGAGTCTATGAATGGTGGAGATTCTCTGTGCTGTAGCTTTCCTAGAATAAAGAGCATCACTGTCTTTTTTTTTTTAATTTTAAAGATTTTTATTTATTTATTTGACAGAGAGAAAGAGATCACAAGTAGGCAGAGAGGCAGGCAGAGAGAGGGGGGAAGCAGGCTCCCCACGGAGCAGAGAGCCCCGATGCGGGGCTCGATCCCAGGACCCTGAGATCATGACCTGAGCTGGAGGCAGAGGCTTAATCCACTGAGCCACTCAGGCGCCCCAGCATCACTGTCTTAATCACCTCAAAACCAACCGCTTTGGGTGACCTTAATCTCATGGTCCCAGCCCAGATGGAGAATGAGACTTACTGGGTCTTTTCCCCATTTCTTCATTGACTGACTCAGGTCCCTGTCTCATAGCCAGCCCCTCCAGCTGGTGCCTTTACTAACAGGGATGCTGTTTGCCCCTGGTGCCAGGGTGGGCTCCTGGATCCTCTGGGAAAAGGACAGTAGAGATGGAAACGTTCGTCCCTGGGAGGCCGGCTTTGCTGGTCACAAGCAGTGGAATGAACGAACAGCAAATTCTTCCCAGCAGAGCACAAACCTCCCTACCCCTTCCCCACTTAGGCTGGGACTCTTCCTGCGCACTGTAGCACGGCGGTCCTTGCCATGGCATCGGGCGGCATTTCCCTGATTCCCTGGCTTTCTCTCTCCGTTGCCACGGAAATGGGCCCCTGGCACCGCAGAAAGACATATTCCCATGGTGTTCATTCACGTCAGTCGCCCGCGCAGAGGGCCGAATATCCACACTCGCATATATGCACGCCCACACACGCTGACCCCCATGCCATCGCTCCACTGCCCGTGACACCACAGGCATGAGGATGACTGTCACATGTAGGTACTTAAGACTCACACGGGCCGCTCATGGGGCTCATGTGCCAAGATGAAGGGGATATCACCTCGATTCAAATGTGATAATCTTTGCAAGAATCTCTCCCTCCACCCCCTTGACTTCAGCTAAGAGGCACAACCGGGGGGAGGGGCCTTTTGCTTTAAAGCAAATCAAATCATTGTTCTGAGTCTCCTCGGTGGGGAGAAGGAAGATCAACACCTCACTCTACTTAAAGGCGGCTGTGATCACTTTTCCCTCACAGCGCGCCTGCTACTCTGGTCGTGCAGCTGTAAGAAGGGTGTGTCTTGCCTCCCGGGCTGCTGGGGGCCACTCTGGACTCAGGCTCTTTTTGCTTCCCGTGACTTACCAGAGGGGCCTTCAAAGTTCTGGAAGGAGTCTTGTAAGCAAGTGGAGCCATGGGAAAAACAGATGGTTTGGCATTTACAGAAAAGATCTGTACATGTGTGTACGGCCCACGTGCATGATTCACATAGACGCACACAAGCACCTGTATGCGCACACACAATGCACGTATCTACAGGGGTCATTTCCACACATCACCCACATTTACATGTATATGTGTGCAGTGTCCATATATACGTGTACACCCATATATGTATACCCAGCCTCGCAGACGTTCTGTGGACACAAATGGACCCATATGCGAGTATCTTCTTCCATGAAACTTACCAAGCACCTACCTGCATATGTAGCATGTTTATCTTAACAACATAGCAAAATGAGACCCTTTCTGTTATAATTTTACAGAGATCCCAAGAAATTGAAAATAAACAATAGGTGGCACATTCCCCACCCATTGCAAAGTGAGGAGCCACTTACTAAGGTGGTAGGAGGGACCCTAGTTTGTCAACTCTGAAACCCACACCACTTGAAGGTTTAAGGGCATTGAGGTGGAAGAGGTTTGGGGGAAAGGCATCCCTAGGAAAAATTGCTGGAATGCTCTGGCATTTTCTCTTGGCTTCACACTCAGACAGGAGATGGGAGTACTTCCTTATCATCTCAAGCCTTTGACTCAGGATCCGAGGAGAACTTGGCTATCCCTGGAGTTTGGGGGCTCCCATGGGACTCATGTTTGTCTTCCTTCTGAGCGGTCTACAGTCAAGAGGAGGCTGGAGAGGAAGGTACTGAGCTGGGGATGGCCAGCACTCCAGGATTTGCCGGGGCAGAGAATGCATGAGTATTTTTTGTGGATATCTGCACCACGCAGGAGAGCTGGCTTTACCCCAAAAGGCCACCCAGGTGCAATGACCCCAATGATGAGTCTCCAAAGAATGAGGGGGCTGGTACAACAGTCAGCAGAGAAAGTCCCTGTCTTATAGGA
The DNA here is from genome assembly GCA_028646535.1 of Procyon lotor. Taxonomy (NCBI): domain Eukaryota; kingdom Metazoa; phylum Chordata; class Mammalia; order Carnivora; family Procyonidae; genus Procyon; species Procyon lotor. The sequence goes on from CM053607.1 coordinate 52,752,909, forward strand.
ATCACAGTTGGAAGACCTCCCCTCCCCCAATGATAAGGGTTTCCAAGAACCTACAGGTTGCCCCAGGGAGAAAGAGGCAGGTTTAAACCTCTGCCAAAGCCAGAGGAAACCAAAGCCAAGGTCCACGGGTGCCCAGGAGATCAGCTCTCCCCTGCCCCACTCTCTGTTTCAAGGGGCAAGAGGAAGCCTAAGCAGTGGCCTCCCCATCCCTCAGGAGGCCCTGATTGGGTGAGGAGACATGCCTTCACTTTAAATAAAATTTGGAGTTTCTTCAATTACCCAGACTGGAAATTTTAATTATGGAAATGAGAGTATTCTTGGGACCATAAGTGTCTGGGGAGGATCTGCTTTTATGTAAGAGGAGTGACCAAAGAAATTATGGCTGAGTTTCCACCCCTCAAAGCTTTCATCCAAAGTGGCAGGGAGAGAGGAGTTGAGCCAGTTTACAAGTGCAGTCACAGGAAAAATTGAGGTTCCTTGGCTGGGGCCTGGAACCTAAGGAATTGTGCTTTTCTACCAAGGACTATGCTTGCTGCGGAGTCAGCCTGATGAGAAGATCCAGTAATGAGCCTTCTCCCCAACCCACACTCCCATTAACAAGCATACCCTGTCTGTTTGTGACTCTGGGCAATAAACTCATTTGATTTTTTTACCTAAATCACACACACACACACACACACACACACACACTCTCACCATTAACACTCTGGATTTGCTGCAAGTCGACCATAGCCAAACTAGGAAAGAGGGCTTCAGCAACCACTACAAAAATACATATCCTTTTTCCTTTTAGATTCATGGATAGCATTTGAAAAAAATGGCACGTTTGAGACCCCAGATGATAATGTCTTCTTTTCAATTTTTTTTTTTTTTGAATCTTTGGCCAAAAAAAATTGCAGTGTGACCTTAGACCATATGTTGGATCGCACCACGGAAATTGCAATGATCTACGAAACTATTTCATAGGTTTTGACCTAATACCATATCTTTTGAGATTCTGTATGTAAAATGAGGATAATAACTCATACAGAGCAGGACCATTGCATAGATTAAATGAGGAACAAATACCAGGACCTAACCTGGTAGCCAGATCTACCAGTTTCCTGATGTATCTTGATCACAGATTGACAGAAATAAGGTATCCTGCTGCCTGTAGGTTGTTGCTTGGCTTCCAGTATTCTACCCCCCCAGACTCTGGGGGGCCATGGCCTTTTGAGGCCTGTGATCCCGTTCTCACTTTTCACAAGGGCTCTTTCTTATTATCTGAACTTTTGTTTTAATAGCCTCAATCTCTGAGATGTAACTCCTCTTTTTCTGAGAAAATCATTACTATTGTTTTTCTTGTTCCTCGGCAGATGATACTCCAATATCATCTCTCACCCTTGGGTCCCCCCTTTTCTATTTGGTTTGTTCCAGAGGCTTGGTTTGGTTGTCTATAGCTTTGGCGGGATCCATATTTAATAGCTGGAAAGCTGTTTGGGGGCTCGTCAGTGAAGTCTGTTATTGGTGAGTTTCATTATTATGTAAAGGTGTAGTGAGTCGGTTTCATTCTTAAGCTCATCAGCTTCCTCCCTAGAATGGAGTCCTTCACTCTCCTGCCTGGGGATTATTACCCTGGTTCCCAGTACAGACCTCTGGATTTAGTATGGAGACTTTCGTTTGCTATCCCTGTAAAATAAAGTCTTTTGGCCTATTCTTAGCTGTTCTAATGTCTCTCCAGCTCCACAGCAAAAAGCATCCAGGCTTTGTGGTGTCGGAGGAGGGACATTTGTCTGGATTTAGTGGTTGAGAGGGGGAGGGGTGGTAGTACTGTGACGACTACCAGTCGTCACTGGTGATGGTGACGACTAGTGATGGCGGTGGGGGTGATGGAGAAGGCAGTGGCAGAGGTAACGATGGTGAGGGTGGCATTGGTGGGTCTTGCTGTCTCCTGCTTCAACCACCCCTACTATTTCCAGCTCTACTCCTCATCCAACCTCCAAACTACCCAGTGTCTCTGATCCCTGAGATGTCCTCGGGGCCTCTGGCTTTTCTCTTGTAGGCTTAGGTTAAAGCTTTCTCTAGTGGGCAAAGCTGGTGACTCTTCACCCATCCGCTTTCCTAAAATTAATGGACATATCTAACCTTCTATTCTTTTGGTTTTTCTAAGCTTTTATTTTATACATGCCTTTGTCATGTTAGTGGTGTTTGAGAAAGAAGCAGGTATAAGTGGATAGATTTCATCTCCACAGCCCTTTTAAAAACCTAGATTTTGCTTTTTTTCATTTTGTTTTCTGCTTTTTCCCCATTTTTTAAAAAATTTTCAACATGAAGAATTGAAAGCACACGGAACACTCGAAAATAGCTAAGAGCTCTGATCTTATCTCTGTCCCCTATAAGCTCAGACACCAGGGGCCCGGATTTCTCAGGGAATAAAAGGGACCTGAACCACCACTTCCTTTTTTTTTTTTTTTTTAATTTCTAAACACATTTTTAAAAATGAGGACATACTGAAACAAAAGTTTGGAAAATTGAGATTTTTTTTTTTTAAAAAATTACATTGATCAAACTCGTGGTTTCAACACTGAAAAAATTACAAAGCAATAAAATTATGCCATTCCCAAGATAATTACAGGATTTATTAAAAGTAGTAATTCATAACACTGAGGCAGAGTGGTAGAGCATGAGATGCAAGCTTAAAGCAGTGTGATGAATATCTTCTTTGAATTCTACCGCAACTCGGTTAGAGATAACATCAGAGTCTTAGGGCCTCCATGATATGATATGGGGGCCGTACAGAGGCTTCTACCCTCCCTGTGCCCCTGCCTCCTCCCAGAACACACCCCACCATGATGAGATGCATCCCAGAACATCAACCATGCAGCTTCCACGGGGCGGAGGGGAGGGCAGTGAGCAGAGAGGCAGAGGTGTCCACCTACAACGGGCCAGGTGGGCCAGGCGTGGGCACCAACAGCACATCGCCACGGGCACTTAGCTCCGGGCGTTGAGCATGAGCCCGGGACTTGCACACTGAATGTTCCTTGGGCCTTGGTAGGTATCCAGCAAAGGAGGTAAGTGACCGGCATGGCTTATCTCCCTTTAAGAAATTCAGGCTACCGGGACGCAGCTCTAAAAGGCCTTGGAACCCGGTGAATTCTTCTCTTTTCAGCCCACCCTAACAGTTAAAGAAATTGTATACAGAACAAGAGAAAAATTACCCGCCATCTTACTATTCACCAGTCAAGCGGATCATCCATTTTCATTTTTCTGTGTTTTCTTCCCATTTATCTACCCAGACATAGGTGGGTACACACACGCGCACACGCCCACGTATCTGGAACTAAGCAGAACACTGGTCTCAAAGTCGGGCAACATGGGATTCAAACGCTGTCTCCTCCTCTTTACCAAATGCACGGCCTTGGGTGTGTGACCACTTCCCTGAGCTCATTTCTCATCTGTACAAATGAGAAAACAACAGTATCAACATCATAAGGTTATTTCAGTATAAAATAACGTGAAATAATCTATGGGAAAGGCCAGTCACAACGCCTGCTACGGACTAGGTGCTCAATAAACAGAAGCCAAAATTATTGTCATTGCTTCTTTAATTCAACACACATTTATTAGGCATTTACTACGTGCCAGGCAGCAGGGAGAGCGCGAACTGAGAGCCTGTCCTCCAAACATGCATCACCCAGAGCTAGACTCGAACACGCGGACAGACAGTGAGCGTCTCTGGGCCAGCACGTGTGCGAACGAGGAGGAGGCCTGAACGGAGCTGGACCGCGGGACCAGGAGGTGGGGAGGAGACACTGGGCTGGTTCGGTCAACGCAAACTGTGGGGGGCTGGCAGGGAGAACGTGCAGAGAGACGGGCCGGGGGTTCTGCCTTTTTGTACGGAACATCCAATCACAAGCACTTTGGATGTTGCGACATAATCTTCCCATCATTTGTAATGACTGCGTAATATTACACCACTTCGGGGGTTCTGTGCTTTCCTTCGCCTCTCCTGTCACTTGGGGTTAAAGTCACCAATTTGGAGCTATTAGCGACAGCTGCACAACGAACCTGCCTGTGACAGTTTTCCTTTCTGGAATTATTTCCGAGGGATAAATTCGAGGTCGAAGGCCATGAACAGTTTTTAATAGCTCCCACAACTCACCGCCAAGCTGTTGTCATAGGGTTCACACACTGGATATCAGTGTAATTTTATGCGTTTTGTCAGGATAGACAAAATTGGGACTTCACCGTTGTTTCGATTTCCATTTCTTTGCTGAGTTGTTTAGCAGAGGCAGTTGGATTAGAATGAATACCTCGAGTAAGTATAAGGGAAGGGGAGTGTGGGAAATCAAGACTGCAGGTCTGGGTTTGGGATTCAGGCCTAGGGACTGAGATTTCTGCAGTCTCAGCCTTGGGGAGGTGCTGGAGGAATGGGAGGCTTCCCGCTGACATGACTACATTTCTTAATTGCATTATTTGTATTTCCCCTCTCTTCCCTGGTTGACTAAATGAATAATTAACATCATAATAATCACCACTGAATGCATGCAACAGGGAAAAACCTGTCACTTCTAATCCTGACTGTCTTTTCGGGAGGGTGGTGACTATTAAAGGGGGACCCCTTATTCTTCTGAGCACTTTGAAAGGTTTGGAAAAGCAATGGAAATCAGGATCCTCTGTGTGGACCTTCCGTTACTGGTGGGCAGGGTGTTGGGGTGGCTGCTGCGGTCTACCTACCCCTGTCTATCCCGGTCTCAGGGAAGGGCAGGGTGAAGTCCATCCCAGGATGGAGGAGGGGATTAGACCTTCACGAAGAGGTGAGGAAGGGGAGGCCAGTTGGTGGGAGCAAGAGGCCAGAAGGACCGTGTGTCTGGTTTCCCCAGATCAGAGAGAATCCCTAAAAGAGGATATGGGGGAAACACCCAGATAGGACAGAGGATCCTGAGAATGTGAGCTGGGCGGGGGAGAAGGGGTGCTTGTGGCGTGCTTCCCTGGTCCCTCGGGCTGTGAGGCTGGAGGGAGCACTGCACAAGGCCACGTCCGACTGTGCGGGGACGACTGTGCAGCCCATGCAAGAGTGAGGGGCCGGAAAAGTGTGCCCGAGGCAGCAGGAGAAAGTGCAAAGTTTTTGTGAGTTCCCAAGGGCCCCAGCAAGGAACGCTGAGACACTGAGAGGGGCTAGTGTGGTGGACTTTGGAATCAGAGGTGAATGGCCAGGACCACGGACTTCTGCGAAGGGTACGCACACAATGCCCCGAAGGCCAATCGGTGGCGGTTGCCCACAGCAGGCAGCCGCCCACAGACCAGACCAAACCATCACACAGCCCAGGCTCATACAAGAGGATACCACTGACTGGGAGGCTTAAACAGCAAGCGTTTGTTTCCCACATTTCTGGAGGCTGACGCATCCAAGATCAGGGTGTCAGTGAGGTTAGGGTCTGTTATACGTTCTTCCCCTGGTTTGCCATCTTCTTGCTATGTCCTGCGGGAGAGAGAAGGGAGAAGAAGCCAGTTCTCCTCCTCTGCTTGTAAGGACACTGATCCCATCATGGGGCTCCACCCTCATGACGATTCACCATCCAACCCCACCTGCTAATCCCTTGGGAGTAAGGGTTTCCACCCATGAATTTGGGGAGGGGGAAACACAAGCACACAAGCCACAACAGAAGAGAAGAGACAGCTTGAGAGCCAGTAAGGTGTCAGAGGTTTGTGTGCTTTGAGGTGATCCTCCTTCCTTTGACCTTCAAATGTCCCAGTATCTACTCAGCTAACTTGTTGTAAGTTGAAGTTTTGTGAAAACCAATAACGAGGTTTAGTTTCCGGTCCACGTGGATGTGAAGTGGGCAGGGGGCTGGCATGCGGAAGCTGGAGACCCTAAGGGCGGTGAAGGTGTGGCCACATAGAAATGTCAAAAATGAATGGAGAGGGGGTGTGGGTTTTTTCAAACCCATGACACTGGGTTGCTCCAGGCCCAGTTGTACAGGCTGTGCACAGAACAAGGGCATCTGGCTTGGGTTTCAAAGGCAAATGGGGCTGAAACTCCCAGGCAAGCTGCCTTTTCCTAATGTTTATGGTCCAACCCTCAGGGGATGGGGCAGGATGGGGGAAACTGGAGTATCTGGCCTATTGCCTCTGGCCTTGATGAGGCTCAACTATTTACCCCCAGGATACCTTACAAGCACAATTGCTTCCTATGTGTGCAATGACTCAAAAATGTTTGGGAAGTCCTACTCTAAAGCTGCAGGGCCATTTTGCTAGAAACATGTTGTCTAGTACAAATTGAGAAGTGCCATAAGTGTAAAACACATCCCAGATTTCAAAAACTTAAAAATAAGAAATTCACTGATAGGTTGTTTTATATTGATTACATGCTACCATGTTAATATTGTGAATATATTGGGGCACCTGGGTGGCTCAGTCAGTTAAGTGTCTGCCTTGAGCTCAGGTCATGATCCTGGAGTCTAGGGATCGAGTCCCACATCGGACTCCTTGCTCAGTGGGGAGCCTGCTTCTTCCTCTGCCTGCTGCTCCTCCCCCCGCCCCTTTTCTCTCTCTTGCTCACTCTCTCTCAAATAAATAAATAAAATCTTTAAAAATATACTTTGAGAATATTTAATATGCCGCTAAATTATTTGCATTACTTTCTTTTTACTTTTTCAAAGCGGCTACTAGGGCATTTAAAAAATGATCTATATGGCTCCTGTTATATGCATGGACAGTGCTGTCCTAGGAAGAAAGTTTACATTCTGCGGGGAGAGTAAATGGTTTTTGTCTGTCTGCCAGGGTAGTGTGTGTGTGTGTGTGTGTGTGTGTATCTGTGAGTCTGTGTGTGTTTACGCGTATGTGAGGGTGAGTGTAGGTGAGTATGGGTGTGTGCCTATCTATGTGTGAGGCAGCGTGTGTATCTGTGTTTGTGAGAGCGAGTATATAAATGTGTGTATGTGTATCTGTGAGAGCGAGTGTCTATGGGGGGTGTGTCCGAGGAAGCACGTGCTTGTGTGTGTGCATGCGTGTTTGTGTATGTGTGCGAGCCTGTCTGTAAGCGTGTGTGTGAGTGTGTGTGTGGCTGGGCCATGGAAGGCAGGCAGGGGACGCAGGGGAGGCCAGGTGGTAGGCCCGGAGATGGCGACCCAGCAGTTTGGGCCAGCACTGAGAAGCAGAGAGAAGGCGACACTGGGCCCTCCCGAGTTCCCGCAGCCCGGAGAAGCAGCGCAGTGGAACTAAAGGGGAGACGGCCCACAGTTGCCTGGTCCACCCTTGCACCACGGGTTGTCAGGCACAGGTTAGTCTAGTGGATAAGAGGATGGGCCCTGGAGCCAGATGGAGTCAAATCCTGACTTCCCGGCTAACTACCCATGTAAGCCGTAGTAAGTTATTTAACGTTGCCGGGCCTCGGTTTATTCATCTGTAAAGAGGGCATCTCTTTAGGATTTGTTTGTAACTATGCCCCTGGGTTGTTAGAAGGCGGGACTGTGTTCGGAGCTATAAAGTGCTTCAAGCAGCGTCTGGTGGGTCGTGCTTGGTCACAGGCTCCTGGCTCACTTTGCCCGGAGAGTATGGTCATATGATTAGATTAGCCTGCGTCTTGTGCCCGGCTTAGGCGGACAGGCAGGCGGCTGGGCCCGTCACCCCACGAAAGGGGAGAGGCAGGGAAGTGTGCCAGCAGCTGCCCGTCTCCTCCACCCTCTTGGCTCTGTGACCTTGGGCAAGTGGGCCAATGAATCAGAAGGCCAGCTTCCACATCTGCCAAACCTTCCTGGAGAAATCAGGAGGATTACAGGATCTCAGCCCCACCGAAGGTCGCCGGCAAATCACTGAAGGCGATGTTGCAGTCCCTGGCCCGGCAGAGCTGGCTTTCGCTTTGCGCTAGACAATGACCCAGACTTGGGAGCTGTCCTTTCTGGGGATCAGATCACACCTCCAACTCTCAACTCAATGTCAACAGAAAGGTCAGCTGGGACCTGCTGGGTGGGTCCTGGCCTGTGTCTATTTAATCAACGTCCCCTAGCCTCCCGGAAGGCTTCCTCCACTTGTACACAGTTTTGGTCCAACCTGTTCTCCTTTCGTAGCTGGGGTTTTGTAAGAGGCCAAATTCCAGGCTGGGGCAGGATAAACAAGATTGCATGGCTAATGATTGGTGAGTTGGCCTGGAATGCAATTTACCGCAGGTTGCTGTGGAGGGGAGTTGGCCGCCCCTGGAGAGTTTCCAGGGAGGTTGTTAAAACAGGAAGCAGGGTCCACACTCTGCAGGATGGCTGCTTGGCATTTTTCTCTACCCTGTTTTGAAGGAATGGAGACACCTGCTACCAACTGGGACTTTTCTGCCTCAACCCGATTTACAAAGAAGTAAAAGCCTCTCGATCAAAGCCTTACATCTGCCTGACATTTTGTAGCTTCCTCCGTGTGACCACCACTCCTGTTTTACAGGTGGGGAAATTGGAGATCAGAGAGGGGAAGTAACTTGCACAAGGACACACAGCTGGGAAATAGCAGGACCAGGATTCTAAAATTTTCCACAAGCCAAGTGAGGCAAAAATAGTGTTTGGGCTCAGTCTTCTGGATCCAAAGCTAGCCCTTCCCTCTGGGTAGGGACACCTGAATGAAATCTGAGAGTGAGGGGAATGGGATGGCCTAATGGCCTAATCCTATCACTAGGATGGGGAAAGATTTCTCTTTTTTCCTAGCTCAGAATTTTAGAAATCTGCTTTCTTGACCTCACACTGTTCCTCTCTGCTCAAATGAAGCCCCAGTCTCTGCAACCCAACTCTGGTGCCTGCCCCATGTCTAAAGGGATTGCAAGGTGCACAGGCTGAAGGAAGAGATTCCAGTTTGGTTCCTGCTGCCTGACCTGAGGCTAATCACTCCCTTTCTCCGGCCCTCGGTTTTCTTATCTGAAAAAGGGGTATGTAAAGTCTCAATGAGCTTTGGAAGCCCACCCATGCTTCTAAAGCTTCGTAGCCCCCTGCCTATAGCTCTGCCGTAGAAGAGCCAGGGCCCAGGGCAACGTCTGGCCCTTCCTCTGTCCTGCTGGGGACACGTGCAACTCTCCCCGGGCCTCCATGGATGGCCCTAGCCGCCCTCTCTGGTGAGCTCAGCACCGCATTCGTGAGAACTGATGTCGGAGATAAAGATAGACATGCTGAAATGAGGCGCTCTCGCTCTCTCTCTCTCTCTATCCTTCCCTCCCCCACGCAGCCTTCCTCCCTCAAGGCAGCTGCAGACTGGCCTGGGGGAGGACCGGTTGCCATTCCAGAAGGAGCAAAGCTCGGGGTGGGCAGCTTCCATTAGCTCATTCTTCTAATTGTTCTGGCTGGTTATTGTTTCTCCTGATTTATTTCCAATTAGCACTAGGGAGGCTGGCTTGGGTTTGATTCTGCCAGTTTCCCGAAGCCAGTTCTCAGCTATTTCTGGCTTGGCCAGACCCAAAGCCTTCTTGCTGGCACGCTAGCTGCCACTCAGGGAGGGCCCTGTGGGCACGCACACCGCATTGCCGCCCTCACGACAGCCCTTATGAAACTGGTCTTGTTATCGCCATTTTACAGAAGTGGAAACTGAGGCTCAGTGAAGCAGAGGGACTTGCCCAGGTTCCTGTCGGCAGTCAGTGAGTGGTGAAGGTGCCTGCTGTCTTACAGACGGCCAAAGGCACACGCATTTCGGCACCACCAAGGTTGCCGCGCTCTTTATCGCGCCAAACGTGCTGCCTTGCCATCGCGTTACTTGAACTATTTAGAAACAATTAATCCCCAAATAAATCCCGGGCCTGGTATTCCAATCGGAAAACCCAGATTCAGTGACATTCCAGCCCTTTCTGAGCTAGCCGGGAAATCTCCTGGTCATATTAGGAATAAGCAAAGCCATTTGGGTTTTAATAACAGGGTGAGAAAATGGTGTGACTTTAAAGTCTTTATTAGCCCTGGAATGCATTTTCCAAAGCAGGAATTAGCTGACACAGGCAGAGTGTCAGCTGGAAAAACAAGGTCTGGGTTAGGTGGCCCAGAAAAAAACCTGCTTTGGTGCCCAGAGCCTCCCATTGATTTCAATTGCTGGTTAGCACAGGCGAGCAGAATAATTGTCCCATCGGTGAATGTACCATTAGAAATGACCCCACACAGCTAATGGAGGTTTAATACTGGCTTGCTTAGTCCTTGGTATGGTTCCTGTTCTCGTTTTTAGTAAGAAAATTACCTGTCTGTCACTCCCTTTAAACTTGCACAGTAATAATTAGCCAGGCCCCAAAGAGAAGCTGGTTACCCTTGACCTTGGCTGGATGAAGGCTCAGTGACCCATTAAAGTCTGTGAAGTCATTTGACTCTGGCTGGCTAGGGAGGTCATGTAGCAGTTATTTGATAGAAAATGGTTATAATAATGCACATTTGTTCATCATCTCACAGTCTTCAGAGCTCAGGGTAACCTTGGGGTCATGAGCAAGAATTCTCACCAAGGGGTCAGCAAACCACGGCCCGCCGGCCAGTCCGGCCCACCTCAGATTTTTTGCAAATAAAGTGTTATTGGAATAGGCACCTCTGTGCCCATTCATTTACCTTGTCTGTGCCTGCTTTTGCATCAGAGACTGTATGGCCTGCAAAACCTAAGATCTTCACTATCTGACCCTTGACAGAAAGAGTTTACTGACCTCTAATTCTCAAAAGCCAAGTTTGAATCCTGGATCAAGGTCTCAGCGGCCGCGTGATCTCGGGCACACTGCTCTATCTCTATTCTCTGCTTCAGTTTCTTCATCTATTAATTAAAGGTAATAATAGTATCTGTGTGGTGGAAGCTACCAGCCCTCCCTGACGCCTTCGGTAGCACCCGGTCCCTTAAACTTGGGCATGACTTGCCTTGAGCAATGAGATGCAAGTGTGTCACTTCCAGACAGAAGCATTTAGAGCCGGGATGGGCTTCCCATACCCTTTCTCTGCCACACTGACCAAGGCGACCATGTGGCCTAGGTTCCCAAGTACAGGATCGTCATTTGGTTTCTTGAATGACTGAAATGGCTAGAGACCCTCCCGACTCCCCCATCCCACCCCACCCCTGCTCACAAAGGGTGCTTGGGTGAGAAATAAATCTTTGGTGTTTCAACCACTGAGATTTGAACATGGTCACTTCAACAAAACTTAGCTTATGGTGACTGACCCACTGCACAGTGTTTTGTTAAAATTAGATGAATTAGGTGTATAAGATTTTTAGAAGAGTGGTTGGGAAATAGTAAGTACTCAATGAATGTTAGCCAAAATTGCTAATATCCTGATGCCAATCGTTATTAATAAAAATGTATACTATTTTTCATAAATAATCTCATTTTCAAGCTCACAATAACTATGAGGTAGAGACTATTATCTTCATTTATCTGTCTGGTAAGCATCTAATGGGCACCTAGTTTATGGTAGGTAATATGCTAGACTCTAGGGTTTAGAAATAAATCAGAGAAGCTCTTGGCTCCTAGAGGGAAGATCTGTCTAACTCAGACTTTGGCGTGGAAGTGATATTATAGGAAGGCATCGCAGAGCTGAATCTTGGAAGGTAAGTGGGGGTTTACCAGATGGAGAAGGGAAGGAAAGGCATTCCAGGCAGGGGGAACCAGCATATGCAATGACATAGAAGCTGAAATTATATGCTCTTTTTGGGAAACACTGAGTGGATTTGGTGTGTTAGACAAAATTTTGATTAGGAATATAGCAGACAAGGTTGCTTGGCTACTCAGCAGACATTTGCAATCCCCTGCACCCCCAACTACACCACACGGAGAGAAGTGAGATAGACACTTTACCAGACTTCACCTTGCTAGAGATGACCGTATGACACCGTCTCATCCAAAAAGATGTCAAGAGAAATCTCCGGGGAGAGCTTCAGACAAAAGCAAAGGAGCCAATGAAAAGATCTCCCCACTGTTACGTATGAGTGTCATGTCTGGAGGTATGGCAGTCATCTTGGGACAAGAGGAAGGACAGGAGAACTGGAGAGGGATGGACCCAACATCTGGACCTTGAAGTGCTGCTAAAGCAACCCTGAAAATATGCACCCCCAGACTTCTTGACAAGTAAACAATATACCTCTTTGTGATTTAAGTGACTGCCCACCTGTTATTCGAAGTCCAAAGGGAGTTGTGAGAAATGAGGCTGGAGAGGTTAGCAGGGCCTAGATTAGGCAGGATCCCTAAAGGCAGTTGGGGCACATGAAGGACTTTGCATAGGGAAAGGAAATTCAGGTTTACAGAGGGTAAGTCACTACTCAGATCACACCACTGGTAGTTGTCAGAGCTGGGGTTTGCAGAAAGATCTTCCAAGATCTTTGAGGCCACAGACCAAGGCTCTTCCCACTGCTCTGTAGGGCATTTTCCTCTTCAACTTGCTCACAGCTTGTTTTGGCCCTTAGGTTATTTCTAAGTGCTCGCTGGATGAATTGAGATTTTGCCAAAACTTCTTCCTAATTTGAGACTAGATCTGTGAATTTTGTAAATAAGGACACTTGAGGAGGTGGGGGAAGAAATTGCAGAAGGTGAGAAGGTGAAGCAACTTAGGGCCAAATTGGCTTGGCGGAAAGACTCACAAAGACCCAGACATGGGAGAGACTAGGAATAGGAAGGATGGTGCCAGTCCTTCTGCCATCTTGGTTTCATTGGCCAACAAGTAAGGTACAGCCACAGCATCATGTCCTGAGTCTCCGTGGTTTGCATCTCCCCAACACACACTGCTCTGACCGGCATCTATGAGACCCCAAGCCCCTCAGGGCCACGACAATGCCTGACCCATCAGTGTCTCTCAGAGCTTGGCTTTGTGTATGATGCAGAGTGGGCACTTACCAGAGTCTGCCCCATGTAAACTACAACTTAAAAGGAGGTGAAATTAGGGGCATCCTCCTCTCTACGGTGGCTCCCTCTTCAAAAGATAGTGTCACAGGTCATCCCCATTTCTTCTCCTCCAGTCTCCTTGAGACAGGTGGACCCAATTCACATAGCAGATCCCCACCCCTCCAACTTAGCACCAGAACCAGCTGATATTCAATCTAGTTTAGGAATTAAGAAGGCCAGGGCTCCTGGGTGACTCAGTCGTTAAGCGTCTGCCTTCGGCTTAGGTCATGATCTCGAGGTCCTGGGATCGAGCCCCGCATCGGGCTCCCTGCTCAGCAGGAAGCCTATTCTTCCACTCCCACTCCCCTGCTTGTGTTTGACTCTCACTGTGTCTCTCTCTCTGTCAAACAAATAAATAAAATCTTAAAAAAAAAAAAAAGTTAAGAAGGCCAGTTTCAAGCCCCAGATGGCCTATTTCTGCCACTTATGAGCATGGCTGTGGGCAAATAATTTACCACCTTTATGTCTCCGTTCTCCCATCTGTATTAAGCTAGGATTGATTTTATATACTTGTGAGGATGGAGTGAATTAATACTAGGAGATGCTGACACGTGCTAAGCAGTTGATACATGTTATTCCTGTTATATTGTGATTTTATCAGTTGTTACTGGCATTATGCTTCAAGTCATCCCTTGGGACCCTGACCCTTACTTAGACTCCACTCCAGCTTGTGGTACACAAATCAAGTTTTGGCCAGGGTAATCCTAGCTGCTGGCACTCATCCTGCCCTTACCTGCCGTGGATTTGGAGTCAATGCTCTTGCCCCAGGGTTTGGTAGACCAGCATTCCCTTCTGGATCCTGGCTTACCCAGCTGCTCAGGCCCAGCGTTCCCTGTTGCCCCAGGTAGGACCAGCCCCAACCCCATTCTCTGTTCCCCCTACCGCCCACCCCACTTCCACCAGCTCTGCATTCTCGTGGGTGGGGGAGGGCAAGGGCGCCCCAGTGGCCCGGCTACACCGAGCCTTGTCTGTGCATTCCCACCTTCACGCTCCAGTCGCTGTTGCCCCTGACTCATCAGTTAGTTAACAAGCTCCAGAACCATCCCTCTTCTCTGTGGCACCTCATCAAATGGCCCATCTCGCTTTCGAGAGTGCGGGCTCTGTGGGGAGAGCTCTGTGGGAGAACTTTGCCCGTCTGTTTTTCTAGGAGTCCACCCTCTCTTTCTCATTGCTCCTAGAGCATCTCAAGGGCACAGGCTCTGTCTCTTCTTTCTTTTGCAGTTTGTATGTATGGAGAATTTTGCTTTTCACAGCAGGAGTCATGGGCCATCTGGCTGGCTGATCAGGAAGGTTATTAGTTTTAACAATAATAATAGTGGCTCACATTTACTGAGCACTTACTATAAGCCAGGCAGTCTGAAAACCACTTCATGTGAATTAACTTGGAGAATGTTTGCAATAACCTTGGGAGGACAGAAGGTTTGTTCTTTGTTTTTGTTTTTTGTTTTTTAATCACTATTTTCCAGACAAGCCCTCTGCAGCTCAGAGAATTACTTGTCCACATCAGGCAACTAATAAGTGACAAAGGTAGTGACCAGCCTGCCTGCCTGACTCCAAACCTGTGTCCTAAATCTGAGCTTCTCAAGCTTTTTGGGGACATACACATCACTTGGAGACCTTGTTAAAGTGCAGATCCGGGTTAGGACTCAAGATTCAGCATTTCTAAGAAGCTTTCACATGATGATACAGCTGATTGGAGCACACACTTTACTTAATGAAGATCCAGATCAAATTATATTTTCTCCTGCTTTACTCGGGTTGACTACAGGAATTCACTTAACTTTTTCCTGGAAGGAATTTCCTGAATACTTATTCATGCAAAAGGTTCGTGGCTAAGAGTCCTGGGTGTGAATTCCAGCCGTGACTCAGTTACCATGATCTTGAGCAACTTCCACTCAGAAACCCCATTTCCTCTTCTGCAGGATGAAGCTAAGTACCACTTGATGGATGATTATGAAGGATCAGATGTGATAATGCCCCTGAAAAAAGGGTTGTGTAGACGCCACAGAAAATATGGGTGCTGAAGTAATTTGCTATTAAACTACTAAAAACCAAAAAAAGAGTATTACTAATTATAACTCCCAACTGAATGGACAATCGTAGAGTCCTATGCCACGGTCATTCAAGTTGTCACTCATTCCTTAATCTCTTTTTTTTCCTATCTGACCATCAAGGGTGAAGGGATTCATTAGTGTTTTATTGCACTACTTAGGAGATTTCACTACTTCAGCCTGTGAGTCTTACAGAATTTCCTGTGAAGTGTTTTATACCCATAAACTGGTTCCTTCCGAAGGCCCCTCCATCTTTGGCACTACGGATGAAACAGGAAGAAAAACCTTGGTACAAAAAAAAAAAAAAAAAAAAATGAGATCACAAGGAGGGTGGGACTGAGCAGGAAAGCAGGAGCAAAGCTGATACCTAACACAGAACTCCCAGGCATGGAAGTCCAGCGTGGAAAGCAATAGATGGCTGCCATAGGCATCGCTAACGTGACCAACCAACAGATTAGCAGGATTATAGGCATTTCTCATTACGTTCCTTAATGTGTCCTCTGTAATAAACTAGAGATGGTAGATTAATGATAGCTACAAATTCTCTGCTGCTCCTTCTATTAAGTGGGGAAATCTAGCTCCTGCCCCCTTGACTCTAAGCTCTGTTCGAGACTTGGTTTATAGCAAGAGAATGTGGCAAAATGATATTCTGGGGCTTCCGAGGCCAGGCCTTAAAAGGAAAACTGACAACTTCTAAGTTCTCCCTCTTGGGGAAGGCAGTTGCTTCCAAGAAGCTTAGGTCAGACTGCTGAGGGGTGAGGAGCCATGCCTTGGGAAGAGGCCTTGAGTGTGAGAGGCCATCTTGGACGTTGTGTTGGTTTCAGGCCTCAGCTCCACCATGTGGAGCAAAAGAACCATCCAGCTGAGCCCAGTTAACCTCTAGAATTGTGAGAAATAAAACCTTATTGTTGTTTTAAGATTTACTTATTTATATTAGAGAGAGAGAGGGACAGAGAGAGATAGGCATGAGCAGATGGAGGGGGGGAGAGAGGGAGAAGGAGAGAAGCAGAGTCTCTGCTGAGCGTGGAACCCTGCTTGGGGCTCTCATGATCCTGACATCATGACCTGAATGGAAATCAAGAGTCGGTCACTTAGCCGACTGAGCCACCCAGGCACCCCCCATTATTGTTGCTTTAAACCCCTGCATTTGGGCATGGCAAGTTACATAATTGATCACTTGAAACACTAGACATTTCTTGAATCTATTTTTTTTTCTAATTTTCCTTTAATTTATCCCTTCAAGTATTTCCCATGTGTGACGCCAGTAGCCCTTAGTGATGTCCTTACACCGGCAGTGTTGCCATCACCCAGAAACTTGTTAAAAATGCAGATTCGGAGCCCCACCTCAGATCTCCTACCTCAGGAATGCTGAGGTGGGACCCGACAACCTGGATTAGCAAGCCCTTTGAGTTATTCTGACACAACACTCAAGTTAGGGAACCACCTGGCTGAGCCCAGGGTTCTCTACCCTAACTGTGCCTCTTAGTCACCTGGGAACTTAATATACACTGGCTCCGGGCGTCCTGAAGGAAGTGAGGCTCAGAGGTGTGTGACCCAAAGAGTTTCATGCTGACTCTGCTGCACAACCCTGTCTCAAGGAGGAATTAAAAACATCCCCCCTCGAGGGACGTTGGACCCTCTAGACCAGGGCTTAATGCTTAAAGGCGCAAATGATTTACCTGAAGCTTTGGTTAAAAAGGCAGATCCTGATTCAGTAGATGTGGGGTTGGGTCTGAGATACGCCTTTCTTCTCACAAATTCCCAGCTGACATGGATGCTACAAACCTCACCTAGAGCAGCAAAGCTCAGGGGAGTCACCATCACTGTCTCCTCCGAAGGGTAAATGACTTAAAAGGCAGTTTTATCTTACCCAACCACACACAGAAACCCACGCACACCCTTCTATAAAAGCTTCAAACCGCTGTGGGGGCAGCCCACGGCCCTCACCGAGAGCCCCTGCAGGAGACGCCATTTGAGCTTCGCCCCAAAAGATGGCGGAGGAAAAGGGCTTTGTCCAACAGACCTGGAGAGGAAGAACATTCTTCTCTTTTCCTGTTTTTTTCCCCGTTCCTTTTTATCCTGATAAATACATAAAGAAAAAATGTAGTATCCGAATCATTTTTAAGTTTATAGTTCAGCGTCATTGAGTACATTCACAATGTTGTGCAATCATCACACCATGCATCTCCCTAAGTCTTTTGTTTTTTTAAAGCCGAAACTCTATGCCCATTAAACAATAACTCTCCATTCCTCTCTCCCCACTGCCAGGCCCTGGCAACCGCTGTTCTACCTCCTGTGTCTATGATTTTGACTACTCCAAGTACCTCAGAGAGGTACAGTCTATATCCTTGTGTGACTGGCCTATCTCACTCACCATAATGTCCTCCAGTTTCATCCCCATTGTAGCATGTGTCAGAATGTCTTGCTGCTTGGATAACACTCCACAGTGTGTCTACACCACATTCTGTCTATCCATTCATCCTTCGATTGGCCACTTGGGGTGCGTCCGTGTTTTCACTACTCTAAATAATTCTGTGAACACGGTGTACACATATCTCTTTGAGACCCTGCTTTGGATTCTTTTGGGTAAATACCCAGAAGTGGATTTGCTGGATCATATGGTAATTTTATTTTTAATCTTTGGAGGAACTGCCATACTGTTTTCCACAGCAGCTGTCCCATTTTACATTTCCACCAATGGTGCGCGAGGGTTCCAATTTCTTCACATCCTCACCAACACTTGTTACTTTTCTGGTTTTTTGATAGTAGCCATCTTCATGGCCCTGAGGCTGGAGAAGGGCATTCTAAGGCTATGGGGAAGGGCCTTATTAAGGAGGCTCTAAAGAGCCACTCAGGGTAGCCAGGCAGCATGCGGACAGGGAAATAAAGCCAGACATAGTTTGTGGCCAGATTATGAATGACCTTGAAAGTTGGGCTAAAAAATCTGAATTTTATCCTCAGGGGCCATGGGGAGCCATGGACGTTTCTTTAGCAGGAACGTGACCTCTCTGCAATCACAACCTGGTTCCCACCCAGAAGGTGAAAGGGCTGCCCCGATTGCCATCACACAAACAGGATTTATGTGATGAGACAGAGTGACACCAGAAAGACTTGAGGGCTTGGTGTCAAATGCAACAGACCAATCTTTGGGAACTATGGTGGCTCGCCTTCCTTTAAAGAGGACACTTCTCTAATCAGTTTGAGGAATTGTCTTAAGGGCGAGGAACAGCAAGGTTTCCACTCGCGGAGAGCATAGCTCTGCTCACATGTTCCAGTAAGTAATGGTCTCCTTGCCACGACGAACAGAAAAATGTGCCTGATGGAATGAAAAGCCCCACTGCCCGGCTACCCATGGGCAGCCTTCGGTTACTATGGAAAATTCCTGATTAAAGTCAGCAGACAAGTTTCCTAGCTAGCGACTATTATTAATAGGAGCTTCAGCCTTGCTCTGACATTCCAGATGGGGTTCTTTAATATGTCATTTCACAAACCCCTAAAGGTGATTAAACCCCTATGTTTTTCAAAAGCAAAGAGAATGCACCACCTTTGCCAGACTGACTACCCTCTTTAATAACCCACGCGCTCCTGCTCAGTTAGCATGAGAACAAAACTGCAACCATGAAATTATTTTAACAAGACCATAAAAAAAACAATTTGCTTGAGTGATGTTTAGGGAGGAGGGGGAAACCCACCCTCTCTCTAAACTAATTAAACTGTACTATATGTCCTTGTGTAGTTCCTGACATTTTTCTGGTTCATTCAGTTTGAATGGTTGCACAAGGATCGGCGCCAAGCTCCCAAATGGCTAACTCAAAACAAAAGCAGGGTCTCCAGAGTATTCTTGAGCATCCAGCAAATTGAGGGAAAGTTATTTTGGGTTAATAAATGGACTTCAGTTGCAATCACATCTTGCCTCATAGAAAAGACCGAAACAAAGAATCACTGTTTGAAGTCCAATTTAGGATGAACTGGAAAGTGACATTGACCTTACTGCATTTTATTTTTTGTTTTCTGTTACGTTGTGTTTAATTTTCTATTCTATTCTATTCTATTCTATTCTATTCTGTGCTATGCTATGCTGTTCTATTCTATGCTATGCCGTGCTATGCTATTCTTAAAATCACACCCAGCTTTGGATGAAACTGTTGACAATAGCCCCTCATTTCCTGTCCACCCCCCCCCAGATAATTTATGTCTTTCCCACTCACACTAGTTATTACCGGAAGCCACTGGCAGTTTCCTTGAACATCTTCACAGGCAAGTGGTCTGTTCTCAGCCTGGTAGGGACTAGACATTGATTAATGGCTGGGAACTTTGGTTTCTGGCAAGACAAACCTCAGTTTAAGCTGGAGAGGCCTTTGGGTGTTGATCAGACTCTTGTCGGAGTCAAATTGAAAAGCATAATAAGTGCCTTGGATGCAACGCCATTGTGTATGTGTTAGATATGAGACCTTCTCTTGAGAAATGAGCCCGAATATCATGCCCTTATACTCTTTCAAACTAATGTTTGCCAGTCCCTTTGGAGTTTAAAGAAAATGTTCCCCTTTGAAAAGCTCTTTAACACTGATAAGGCAATAAAATTTGTGGGGTATCAGGTCCCTTTAAATTCCAAAGAACTGGGAAGCACAGATAAAACACGTAATTCAATGCATTTCCGGTTAATCGACACAGAGCGAGCACCTGCCATGTGTGAGATACTGATGAGGACTATCCTTTGGGTGAACAGGATGAAAGTGATAGAGATGTTTCCTCACTTCAAGGAAATTAGACTGTCCAAATGTAAGAGGAGAATCGGGATGATAAATGGTAGAGCTGCTTATCGATAAGCCGTAACATTTCCATAACCCTCTACAATATGCAAAGTACGTGCATATGTGTGTATGCGTACACCTACCTACAAGGCTATTTATCTTCCGGTAATAGATGCTGATGGTCTCTGACTGCTCTGCTACTGTTCATCCAAATCAGTGGGGGAAAAAATCAGCTGGAATCACAGGGTCACCCTAGAGGTGAAAACGACCAGGTGATGGGTGAGAAAGTAAGGGCCTCTGGAGTCCGACAGAGATGTGAGTCCTGGCTGTGCCGCTTACCAACCCAGAGCTTGTCAAATGAGAGACACAATGACCACCTCTCAGGGTTGGTGAGAGGCTCCCTGACAAATTATCCTGACCCAATGCCGTGGCGCGAGGCTGGCTCTCATCACCGCCATGTCCCTTCCCCTCTTGCTCGAGGCTTGCTTTATCGGTCCCCAGTGGGCCTTGAGCGAGGTGGTGGGCCATGTTGAAGCTCTGCCACGCCGATCTTTTCCAGGGTCCCCTAATCAGGGCCATGGCACACTCTGTGTCCCGCCCCAGAACGCTGTAAAGGGTGTTGGCTCACTCTGTGGAGTAGCTGCCTCGCCTGTGTTTCTGAAGGAGGGAACGCCGGGAAGGGAAGCTGCCAGGAAGGACAGCAACCCACATCGGGCTCCTTCCTGTTTTGAAACCCAAGGACCCGCTTGTAATCAAGGCTGAGTAGCAGAGGCTGGGGGCAGACAGCACCCGTACCGCAGGCATAAAGGGCTGCCTGTCACCTGGGGTGAGCATGACTGGTGGTGGCTCTTGAGCTCGCTTCTGGCTTCACCACACACCCTTCCTCTATGGCATGCATTTTCTTAGAAATCCAAGATCCGGGAAGGGCGTTACTTGGTGGCCTGACCTGGTGTGGGGAAGATAGCCCGCTCTTTGGTTTCTACATGAATCTGTGACATGTGTGTTACTCCGCCTTTGCTCCTCTGGTCTTCTCCTCCCCCCTGCACAGGGGTGAGAAGCAGTAGAGCTGCTGGTACAGTTGAGAGTCTTCAGTACGCATGGCCCACGGCTTCCAGAAGCACAATGCCTAAACCTCAACTCTACCACCAAAGTCACCCTCCTCTGGTCAACTGCCATCACCTTTTGCTCAGATACCTGCAATGGTCTCCTAATCACCCCTTCCCACGCTTCTGCCCTTGCCTTCCCACAACCCCTAGTCCACGCAGCAATCAGTTTCAACCCTCAGATCAGAACTCTGACCCAGGTCTGGCCAAGCAGAGTACCACAAGCCCCTTGCCAGCGTGACTAGCTCAGGGATGGGCCGTAATCACCAGTGAGTAATTAAAACTCTCAGCCATCAAGCACTTGCTGTGTGCCTGACGTGGGACAAAACCCTTAACCAGCAGCGTCTCACTGCTTCACTCTCAGAATAATCTTGGGGGGTGGGGGGTCAGAGCTATCATCATTAGAGTGAGTGAGGAACTTTCCAAAGGAACCCAATGACAGCACGGCCAAAGAATTGAACTCAATTCTTCCCAACTCCAGACCCCACCCTTGCACTTGAGAGTGAGTTTGGACACGGAGCGCTCTGTGGATGTTTTCTCCAAACAACAGGATTTCTAATTTTAAGACTCTGTCTTCTAGTGAGGCCAGCATTAGGGAGCAGTATGGACAAAATGAAGGAGAATAGGGTCCTGCTGCATGGTCTGGCTGCCCGGGCTCTGCCCGTCTCTCCCTCCTACCAGCAGTGGGAGGGCAACATGTTTTCTGTGTGATGATGTGGGCATTTTATTTTTCTCTGGATAAAACGCCGCCATGTTCTAGCAATCTGATGGATTTTGCTACATCTTGGTGGTTTGATCAGTTTCTCTCTCTGAAACTGATGTGGACATTTTTGTGCATTCATCCCAGGATGAAATCTCCTGCAAGATGCTTCCTTTTTGGTTCAATATGAAACAAAATTGGCCTTGTGACCGTTACTCACACCGTCAATGCATTTAACAGACTCCCCCGAGAGAGGAAGAGTCTCGTGCTTCGGGGCAGGAATCTGAGGTCAGAAGGACCAGAGTTAAGAGCTCTCTGATCTCCAGCAAGGAACAGGAACTAGCTAAACCCATCAGTCGATGGAATGATGATAATCCTCCCGCTCAGGTCTGGTGGAGAACTGAGCTCATTTAGGTCACCTGCTTAGCATAGTGCCTGGCATATAAAAAAGACTCAGTAAACTGTAGCTCTTTTTATTCCTTTTTCTACTGAGAGGAAGAGTTGATTTTTTAAACTCACGATTACTTGATTAATTTATAACCCTAAGTCCAAACACATGTTGCTGAGGTATAAACAGCCCATTCTTCTTCCCCCTTATGTCTCCCTTTCTTTTTTCAAGTATATATTTTGTTAACATATAATGTATTATTTGCCCCAGGGGTACAGGTCTGTGAATCCGCAGTCTTACACAATTCACAGCACTCACGGTAGCACATACCCTCCCTGATGTCCATCACCCAGCCCCCCAGCCCCCGCCCCCGCCCCCGCCAGCAACCCTCAGTTTGTTTCCTGAGATAAAGAGTCTCTTTTGGTTTGTCTCCCTCCCCAGTCCCATCCTGTTTCATTTTCTCCCTCCCTTCCCCCCACAACCTCTCTCCTTGCCTCTTAAATTCCTCATATCAGAGAGATCATATGATAATTGTCTTTCTCTGATTGTATGTCTCCCTTTCTTAATCAAAAAATATTTCTCAGGCTCCAGGGTGGCTCAGTCAATTAGGCATCCAACCCTTGATTTCAGCTCAGGTCTTGATCTCGGGGTCGTGAGATGGAGCCCCGCGTCGGGCTCTGTGCTGAGCGTGGAGCCTGCTTTAGATTCTCTCTCTCCCCCTCTCTCTGCCCCTCACCCTCCTCTCTAATAAGTAAATAAATAATAAACAAATAAATAAAAAGATTTCTCTCATAAAATGATTTCAAATACAACTGATTTCTGTATTTTTAATTGGAAACATGCACATGACATCATTTAGTTGTCTCTCTATAAAAAACCCACGTGAGACATTTCTCTCCAAGTTGGATGCCAAGAAAAATTTTTTTCTCCTGAGTTATTAGTATAACTTATTTCTCATATAATGTAAATAATGTAGCTGGTCATGTTTTCTTTTTATTCTGGCCACTAGGAAATGCAAAGCCAAATTTGTGGCTCAACTTTGATAAAAGCTTAGAATCCTCTGTTTGCATGTTTATGTTATAATTGCCTTCCTGGTCTTGATCTCTTAAATCTACCTTTCCCTAACCTTGACTTGGTCTCTATAGTTTTCTACTATTTACCGTATTATTATATTGCATTATATTATTGTACAGACATAATATTTAATGTATTATTATAAGCCGCGCATAGAACGGGGTCAATTTTAGATGGTCATTGGGATGATGACTTATCAAAATATTAAATATTTCTTTAATCTGGCATAATCACACAATCTGGCAAACCCAGATGATAAGGAAGCAGGTTGTCGGAAGGGAAGGTACATGTGTGTGCTTGTGTGTATGCGCGTGCGCGCGTGCACGCATATGTGTGTGTGTGTGTGTGTGTGTGTGTGTGTGTGTGTGTGTGTGTGACAGAGAGAAGCTTCAACCCCAGCATATAGGACTCTACAGTGGGCTTGAGTCCTTAGTTAGTTTGTCACCTAGGACAGTTGGTGAGCTCTATCTGCTATCTTCTGATAAACCCGCGTGACTCATTTCTCTGATCTGTACACTTGTCCCAGTCCTCTGGCTTCTCCCCAGAACCTGCACCTTTAATCCATTTTCTACTGGATCCCTGAATAGTTTTCTTTTTGTTTTTAATGCAGATATGAGCATGTGACTCTCCTGCGGAAGCCTTTCAGTATTACCCACAAAGTAAACCTTAAAACTTCCTAATCCAGTGCAATCCCTTCACTTGACGATTGAGAAGAATGAGAGCCAGAGAGGCAAAGGGACTTTCCTAAGGTCACACAGCAAGCAAGTAGCAGCGTGGGGACCAGAACTGAGGTTTCATTCCTCTGTTCATTCATTCCTACGTGCATGCATCTATTTTTTTCAAAAAATATTTCTGAAGACGAAGAGGCATCAGGCATACCGCAGGCTGCAGACACAGCCGTGGGCGAGACTGACGCAGCGCCTGCTGTCTTCGGGCTCACGTGCGAGAGGGGCCGGTTCGCACAAAAATGGACAGGCTCTGCTAAGTGCCGGACAGACCCCGGGTGGGGGTCACCGGGCTAGAGAGCGAGTGGGCGGGTGTGGGGAGGTGGTGGAGGCCACGCCGGCAAAGGTGGTCGGCGAGGGTCGCTTTGCAAAGCAGGACATTCTAGCCAGCAGCTGGCCCTGGGAAGATCTGGCTCTGGGCCTGTGCATGAGGTCCTAGGGAGGGCACTGGCGGGGCCGGCTGGAAACATGTTCCACCTGGCTGGATGGAGCTCCGGGAGAGGGCCCCGAGGAAGGCGGCTGGAGGCTGGAAAGAGGTTGGAGAGGACGCCATAGGCCTCCTGCTGCTCTGCCATCACCTGAGACTCTGCAGGTCTCAGAAGCTCATCACAGGCCCAGGTGCACGTTCAGACCCAAGGCCTTTGAAAAATCGCAGCGGAGCAGGAGAGGGGCCTTTCCTTCCCTGCCCACCCCAACCACAGCTCACCCCTTCTCCCTGGATCAGATTTACACCCGGCGGTATTTTTAGCCTTCTTTCTCGAGCTCAGTGAACGCACCCCACATGAAAGAGGAGACAAATTTATCTCTGTGGTTGAGAAATCCTCACATGTGAGAGGCACGTGATAGCAAGAAAGAGCACGGGCTTTGGAGTGAAGGGAAGCTGGGTTTGAACCTCAGCTCTGTCAGGAAAGAAGGTGCTGTCCTTCGGCAAGATTCCCCCCACTTCTCTGTGGCTCGGCGTCCCACCTGTAAACAGCATTAGTAAGAACTGGCATTTGTATAACTCTTGGGCTGAGCCAGGCATTGTTCCCGGTCCTTTCTAGATGGCATCTCAATTTATCTTCTATGAATCCTCTTCTTGCACTATTATCATCAAGCCCATTATACTGATGGGGAAACTGAGACCCAGAGAGGATGACCTGGCGTTCAAATTCCAGTATTCCCTTGTCTTATGTGTGATGCCGTGGCCGGGAGTCTTATAAGGACTAGAGCCCGGCCTGGGTCCTCCCAATATTTAATCAGTTTTCCCCCGAGGAAGCAGATGGATAGTGTCGCAACCAGATGTTCGATGGTTGCAAATGGGCAGCAGCGGCAAGGGGCAGAGCTGGTTGGCCATGTTGCTTTGCCAGCATCCTTGACCCAACAGCTAGATGCCCGGGATATTCCTCCTGGCTTTCTGCTGCAGAGAAATAAATGGGCTTGACTTCCTCCCACTCACCTCACGGTCCCTCGCAATGACATTTTCCCCTGGATTACAATATTATTCAAAGAGCACTGGGTCCCGGGCAGAGCACGTCCCTCCTCTGGGCTCCCACGGCA
This sequence comes from Procyon lotor, assembly GCA_028646535.1. NCBI lineage: Eukaryota > Metazoa > Chordata > Mammalia > Carnivora > Procyonidae > Procyon > Procyon lotor. Next base: position 52,778,069 of record CM053607.1, read on the forward strand.
CCGCCTTCATCCCATATCGCTTATACAATCACTTGGTAATTACCTTACTTGCCCAGGGCAAGCGCACAAATAGAGACCCACATATCATGTGTCTAAATATTAAAAGTTATAAATCAAACTAATAAACTGTTAAATAAAATATGTTGTATCCACATACTTTGACAAATATATAGGCCTAACAATCCGGAAGGCCAGGATGGAATTAGGGCTTCAGATGTCTCAGGATTTTGTGATTCAGTCTGGTGACATCGGAAGGCTGTTTCCAGCCCCGGGCCAGACCCCTAACCCCAGCCTCGGTCTCTGTCCTGTACTGAGATGGGCCTCGGGCAGGCCAACACCCGAGGCTACTCCAGTCTCGAGCCCAATCCCTCCGCCCACTGACGGCTACCCTTGACTTCCACTAGGTTTCGCGGTTTGCATAAGGGCGGCTAGTGCTCAGCCTTCGGGAGGACGGACCTGAGAAAGGAGCCTCTGCAGTTCCCAAAAATGGGTTCTTGGCCGTTTGAGCACGTCATCCGTGGTCCCCACTATGTATGCAAGCAGCATGACCCAGAACTCCGTCATCTGACAGAAATACAGCGTGAGCCACAAATACTAGCTGCGTGCGGAATTTAAATCTTACTCTTAGCTCACATCCCAAAGCAAAAAAGTAAAATGAAACAGGTAACGTGACTTTTAGCAAGGGATTCACCTAATATTTCTGAAAATGCCATCCTTTTAACATGCAATCAATTATAAACAATTATTTATAAGAAATCTGACATCTGACATCTGCTTGGAGGGCACATCCCTGTTGGGTCTCGCTGCGTTTCAGGAGCTGGGCAGCTACTGACCAGCTAGTGGCTGCCTCCTCTTGTCACTCGGATGTGCACCTCTGGCTTCTCAGTGCGCTCCATGGACCAGCAGAATCTAGCCCACCTGCAGAACTGCAAGCGCTCCCTCCACCTGCTCGAGCCCACCCCCACCCCCCACCCCTGGGACAGAACCAGCGTTTTAGCCAGATCCTCAAGTGAAGGAGATGGACGTGAAAGCTCAGTAGGCTGGCTTCTATAGAAGGCTCCCTGACCTGCCGACTCTAACCAGAGAGGGCCAGAGGGGGACTGGGGGCAGGGCAAGGTCGTGTCCTAAGGGACGCGTGGTTTTGCCAGAGTGGTTTTGCCAGACTCTTCCTGTTGGTCCCCACTGCCTCCCCCGAGGCCCTTGCAGTTGGAGAGAAAGGCAGCACAGTGAGAAAAAGGAAAATGTAGGGGGCTTGGAGAGTAAGAAAAGGACACATAGGAAGTAGGAGGGGAGACATCTGTGTAAAGGGAAAAGGCTGAGAAAGAGCATGGTCACAGGAGGACAGCAGGCAGGTCTGGGGAAGGACGCTCTGAGGAGACTGTTTCTGCTGGGAGCGAATGGGCAATAAATAGTTTGTACCGGTTTCTGAGCACGACTGTTGGGGTGTTTAGCAAATGAGAGTGGTCCAAGGTCACCACATGGGAGGCTTCTGAAAAGACCCGTATAAGGAAATTTTTTTTTCTCTTTTTGAGAGAGAGAGAGAGGGAGAGTGAGAAAGAGCATGCAGGGGGAGGGGCAGAGGGAGGGAGAGAGAGACAATTTCAAGCAGACTCCCCACTGAGTGTGGAGCCCAACAGGACATGAGGCTTGATTCCAGGGCCCTGAGATCATGACCTTAGCCAAAATCAAGAGTCAGATGCTTAACCGACTGAGCCACACAGGTGCCCCTGTGCAAGGAAATTCTGGATCACAAGCCTTTACTCTGCAAAATCAGGGCTATATCTCAACAGGTTAAACTGCCAATGATTTGAATTGATGTTTTGTCCTGAAAGTAGAAAAGTCCCATCATGTACTTTTCATGGAAGTTTCTCAAATGTGCTGGAGGTGAGAGGTTCTCTTAGAAGTTACATAGTGGAAATTTCATCCTCTTCGCTCTTAGCATAATGGATATTTTTGCATCCTGGGTGCATTGCAGACTGTTACTTCAAGCTGGACTTGTATCAGGTTGGCGTGGGAGAACACATGGAATGAAAATGAAAGACAATGAAAGGAAGGTCTACCAGCACTATGGCTTTGCTGGCCACATACGGGGTCCTCAGGAATGGCCGAATGCTTCTCTTGAGGAAGTGTCATTTTATCTGTTGGGGGTTTTCATAGCAAGTAATAGGATATGCAGTTAATGGTGGCTTAAAGAGTGGCTCTCAAGATGTGATTCACCAGCACCACCAGTGTCACAGGAACTTGTCAGAAATGCACATTCGTGGGCCTACTGCAGACCTACTGAATCAGGAACTCGGGGATAAAGCCAGCAATCTGTGTTTTAATATGCCCTCCAGGTGACTCTGATGCATGCTCAAGTTTGAGAAAGAACAGCTTAAGCCCTAAGGACATTTATTATTTCTTAATGAAATGTCTGGAAGCAGACTCCACACTGCCAGGACTGTGGAGTAGCATTTCTGGGATTCTCTTGACCTTTCCCCTCATGGTCACAAAATGGCTGCCATAGCTTTAAGCATCACGTGTTGTACTCACCTTGCCGTGTCCCAAACAAGAAGGACAAGGTGATGGCAGAAAGGGGACTCCTCTTCCTTAATACCTTCTCTTTATCAGGTGGGAAAACACATCTCGTGAACCTCCTCAGCAGACTTCCCTTCTCAATTCATTGCCCAAACCTGGGTCTCATGCCTTTCCCCAGGCAAATCATTGGCAAAGTGGGATGGAGTCTGACAAAGACTTCAACTAGCACAGCTCATCCCCTTGAGTTCACTGCTGCTCCTCCAGTGCCTGAACAAAGTCATTGTTTATTTGCCAGAAAAATTCAGGGGGTGGGGATAGGGGAATGCTGTGTGACAAGACACCGTCGTCACAATTATTGTCCCCATTTTACAGATGTGGAAAGTAAAAGCTCAAGGAACACCACAAACCTAGGATATAGTGGAGCTGAGATTCAAACTCACTTTTTTTCTGACTCCCCAAATGTTTCCATTGCCTCATTCCACCTACGGATTTACAATTACCCGGAACTGGTAAGGCTGAAAGCATTGATTCTTTGACTTTCTGCAGTGGCTAACATCAGATACAGAGTATCATTTGGAACACATGATGTTAGTAGAAGAGAAATCACCAGCTGGACACTTGTGGGCCTGTGCGTTACTCGGCAAGAGATTTTTTTTTTTTAATTTTATAAATTAACGTTCAATATTTAACACTGGGAAACTTCACATTCAAATTCCAACTCCCAGATGCGCCCGAAGAAACACGAGAAGCTCTTGCCACTGACCCAGCATCCCCTCGTGGCAAGAATCGGTAGGAGCTGAGTGGCCTAGTTTCACACACTCCCCCACCGAGGCCTGCCCCAGGGACCAATGCCTACAACACTGATGGTAGGATCCAACAACATCTCTTGTTCACTCGAGCCCCCCAGATCTACAGCCAAGAGTCCTTGGGGAAGGGAGATCAGGGATGGGGTGCTGGCAGTTTTTGGAGGGAAATCTGAGTATTCCCATGGGACCACCAGCATTGGAACTCCGTAGGACTTCTCTGGGGTCCCAGCTCTTCGGGCTGAGGCACGACCCTGGGAGGGAGGCAGAGGAGACCCCTCCCCACCCACAGGTGTATGGCATGGAAGAGGCGCCAAGGCTGCAAGCAGTTTGGGCAAGGGGTCTGAAATCAAGATGGCTGGGACCAGCCGGACTGTTTTACCTCCCAGAAGCTGGTTTCCGCTAAAACTCCCCAATGTTCCTGTACAATGTTCCTACTCCTCAGGGTCGCCCCGATATGTCCTCTAAGACTTGTTTTGGTTGTAAACACTACCTGGGGACTAATTGTTCTCTCGCTTAAACCACTACCAGAGGAAATTGTATATAAAATTTGGGTTTATTTCTTTATTTTGTTTTTCAATTCTGAAATACTGCTTGTCTGCTTTTTCTTCAGTACACTTAGGGCTTTTTTTGGACAATGTTGTCCCAGGAGCCCTCTGTTACAAAAGGAGAAGCCATAGCAATAATAAAAATGCTGATGATAATAGTGTAGCTAAGAAATGAGGTAATGCATAGGAAAAGCCCTAGCTCAGCTCTGTCCCAGCTCTGAGGACACAAATACTCAGGGAATTCTCCGTCTGTCCCGTGGGAGAGCCAGATGCATAAACAGGCCATTACAATGGAATCTGATCAGGGCGGCTCCGGAAGTAAACAGAGGGTGTTCTCAGATCTGGGAGGATCGGCACCTACCCTGACATGAGAAAGCTTCTGGAGGAGGTGACAACTGAATCTTAACATAAGAATCAGCCAAGGGAAGAAGAGGAGAAGGATGATCAGGCAAAAGGAGGCGTGGGAGCAAAGGCCTAGAAATAGGTAAGAACGATGTTCACAGTGGCACCTGCATGTTCCCGGAACTCACAGGGAAAGGTTAGGGAGGGAGGTAGGGGAGGAGGCTAGAGGAGTAAGGAGCAAGTCATGAGGTCCGATTTCTCCTGGGAGACTGGAGATGGCATGAAGGGTCTTAAGTAGAGAGGTGACCAATCGTGCTTGTTGGAACAGTCACCCAGGCTTCAGATGTCCTGAGAATAGAAGACAGAGGGCATGGATTCAAACCCAGCAACCGCTGAGTACTATTTCCCACTAAGGAAAGAGGGAGTCGGTCTGTCTCCAGGGTTCTCCATCTCTGTATTCCAAAGGTGTGAAAGTGGAGGTTGCAGATATCCTAAGGCCCAGCCTTGGGTTCCACAGCTCACTTCTGCTGGGTTCTATTCATCAGAGTGAACCACAGACCCACCCAGGTTCTAAATAGACTCCACCTCTCCATGAGAAAAGAGGCAAAAATTAGCAGCCCGTTGTACGCACCATCCCTTACTTGCTGATCCTTTGAAATCATCTGCTACGGAATAGGATGCGAAATATTTGTTAGGGATTGATTGATTAATTGATCAATTGGTTAAATCATTTACTTATTAAGTTATGTGGGAATCACTCACCATAAAATAGATCCAGTAGTCTTCTTGGAATAAGGGAGAAGGCAGTTCCATGTATTGAAGAGAGCCAGCCAGACCTGTGGTCAGACCTTGTTTGTTCCAAGACCGCAGAGAAAGTCACTCATCTTTGCGGATGTTTGCTCATCAGTGAAATGAGGATAACTATACCTACAGATAAGCATTGCAGCACCCACTTCACAAGGTATGTATGTCCGCGTTTCACTGGTCATGCATCTTAGCCCTCCTGGTTAGCCTTGAGGTGGTAGGACTGAGTAGAAGAAAAGAGTAGTTGGTCCCTAGAGACACAAGTCTTATTTTGAAGAGGAAAAAAATTTCTTGAATCACTTTAGAGCACTTTCATTTGGACTAAATAGTTAGAACGCTACCAGGAAAGAAGACATTGACCTTTTGATTTACAAAGATAATTAATTGAAGAAGACCCATGATAGAGGTTTCTTTTGGGGGGCCCAAGAATTAGAAATGGAAGAGAAAATACATGTTTTCTTATTTACTTTTTGGCATCATCTGAATATTTTTTCCCGTACATGTACTATTTTTTCTAGCACAATAATTCAAATATGAGAAATTCAAACACCGTTGAAACAATGTCTTCCCATCACAAGGACTTTGATGAGCACAGAGTTGGTCATTAATGTAATTCATAGCTTTAGAAAGTGTCGATTCCATTTTTCCTATAACGGGAAGTCTTAAAAGAGCAAGGTAGTATCCCCAGGGTCTTTCTTCTCGCTCTGACTCAGAGTGACTGACTCAGTTTCCTTCTGGACGCTCTACTCTTGGAGTACTTTTACATCTGTTCATTAAATGCCTTCTCAGGCTGGAGATGGCTCAGGCGACGTCCTGTCTTCACTGCACATGACACACACTACACACTCACGGCCCCCTCCTCGCCACGCACCTGCCTCAGCCGCCCCTGCTGCTACTTGGCTTCCTCGTTTGATTTGTGATTTTCAGGCGGCCTCGTGTCTGTGCTTCTTTTTAAAGCAAGATCATGATATGGGAGCCAGTCAAGGAGGAGAGAGGAAGCCTGAAAGAGGAAGAGACAGAAGAAAAGGAGGATGGAAGGAAGGAAGGGGGGGCGGGGAGGGAGAAGTGCTGATTCTTGCAACTGTGTAGAATTCCTCTCCAAAGCCTTTCTTCCTCCTGACCCTTCCCCACCTGCCCCAGGCTTCTCTTGTTCCTCTACTCTGGCCGTCTCTTGCTCTTGCATATTGCACAGACTAGCACAGATCAATAAATATCACTGTGAAAGACAAAAAGGAGGGCTTTTGTTTTATGTCCTTCACAACCCCTAGTCACTGCACACGTATGGACCCACTGAATGCACCTGCGGGTGCCGTTAGATCTATGCGAATGGTGATGAGTGTCACCATCCACTTCTCTAAGTCCCCGCCGCCGCCGCCGCCCTTATCAGTCTAAACGGGACCATGAATAGATGTGAGCCGATGCGTGAAAACATCACCTGCGGTCATTTAAAAAAGAAAGAAGGAAGAAGGAAAGGAAGGAAGAGAGGGCGGAAAGGAGGAAGGAACGGAAGAAGGGAGGGGGGAGGGGGGAAGGAAAACCTGCCCTTCGATGTTTGCTGTAGCTCTTGATCTTTTTCTTTTCTTAAATCACTTTTGCTAAGCCAGTCTCCAAGTGGGATCCCCACCAAGTCGATCCCCAGACTTCAGTGAGAATTCTGCTGTTGATTAAACTGTGTCCCTCAAAAAGAAATGTTGAAGTTCTGACCCCCGGGACCTTGGAAAGTGACCTTATTTGGAAATAGGGCCGTTGACAGTGTAATTAGCTGAAGTCAAACTGGAGGTGGGTGGCCCTTACTCCACTAGGACTCGGTGCCTTACAAGGAGAGGAGACACACAGACACACGGGGTGAATGCCAGGTGCGTACAGAGGTGGGGGTTGGAACAATGGAGAGGCAAGCCAAGGAAGGCCAGAGTTTACTGCCAGCACTCGAAGCTGGGAAGAGACAAGGAAGGATCCAACCCAGAGTCAGAGGGAACAGAGCCCTGCTAACCCTGTGACTTCGGATTTTCGGCTTCCAGAACTGGGGGAGACCCCCTATCTACTGTTTTAAGCACCCAGGGTACATATTAAGTTATAGCAGGCTTGGGCTCCCCCACAACCGGCTTTGAGTCTTCAGCAGGACAAGGGTCTCAAAAGAACCAGGTGACTGATTTCAACTGGGTCAACCGGAATAGAATTTTGGAAATGAGACACACACACTCTCACTGGATTCTAAAAAAAAAGGCCCGCTCCCTTCTGTTAAAAATGCAGAGACATTTGAAGATACAGTGTGGCTCCCTTTTTCTTTTCCTAAAAGACAAATAAACAAGCAAACAAAGGAGCAAGTTCTCAGGATAACGGGGGTGGGAGGGCGGAATGACAGAGTGGACAGAGGGAGAACGTGGACTCTCAGGGCTGCTGCTTTGTTATCAGCTGTAGGCCGCCGCCCAGGGGGGTCAGTTAGGGTCCTGGGGCGAAGGCCGCACCCTGCACGTGGTTCTGGTGAGGACATCCTCGGGAAAGGGCCACGTAGAGGGCGAGGGGAAAAACAGAGATGCTGAGGCAACAGAGGGAAGCTGGGACCAGCCATCAGGCCCAGGGGACAGAGGGAGGAAACGGTGTTATTGGGAACTGTAGTCACGGAGGTCCGGAGGTCCTGGTAGACACGCGTCCAAGCAGGTAGGGGTGAGGGTGAAAGACGTCAACCTTCTCTTTGTTCTTTTTTTTCTTCTTCCATGCTTCTCTTCTTTCTGAACTTAGTTTTTTGTTTTGCTTTTTTCTCTACCAAATGGCAATAAGACCACTGACCTGATAGGCTTGTGAGAAGTTAACCTGAATTATAAAGGACCCAGTGCAATGCTTTGGCACAGACATGTGTCCTCAATAAACATCTCGTGAATAAACAATGGAAGATGGAATGAGTACTTTTATAAGGCACACACAATAATTTTCTTCTTGCAAAAAAAAAAAAAGCCTCAAATGATAGACTTGGATAAATTATGTCTCCACTCCATGTCATAAAAGGTACAGAGGGAATTGTAGAGCATATTAGAGATAATTAACTCCAAGTTGAATCAGGGCTGCCTGAATTCAGGAAGGATTCCTCTAGTCAATCTTGCCCTAAAAAGGCACCGAGGCACATGCACAGGAAGGAAAATAGAAGCCAATTAATTCAAAACATTTGGTACCTTGTAGCCTCAAGAGGTTTAGACGGGAGCACTTGGTGACCGTGACTGAAATAGCAAAGTGCTTGGGCCACATGGCGGGGTGGACCGAGCTGATACGGCCACCATCCGGAGCCGCTTCTAGGGACTGTTGACTCAAAGGCAAAAGGGAAGATGGGGTTTCCTTAGGGCCATTGGGTTGGGAAGGGGATTTGAAAGCAAAGGCTCTTTCTCCAGGGAGATATGTTTAAGTTTTTCCCCGGTTGCCAGGGAGAAACAAGGGCGCCGCTGGGCCCCTGGCCTCTCCCAGCACCCAGGAGAGGCAGAAGAGTATGTGGATGCAGGGAGGGCAGGGGTCTCGTCCAAGGTCCCATCACTGCTGAGTGGCCCGAAAGATATGTGAGCTTAGGTTGTTCTCACTCTATGTCGTGTGTTTCAAACATGTCCGCTCCGCTTTTAAGGACTGACAGAGTAGTGACCCGTGAAAGTGCGCTGGGCCCTGATGACACGGTTGAGCCCTGCCATGTCCTCCCGCCACATGAGAGTCCCTTCTATTTGAGGACTCCCACCTCAGGGAGGTCTGAAATGTTCTTATCATTTTAGCCACCTTGCATTTGGATTTTCTGTTACTTTTAGCTGAAGTCGTCCTACCGCATGCACACAGCCTTTTATTCTTGCTGACCTTTTCCTCCCAGCTGGTTCCCTCTCATCCTCAGGTCCCCCTCTGATGTCACTCGCGGTCACCTCCCTGCTGGACGTCCTCCTGCCAGTCCCTCCATTCCACCCCGTTTAATTTCCTGCAGAACCCTCGAGACTCCTTAAACTGCTCTTTTTGAGGGATAGCACACCCCGCCCCCAGTAGGACATAGGCCCCCAGGGGGGTTGTGTCTGTCTTGCTCACCTCGTGCTCCCAGGACCTCGCTCAGTGCCTGGCATATAGTAGGCACTCACTAAATCATTTCTGGGTGAGTGACAAGCGGAGAGCTGGCATTCTAAAGTGAAGCACTTCGCACCCGGCTGGACACCACCTTTCAGAACCCTTGCCTCATTCTTGTTGAATTCGGACTCCTTGTTTCCCTAGCAGCACCGACTACATGGCCCACAGAGGCACCGTCCAGTCCGTTAGCCTCCCAGGCATCTCCTCCTAACCATCAGCGTTCTCTCTTTGCATTTGAACTCTTAAAAATTAGTCAACAGGGGCACCTCGGTGGCTCAGTCAGTTAAGTGGTTAATCGTCTGCCTTTGGCTCAGGTCATGATCTCAGGGGCCTGGGATCGAGCCCCACACGAGGCTCCCTGTTCACCGGGGAGCCTGCTTCTTCCTCTCCCTCTGCCCCTCCCCCGCATGTGCTGTCTCTTCCTCTCTCTCTCCTCTCTCTCTCAAATAAATAAAATCTTAAAGATTTTATTTATTTGACAGAGAGAAACACAGCAGAGAGGGAACACAAGCAGAGGGAATGGTAGCGGGAGAAGCAGGCTTCTCGCTGAGCAGGGAGCCCGACGTGGGGCTCGATCCCAGGACCCTGAGATCTGAGCTGGGCTGAAGGCAGACACTTAACAACTGAGCCACCCAGGTGCCCCTAAATAAAATCTTTTAAACAAGAGCAACAACAGCCGACACACAAGCAGCTTCCTGGTGGGCAGTTCATTTCTCCACCCAGGACTAAGGACCACGTTCTCCAGATGGAGATCTCAGGCACGGAATTAGAATGGCCTTCCCATACCCCTGGCCCCCCTCCCTGCCCTCTCTGACACAGCCCCCACCTAACCTGCTGTTAGGGGGAAAAGCCATGTTGGGATGACATCACAGAGCCCAGGAATTCCTCGTTAGATGGAAATTGCAGCTCCGAGGGGGAAAGCAATCTGGTCAAAGGCAAGTGCATGGCTGCTACGGCAACAGAACTTAGGTTTCTTTTCTTTCTCCATGACCCAAGACCTTTTCCATAATTGGTCACCTCTCTTAGATGGAGACAGAGAGAACCAGAGTTGCCATTACCTCCCGGGTAACCCAGGGCATGTCATTTAAATTCTGTGAGCTGTGGTTTACCCATCTGCATGTTGGGGTGCTCAGCCAGCCTTCTCTGGGGTGCGTGTGTGTTTCAGGGCTGACACAAGGGTTATAAAACTGTTAAAGCAGCTTGCCCTCTAAGTCCAGGTTCAAGGGACCCCCTACATCAGGCATTTAAAAATTTGACCTCTTACAAACTTGCAGCCCTGTCCTCAGCAAGGTGCTTAACCCGAAGCCTCGCCGTCTGGTTACCTTGTCTGGTGGGCTATCTATCCCAGCTCCTGGACATCTGGTGCCTGCGGCCGGTCTATTAGCTGCCTCGCCTGCCCCCAGAGCTGAGCGATCTGTCCTCCGCCACCACCCAGGCCACCATGAAATATTCAAGCATCCCTAACGGCAGAGAACTTACTGTGACCGGATTCTGCTAGCATTGTAAGTTGGGTTACAGATGAGAAGTCTGACCAACTAGGGGAAGTCAGAGGTCCAGAGCCGGGCTGCTTGCAAAGTAAGGAATGAACCCTCAAACGAAAATCACAAGGCAGGATGCTGCTTCTCGAACATAGGCAAACTTGGCGAGCTCAAACTTGCTGCAGGTCCCTAAGGAAGCAGCTGGGGCTTGAGCACCGATTCCAGAGAGTGGACGACGGCAGTCTTGCATGCATGAAGATCTGGGTTCCAATCCAGCGTGGCTGCTTTCTAGCTAAATTCCTTTCGTCAGTTATTGAATTTTACTTCGACTCAGTTTTTATATACCTAAGTGGGGGACAATAAGTCCTACCCGCCTTGAATATGATAAGGTATTTGGAGGGACCTCGTAGATATTTACATTATGCAGGTTTCCTCCTCTTTTCCAATCAGGGGCTTCTTCTTTTTTTTTTTTTAATCTAGGTCAGCTTTAGGAGTGAGAGATAGCAGGCATCCTCTGATGGTGGTAAGGTGACTGCATTAAGGGTCATCTGACACCGGAACAAAATTCACTCTATCCCGGCCCTTAGAATGCACCCCCGTTCCTAGATTTTCCTCGCCCTTCACCTCATTCTCCCAAAAAAGGATCTGAGGTTGTTGACTATAAAGTGTGTTTATATGTACTCCTGCTAATAAAACAGGGGTAGGAATGATAACAGCTGATGTTTACAGAGTGCGTGCTGTATACTAGGTGCTGAGTGCAGGGATTTACCCATGTTAATGTTTTTTCAAAGATAAGGAAAAAAAAAAAAAAAGCAACATCCCGGCAAAGCAGGTGGGAGAGAATCTGCTAAGCCTTGATCACCCTTTCCGGCTTTAACACCAGCACAACCCTGTGTTCTGGGTCATAGTTATGAAAGAAATGGTTTCAGTGGGAGCCAAAACAAAAAAGGGGGGGAGGGCTTTGGACTAGAGATCTTTAGCGTCGCAATAATAAAAATGTTTTCTCCTACAGGAGTCCCAGCAGTCAAGTTGTTTCTATAGCTGGAAGTTCGCGGCTGTAAAATTTATATGTCAGTGGCTTTAGGGCCCTCAGAGGAAGTGCCACCCCCCTTATGGCCAGCAGCTCTCACTTCACTGCAAAGCATCTTACATATTTTTTTACCTTGTTGATCCTCTTTTCCAGCCAATGATTAAGTCTCAAAGCAAATGGTACCACTTCAAAGCCTTTCACCTATGTCAGTTCCCCAGGGGACCCTGTGAGGCCGGTAAATAATCCACTGGATTATAGCCAGTTTGCATGATGGACACTCACAGTGCAGGAGAAAAGCCTGTGGTTGAGGGTCTGAGGTGTCTCTGAGCTCCCCAGCAGCCCCTTCCCAAAGGGAAACTTAGCAAAGTCTGGAGGGAGCACTCCTTCCCTAAAGGGAAGAAGCACACATCTGGGGGGGTTGCTGCTTTGGCTTGGTTCCTTGCAAGTGGGATGCCGTCTAAGAGGCTTTAGGCGGTAAGGTTGCCTCTTGCTTCTCCGGCTGTGGCTTCTGTAGGGTAAATGCAGGGTCTGTCTTTCCTGCTCAGTGCAGAATTCTCGTGGGATCCGGCAGACCCGAGGTTTCCCCCACCTCACCCCCAGAGCGCGCCAGACCCTGTCTCCATGCATGGATTCCACACACCCCATCTCCACACCCTGCATTCACACATTCCACTGACAACCTTCCTGTGAGGTAGGCAGCACCACCCTCATTTGATAGCCAGGAAAAGGAGGCCCCGAGAGATAAGGTAAGCTGCCTGAGCTCACACAGCCCGCAAGTGGCAGAGCCCCGGCTAGGCCCCAGGGCTCCTGACTCCAGCTGCGACTTCAGGGGTGTAAGGATGTGCTTGATCACACACAGTGAACAGGTCACAGAGCTGGGACTCAAACTCAGAACTCTAGACTCCAAGTCCAGTGCTCACTCTGCCACACTCCACGACCTCCCGGCTTCCAGCCATCCATTTAATAAATATTTACTGCCCACCTCCCAGGCCCTAGGAGCTATTGGAAGTCCTAAGGATACAGCTGTAAGACATACAGGATCTGTGTCCGTATGGGCTCCCCTTGCAGCGGGGGAGACAGACTACTAATAAGGAAGCCAACAGGTTGACAGAATCCTTCTGGTTGAGATGAGTTTCATGGTGGAAAGATTCAGGGGCTGAAGGGGGAAGAGGGGCTGGGGTGTGGGGTCACTGACTTAGACGAGGAGGGTCAGGAGAGGCTTCTCTGAGGAGGTGACGTTATCTGAGGGCTGCCTGATAAGTAGGAGGCAGACACAGAAGAGAGAACAGACGGGCGAGGGCCTGGAGCCATGAAGCTTCTGTGACAGGGACTGATACAAGGGTGTGGCGGGAAGGTCGAGGAGGAAGATGCCAAGAGCTTCTGGTGTGGAGCTGGACAGAGGTTCGCCACAGGCCTCGAGGACATGTGGAGGGTTGATATTTTCCTAAAAGCATCACAGAAGCACTGAAAGGCTTAGGCATGGAGGTGACAGGACCCGAGTTTGCATTTTAGAAAGATCACTCTTAGCCGCTGTGTGCACGCATGTGTGTGCGCGCATACGTGTGTGCATGTGTGTGCGTGCGCATGCACACGCCCTAGGGGTTGGGTGGGGTTGCAAGTGGGAGTCAGGGAAGCCAGCAAGGGGCTGCTGGGGGTGCCCTAGCAGGCCTGGACTAGGGTAGGGGCGATGAGAATGGAGGCAAGGGGCAGATTTGGGTCCTGTTTAAATACAAAGTCATCAGGACCCGTGGATGGCTTGGAAGTGAGCAATGGTGGGGGTCGGTGTTCCGAACGACTTCCAGGACCCAGCATCCCTCGAGCATACCAGGTGAAGAATAGGATCATCTCTCTGGAGTTGCTGGAACAGGACTGCGAGGGCAAGACGAGGGAGCAGGTGGAGGGCCCTGCGACGAGGCCTGAGTCTCAAGCCCCATCCTGGAGCAGGAGCCCTTCCAGCAGCGAGCAGATCCCTCTGCCCGCGAAGCAGGCAGATAACAATCCCCACTGTGCCCAGAACCTTCCGGGGGCCCCAGCCAGCCAGGGCCCGCTGCAGCCAGGGAGCTGCACTCTCTAGATTGGGTTCCTGGAAAAACTGCTCAATTATTGATAAGGAGCCCTCCTGACATCACTAAAGACGACGAGGCTCGCTCCTCGCTTAAGTAATGGCTCTCTGACCTGCAGATCTCAGTCCTCCAGGGGAGGCGAAGAAGAGGAGGTGACAGTTGGAATGCAGCCATAAGGAAAACACTCAGCACGTAATGGTGAAGATGCTCATACTGTAATGATGAACATTTTCTGGACACTTGCTCTGCGCCAGGCAGGGATTGCAGGGACCACACTCCTCTTGAGAAGTCTAAGAGGGAAGTCCTATAATTATGCCCACTTTACAGGGGAGAAAACTGAGGCAGAAGGAGGTTAAGTTAGTTGCCCCAGCTCATCCAGCTTAGCCATGGCGAAGCCAGGTTTAAACGCCAACAGCCTGGCCCCAGACTCCATGGAAACACCCGCTACTCTGAATTGTCTCCATGTGCTATTGCAGGTAAGGGTTTGGAGCTGGTAGCGGAAGAGGCTACTTTCCTTTTCCTCATTAAAGTGAATCAATGAGAACAATGCGGGAAACATTTAACTAAAACCCTGTTAGGGGCTTCTGTTTATTACTTTACTTAGATTTACTAACCCCTTGTGAAATAAGAACTCTCGTCAAGCCTATTTTCCAGATGAGAAAACCAAGGTTAAGAGAGAGAAGACGTTTTACCTAAGGCTGGGCAGCCAGGGAAGGACAGACCTAGAATGTGAACCTTGGTCATTCAACTCCAAGGGCAGTGACTTCTCTAACTGCACTGTGTGTATTTATATATGTAAACCGTATGTATGAATTGCTCAAGTTCTTTGGAAAGAATATTACTGTTTCAAAATAGAGCACACGGGCTCTGCTGATCATCCTGATGTGACTGAGCATTGCCACACCCCTGGAAGGCCTGGTGAAAGATTCATCTGAAGCTAAAATTCCAACTGCTTCCGTGTTTCTCTCTCTGATCTTGGCCATGTGCCTTTTTTTTTCTTTTTTTATGACCTCGGAAGAAAGGAAGTTAGACCCTAGGCCCATTTCTTTAATCTTCCACCAATTTACCGCTTTGAGACAGTCTATAGTTTCTCCTTTATTCTGCAGTCTTTGAATTTTTTTCAATATTCCTCCTTCCTCTTCTCCCTCCCTCTCTCCCTTCCTTTGTCATTCAGTCAACATCTATTGGGCGCTTGCTGGCTGCGATGTGGTGAGATCATGGGTGGTAGGGCAAAACTGGCCAGTGCTCACTGCCCTTGACAGACTAGCTCTGCGGCTTTGGGCCAGTTCTTCCGCCCCTCCGGCCTCAGCATCCCCATCTGTAAAATGGGCTAGTCTTATAATGCACTCCACAGGGGTGGTCACTCAAAAGGAGCATAGTGACAGCTGTGAAAGCGTCCGAGGGGGCACTTGGCATGCGATGGGTGTTCGGTATGTGTTAGACACTGAGACTTGGGATTTAAGAAGAGGCTGAAGACGAGCCTCAAAACCCCACCCTTGGAGAGACCGCTGCCTAGAGAGGGAGATAGGGCAGAAACAAGGCAGGGTGTCACAGGGCCAGAGGAAGAGGAAAATAAAGTGTCCTGAGGATTAGCAGGAAGGAGAAAGGTTTGTCATGAAAATGCCTTCGGTTGTACAGAACAGCCTAGAAACACATTCCTCTCTGTCTTTCTCTGAGGGGTCAGAATGATGTTTTTCTAGGCCAGATCCGAATCTGCCCTGAATCCTCAGTAAAATAGGGCAGAAGGTAATGAGAAGGAATCGAGGTGATCCTACCTGTGATTGAGGCCAGCAGGCTTAGACACTTGAGAAAACTCCCTTCGGCTGCTCACATCCACAGCCAAGAGCCAGAAGTCCAAGTCTGCCCTGCGCCGGCTCTGCCACTTCCTAACCATGTGACTTTGGACAAGTGCCCCACCATCCTAAAGCCTCAGGCCCATCACCTACAAAATATGACAAACAACAGTTCCTATCTTTAGGGCCGTTAGGAAGACAGAGAGAACTATACACCAATTCAGGGCATATGGAATTGTATAAGGACCAGCTTTTAACATTCTTTTTCTTCCTGGTAAGTGGGGGCATCTTGGGGGCTCTTCTGAGACCGGTGGATTTTATTGGCCGATTAGAATCGTGGCAGCTCCAGGATACCTAATGGGTAAGCACTTGACAATGTTATGTTTTCTGTGTTCAACAGAGGAAACTCTCAGAAATAGGTGTCTTTCGAATCAATGGGAGCAAGCTACTTGGGAGAGAGTCAAGTTCCTGCCTCCAAAAGCCAAGTTTAAGGGCAGCACCCATCTGATTGCTCTCCAGCTCACCTTGCAGAGTGGGTTTAAGGTAGACTTGATGGGAAGGATATTTAGGAGCACTTTTTTGGCTGCAACCATCAAAATGGGGTGAGCCCTGCATGGGAGCCAGCACCATCAATGGTGTTCAGAGCTTCACAAAGCACACACACACACAGAGGCTCCACTGGGCTCATTCATGCAGTCAGCTCATGCATATGCATGAAGTAACTGTCCAATGACCAATCGAGGAACATCTTCCCAGCAGGAAAGGACGGAGCTATCAGGGAAGCTGAACTCTGTTCAAATCCAGGCCCTACCTCTTTTATCTCTCTGAGCCTCAGTTTCCTCATTTGCAAAGATGAGGATAATAGCAAAGGCTGTTTGGGACTATTACATTAGAGAATTGAGATGAAAATGACCTGAATAGCACTTGGAAAGTAGTAGAGGCCTAATAAATACTAGTTAAATTGGAGTCTGTCGAGGATTACAGAGACATAAAGGTTGAACAGATAGTTTTTAGGATTCTAAGGAATGTTTGCTTCTTGTCAGGTTCTGGGCATACGGAGATGACTAAAACATGCCCTCGTGGGGTTTTCATTTTCGACAATGGGAGGGACATACACAAACATCAGAAAAGAAGTCACAGAAGAAGTCAGATTTATGCCAGTTTTAAAGGACATGAATGCATTTTCTGAGCTTGCAAAGTCCTCTTTGGCTATCTCTGACTTGGAAGAGCATAGCCATAAAGAAAAATGAAATTCAATACTCAGTTTGAATTGGTAAAGAGACCCCATCCAAGGTGTAAGGGAGCGTGGGGGACGTCGGGCCAACGGCTCAGCCTGCACGAGTCTGCCAAGCATGTGAGCCCGCCACCCCATTGTACAATCCCAGAAACAGGCCACCACCACTGCGATCCCAAACTTCCTCTCTGCCGGCGAATCTCCAGTCCCAGGGAGGCAGTAGCCTCTATCTGGCTCCATTTGTCAAGAAGTGTTCCAGAAATCTTCCCTTTGTCCATCCAGTCCCCCACTCCACCCTCTTCCACCCCGCTCTGTGCCCCGGGGAGGCTGATTTGAGTGGATTGAATCGATGGAGACGCTTGCCCTCTGGTTCTTGGTTGGGCTCAAACAATGGGGAGCCTCAAACAGAGGGAGCGGTCAATGGGAAGGAGGGAAGAGAGCAATGTCTTTATTTATTTATTCCCCTGCACCCGCCTTGCTGGGCCACTGTGGGTTGCCTGGGTCCCTCTACCAAAAGCCACAGCTCCTGCCCGGTGGGCCTCCCCACACAGTACCGTCTCAGGGTTCAGGTCACCGCTCTGTCCCCTCTCTCTCCAGGCCTCGGGAAGGTGACAGCACTCACAGCACTCAGCTCTTACCAGCCCCAGGGAACTGCACTATCCCTGTGGTTTCCTCACATCTTTGTAAATAGCTCCCTTATTAGACTCCTCTCGAATCCCTAATTTAAGTGTGCCATCTGTTTCCTGCCAGCCCCTGACTGACACCTCCAGGTTCTCAGCCTGGAGAGTGCTTTACTCTGTGCATATATTTTTCTGGACCAGTGGAAAATAAGGCTGGAAATTTGGCCACGACACGGTTGTCCTTCCAAATCTTTGCCCATCCTGTTTGCTGTTCGGTTCAGGCCAGTCACAAGAGTCATTTTTCCTCCCAGTTGTAAGAAAAAGTGGTTCTTCAGGCCTAATCTGAGATCAGGAATCTCAGAGGTATATGGGGACAGAATTGCCATGAACCATTGAGGCATATTCACCTGCCACACGGGCTGCTTCTTGGGATTAATTTTCAATTACACACACCAAGCCCTCAGGAGGACCCCGACACACACCGTGGGTGGGTACTCTTAATCTTACTCGGTTATGTTATTGGCTTGACTTTATTCCCTCATGATTCACATAGACAGTGTCCCACATATCCTCTGCTCTCTAGTCTTGTCAATTTATAGATCTGTAACGTGGAGAAATGTAGTTCACATTTCTTTGAATTCCTGCTGGGGCCAGCACTTCAGGCCTTGTGGTAGAGAGTGCGATGGACACAGCGAACAGACTTGTTTCTCTACCCACTTGCTGCCTTAACCATTGACCAGCTTCTACTCATGAGCCAGCTACTTAATGCCCCCATTAATGCTTCAGCCTCCCCATATGTAAAACCCATGTAATAATCATCCCTACCTCCTAGAGTTGCTGTGAGGATCATAATAAGATATATAAATCACTCACACAATGTTTATTATGATCATGGACATGAGCTCCTCTAATCTTCACTGACAATCCTAGAGTGTATGTGATTGTCACAACGTTGCAGGTCTGTCAGACCTCGGAGCCTGCTTCTAGCACACTGTGTCTGTGGAGATGAGGTAGGGAACAGAGTTGGGGAAGAGATGTAAAGAATACATTAACAATGGCCGCCACTGTGTTGCGCCGTTACTATGTGCCAGGGACGCTGCTAAGCTCCTGACAGACATTATCCCAATTCAAACTTAAAATCACGCAAGGAGGAAGCTATTATCAACCTTATTTTCCACAAGGAAACCGGAGTATCAAGGGTTAAGTCACACATGGGACTCTGGCAGGTTGGAATCCTGGCGCCCCCTCCCACCTGACATTCATGTCCTTAACCACGAGGACAAGACAAAACGCCACACTTTTCAACTGAAAAAAACGTGGGGATCGCACAGAAACCCATCTAGGGGAGGGGCTCTGCACTGTGAGCTCCATCCCAGTATAAACCAGGTCGGTGTCCTGGGCCACAGCAGTGAGAAGCCAGCTTAGCTGGGAGGCTAGCAAATGCAGGATCTGATGTAATCTATTCCATTACATAACATGAGTGCGCAGGAGCTCATGTTAAGGAAAAAAAAAAAAGGAAAGAAAGAAGGAAAATGGCTGTAGAAATGGTCGGAAGCAGGAGGCCAGGAGGTCGGAAGCAGAAGCCGGCCAGTTGAAAAGCAGCAGCGGGCAGTACCGAAGCCCATCCCGGCAGCCATCGAACAGGAAGCAGGGGAGAAGGACCCTAACTGTCCAGGTCATCATAATCCCCTCCTGCAGGACGATGAGAGATGAAGCCACTTTGACAAAGCCCCGTTCAGACAGGGTCCTACACAGCCAGGCTCGGTCGTACAAAGCGGTGTCACTGCCTCAGAGGAGACAGTGTGGGGGGACGAGAGCCCCAGGATATAGTTCCTCCTCGGGGTGTGCTACCCTTTCCAGCTCTGCCCTCGCTTGCCGCCTGCACGAGTGCAGGGGGAGACCGTCCAATTTCCCCACGACAGACATTCACTCAGGGAGGAGAGAGAGAAGAACAAAAAGCAACTGGGAAATAAGATTCGGCTTCATCCACCACAAAAGGGGGTGGGATAAAGGACAATGCATGTCAAACCTGCCATGAAAGAGATTGGGGATGAGGCTGATGAGGTGGGGACCCTCCTGAGAGAGACGGTCAGTGGGACCTAACAGCAGGCAGCTGTCACTATGTAGGGCCAAAACCTTGCTGGAACTAGCTCAACTGTAGGTTGAAATCTAGTTCAGCTCAGATGGCTTCAGGGACAGGGAGCCCGGCATTCCACACCTAGCTCAGTCTCCCGGCTGGGCGTCCAACCACCAGCAGGTACTCTGTGACCCCGCCCCGGACACGTTTGATTGGGCCAAGGGAAGAGGTCAGCTGACCCCCAGATAGACCAATCAGAATCTCACGAGAAGGAGACCACCCTTCCCCCCTCCCCCTCTCCCCTCCCTCCTCCCCCCTCCCCCACCAAGGAGTTTTGTTTTGATGTGTCTTTGTGCACATTTTGGGCACTGCTATATCCCAAATGCCCACGACAATGCCTGGCAATGTAGTAGGTACTGCGTGTATATTTAACTGAACTGTCTCCTCACTTCCAATCAGGATTCGGCCGACTGGTCTCTACAGAGGTGGCCCTGGGGCGCCTGCCCTAACTTGGGATCTGAGGCAGCCACATTCTGCAAAATGGATTGAAGAATGTGCGGAGGGAAAAGGAGGAGCAAGAAACAGAAACCAGGGGGATGGAGGCAGGGAGAGTCCGGACAGGTGACAGGAACCTATGCCTGTATCTTCTTGATAATGTTTCTTTTTTGCCCCAAGCTAGCTTGAGTGGGTCTTGATAATTTAAAACCAAACCATTCTAACCAAAACAGCGTGTCTCCTTGGAGTCCCTCCCTAAAGGGATTGCTGAGAATTCCTATGCACTCTTGAAGTATTTTTAGCCGAGTGCACTGGGAGGCATGAAGGACAACTTTAATCCTTCACCAAATACCTTGTCTGATCTGCCTACTGAGACACTGAGGTGGGAAGGCGGTAGGGCAATTCTGGAGCATGACTACCTGGCTCCCAGTGCTGGCTTCCTCCCACCGTCTTGCAACCTATGGCGGGTGACCTAACTTTTCTGAACCTCAGTTTCCTCCTTTGCAAAATGGACATGTTCATAGCATCTACCTCTATGGGTTATTTAAAAAATCTAAAGTGCTTTGCTCGGTGCTTAGCACATGGTCAGTGCTAGATAAGTAATAATAATACATCCAATACATTGAAGAAGCAGGATTCCTAGAAAAGCAATTTTATTTTGGTCTGTCATTTCCTTTTAGACCTATTCATTGTGTGCAATCTGTTCCTTGCTCCAGAATGAGAACATGGTCAATCCCATGAGTTTCCTAACCACTGTTAGGTAATAAAGGGCCTGTGATCACTTTGACTCCGGGACTCTGCCTGAGTTCAGCTCTTCCGTCTTCTCTTCTCTTCCCCATAGGGCCTGCTGCTGGCATTTCTGCTCCCCCACTAGCTTGCTAACCTATTTTCTGGATCCTCCAAGGATCCTGTAGGGCTAGAGAAGGAAGTAATGGGGAAAGGAAAGTTCTCGATCGTTTGCATCCTGTCAAAGGCAGGCTTTGCCCTCTCTGAGTGTGGGGATTTTTCTTTTGTAAATTCTTTACTTGGCAGACCCTGCCCTGCCTACGGAATGCAGCAGCGGTGGTGCCTTGGTGCCTCTGTTAAAAGTCCCATTTTGATCTCCTGTTAATAACAAACCGACATGTGCATTTAACCTTTCCATTCACAAAACGTGATCAGGGGCATTGTCTCAATTCCTCACAGCAACTCTGTCAGGATGGCAATTCCGCTCTCCCCATTTTATGGGTGAGGACATGGGAGGCACAGAGAGGTGGAAAGCCTATCTGAGATCACAAAGCAGAAGATCCGGAAGCAGGTTTGCTCCGTCGGCCTGACTCCTTTCCATAGCACACATAGCTTCCCGAATGAGGAAGGCATGGAAGGGCTCTGTGCCCTTGCTCTGCGCTGCCTGGCGCTTGGGCTGTGAGCTTTCCATGGCCCAGGGCATTCCTGATTCACGGGATGCCCTAGAGGCCAGCTCGGCTGGGCAGCAGCCTCCTCAGTACGGAACTCCAACACAGACTGAGACTTCCTTGATGCGGATCGAGACGGCCAGCCCGGTGACTGGCAGCTGGGTTCAGAGAACCAGCCAAAGAAAAGCCTTACTTCCTTTGCACATAAAGCACCCATTCTCAGCCACACACACTGGCACAGGCACTCACAGACCAGAGCCTCAAAGGGCCGGACAATAAAACAGACACAGGCAAGAGCAAGAGATTTTTTTTTCTTTCCAAATGCAAAACCCAGATAATACTCGACACTTATATACGATTTGCATATGAGCTGAAATTTTTATAGGAAAGGCAGAGATTTCTTGTGCCAGAGTTTTGGGGGCAGATGGCTGGGGGAGGTGTCTATAAAGACAGCTTTATAGCCTGTGGCCACTTCCTCATGGTGATCAGCACATGGGCCCAAAATACACCAGCTCCCTTTCCCCCCATGTTGCTTGTCTTCTACCCATCTTCCTTTCTCCTAGGCACCCCCCCCCTCCATTATTGATACCTTCCCAGTGGCCAGCCCTGGGCTAGCTACAGAGATGATATTCCAACCTACCCTCTAGGGGCCTCGCAGTCAGGTAAGGAGGCAGGAAAAGAAAAACCAACAAGAAAATCCAGGATAATAAAGACAGAGGTACATGCAGAGCGCTGTGGGACCATAGAGTAGGGAGGAGGGAAGGAGGGATCGAGGGGATTTTTGAGATATTTTTTGGCTCGTACGGACAGACAAGGCTGAGTGGTTGCCTAATGTGACAGAACGCATCCCAGTGTTTGCACAGAATTGAGCAAATGTCGGCCCATAGTGGACTGAGAGCGAGCTTCTTAGAGGAGGAGATGCTTGAGCCGAGTTGTGAGAGCATGGTCTTTAGGCAGACTGCGAGAAGGGGGAACTGTAGGCTGAAGGAACATTCAAGGTAGAGAGGCAGGAGAGTCTGTGCTTGATTTCAACACAACAGAGTTTCTAAACACAAGCCTCTACTTCATTGGAGGCTCAGTCAGAGGTAGTGATCTGGTCCAACAATGCTAAACAATCTTACTGTATGACGCACATCTGATGGGCAAGTCGAGGAATTTTCAAGGGGAGGGTTTTACAATATGCCGTGCAATATAAGCTGTGGAATTTAATGCCCCAGTAAGGTATAATTTTGCTGTACAGTCTCCCAGGCTAGAAATGGGTCAGATGGTCTTCAGGTTAAAGGCCCTTAGCCTGGTGGTCATCCTTATGCCCCTTTGTCCTTGAAGTATCTGGAACCTTCTGATTCTCAGTGGCCCAAATACCTAGATTTTGTCCCAAACCCAGTACTGGTTTTCCCAGATGGAGAAACACAGTGAAAATCTAATAGACCCCACTCTGATCTTGAGATGCTAGCCTCTGATTCTCAACTGCCCCAGTCTTTGTGTAATTAACCTCTTGACCCCAAAAATGAAGACTCCATAACAGAATTGGAAGGTCTTCTCCAGGACAGGAAGGAGCTTCATTGCTGAGACCTTTTCTCTTTACTCTCCGAATGTCAAGGCTCCATCGAATGTAACGGCCATTGCTTGGATCCGTAATTCTAAAGTGACCCAGCCTGCCAGGCACCACTGCATTTTACCCTATGCAGTGGGAAAGAAAGAAAAATAAAATCAGGCTACTCCATCATTTTTCTCTCACAAAGGCATCTTATGAATATTTTGCTTTAAAAGACTAAAGCGCGAGGACTTGGGAAGACGTATTTGTGTGCATTCATTAAGTCTCCAACTCAGAAACACATTCTGGGACTAATTATTTTTTAACTAACTAATCAGCATGTTTCATTCATAAATTGGGATTTATCAGTATAGCGCATGAAAGGAGAGAACATATTATTATTTTAATTTGGTTAATATGCAAAAACGCGCTGTGTTTGTAATGACCTGCTTTCACTGAATAGAAGTAGCCTGGAAACAGTAGTGGCTTCCTCTAATGAGGGTGCTGGCTCCCGGCCTCAGCTGTTCGCCTCTAAACGCTCTGCTCCCTGACCTATCATGCTCCTGCCTCTCCTGCGAGGAGGCAGGAGCGATTTCCTAGCAAGGGGAAAAACTGGAAGCTGGTGTGTTTGCTCTGCTGAGAGAACCAGTTACACCCGCTTTGTTAGTGGGAAGAGAAAAGCCTGGAGCACGAGGGTGGAGGGTGGTGGGAAGGAGTGTTCACTTTTGTTGGCTGTAAAACACACATGTGCGCACACACGGACGCGCGCACGCACCCCCTAAACCTATCAAGAATAGGGCCCAAATCCATTAGTAAGAGATTCCACTGTAATCTAGTGATTCTCGTCTCCTCTCACCCTATTGTGCCTGCCATCCCGTGTGCTGTTGGTCTGTCACGCAAATAAATCCTGTTCTGAAGTCCCCCGATAAAGGGATTTATTTATCAGCCCGACCCGCGTATCCCATTTGTTCCTGCAAATGAGCGGCTCCTCCTTGCTCCCACACGCACCCTGATTTAGAGCCACGGAACCAGGGCTGCAGGATCACCCAGTTTATCAGGAGCCTGGATTATCTCCCCGCCCCCTCCAACTGTCAGGTCCTGCTTTGAACCAGAATCGTCTTGCCCCTCTGGCCTGCAGAGTCACCCTGCCCTCACACGGAAGCGCAGTGTGGGGACCGGTGGGGGCAGAAGGCATCGCTGGCCTTTCTGGGACATATGGGAGGAGGGTCCAGCTGCATTCTTTCTGGCCAGCCCCGGTGCCAGTCTGCCTCGGTCTCCGCCCGCCCGGGGACATCCTGATGTGGCACATTCTAGAGCCGGGCGCTGCTTTTGTGTTTTAAAGGACATTTCCTCTTCCGTTTCTTTTCTTTTTTTCTTTCTTTCTTTTTTTTCATTTTTACTCTAGGAGCTCTTTTTAAATTAGAAAAGAGATACACATGTCCATTGTAGAAAATTTAGGAAAAGAAAATGGACCATTAAAAAAGTATATAATCCCACTACCAAGAGACAAAGGGCAAGTACACTCCCATTTGGGGTGTTTCCTTGTGCCCCTCTGTGCCTGTGGCAGAGCGAGCCCTCTCCGTGACTGAGAGCAGCCTGGGCTTCCTCTATTTGTGAAGCAATACTGTAAAGCAGGACAAGAAAGAAACTGTGCTGTATTTTAAATGTTTACACACAACAATCAGAGTCACGTGATTGTTAAATGGCCAGCGTATATCTGCGACTATGTGTTACTATTCAGAGAATCCTTGTGATTATTTATAAAACTGCATTTAGAGATGTCAACAGGCTAAATTTGAGACCTTACGGAAACAGGAGACCCCATCGAATTGCTCTCCCGGGTTCCTGGTCCACCCCCTTAAGGGTCTTGTATATGTGCGTTTGTGCTTGTAGTATATCAGCAATCATACTATTTTCACATTTTTCTGTTCTGACTTAACTGTACTTTGTTAACACTTTTACAAGTCACAAAAAATTCTTCTGCAACCAAGTTTTGATGGCTTCCCAACATTCGATATGCAAACTTACCACCTAAGCTTTCCCCCATTAGTGAGTAGTCCAAAGGATTCCTTTCTTCCCCACTATGATAAATAATACTGCATTGAACATCTTTATAGAAAAGTCTTTGTGACTCCCTGGGGTGACTTCCTCTGGATGGATTTCTGAAAGGAAAATGACTGAGTCACAGGGTAAGAATATTGTAATGTCTTGTTTCACGTTACTCAGTTTGTTCCCAAATTGGTAGTACTGATTTACCACGAAAGTTAGAACATTTTTATTGTTTTAATTAATCTTTAATTGCAGAAGTAGTTCACAGAATGCAGGCTGCTTGTAAAGTAATTTAAAAGGTAAGGCCAAAATCGCTTTCAACCAGCTCCTCTGATCTCTAAAGCCCTCAGAGTTAGCCATGATTTGCAGTTGGCAAATGTCCTCTGGTAATGCATTTAATTTGTTATCTGAGTGCTTATATGAAATGTGTACCTATGAATTAATAAAAACTTGTATATATCTGTACCTATAGAAAACCAGATATTTTGAGGCGCCTAGGTGGCTCAGTGGGTTAAAGCCTCTGCCTTCAGCTCAGGTCATGATCTCAGGGTCTTGGGATCGAGTCCTGCATCGGGCTCTCTGCTCAGCAGGGAGCCTGCTTCCTCCTCTCTCTCTGCCTGCCTCTCTGCCTACTTGTGATCTCTCTCTCTCTGTCAAATAAATAAAATAAAACAAAACAAAAAAGAAAATCTGATATTTTTTGTGTCCACAAAATGTAAAAATCACTTCTTACACAAATGATATCATATTGTATGTGTGTTACTTGATTTCCCCCTGTCCCCCTTCGGCTGTCTGTCTTGGAGTCTTTACTGGATACATATAAATCTACCTCATTCTAACTTTCCATACAGTTCCGTGGGATAGATATAGCCTTGTTTTGACAACCATTCATCTACGCACAAATATTTCAGATGATTCCAATTTTTTTCATTTTTACAACTAGTGCCGCCCTTTTACACAAGCAAGTTATTTGAACAAGTTTTTTTCTCTACAGTCGAAACCAAGAACTAGACTTTCTAGGTCATGGACTAAGCACATTTTTGATAGACACTGCCAAATGATGGAAGGCATTTTAAATTACTTTTATACGGATATTCTAGAACACTTTGGACTTAGGCTTCATTATAGGGATATAGATCTGAAATGTTCTATTAGGTGGGAGGTCACCCAAAGGTCTGTTCATGTATTCATTCATCCGCCATCCATCCTTAGCTTCTACACAGTCATCAATGAATGTGGGTTAGGTGCTCTCCTCTTCACCAGCCACACCCTCGAGGGGCCCCAATCTGACACCCGATTCCTTTCCACACCTGCCAACCCCTAGCTCAGCTTTCCAGACGGCGCTCAAATTTCCCCTCTTCTTGGAAGCCCTCCCTGGAGCCCAGGCAGAGTAAGACAGCCTCTCTCCTGTGTCCCCACGGCACCCTTATTTCTTGGCTTGTCATGCTTACTGCAATTTGGAATTTAGTCATCTCTCCCCTGTTGCACTGGAAAGGCTTGGGATCTCAATGGCGCCTGGCTTTGGGGCATCACCTTGTACGCGTGTGTGGACTGCTGACTGAACCACAAGCATGTATTCATGGACTGTTCCAAGGGGACCAGGCTAAGTGTATGCAGCATTTTTCACACAGATCTTCACAGGAAAAGGCTGTAAACAATTAGATGGCTAATAGTTGACCCTTGATGGTGATCATGATGCTGATAAAAATGATGAACGATTGGTAAGTAGAGTATATCATGAACTCTCACACACACACAAATTTCGAACTGTGTCATTCACCTCTTTGGAAAGTGTTCATAACACTCCCCACTCCAATATTTCTCCATGAAATCGAGAAGTTTCTTAGGCAATTTATCTTTTAAAATGCATTGCAGGGATGATAAATGGCAGCAGAAAACCTGCTCAGATAGTTGTAGTGTGGCCGCTTCCCGTCATCAATCTCTGGGTAGGGTCTCAACTATGAAAAGAAATGGATGAAAAAAGACTGGAAATAAAGATATTGAAATGTGAATAATGGTGGCATCAGAGGACTTAGGGCAACGTGTGAGGTTCTTTTTGCTTTTTTAAACCTTTTAGATTATTTTGCCATGCACTAAAATTCATTTTGAACTGGAAAAATAAGAAATCAGCCCCCCCCAAAAAGTCTAGCAATTAATGGTACTTTTATTATTTTTATTTTATTTTTAATTTTTATTTTTTTAAAGATTTTATTTATTTATTTGACAGAGAGAGAGAGATCACAAGTAGGCAGAGGGGCAGGCAGAGAGAGAGAGGAGGAAGCAGGCTCCCCACTGAGCAGAGAGCCCGATGCAGGGCTCCATCCCAGGACCCTGAGATCACGACCTGAGCCGAAGCAGAGGCTTTAACCCACTAAGCCACCCAGGCACCCCTATTATTTTTATTTTTTAAGATTTTCTTTATTTATTTGACAAAGAGAGAGAGGGCACACAAGCAGGAGGAGCGGCAGAGGGAGAAGCAGGCTCCCCATTGTGCAGGGACCCCAATGTGCGGCTCGATCCCAGAACCCTGAGATCATGACCTGAGCCAAAGGCAGACACTTAACCAACTAAGCCACCCAGGTGCCCCAATTAATGGCATTTAAAGGGAAAATTTTAAATAATTGGGATGTGTATACAAATATGACAGAAGAAAATAATTCCAACAAGACTAACTTGAGATATCAGCTCTCAGATTACCTAGTCACTTACTCAATATTCACTGGATACTGGGGAAGGACTGTGCTAGGGGCAGAACACCCAGCGGTGGAAACCACCCTCATGATGCTCACATCTAGTGGGAGCCACAAACTCAAGTACTCATGGGAGTCAGGCAGCGAAGAGAAAGAAGTGAAATCCACCCCCCAGCCAGCTCCTAATATTTGCTAACATTTACAGGCCCAGGGAAAGAGTATAAGTGGAAGTCCATCTACCATATCTAAATACTTATGTTATAAATAGAATTAACAGACTGAAGCATGGTCTAGTCTCCTACCTTGACAAATACATCTTTATAATGATCTGGAAGGCCAAGTTCAAGGTTAGGATTCTCATACTCTCAGACTTCCTTACCTGAAGATGATAATAGGGTCCCTAGTCCAAGGTGTCCTGAGACACATCATCCACTCTTCTGTTCCTCCCTTGCCTGACTCCAGCTCACACAGCAAAGGGCTTTGTGCAAGTGGATGGGCACCTTGGCCGGCACGTTCAAACTTTATTCCCTTCCTTCCGCACCCCAGCTTTCTCTTGCCCACCCCTACGGCTCAGGTATGTACTCTAGCAGTGCTAGTGACCTTGGGAAGAACTGAGAAAGAGGTCTCTGTAGCTCTGGAAGCAGGCATAGGGCACATGGGCAGGGAACTCCAGGGTCCAGCAGTATGATCTAAAAGACGCAGTGCAGGTTTCCCTTGGCTCCTTGAACTCCTGGGGAAGGGCACCTTCAGAGAGGGGCTAGAGAGGTGCCTCTAAGGCATGGGGCCAAAGGAAGGGCCCCACTTGCCTGGTTCCTAAGGCAGCACAATCAGCTGGATGGGTAAGGACTATGGTGAACTGGAGGATGAACACCCCATCTTACTTAAGCAACTACTTAACTCCAGCCCTCAATTGCCACATGCGGGAATCCAAATGGCTACATCTTCCATTTTTTTTTTAAAGATACAAATCTGGGTTTTCTTATAAAATTGCATAATTTCTACATGTTAGCAAGCGATAACTTAAAAAAAAGTAAATTATTCTACAGGCCCAGTCTAAAATATCTGTGAACCACCTGCCTGTGACCTAGACAGAAGGAAAGAAAATTAAAATTCCATTTACACGTTGCTTGACCATTATTTGGCTTTGACAATGATATTCACCAATTCATTAGGGTGACTTAAGCCCATAAGTAAATGATGATATGTGTTCATTGCTGTATATGTGTTTGAATGTCATGCATCCTCTGTTCTCCAGGAGAAATCCAATTTACTTGGTACCTTTCAGTACTGTTGAATGTTCCCGAAACCCAGCAGGAAAGGCCTGATGCGTGGATTTGCACCTTTTGCTTTCGTGATGCTGGCCTTCCTCATGTTCTCCTCTGACCTGCCGTAATAACCTGAGCACCTTCCTCTCACTGCCCTTTCCGTGCACTGGTATCATTAGCTCATTATGGCTGTTACTTCGAGAATTATCTCCATGTCTGCAGGGCCTACCACGGAGCCTGTCACATCGCAGACACCTAATCTATTTTGTTTGTTCTAAACTGAATTTGTTGGTGGTTGGTGCTCTGTAATCACTCACGTCTCCCCAGTCACAAATTAATAATAATCATAGCTGACACTTCTTGGACATTTGCTATTGTTTAGGTGCCGTGCTTAGACCTTTACATGTACTGCCTCGTAGTATCCTCTCAACTACCTGCTTAACAATTTTTATCTCCACTTTCCAGATGTAGAAACTGAGGCTCAGAGAGACAAACAGATCTGCTCATAAGTCACTAGGCAAATGGCACTCTGGCAATGGCAGAGATGGGATTTGAGCCTATCTTGCCCGACTCAGAGGGCCTGTGTTCTTAACCAGTAAGCAAGTATTTCCCTAAAAGGGCCACTGACAGTCCTTGAGACATTTTCAGGTGGCACACAGAGGAACTCTGAATCAGCAGGCATTTGTTCGACTCTGTATGTATTTATTTCATTGTGTGTTAGGAAAAAATAAATGGCAGCATCTGTTTATGACATGACATTGATTTTTCTGTTTACATTAGTGATATAAAATTTTCCTTGTAAACTTATTCGGTTAAGTTCTAAAAAATTGAGTCCATTTACAAATAACATTGGGCGAATAGTAAGATAGATAATTTAATAATAGAGCAAAAAAAACGTGTGCTTGGGTATATGAAAAAAGACTAGAATTTGAAAAACTCTGCCCCATAAACCACCACACAGGGACTCAAAAGAAACACACACACACACACACACACACACACACACACACACACACAATGAAACAAATGTTTAAACTCTCACCATGCACTTACAAGTTTGTAAAACGTTGCTTAGAAAATGCATCCCAGGCCTTGCCTAAGGAGGGCTCCAGACCAGCCTCTAAACTTCTAAATTTGAAGCATGTTTATTTCTTTTTCCTTTTTCTATTTTTGGAACTTAAATGGCCGAATGGATTAAAAAAAATTGCCTCTCAATAAAAAATGAGCTAGGGGCCTGGAACTCTCCTCTGCCTCATTTCAACTCTGAGCAAATGGTGAATTACAACACCCCTGGACATAGTGGTTTCTAACTGCCAAGCTGCCAGGCTTTTAAATAACAGCCGCACAGAATTGTGGCCATAATGCTACCTATTTCCCTTGCTACATTATTTATGCATTTATTTTATTTCACATGGGCTGTTGAACGTGAAGGTACTTCTGTGGGGGCCGGGTCATTTCAAGAAACCCATTACTGAGAATCAACTCAGCTACATTAGAAACTGGCACATGCATGTGTATATGATACTATTCATTAATATTATGTAATTACTGCCTCTGCTGTTGTTTTTGGGAGATGGTAACTTTACGTGTATGCATGTATGCGTGTGTGTGTGTGTGCGCTTGCACTCTCCAATGGCTTCGAGGCAATCCACTTCATTAAGAAGCTGTTTAACATTGAGGATATATCAATACAGACAAGCTTAATGCAATCATGGAACTGTACCTTAACGGACTTGGTCAAATGAAGCTATTACTGTGTATAATGTGTTTCACACGGGATTGAAGTGGTTTACTAAGTTTATAAACCACTCTCTAGGATTTGCAGTGACTGATTTGCCAGAAGGTCAGCAGTGTGGTAGAAGTGTTACGCCAACAGTAATTTGTTACTAATAGGAGATTGCTGTATTTTTCAGAGACCAACACAAAAGAGCAACAGTAAAATCCAGACTGTTCTTTGTAAGATTTTCCCAAGTATGCTTATTGTTGAATCCAACCTAACATTTCTTATTTTGGGTTTACCTGTGACTTGTATATGTGAAGGGAAAAAAAATGGATTAATTCAATCTTAATTCAACACACACTCAGTAAAGGCCTACTGTGTGCTGGAATAATCCCGGGCCCAGAGGATATGAAAGAGAAAAGAGTAACTGACCCAGAAGAGCAAGTCTAGGGAGTGGGATGTAAATAGTGGGATCTAAAAAATATTATTTACATCATCGTCACTTATATGGCTAAGTGTCTCTGCCAGCTTAGGAGAACTTACCTTTGTTAGGAGGTCAAAGAAAGCCAACGAGGATGCTTCAGTAGAGCCCCCCTGGTAAACACAGTAGGTGTTCTTCACAAACCGACACATATGAAAAGGCTAAGGAAGTTGTGTGGTGAGCATAGGAGACACTCTGACCTTCCTAAAGACTCTCCCTTTATCTTTGCTATCAGAATCCTGATTTTGGGTTATGTTTCATGTTGGGGGTTCTCTGGTCTCAAGGAAGGTGGGTTCAGATCTGGTCTAGAATGTGGCCTGTGACCCAGTTATGACCCAAAAGATGTAACAGGAAATGTGCTGAAGGGTTCTTGGGAAAGACCTACTCTCCTTGATCAGAAGAAAGTTTATGACTAGAAAGAAACTCAAGTCTTTGAAGCCCTTAGTTTCTTGCCTCTGAAAGCACAGTGTGATGACCAGATATGTGGCAGACATCTTAAGACGCGAAGGAAAGGCCAAGAACATCTAGAGACTCCAACCCAGAGCCCTGAAATCATTGACCAGCCAGTAGGAGCAGCCACCCATCTCTAGACTCCTAGATGTATGAGAAAAATAACCTCTTATTGGCTAGGTCATTCTTACTCATGCCTTCTATTACTTGTAGCAAATACTATTCATGACGGGTGGCAAGTTCATGGAACCTCAAGTTTTTCAGGATGCTTGAAACAATGTTGTGGGAGAGTTGCACAAAATGATGCTGAAATGTCATCCAGTTCATCAGATGCATGGCATGACATGTTAAGGAACCTGGCAGTGTTTTTCAGACAGTAGGTCCTTTTCCAGCAGGGTGCACCAGAAAATTGCAGGTCGCACCCAGAGAAGGCAATGCATACTCT
This sequence comes from Procyon lotor, assembly GCA_028646535.1. Classification (NCBI taxonomy): domain Eukaryota; kingdom Metazoa; phylum Chordata; class Mammalia; order Carnivora; family Procyonidae; genus Procyon; species Procyon lotor. Next base: position 52,809,981 of record CM053607.1, read on the forward strand.
TTAATCGCACAAGGAGAAATTTAGTTCCCTTTCCATTCTCTGTCAGTCCCTCTAATTATGTAAAGAAGACCTTTCAAGATTGGGATAGTAAGTCTTTAGCACCATCCTAACCTTATTAATCTTCCTTTTTAACAAAAAGGAAGAACCCCTTAACATTAGAGCCTTTGAAAGGCATACAGGAGCTAGGAGACATTCATATCATTGTTTTGTTTTCAATATTTAAACACGACAACTACTTCTTGGTTAACGTAAGCGATAATTGGGGCGCCTGGGTGGCTCAGTCGTTAAGCATCTGCCTTCGGCCCAGGTCAGATCCCAGGGACCTGGGATCGAGCCCCGCATCGGGCTCCTTGCTTGACAGGAAGCCTGCTTCTCCCGCTACCATTCCCTCTGCTTGTGTTCCCTCTCTCGCTGTGTTTCTCGCTATCAAATAAATAAAATCTTAAAAAAAAAAAAATAGTAAGTGATAATTGTTTTTCATTTTGAGGGGTAAATCACATTGCTTTAGACAAGTTTTTAAGATTTTTTAGAGGATAAGCCAAGTTATAGAAACATTAAATGTGTGACAGTGAAGGAACTACACCAGTATGGCAAAACTTGTGATGCTAGAGGGAAAATCACTGAAGTTTGAAAAATAGAGTTGAGGGGCTCCTGGGTGGTGCAGTAGGTTAAGTGTCTGACTCTCGGTTT
>CM053607.1:52810770-52899753 GCA_028646535.1 Procyon lotor
TGGTGTCTGCTTGCGTTTCTCTCTCCCTCTCTCTCTGCCCCTCCCACCTCAAATAAATAAATAAATCTTAAAAAAAAAAAAAAAGTACAGTTGAATACACCAGGAAGCCACTGAAAATGTTTGGACAATGGAGTAAGTAAGTAAGTAAGTAATTTAGAAAGCTTCAGTGAGCAAGGCTAGGTATTAAGTCTGAAAATAGCATTTGTAAAAAAACCCAGGTGAGAAATGACCAGACTTGAACCAAAGCAGGAGATGGAGAGAAGGAGGAAGACAGAAATGAAGAGAACCTGGGGGCCAACTATAGGAGGATAGAAGAGGAGAAGGAGGAATTTAGGATGATTCTTACGTTGGGCTTAGCCAACTGCAATGAATCATGGCACCACTGAGTAAACCAGAGAAAAGGGAAGGAGGACTAAGGTTGGCCACAGTGAACTGAAGGCCCTTCCTATTCCCAGGTGGGGATGTTCTGTAGATCACTGGTTCTCAAAGCATGTTCATCAAACCAATGGCATCAGAATCTGAAAACTTGTTGGAAAAACAGATTCCTGGTTCTACCCCATACCTATTCAAATAGAAAATTCTAGTTTGTCCTCCAGGTAATTCTGAAGCATGCTAAAATTTGAGGACCACTGGGTAGAGGAAGAGTTCTAAGTCAAGATACCTAGGCAAAATAACTGAATTATTTTAGACAAGGTCCCTTCCTTGGACCTGTTTCCTCAACTGCAAAATGAGGGCATTGACTTGGCTATAAGACTCAGGTCAGTCACTAAACTTCTCTAGGCCAAAGTGCCTCACCCATCAGTATCCACCTCTGCTTTTCTTCCTTGGTAATAGAATGTCACTTTTTACCTAGGTACAAGAGTGAAAAGACCATACTTCCCAACCTCTTTTGCCCAAGTAGTGCCCATATGGCCAAATTCCTGACAGTGGGAGGAGAAGGGAAGAATGTGTATGTCTTCTGAGAAGTTTCCTCAAAGAGAAGGGTCGTGTCCTTCTTTATCTTTCTCCTTCTTCCTCCAATCTAAAACACAGGCGTGATGGCTGGAGCTTGATCGGCCTTCTTGGATCATTGGCAGAAGTTCCATTTCGAGGAGGGAAGCAATGGGATAAAAGGAACCTGACTTCTAATGTTTTCTTAAAACCACCCCACCAGCCCTATATTGGCTCTCCCAAACCCTTTTTATGCGAGAAAGGAACTTTTTTGTTTTAGCCATTCTTATTTTGGTTTTTCTGTGCTCTTACGTTATTTTGAGAAAAATCTCTTAAAGTTTAGAATTTTATGAAAGGGGCACCTAGGTGGCTCACCTGGTTAAGCATCTGCCTTCAGCTCAAGTCATGATCCCAGGGTCCCGGGATTGAGCCCCATGTTGGGCTCCCTGCTCAGCCAGGAGCCCGTTTTTCCCTCTCCCTCTCTCCGTGCTTGTGCTCTCCTGCTCTCTCTCTCTCTCTCTCTCTCTGTGTCAAATAAATAATCTTCAAAAAAAATTTTATGAGAAAACTTAATCAGAATATCTTGGTGGGCAGGGCCTGGAAATCTGCATCTGATGGGCTCCTATGGGGACCAACGCTCACTGAAGTGTAGGATTGGAGGCTTATGAATCAACTCTTACACTGTTCTTTAGAAATATATATGTCCCAAGAATAGAGGACCAGGGAATTTGGACATAAAAGAAAAGGAGCATCTTTAGTAGTAATTTTTTTTGATAGATGCCTTGCTTAAGGGCTCCAAAGTGAAACTGTTTAGGTGGTACAAATCCTGGCCGAAAGGAAATCATTAGACAAACTGAACCAGTGTCTCTGAGCTTATGGCTATGTTGGAGGTAGAATTTTGGTCTCTGACTCCTAGCTCTCTGACCTCCGAACCCTGAAGCTTCCCTGCAAACTCTAAAAAGCTCTTCTTTTTCCAGTATCACAGGTGAGAATCCTCCAGCCTATCCATAGGGTGTGAGATGGCAGCTGTTCAACAGCATGGCCGGGGCTAGGTGCAGGGAAGCGAAGTGTGTCCAATCAAAAGAGCAAGGGGTAATCTAGGTCAGCAGCCCATCCACATAGGCGGCTGAGGCCACGAAAGAATCCAAGTCATCCCATGTGATGCATGCCACAGTTTGGAAGGTCAACCCCTTGTTCCTGCTCACCTCAATCTTTGCCAGGATAAGGCAATTTCAAGTGAAGCATGTCCGTGTCTTGGACCTTTCCAAGCCATTTATTCAGTAACAATGCATTGGAAGAACTGGTTTCACCACCCCCACCAAAATGGCTTGTTAACTATGGACTCCATGTGAATGATAATACCTTAAATGGGAAAGCAGGAGGAAAACAGTGTTTAGAATGCAGAGGGTTTGTGCAGATTATAAAACAACAAACAAGAAGGGAAAATATAACCCAGCAATTAACTGTTAAAAAAAAACCTCGCAAAACACAGTGGTGTTTTCTAAGTAACTATGCACACTTTTCAATATCAAAATGGGGTGAAGAGCAGTGATGGGGTTTAATAAAACCTGCTTTCAGGATTTGGTGTTGTTTCTGTCCAGCTTGCCTTCTGGGAGTGAGCATCCAGATAGTTGTGAAAAGAGGATTTTCCAAAAGTAATTCCACTCTACTCTCTTCCTCTACCTCCATAGGACATACCTTTAAATATTATTGTTATATTTTTTAATTTCAGTAAAATATATATTCCACCACCACATGAGAAGGCTTATTAACGAAGCAAAGCAAAGTAACTGCTGGGTATTAATCTCTTAGGGGACAGGACCACGGACCTGCCCAGACTTGTCTTCTCACTACAGCTCACTACTCAACAACACCAAGGACACTGTGTCCTTCAATTCCATCACAGAAAACTCCTGGGCCACCAACTCTAAACTAATAATGGACCAACTGCTTTAAATATTTCTGCATGCAATGAGATTGCGCTCACGTAATTTATGGTAGTATCTAGTTGCTTTTTTGTACGGGTGTCATATTTCCACAAGGTGCCTCTGTTTTACTCAGATGAACTGAAGCAGCGCTGCCACATTGTACAATTCTAGGGGGTGGCATTCACGTAATAGTCTGTGGTGCCCTATGGAGTTGTACAGTGCACAACATGAGTGGCCTTGGGTGGCAACCCTGGTTACTAAACTCACCAGGCAGGCTCCTGGGGCATTGAGTGTGTGCTCTTGGGAGAAGTCTGACAAATGTTTCAAGGGCCATAGTGGTAGAGGACATCAGAATTGGAATGGGGCAGAGTTCATTCTGTACGATTATGAGGTGAGATTTAAATCGTCTGCCATGTTTTAAAAGAGGCTGGTGGGGCCATGCTTCCTGGGAGGCTTGGGTTTGGGGTGTGGTTGACCTCAAACCCCAGAGGGGGCTGGGCAGTAGCCAACAGGGTACATGCATTCACTAGTCTACAAGTTCTCTGAAGGTGTGTCAACCCCTTGCTGGACAGGGAGGGAAAGAGGTTTTTTTTTTTGTTTTTAGTTGTTGTTGTTTTTATCTGGTAGCACCTTAATGTTTGGACAGAGCTTGTTTTCTCTGCAACCTGAAAGGTCCTAGTGAGCATGCTTCATGGAAGGGCTCTCTTCTGCCAGCACAGTGTTCAAGCTAGCACTCGTCTGCGATTGCAGATCCCTTTGGAGATCCTAAATGGAGCTGCTGAATTGTTGTCATGGTTACCTGGGCTAGATTCTGAGGCCAGAATGTTTTCAAGGAGGGCAGCCCTGAGCTGGGTATCCTGGGTTTCTGAGCAGACAACTGACCCAAGAGAATTGTTTCCCCTTTCCCTTTCCCGTGCTCCTAACCAGGAGCCTGACATCTATGGTGATCATCTTAGTTTCAGTCCAGCCCTAACTTACTGCTCACATTTGATTTCTTAAAAGATCAGGCTGACCTAGTAGCATCTTGACTGTGGCTCGGGTGTGCCTCCTCGTCTACAAACCAACACAGGTTCCCAGATCCAGTCATGCACACAGCTGCTTCTAGGCAAAAGACACTTGTGAAGTAAAAGCTCTCTATACTTCATGTGTTAACAAGGAACTGTTTTTTTTTAAAACCTCAGCCCAGCACTTCACGTATAGCTCATGTAATTTACCGACTTGGTGAGAGAGGAAATGTCATTCACATTTTTCCCATGAGGAACTAGGGCCTGGTAGAGGTAAAGCCCAGGGCAGTACAACTAGGAAGTAGCAGAGGTAGGATTCAAATTACAACGTTCGGTTCCAAAGATAGTCCTTTTTCTTTCAAGTCATGGCTGCCATTTTAGCCACTGAGAACTGGTAGGTGCAAAAGACTCAACCATCTACTGGGTTTTGAACTTTCATTCATTCACTCAACGATGTTCTGCATCTGCTTTGTGCCAGACACTATGCCGGCCACTAGGAACACAAAGGTAAGTCAGATAAAACCTCTGTCCTTAGGAAACTAACCCACTGACAACTAGCAGTAATTTAAAGAGAGGAATCCACAAGATTTTAGAGAGAGGGGCGGTCAGGGAAACCATTCTGGAGGAAATGACACCTAACTGAACCAGCAAGTCTCAAGGTATGTCCAGTTGTGGGGAATAAGGAGCAGAATAAGACCCCGTCCCCATGCTCAAAGAACTCGGAGTAGAGTTGTAGAGGTAAGACTTGTGGTCATGATACAAGGAAAGAGAGTAAAAATCACTTCTTAAGGCTCTACACAGGTATTCTACATCGAAGTGTTGGCAGATTGAGAAATTGAGGCAGCAAAAATTAGGGCCATTCATGGAGGGCCATAGAAATGAAATGGAAGCCACCTTTGTTCATAAGATTCTTCTTAAAAGTCTTTGATCTTTCTTTGTTTTCCTACTTTTCTGGCTCTAACGTGATTTCTTCCCTTCATTTTTCATTTCTCATTTCCTACTAAAGGAAAACACTTATTCAAAGTCTTTAGAGCCTGTGCTGAGAGCAGGGCATTACCCTAGTCCCTGATGGGGATCGTTAAGTGGGAATGTACAAGATGAACAAGACACACACAGGAGCAGCTAATGAAAACCTAAATGATAAAAAGTTTGAGAGATGTGAACTCTAAATCAAACATCAGACGTAATGAAATAATTCAGATTTGGAAAAGGGACTGTCATTCACGGGAGTTGGTTTGTTGATTCGTTTTTTCCAGCATTCATTCAGCAATGCTTTCAACCCACAAGGTCATCTCCTCGACGAGCCCACAGTGGAGCCCAGGTCCAACAGACAGAAGCAGCCATTACACAATAGTGTGATAAACGAGCATGTGAGACATACACAGGACTTACGAGCCATGTATGCTCGTAAGAGAGAATCAGAAGGCAGAGCCAGTAGCCTTTGAACGGATTCTTAAAATGAAACAGGAGTCTACCAAGTGGAGAAGAAAGGAAAGGGCATCTTAAAAGGCACCGAGAGTATGTTTGGAGCAGCTTGGTGTAGGGCACTTGTTCAGAGGTGAGGTGTTCAAGATACACTGCCCACAGAGCGGAAAGGCCTTGAATACCAGCCTAACGAGTTTGGCCTTTTTCATAGAAAGAGATCTGAACAGGTGAGGACCACGATAAGATTTTCGTGCTGGAAATGTCCCTCTGGTACAGCCTGTGCGGTGGACTAGAATAGGATGGAGAAGAGGGCTCAATTACGTACGCTTACAGCAGCTGTATCTTTGTGCCTGAGAGACTGCACCAGACGGGCAACGAAGCCAAGCTGGGGAGTGGGGGTGGGGGAATGGAAGGTGAAGGGAGAGTCCCGCCTGAGATATTCAGGCAGGACAAGGACGTACGCAGTTCTAGGCACGGCACAGCGGCTTGGGGAGACCCGCCTCCCCTTCCAGATCCCTCTGGGGCGGAGCTCGGGCCAAAGCACGTGACGCCTGGGGACCCACCTTTACTGTGGGCAGGCCTCCCGTTCATCCGCTGTTTCATTCGTCGTCCCTTGGATCCCCAAGACTCTGATTCTTTTTCTTAGTGCTCGAGGGATCCGTTCTCTTCCGTGCATCCCTATATGCAACTCCTGCAAAGCGTGGTGAGGGGAGAGAAACAGCGAAGGAGTCCTTTGCCCACACTAAAGATGGCAACCTGCTGCGCTCACTCTGGGTGGGGGAGCGGGTTCCAGGCTCCAGGCCTCACTGGGCGAGGCGCAGACGGAAGAGGCGTCTCTCGAGGTAAGTTTTCGACCTTCCTAGGAGGGGACCTGAGCCGGGGGCGTGGCCTCGTCTAAATTCTAACAGCTGATTGGTACATCGACAGGTGGGCGGAGTGCCCTCGGTACCCCACCCCTCCCTCTTCGAACCGGAAGTGTCTCTCGGTCTTTCCAGCTGGTTGTCATTTCACTCGGCTCGGTCCTGAGGAGAAGGACTCAGCCGCGGCTGCGGGACCCGGGCACCGGGAGGCGGTGGCGGCGGCGGCGGCGGCGGCATCGGCGACAGCAGAGGAGGAAGAGGAGGAAGAAGGAGAAAAACAGCAGAGCCAGGCGGAGTCCGCAACAACGACAGCGGGGACTGCGGGACTGGGGTAAAGCGACGGCGGCGGCGGCGACGACGACGGCCCAGCAACCGTGAGGAGAAACAAAAGCCTTCTAAATTATAGATTTTTCTAAAATCTGGGGGAAAAAAGAGCGAGCACCAAGGGGGGAGGCCCTTCTCTTTTAGAATAACTACACTAGAGGGTTTTCCCTTTTTTTCCTCTTTTTTTCCCCCTGCGGAGAATCGAACTGAGAGAACTGAACAAACCGCCCCTGGGTCCCATGAGGGAAAAAAACCCCGGAGCCGCAGAGAGGGGAAGAGGCCGAAACCGCAGGACCTTCCAGGTCGCCCCGTTGGTCCCCGCACCCCCGGGCCGCCAGCTCACCCTCGTCGAGTCTCGCTAATCCTTCCTGATCGCGATCCCCTCAAGAGGGAGAAACGGGTGTTTTCAGCCCATTTCATGGGGGAGAGGAGGCCGGGGGGAGCCCAGGAACAGCGACCGCAGCAAGATCTGCACCCAGAGCCTCAGGAACAGCCCCAGAGGCCAAAACTGCACCCCGTGAAAGAGCAGAAACAGGACCAGGAACGGCAGAAACCTCCCTGCAATCATCTTTCCATTAGTCAATGCTGATTTCCTCTCCCGCAACCAGGAATTCACCTCCCACCCCAGATAACCTAATATAATCTATATATATAAATATATAATATATAATGTTCTTAAATTATTCCTGATTTTTTTTAACCAAGCTGCCAAGAAAAGAACGTATTCTCCTCTTAGCCCTATTCTAATTTTTATGTGAGTGAATCTAAACTGCTGAGGAAGACCATATGTGATTGTTAAATTATATATATATATATTTTTACTCCGCGCAATGCTTATTCTTCTACATCCATAGATGCTTGAGAAGCTGTGTTTTTGTCATTCATGTACATTTTCCTTTGGAAAAAGAAAGCGCCTATTTTACTAACCAAAGACTTGATTTTTACCCTCTTCGTTTTTATTCCTTCCTAGAAATAAGCCCAGTTGGATTCATGTCAATGTTTTAAGAGATTTTTTTTTTTTAGGTTTTTTTTTTTTTTCCTTTCAGAGACCAGAATTCCAAATCAGAACTGTTTCAAGTGATAAGCTGCAATCTTTGAGCTAGCTATAAATAAGACATTTCAAACAAACAACCTAAATTTTGGGTAGAGGATACAAAGACGTGAGACATTAGGTTGTCATTTTTTTTATCCTAAGAATCTGATCCTAAAAATAATAAATGGGGGATTACGGGTTTGGAGTGCTAGTGCAAAGCAATACTGGGAATAAATCTGCTTTTCCAGTCAGATTCCATCCACATCTGCAGCCTCCACACCATCACCAAAATGCCACCCCCAGCCCTGCTGCTTTTATAAATAATAACACAGCTGCCAATGGCAGCAGTGCCGGGTCAGCTTGGCTCTTTCCTGCTCCAGCTACCCATAATATTCAGGATGAGATCTTGGGGTCAGAAAAAGCAAAAAGTCAGCAACAGGAACAGCAAGACCCTTTAGAAAAGCAGCAGCTCTCCCCGAGTCCAGGTCAGGAAGCTGGAATACTGCCTGAACCTGAGAAGGCAAAATCAGAAGAAAATCAAGGGGACAATTCTTCAGAAAATGGCAATGGCAAGGAGAAAATAAGAATCGAGTCACCAGTGTTGACAGGGTTTGATTATCAAGAAGCCACGGGGCTAGGTACTTCGACCCAACCCTTGACGTCTAGTGCTTCGTCTCTTACTGGTTTCAGTAACTGGTCAGCAGCGATAGCACCTTCTTCCTCTACGATCATCAACGAAGATGCAAGTTTCTTTCACCAGGGAGGGGTCCCGGCTGCTTCGGCTAATAACGGTGCTCTGTTGTTTCAAAATTTTCCCCATCACGTCAGCCCCGGCTTTGGAGGCAGCTTCTCCCCTCAGATCGGGCCTCTCTCTCAGCACCACCCTCATCACCCTCATTTCCAGCATCATCACAGCCAGCATCAGCAGCAGAGGAGGTCTCCTGCCAGTCCCCATCCCCCACCTTTCACACATAGAAATGCTGCTTTTAACCAGCTGCCTCATTTGGCGAATAATCTTAACAAACCCCCCTCTCCATGGAGCAGCTACCAGAGTCCCTCTCCCACACCATCTTCTTCGTGGAGCCCAGGAGGTGGTGGATATGGGGGCTGGGGAGGTTCCCAAGGCCGAGATCACCGCAGAGGGCTGAATGGAGGAATAACGCCCCTGAATTCCATCTCGCCTTTGAAGAAAAATTTTGCAAGCAATCATATTCAGCTGCAGAAGTACGCTCGCCCCAGCTCTGCCTTTGCTCCTAAATCCTGGATGGAAGATAGCTTGAACAGGGCTGACAACATTTTTCCTTTTCCGGTAAGATTATGTTCCATTAATAGATTAAGATGAATAAGGAAATTGCATGGTGTAATATCTATTAGAGAGTTTGAATGGTCCATGTACATATCAGAACTCTTCTTAGAAAATGAGTTAATTACCAGATGTGATTTTGGGAGGACAGGAATATAATTTGGAACAACACATTCAGCTGCTTTTTTGATAAATTTCTAATTGTAATCTTCCCCATAGATAGTAGTGTGAATTGGCATAATTATGAATACCAGGTAGCTAGTGATGTTATAATTATTGCCTATAATATTTTTCTAGCCTGACAGGATCATCAGGGTTGGTTTTTCCCCACTTTTTTAGGTAAGAATAAATAATATATAGATATAAGTATACTTCATTGTGGAAACTGATGATCATTTTCTGCCCGGATGGAATAATTGTATAACCAAAAAATTCATTTTTTTCCCTCTGCTGTAGGGTAGTGATTCACTGAAAACCAACTATTGAATTATAGTTTTCTCACTGGTTACACTTTAAACCTGGAACCTCTCTGAACCTTGCAGTCTGAACAGTCTGAATTCATCAATTCAGCAATTCCACTTAAACCTCTTTGCAAATTCCAGCCTGCCCTGTGTCAGTAAGGACTGGTACAGAAATGATCCAAATGTTTTCTTCATCCCCATTTATTTTCAAATACCATGAAACTGTTGATCTCAGAGTGACTCTTTTATGATGCCTTTCATCCATTTGTTTATTTTCCAGTGTTAACACTAGGGGTGTAGATAAACCATTCCTAAAAATAGATCCAGGCAAAGATCACTTGTCTTTCTTGCCACCAGTGTTTCCTCATTCTGCAAGAGTCACATGGTTTGATGGTTTTGAATTAATGAGCAGCCAGTCTAGTTGATAGATACAAGATAAAGGGAATTTCATAGTTAATTGAACATCAGATGCCCCACTGAGTTTGTATATTTGAGAGTACGATTGTGTTTATTATATATGTTTGGGAAATTTATATGGGATAATAAGCTAACATTGAATCAGTCCTCAGAGTGACCCCTCAAGGTAAGTTCTATTATTATCCCCATTTTGCAGATGAGAAAATTGAGTATCAGAAAGCTATAACTTGCCCAAAGGCACACAGCTGATAAGAGTACAAACTCTAGGTTAAAAAAACAAGGATTAAAATACATATCTGTATACACAGATAGAGGGTTATTTTAGAGATGTTTCTGCAAGGGCTAAGACAGATTACAAAATAGTTGCGATGTCCCCAGATATGATGTCAGCACAAAGCAGAACTCTCTGTTTTGATTAATAATTTGCTTAGTGGGAGGGCAAGTTTGCTAAGAAAATCCTATGTCATTCCAAGGAATTAAATGTCCCTTCCTTGAAGAATTCAGGTGAAATAGTTAGGATGTATCTTAAAATATTTGATTAAGTTTAGTTTTAGATTTTTAAAAATAATTTTTTGCCTAAGTATCAAAAAACTGTTGGCTTTTTCTTTTAAAAAGAATCTTTACTCAAACTGAAGAGCAATTATCTTGCGTTAGTGGCTAGGTAAAAGGCTTTTAGACATTGGCAATTTCATGAAGTCTGTTTTTAAAAAGTTGCTTTTAATACTCTTTTGAACATAAATTTAAAGAAAATTTAGTGCAAAGGTGACTTTTTTGAATTATTTATATGTTGCTATTTTTAAATCTAAGTTGGCATTCTGTACATTTTAAGTGGATTAAGATTGGCTCAGAATTGAATACCCTTTTTTTATTTTGCTGGAGTACACTGACAGAACGAACTTATGGGACTAAACCTATATGACCTCATGGCTTATTTTCCGTTCTCAGTTTACTGACTTTTGATGAAGGTTTGCTTTGGGAAAAATAAAAATTTCAGGAAATGAATAAACTATATACATGTATATTATCAATATTTTGGGGGACTCTTGAAGTCTTTTGGATCAGTTGGAGAGTAAGCTGGTTTATGAAATAATAAAATTAACTAAGCTCAACACTAAAAAATAGTGTTAGAAACTAACTCTTCCCTTAGAATTGTCTATTATGCTGAGGATGGAAAAGGATGAGTCGATATAGCTGGCTGAAATATGGTAGGAAGAGAAAGTAAATTGTTGATTTCTGCTCATCACTCCCACCATTTTTAGGAACGGGAAGAGGGTTCGGGGCCAGAACAAGTATGGGAGTGATTTGAAAGTCACAGTAGGGTGTTGGGCTTTGAAAGAAAACACAAGAGTTAGTAAACTGAGTACTGTATATGTACTTAAATGAATGTAGTTCTGTGTATGCGTGTGTGTGTATGTGCGCGTGCGTTTTAAGAGTTACTCTTTTGAATTGGTTTTTGGCAAAAAAGAAAAAGTACAATTTTGGGTTGGTATGAATTACTTGGTTAAATTTGATATGAAAAACTTGAGGGAACATTTATTTGACTGGAAGCCTGGAGACCTAGGTGTGCTCTTGGCCCTATCAGTATAGCATTTGGGGACCTCAGTTTCTCCATAAAATGTGGGGGGGTGTGACGGAGTTCATGTCTAAGTTCCCTAGGGTCCAGAGGTGAGCTGCTGTGAAATTGAAATTGCTGTAACCACAACCACACTCTTTTCGATCCGCTGCCATCTTATTTACATTTATTACCCTAAGCACTATTAATTTTAGGAAATAAATTTTACAGATATTAGTGATTCAGTTTTAATGGCTCTTGTCAAGAATTCCTTAGGTGTTATAGAGAGGATCTGGAAATATGCCACAGAAATGACAGAATCCACCTTACGTGATTATATTATAATCTTAGTATTATTGTAAGGAACGAATTTACCTGATATGTAACTAATATTGGGCAATGTTTTTTTTATTTTAAAATTAATCAGAATGGTTTTTACATTTGTTTAATGCAGATTTGGGTACATATAGTGAATTAAAATTAATGATAACATTTTTAGTTCTTTTTTTGTTCAGTCTTAACATTTCCTTTTATCTATGCTTGTGGAAAAAGAACAGAGATTTCAAATATGTGAATAATCTTCCAAATAATTGATATGGCAAAGCAATGTATTTTGGGAATTTTTTTATATTACAAAAAAATAAGGTATTTTTCTAGTTTTTTTTTCTTTTTTTGGTTGTTTAAAGCTTTCATTACATGAACTCAAATGATATATCTCAAATCCTGCCTTCAATACAACTAAATGAATATACATTAATAGCTAACATGCTTATGGTTTCTAAATGTTTTACATTTATTAATTCCTTTAATTTATTCAACAATCCTATGAGGTAGAAATTATTATTACTATTCATATATAAGATTTGGCTTTTAACCAATGTATTACAGTGCCTCTTCAAATAAACATAGTACAGGTGTGTGTGGGGGAGGAGGGAACACCTCCCAGAAACAAAAATAAGATGAGAGGAAATATTTTATAGTTTGAATGATTGATGCATGATAATCCCAAGATGATTATAAAGTTTTGAAAATGGAAACTAATAGAAAATAATAGAATATACTTATCAATTTTAAAATGTTAAACTTAGATAATACTCAAGTCAAAAAAATTTTTTTGTGTATTTTTAGTATATACCAGGCACTGAGCTAGGTACTTTCACGTGTTATCCTCACTTACTATGAGGTTTGATTTTATTGTCCCAATTTCAAAATAAGGAAACAAGATTGATATTCATGTGACTAAAGGCATGATTTGACCTTTACATTAAGGAGAAAAAAATCCTCCATGTCCTGCCAAACACATCCTGGAATTCCAATGTCCAAACCAAATAATGCATTGGAGCACTTGCCAATAATTTTATTTGACTACAGCATCTCTTTGGAGAGGTGCCTAGATCTTCTGTCCTTACAGGAAAGTAAAGAAGAAATATGTAGAGTATATTCTGATAGTCTCTTATCTTCAGGTCAGTTATGCTCACACCTCCATTAGCTAAAAACCAGGAAGTAGGCAAAAAAAAAAAAAAAGAAAAAGAAAAAGGGAGAGAGTGGACCAAATCTTTCACAAAGACCATCCTAAAACTTGATAGGGAGACATTTTAGGATGTAAAGATGTAAAGTCCATTTGCTCTTACTTTCGACACAGTCACCATGGATTTGTTAAGTTGTCTTAACCAGGCAAATAATTCACGTTACGTCACTATGCTTGTTTTGTCAGTTTATTGATCCTTAAATTTATATATGGCATCTTGTATTTGAAAATGGTTACTGCATTGCTTCAGTTCTGAAAGTCATGGTGATTTATTACAATTGTCTTAAGCATAACCTCGGTACACTTTTTGTTTTTTAATAATAGTCCCAGGAGGGATCTTTGTATGGGAAACATTTTTTTTGACTTTATATTTATTTATATTAGAAGAATGGAGATTAATTTCTTCACTGTAAAGCATGAGTTGGATGGTTTTTGCTCCAGCAGAATTGAGATTGGAAAAACTTTGGGAAAGCATACCCGATACAATTTTATGCCTTTTTGTAGAATTGCTTCTCTGATGGAATCAAAACCTGGGTGGGGTGGTTTTTTGCTTACTTTTTGTTGTCTTCACAGAAGCCATGGAATATGATCAACACATTGTTCCCCATCTTTCAGGAAAAACCTATTTATAGCAAGATTAGTAAGCGTGGTTGTTGCTAGTTGCAACTAGAAAGATGCTTAATTCATGGGTTTATGCTTTTGAGAATAATCCTTGTTGTATTCATAAGACAGAAATGGAAAAGTAATCCGAAAGTTAATGTATGCCTAGTTTAAATCTTATAGCCTATATTTTTTTTATGACTTTATCTAGCTATAAGGAAAATTAGCTTGAATATCCATTATCACATTTTTTCAGCACTATATTGTACATCAGTTTTTGATCCCATCACAGATAAGATAATGTGTATAATGCATTTCTCTTTAAGCAAGGAGCCCATAACATGAGTATTTGTTTTAATATTTTCTGACAAACTCATTTTATATATAATTGTTCAAAGAAAATTACTCTTGCAGAAATTAAAGTATATTTTTACCATGATAAATTTATGGCAATATTTAATTTTTTTTTTTACTTCAAATTTAGTATAGATTCTCATCACATTTCATATTATTGAGACAAAAGGAGTTCCACGTTTAGGTTTTTAGAAAATTCTTAGTAGTTAGAATAATAAAAGTATAGTCCTATTTTTAATCAGTTTCTGAAGGTGAAACTTAAATAATTACTGAGATAGGCTATTTTATGAGGCCAAACATGTAGTAGAGTGAAGTATAAGCTCTGGATCCAAGTAGACTTGGGTTTGACTCTGCACTCTAATTAGCTGTGTGACTTTGAGCAAATCAGTTAAATTCAGGAAGAAAACCTCATCAGGGTAATAATACCCAATAGTGAAGGGTTTTTGTGAGTATCTTAAGTGGCCATAGTAGGTAGCTTAATTTTTTTTTTTTAATTTAAAGTATGGCTCTCTAAAATTTGTAAAATGATGAAACTAATTACAAATATAGTATCTATGAAAGATTTTGAACAGTTCTTTGTATTGCTTATCTTATTATACATGCTTTACTTTTTAGAGTACTCCTTTTGGATAAGCTAGATGCAACCTACCTAGGACAGATAAAACATTTAGTGGAATTATCATTTTTCTTGAGAAGTTTTATAATTGTATATATCTAAACTTTCATTAATATTGGCAGACTACATCTTTCAGTATTTTGAAAGATTTTGCCTATGGTTATTTTAAGAAATTTAGAACATTTGATTGTTTTTGCATACATTAAAGGAGATTATTTCAAAGGAGAATTTGTGATTTTTTTTTTTTTGATAAGAGATAGGAAAAGGTACTATATATTTGAATTGGATATATTTTAGCTTTTATCCTAAATTTCAGTTTTATTTTTTATATTTTAATTAACTTATTTAGTACATTATTTATTGAGCACCTCCTATGTTATGGACTAGGGACAAGGCTATATATCTTATAAAAGTTGTTTTGGTTTGATTTATAATGTATTTCCGAACTGTACTAATCCCTGAAGGCTTTTTTTCCTCATTATAAACAAATTAGCAATAATTAGTTTCCTATCATTTTAATCCATGAGCTGTTATAAACTTTCAACTAGTTTATTGCTATCAACTAATAAATAGTTTCCTATCATTTTAATCCATGAGCTGTTACAAACTTTAAAGCAAATTAACAGATCCAACTTAAGGTATCACAAAAACAATGTGGTATTTTCAAATATTTTATTAATGGCCACATTTATAAATACATTACTTATATGCTTATATGCATATACTTACATGCTTGTATGCAGCGTGTGCTTATTTAAGTTTTGTGGCAAAATGGTAATACAAAAGGCAAACTTTAACCTATGGGTAGTGGAGTTCAGGTCTCATTACATGTCAAGGAAGAAACTCCATCAGCTACTTATAGGTTCTCTCTCATGTTTGCAAACTGAATTATTAAAGTTCAAAGTCTTAAGCTGTATAAGTACTTTTCATATTGTAGAGTACTTAGATTGGGCAATTTTTACTAGAAATATCCCAATCATTATTTTTTTATACCTCTAAACTAAGTTGTAGTTAATCCTCCAGTATTATACGTGCTAAAGCCATACTTATATTTAAATATTATGTAACATACTTTTAACAGTAGTCCTTCCAGGTGTTTTTGAGGAATGCATCTAGTGCTAGTCAGTAAAATAGGTGTTGTCATCTTACATCTGTAAGAACCTTAAAAAAAAAAAGCATAAGAATGTTGCTATTCAGAAAAATTAATTATAGTATGGAAGTCAGATCTGGGTTCCAAATAGGGGTCTTCCACTTACTAACTATAAGACCTAGGCCAAGCTACTTGACCTTTTTGATCCTTCATTTTTTCGTGTATTTTGACTGGTCATCAAATAGAAATATTAATTCAAAATCTTGAAAATAGCATGTATTCTTAAAATACGAAATGTGAAACATGGTATAACTTGTGTGTGGTAATTTGAGCTTAATTTTAAAGAAGAATTTCATAAACTGAACTATAATTTTTTAAAATAAATTCACTGTACTTAAATAATAGTGGGAATCAGGCTAGATGAAGTCCTCATTTTCTTTCTTTTTTTTTTTTTTTTTTAGATCTTATTTATTTATTTGACAGAGAGAGATGACAAGTAGGCAGAGAGGCAGGCAGAGAGAGAGGGGGAAGCAGGCTCCCTGCTGAGTAGAGAGCCTGACACAGGGCTCAATCCCAGGACCCTGAGATCGTGATCTGAGCCCTGAGGCTTTAACCCACTGAGCCACCCAGGGGCCTCATGTCCTCATTTTCTTGAACACTGCTAAGAAATTTAGCGACCAACTCTTTTGGTTTTTTTTTTTTTTTCTTTTTTCTTGTTTTTTCCTGTCTCTATTTTGGTAAAGTGTTTTCCCTCATGTCTTTTAAATTTTTTATTAGGGAAAAATTTAAGCATATTCAATAAAAGACAAAATAGTGTAACAAAGCCCCATGTGCAAGTCATCTGGCTTCAGCAATGATCAGCTCCTGGACAAACTCCTCTGTCTTCTTCCTAACCTTCTCCCCTTGCATGTTATTTTCAAGCAGTTCCCAGATACTGTATCATTCCAATGGTAAGTGCTTTAGTATGTGTCTCTAAAAGATTAGGAGTCTCCCCCCCAACCCCAGAAAAACAACAACAAAGAAATTTCCTAGTGGTTTTTAAGAAAAGATGGTGAGAAACCGAAGCAAGGCCCACATTTCTGTTGCACCTGCTCAGCTTGTTTCACCACTCAAGCTGGTACTAATCTCTAAGGAAATCGCTGCAGGCCTCATCTCCTCCCTTCTGGGCAGAGAAGTGTGCTGGTGGTCACATGGCCATTAAAAAAAAAAAAAAAAGAGGGGTGAGAGAGCCAATAAACGCACCGAGATATCAATTGGCTGAAAATTTGGGAGGAGAGGCTCTAGTTTTCCTTTCTCTAGCTTATTCTTACCTTCTTAGCCCAGGTTTGGACTTCCATGGATTTGTGGGAAGGATCTCTGGGAGGACAGTGAATAGGACAGGAGTGCGAGCTCTTTGGTTATATTTTTGTTTGTCTGCTTTTATTTTTAAAGAAGAATTTAGAGGTTCGGGGCCTTTTGCTGGCCTTTGGACTGCATCAGACTTTTTCACCTCTTGCTCTCTTTCAACCTACAAATGTTTGGTACTTTCAGTGGCCCATATGCTGGCAATACATGACCAAAGCAAGCATGCTCTTTCTCCTCGTGATGAGTATAGTCTGGTGACCTCTTTGTACGAGAGTGTTTAGAAGTACCTTCTGTTCAGGAAACTGGAGAGCTGAGGATGTGGAGTGGGAATTGTGAGGGCCCAGAAAGGCTGACATCGCCTATAGGCTACTTTCTGACATTGCTGTCAGAGCTCACAAGAGAGATTTCGGTTACAGGACACAAGCAAGCCTCAGTTTAGAAATAAAGATTATGCATTTGGGTGACCATTTTCTTTGCTGATTCTGGACCCTGATCAGGCCCAGCAGACATGGTACAGAGGAAGCCAGTAAGCAGCCAAAGACAAAGAAGGGCCAGACGGGTCTAAATGACTTCATTCCTTAGGGTTGAGTTTTAGTAATATTTACCCGTTTTCCTGAAACTAGTCTAGTGACTTCTTGCCCTGAGTAGCTTATTAAGTAGGAGGAATATTTTTTTTCTATTTTATTTTCCTATGAAAACAGAAATAGCACAGAACAGCTGAATTATTCAGATATAATAATATCTAATTTAATATGTTAACTGCAGGCTCTTTTGCCATTTCACCAGAGAGAGAAGGGGTGGAGAGAGTGTTTATTGAATGGGTCTACTAACTGCTGCACATTTTGCACAATCTGCCAGATACTTTATCTCGTTTCTCCTTACCAGTTTTATAAGGGAGGGGTATCATCCTCATTTTGCTGATGAAACCAAGGTTCAGAGATGCTGCAGCATCAAGATCACTTGTCTAGTAAGTGGTAATTTAAACTCAGGTCTTGGAATAGAATAGTTTTTTGTTGTTGTTTGTTTGTTTGTTTTAGAGAGAGAGAGCATGAGAGTCCATGTTGGGGGGGACAGAGGGAGAGGGAGGGAATCTTGAGGCTCCACACTGGGTGTGGAGCCTGATGTGGGGCTTGATCTCATGACCTGAGCTGTTATCAAGAGTCGAATGCTTAACCATCTGAGTCACCCAGGTGTCCTTTGGAATAGAATAGATTTTAATGATTTCTCTCTGCCAGGCAAGGTGAGAATGCACCCATAGTTAAGAGAAGATGGGGTCTATTGATCCCAGGAAGTGACTAATCCAGTCTGGAATGGCAGTCTGTTTTTTAAATTCAGTTAAGTGGTAACAAGAAATGTTTACCATTTTAAGGATTTCTAATGCTCAAAATGAGTATGGTTTATTTAATGAAGGTGGAATTAAAAAAAGTTTTCCCAGAGGCTTTCTGAAGAGATCTGATTCATCAATTCACATGGGAGCAAGTGGACATTTTGCTCCAATCAGGGTAATACACCAAAGACATTCATTTATTTAATTATAGTTTTTTATAGGGAGCATTTGGTAGATATGGTCTGTAAGATTCTGCCTTCATTATTAAGCCATCATAATGAGAAAGTACTGACTGAAGAGGGAACATATTAAGAAATAGAAGATGCTACTGAATGTGGTTTCTTCTACTATAGACGATTACTTCTTTGACTTTAACCTCTGGCCCTCGTTCTTAGCATTCAAGCTCTCTACATAGTGAAGGATGTCATACCTGCCAGGTGTTTGTTTATAAACTGAAATTTCAGGTCATGATGAGGCTTATTTAAATGATCCACTTTTCTGTGCTTCTGCTCTGAGGTTGGACTCCTCCACTTACTGTATGACTTTGAGAGTAGTTAGTTAACTTATACCATTTTTTGCCTAAAATGGGGATGATACTTGTATACACTACGCGATGGTTGTGAGGAACTAATGTGTGTAAATCATACATAATTTGTCTAAGATGCGTAACACTGAGCCAGGAAGAACACGTTAGCCGCTCTTTAATAATGGTGGTGGTGGTGATGAGGGACTCCAGCATGCTACATGTCTGCTACAGCCTGTGGCTATGGAGAGATGAATGGTGCTCACAGTCCACCTCCACCGGGGGCATAGCTGTGAGGGAATTGTCAACATCATATGGAATGACATCATGCCCCGGGGGTGGGGGGAGGGGCTTGGGCCTGCACAGGAATGTAGGGGTCATCTGGAAATGGAATCATGAAAGTTGATTGTGTAGTCAATTTTTGATGCCTGTGGGCTTAAATATTTAATCCAAGAAGAACATTTACATTTTGGCAAATCTGAGATTAAAACTCCCGTAGTACCTTTGATTAATTATGGGCTCACTGGCATTTTAAACTTCCTATTTATTTTGGCAGCTGACATACTGGCATATACTTTCCTTTCAAACCAAAATATTTTCTTTTGCCTTCTTCACTAGGGAAACTTTCAGCCAGAAAGAAAAGCCTCATCAGCTGATATAGATAAATAGTTGTCTGGGAAGTGACGATCACAGTAATGTCTGTCTTTATAGGGAGAGAATGAGTAAAGGGAGTAGCTGACTTTTGGCTTTGGTTCTTAATGACGTGCTTATATTCAGTTAAGTACTTTTTTGTGTTTTAGACAGTCTAGTGATGTGAAAACATACTAACTAAAATATAAAAAGACAAGACCAATAATAGAGTGGTCATGGTTGTTGATTTGTTGAAGTTGAACTTGATTGTAATCTTTTTCCAAGTTAGGCATCTCCTAGCTTGGAGAGGGCTTGTTTTGGATTCTGAGAGCAAAGGCTGCCTCTTCATACAGAAACCTTAAAATGGTTGATGTAGAATATTTAAGCTGGACTGTATCATGGCCAGTCAGCTACAAGTCACAATGCCACGTATCTAAGGAAATTAACCTGTTGAATATAATTGCTTAACTCAGTGCTTCTCAAAGTGTGGTGCCTGGCATTACTTAGAAACTTGTTAGAAATGTGAATTCTTGTTAGAAATGTGAAAATTTAAACAAACAACAACAAAAAACTATTCTATTCCAAGACCTGAGTTTAAATATAAAGGTCCCTCAGACCTACAGACCTGCTGAATGAGACACTTTATGGGTAATCTATGATTTGACAAGACCTCCAGATGATTCTGATATGCTCTCAAGTATGAGAAACACTGGCTTAGGGCAGCCATCTGGATGTCTAAAAAAAAAACCAAAAAAAGCCACGAATGATGATTTTGGTTTGTGGTATAATTGTGCTGTAGTTGTTCTTCCTGTTGGTAATAGACCAACAGGTTCACGTGTTTCTTTTGGCTACTTCTGGAATGTTATGAAAAATCATGTCATCAGTTATTTGCTGATGTAAGTCTTCCTATTTTGCCATGGCAGTCAGGATTACTCAGGTGTAAATTAAAAGGGTGAGTTCTGACTTTTGAAATACTAATTTGTTTTATGAGAACATTATTTTTTTTCCCAACTTTGATTTTTATATTGACTTGTATGGTTTTTCCTTTGGAAATTGTCCTGTAAAGTAGAGATGACAGAAACCAAAAGCCAACCTGTTGCTAACATGCAACTCAATATAACAAATACAACAATTAAGACTACAAAATAAAATGAGGTCTAAGTATGGTAATCAAGTTTGCTTTGCTGAGCCATGAAGATAATTGCTGCTCTTCTATTTTCATTCATGATTAATAAGCTCACATGTCGTAGAGTCAGAATGCCTAGATTCAAATTCTGTCCCTCCACTTAACTTGGCATTGATAGAGTTGTCTAATCACTCTGAACCTCCGTTTTTTCATCTGTGAAATGGGATAATTACTGAACATATCTAATTGTTTAGGATTTTTGTGAAGAACTAATATGATCACACATGTAAGGCATTAGAGCTTGATAAATGTCAGCTGCTGCTATTATGATTATTATTACTGTCACTACCACTTCTGTGGTTGGCAGTAGATAACCGAGAGAGACATCTGTGGTAGCTTTCTAATTTGTGCACCACATCTATTTGTCACCTCAATAGGAAGAAGGAAGAGAAGGCTTCTTATCTTTTTAGTACCTCTGATATTATTCCTATATTCTTCTTATATATATATTTTGTTCTTTTTTTGACTTATTGAGAAGTATTTGAGTGCCTCCTGTTTTCTGGGCACTTTCTGGCGCATTCCTGCTCCCAGGACTTTTACAGCAGAGTGTCTTATTCATTCAAATGTATGCCTTAATTAGTGTGGTCCTTTGACTGCTGTGACCATTACCTTACCCAAGGAATTATCGCTTGCTTTGGAGGGAGACTTAGGCTTGAATCCTGACTAAGCTGCTGAACTATGCAGTAACCTGTCTGTGTCGTAATTACAGAATTTTTCTTGGTCTTAGTTTTAATCATTAAGACAGGAATAATGCCATCTAACTTCTAAGGTGGTATTAAGACAGTATTAATAAAGTACTTAAAATAATGTCAGATACCTAGTAGATGCACAATAAACCGTAGTTCTGTTTTTCTACCTTTTCTCCCTTTAGGCTGCCAAGAGAAACTGGCCGGTGATGGGTTGAAGCAAATTTGGTTGCTGGTGTTGTTTTGTTTCATGATAGATTCTTTGCCCTATTATCTGAAATCAGGGCATCCCACTTCAACCAATTGTTTTGAGTAAATTTTTTTATTTAAAAATCTTGTAATTTTTGCGTTGTGTATATAGCATAAGAAGATGTAGCAACTGTCCTAAGATGCTAAGGGTTCATTTTCTTATTAACCTGTGATTGGCCCTTACATGTTTGTGGGCACAAAGTGATGAGTTTTCATTAGTCATTCTCCTTTACGCTTTGCTTCCTGCCATACTCCTCACTATAATTTAAACTAGATCTTGGGAGAGCATAAGCTAAGGATGTCGGAAAGCTAGAATACAAATATATTTTGGAGTTAGGAAAAGGACTTTAGAGATCTAATCAAACTCTCTCATTTTTCAAATCAGCAAAGAGGTCTAGAAGATGAAAGGGCCCAAGCTCCCATGACACACTAGTGGTGGAGTTGGGGCTTCTTAGTGTCTAATGCTCATTCTTCTGATTTATGCTGATGTCCATATTATGGTTATCAGCTCACAATCAATCAAGAAGAATTGTTGGGGTGCCTGGGTGGCTCAGTCGTTAAGCATCTGCCTTCGGCTCAGGTCATGATCCCAGGGTCCTGGGATCGAGCCCTGCATCGGGCTCCCTGCTCGGCAGGAAGCCTGCTTTTCCCGCTACCACTCCCTCTGTTTGTGTTCCCTCTCTTGCTGTGTTTCTCTCTGTCAAATAAATAAAATCTTTAAAAAAAAAAAAAAAAGAAGAATTGTCACTTAGCAAGGTTTCTATTTTATAGGTAGCTTACACTCTGGGAAATTGATCCAAGAAAATAGATAGGCGATTATGATATTTGGCCCAATTAGCAATCAAAAAGGGTAAAATCCGAGAATGAAATATGGAAATGAAAGCCCTCTTGATTTGACATTTTATCGGGTAGGAAAACCAGCATTTTTTGTGCTTCTGTTCTTATTCCTTGGGTTTATTTATTTGGGTCTACTCCACCTACTTCCTGGTGGCACACTTACATTTTAGGTTTTTGTTTTTGTTTTTAATTAGAGGTTAAAAATAGATGGAAAAGATCAGTGAGAGGGAGTAAATCAAGAAGGATAAACTTTAGACCCTCTCTGAGAACAGAATGTTTACTTGACAAAATATGTGGCTTTTGAACTCTTTGAATTGCCAAAACATCATAAGAAGTAAAATGTTATACAAATGTAGTCATTTATAATTATAATAAGATTGGACTGTGGGGAAGAATACATATTAGGCAAAGGTTGGCAAGAATGTTGTAACTGTGCCATTGGGTCCTGTACCTTGCACTTAAATCATCAGCAATCTGTCCAGACATGTTCCCTACTGAATCCATACAGAGCCTGAAAATCCTTCCCAATACATTGCATCTGAGGGTTGATGCCAGTTGATCAGAGTTTGTATATTGGTGTTTATTTGTCACTCTTGTATTAAATTATGACAAGGTGTAAAAAGGACAGAGGGTTTGTTTTTAATCCCATAGAGCATTACTTGAAAATTTAAAAATTTAAGTTTTTAATTTTAATGTATTCTACCAATTAGAAGTCAGGGGTTATCTTAGCAAAAATCTTATGTTTTAGGCAGTATGTGTGTGTGTGTGGGGGGGGTAACGAAGTTGCTTTGCTAAAATTCTAGTGCCACATTTAGAAACTTACAGGTAAAAAGGAAGCTTCTTTATTTGATGGACACAGCTGTCATAAACCAAAACACACTGTGTAATATTCTTTATCAACTCCTTCTCTTTGATGTTCTTGTTATTCAGTGATTGGCAAAATACGAGTTCTGGAAATTCACAAGGTTGCTTACTGCTTTAGTTGCATTAAAAAAAAAAAAAAAAAGCTGAGTACTCTCCGTCCCACTACCCATTACAGTTATTTTGGCAAATGAAAACCTACAACTCTCCAGCAGGGAAGGGGAAAATGTAAAAACAAACCTTAAGGAAGCAGAAGGAAAGAAATATCTTGAACATTTAAAAATCACTTGAAGGAATTCATTCATTCCTTGCTTTAGCAAATATGTATGCCTACTTGTCAGGTCCTGCGTGAGGCACAGTGTTACAGAAATGTAGGACAAGGCTTCTCAACCCGTGTCACCTCATGGCACACCTAGAAAACATAATATTGAAGCAGAAATCATCTGCTAGGGGTTCCTGCCACATCTGTCAGTCTTGTGGGCTTAGGAGATGGATATCTTGGCATACTGTCACCCTTTGGAGTTGTATATGTTGGGAACATTTGATATAATACATGACTTCCTACCCTTGAGAAACTGGCTGAGGACATAAGCAAGTTACTAGATAAGGAGAATTATCCTCCAAGATTGGTTTTGTATTGGCGCTAGTAGAGAGAGTGGCTGGCCGGGTTATGGGTGCGGTTCATAGATTTCAGAACACAGGACAAATCTAGTAACTGTAAAATGAGATAGTGGAATTTTATATTAACTTCTTTCTCAAATTTTGCCTCAGATCCACTTTGCTTCCAAAAGAATATACAAGTTTTGAGTTAATTCAACTCTTAAAATGAAGAAGGATAAGAAAAACAGAAAAGTTTTTTCCTTTTTGGGAGCACTAACCTTTAGAAAATCTGATTCTGACCATGTGTCCTCCTGCTTCTCTATTGACGATATTGAGTAGATGAAGATGATGAAGAAAGAAGGAAGGAAAAAAGTGGGAAAGGTTTTCTGGAGGGAGTCATCCCAGTTCCGAAAACAGGCACCTGCTCCCCATCCCCATCTTCATCCTCTCCACACCAGCCCCGCCCCTGGAAAAATCCCGTAATGCTCTCTGTTTTAAATATTGGCTCATATCCAATATATAACTGTCATTGGACTCCTGAAGTTGCAGAGGTGAAAAAAAAAATCGGTATAAAATAATTCAGTGAACACTCTGATTATCTACATGGTGAGGTGGGGTCAGGAGAAGTAATCCCTATTTCAGGGAAATAAGACAAGTACTGTTGTGGAAGGACAGAAGAGGAATGTCAGGTTGATCAAAAAATGCTCTCCAGTGGAGGATGTGCTCTATCAGCCTTAAGGTTCTAGAAGTTAGCTAGGAAAGAGGGAAAGTGAGATTCAACAAGTTTAAAAAAAGGAGTGGGGACTAAAATCGAGTGAACTTTTTTAAAAAGCCAGAGCTTCGAGTTAAAAAGTCCTATAAGAGAAAATAAAGCTGAAAAGAAGGTTATAGAATTCTGCTTGTCAAATTCCTATGGAAGTCCCTTTTTGTTTCCTATTCTTGGAGTGGTGCCCATGTTGTACCAGTTTTTTTCTTCAGGTGGGTCAGAAATCTGTATTACTTCTTCCTTTCAGAGTTTAATTTTAAAACGTTTTCATCTGCTTTTCACTTATCAAGCCACACTTTAATTTTAGTTATTACTGGTACTTTTCCTCCGGAAGAATGCCAGAGCAGTTGGGTCGTTGTATATTTTAAGATTCCTCACCCACTCTTGAAATGCATTTCATTAAGCCAGGGCTTAGAACAACAGCGTGGACATCCTGTCTTCCCTTTAATTTTAATGGCAACAAAATCAAGACTACTTTACTGCTTAGTGGTCTTACAGACCTTGGATAACTATTTTCACACTTTGGTTTATAAGAAAATATAGCAATTTTGAATAACTGTTCTGAATATTGCTATTCGGTAGCAGTATCTGCCGAACGCCAGCACAGTCCATAACTGCTGGAACAAGTTTGGAAAGTTTTGTCATGTTACTGCCATCTTAAGTGGCGGATGAAGGTTATGAATTTTATTTTACATTTGTTTCATGTTGTTGACTATAAGGAAACTGGTTTCAGTTGCCTCTGCTTTATTAGTAAAAATAACGCTTTTATTGAAATAATTATTAGAAATCATGTCACTCTTTGCTGAGCCCTGGTTACTTTTGTGTTTTTGATGTCTTGTAAGTGTTAAAAAATAAAATGCAGTAATAATGTACCTTATACACTGAGGGAGTAAAATTGCCTCTTTTTGATCTGTGTCCCATTGAATGCAGCTTATTGTCTCCTTTTATAATTGAAAACTATTTTAAAAGTGGTTTGTGGCTGTTTGTGTTTACAGGATCGCCCCAGAACGTTTGATATGCACTCACTGGAGAGCTCACTCATTGACATTATGAGAGCTGAAAATGATTCCATTAAAGGTAATTTTAAAAATTTAACTCTTTGATTTTAGCGAGTAGTTAAAATTTTGTATTGTGTATATACTCTCATGAGCAGAATGGCAAATATTATGAATTCATATTTTATATGTAGTCAGTTCCATCAATTTTATACATGTACCTCGTTAAAAACTCAAACATATTTGATCGGCATCTGCTGTATGCCCATCACAATACCAGTTAAGAGAACTACAAGAGTACTGATTACTAAGGGTGGGCAGTTAATGGGAAAGACGTGAACCATATACCTCATTTTTTTATATCTGAGGCAAAAAGATGCTCAGTGCCTCCAACCTGTATGTCTCTCCACCCATGACAGTGACTATACACCAGTAAGAGTTTGAATTGTTGATAGAGTTTTGGTCTAGTTCCACATTTTAAAAAATGGCCAGTAGTTTCAAAGTTGAGGTAAAGTTGGGTTCTTGAAATATTTTCTGTGCATCATGTTAAAAAAAAATAGTGCTATTTCTACTTGGATTCTGGTCTCAATTCTAATTTAGCTGTGTTACCTTGAATAAGACATTTCGTTTTGACTAGGCCTCAATTTCTTTTTTCTTCTTCTTCTTCTTTTTTTTTTTTTTAAATTTTACTTATTTATTTTGGAGGAGAGAGGGAGAAAGAGCATGCACGTGAGCACAAGTGCAGGGAGGGGCAGAGAGAGAGGAAGAAGCAGACTCCACGCTGAGATCCCAGGACCCTGAGGTCATAACCTGAGCCCAAGGTAGACGCTTAACGGACTGAGCCACCCAGGACCCAGGGCCTCAATTTCTAATCTTTATAGTAAGGGACTTAGAATTACTGTTTCAGTAAGGGACTTATAATGGGGAACTTTAAAAATAAAATGTAGATTCCTGGGCCCCATTCCAGGTGTGGGGTAGGGCTTGGCATGTTAGTTTTTAACGTCTCATGTGATGTTCATGGGTAACCGGGGTTGAGAATTACCAGAGGAGGAGTTCTCTAAGGGCCCTTCTGGCTCTGATTTTGTGAAAACTACCCCACAGAATAAAATATTTTTCTGCACAAAAATCTTTTAATTAGAAAGGAGATTTCTTTTTTATTTCTTGTTTTTTAAAGAAATTTGGAATGTTTGGTATATTTGGTCATCCCACTTGTTTATTTGTTCGTTCATTCATTCATTCGTTCATTTATTCATTCATTTATTCAGCATTTATGATCCTGCTTTGTGCCAGACATAGCTTTGCACTGGGGTCAAAGGTGGCAAAACAACTTGTACTTTAAGTGGTGACTAGCCTGGCCTGGTTTTCCTTTGAGTTTGGTTTATTACATTACTAATGCAGTGAAACCTTTAAGCGTTTTCAACAGACCAACAATGGTAAATTTTTTAATGAGGGGAGCTGTTTGAAGTTTGGAGAGATGAAAAATAATATACAATAAAAGTATTCATTCAGCTATTGACATAACTTTGAAATAAAAATATTTTGAAGATCTTTACTGAATTCCTCATGGAATTCTGATGGGTGACTCTAATCCGAATACACAATCTGTTTCTGAGGAAAGATGATCTCTCATGCAGAGTCGGCTTTATTTTTGCCATTTCTTAGTAGTCTGACTTTGGGTAGTATTTCAGCCTCTTTGACCCTTCTTTTGGTTTTCTCATCAGCAAAGTGAGTGTAAGGCCCTTTCTAGCACCAAAAAAACTGAATACTCTTAAAAGTAGCTAAAGGGAAAATTTAAATATGGTCTGTGGATTGATTGTACCAGTGCCAGTTTCCTGGTTTGTACTATAGTTATGTAAGATGTCACCACTTGAAGACACCGGGTAAGGGGTATATAGGATCTCTCTATACTTTTTTTACAACTTGCTGCGAATAAGCAATTACTTCAAAATTAAAAGCTAAGTACAGAAAAAGCAGTTAAGGGTAAAGGACATTTGTTTATTCTTAATCTGTTAGATGCCTTTAGCAACTAAATTTCTTGCTTGCTTGCTTGCTTGCTTTCTTGGAGAGTCTCTTAAGTTACTTGATACTAGGGATAATAAATAATTAGAACTCATTTTCATAATAAATGCCTATTTCTTTTTATTTCATGATATTCTATTTTATTTATTTTATTTCATGATAAGGACCTTTCAGAGAAAACAGTTTATGAACAGTAGCAGATATAAACTATTTATTATGGATTGCTTCTAAGAAGCGAGCTCCTACCTACTACTTAGGTTAGATGTAAGAGTTGCACACATTATTCTAATAAGATTAACAGTAGCATTTCCTTGATTTATCAGATATAGCCAGGACATCTCTCAGGTTTATTTCTGTTTCTTCTAGTTTGCTAAATCATTGTGTAAATTTCTGCTTTTTTTCTATATTCCCTTTTTAATTTCTTTTATCAACTTCCCCCCCCCTAAATATGTTTATCTTATTTTTTCAGTGTTACAAGATTAATTGTTCATGCACCACACCCAGGGCTTCATGCAATACATGCCCTCCTCAATACCCACCACAAGGCTTGCCCAACCCCCCACCCCCTCCCCTGCAAAACCCTCAGTTTGTTGCTCAAAGTCCACAGTCTCTCATGGTTCATTGCCCCTTCTGATTTCCTCCATTCACCCTTCCCTTCCTTCTCACAATGCCCTCCATGTTTTTCCTTATGCTCCACACGTAAGTGAGACCATAAGATAATTGGCTTTCTCTGCTTGACTTATTTCACTCTGCATAATCTCTTCCAGTCCCGTCCATGTTGATACAAAAGTTGGATATTCGTCCTTTCTGATGGAGGCATAATATTCCATTGTATGTATGGACCATATCTTCTTTATCCATTCATCTGTTGAAGGGCATTTTGGTTCTTTCCACAGTTTGGTGATTGTGGCCATTGCTGCTATGAACATTGGGGTATCTTCTACCAACTTTTACTTAAATTAAGTTTCTTTAAGCTGATTCTGTAGGTATAGTGAAAAGTTAAGTCTGATGACAGAAAACATTAAATCTGATTGGCCTAGTCTGGGAACATAAAGGTTTTGTAAAATAGTTATTTATAAAAGGAAGTGTGGCAGAGTGGAAAGGCCATGGGTTTTGGTAGATCTGGTTTTTTTTGTTTTTTTTTTTTTTAAGGTAGATCTGGTTTTAAATTGCCATTCTGCCACGACAGTGTGTGGTGGTTGGGAGGATTAAATGGGACGATGTATCTGTGAAATGTTCATAGACAAATGTTCATAGACTCAGTGAATGGTATGGATTATTACTAAATATCAATTAAGTCTGTTTTCGTGCTTATCAAATGAGAAAGTCAGTTTCGATGTAAGCTTACGTGCCAGAGTGACTTAAGTATATTAATCGACTGAGCCACCCAGGCATCCAAAAGTAACTTAAGTATATTAAATGAACTTTGTCCCTTTTTTCTTCAAAGACCAGTAAAGAATTCATAGTTGAGTTTATGGTCCTAAATTCCAGATTATAGTTATGCTTGATTTTTTTGTAAACCAAGATAATGAACTTTATATCACTGTAGGCTGTCACTACCAAACTGTAGTTTGGCTCAGGGGAATACTTCATTTCTCATCAAACTCTTCTTTTGATTTAGAGAGCTATAGAAAAGCTATGCTTGACTTTAACAGTGATTCTCTTGTGAGATTTTGTTTTAAGGTGATAACAAAAGTTGAATATCTTAAAAACAACAACATGTTGTCCTTTTAAAATAAATATATAAAACCTGCCAATCCATTTTGAAAATAAAAACCTGTCCATATGCTCTGCTACCTTAGAAATGGACAAAACAGAAAATGGACATTGATTCTGTGAGACTAGTAGAATATAATATACCTCTCAGAAAAAAAAAATATAAGAACTCAATTAAAAGAATGAATTTTAGAACTGTTTTTAAAAAGAGCCCATCATAGGGAGGCAAATTTTATATTTGGGTTTATTTTATCTTAAAAATAATTTCATAAAGTATATTACGAATGATCTCATTTATTTTTATCCTTCATTTGCAGTTCCTCATAGAAATGGGATTTGTTATATGTAGTCAAATAATAAAGCCTAGAGGTGATACAAGAACTACATGTCTAAAGGATTGATACAGCTATATTATTCATTTAAATTTAAAATACAAACAGAAAACTGAATTTTGCTTTTCCTTTTGGGAAAATAAAACCTCCCTTCATGTAGTGCAGTTTAAAATTTTATTTTTGCAGTCAACAGACAAAATGTTTAATATGCCTGGGAACTTTCAAATATAGCTTTTGAGTTTCTTTATGAATGTGTTATTGATTCTAACTGCTAACTGGCTTGCTGAAAACCTTTTGTTTTTGTTGTTGTTGTTGTTGTTGTTGTTTGTTTATTGTTTAAATTTTAACCAATGTGCAAAAGGAGTACCTGGGTTTCATTTCATGATTTATATTAGTATTACTTTAAATAGTTTCTCTAAGAATTTTAAGGCTATTGTAATTTTCTCCATATATAGGGGATTAGCTCTTTGGGAGGAAAAGTGTCCTCCCCTACCTTATCTCGTCCTTTCTCTGATCAGCTGGCATGTCTGCATGTTATTTTTATCCCCGAAATTATATATTGCCTTCTCCATAACCAATGCCAGTAACGGTCCACAGAAGCTCTTCCCCTGAGACTGAATTCATTTTCTTTACTGCACACCCAGGCTCTTAAGCTAAGAGCCTAAGCTACAGAAGGATTTTGAATTTTGATATCCCAGGTGGCAGCTTGCTCATTGCTGCAAAATTATTAGGCTTATCAAGTATTTTCTTCACCTGGACAGAAGAATCTTCTATTCTAGGTAGTCAGCTGATCATTTGGGGAATATTGTATCTTACTGTTATTTGTGCCTTTGCTTGCCTGTGAAATTGGTACTTACTGTTTAGAAATGGAGCAGCATGAAATACATTAAAACCACATGCGAGTACATCTGTTTTCAGCCTTCTGAAGCATAGGTTGGACACAGTGAAATAAAGATTCATGAAATGGTATTATATTTTCCTAGAGTAGGAAAGACCTTGGAAAATTAAGGAAACTTTTTTTTTTCTTTTCTGTGTGGCAAGGAAATAAAAGGCTATAGACATAAACCAAGAAGTAGCAGTTATGGAGTTGAAGCAGAGGGAGACCACACGGGGATAAAGAGGGAAAAAAATAGTACTTGAAAATTATCAGATGTCAGATGGAGTAGAACAATCCAGGGTTTTGTAATAGTGGTTGAGTATTTTAAATTCTATATATGAAAACAATTTAGTATCCAGTTTGCTTCATTTCACTAGAAAGCCAAATAAGACAGCAAAATTATTGAGAGAAAAAGGGCAATCTGTAAATTGTCAAAACATTATAATTGTTCTTCAGATATTAATTAACCAAATTATGAGTCAGAATATCTTCTTTTTCCTCCGAATATTGTGAGATTGGAATCTTTTTCTCTTCATATTGTTATAAAATGTATTTTGTTTTAATTTTTTGGAAGAGGGAACTCAACATATCCACCCAATCCCCCTGAGTTTCAGGCATTTTAAATACTTGATTTGAATGTAAGCAATAATGATTGCATTCAGAAATGCAAGTTGTTTCAAGTGCCAGTCTTTTACATATCCCATGGTGCCCAAGAAACCTATTGCATATGGAGAGTAAGTAGTGGGAGTATGTTACACAGTTAGACATTACTGCCACACTTGTTTCATGCATTCGTTTAATCCGAATTTATTTTAAGAGCTGGATCTACTCCAGAGATACTGTGTATTTAATTCCTGACTGCTGAAGGTATTGTGACCTTGCGTTTTAAAATATTTTTGATATACATTTTTCCTTTTTTACTACACATTAAATTTGGGGGCCCTTCCCCCACTAGCTTTCATTGCTGTGGATTTGTTTGAGACAAATGCTTAAATGAGTAGGCAAGCGATGATTCCATCTGTGCCTCTTTTCTTTGTTGCTAAGCAAAAGAATTTATAATCTCTCTAGAAGAAAATCATGAAACTCTGTTGAAAGTTTAGTACACAAAGCCTGTTTCATTTATTCTGTATAAGATTTTTTTTATGTCACTATAAGAGAATGACCTATGGGATAATTTAAATTCTTTTATCTTTACAGTAGGGAGAGGAGAAAGTTCTACTTAAAAAAAGATACTGTAAAAAATAACCTGGAAACCTTAAATTTTCGTTTGAGGAACAATTTTTAAAATATTTATATATTCCAAATTGAAGGCATGTAGTTCTCTATTTTAAAGAGCAGATGTCGCAGACTGATACAGATGTTTTAGAACATATATTGCATACTGACTTTATGTAGACTAAGATAGCTCCAAAAACTTTCTATGAGAGTTGCTGAAAATAGGACTAAATTTAATATCATTGTTACCGATTTGGATTTTGGAGTAAATAAAAATATAAGAACAAAAAGAGCTCTTAAGAAAATAAGTTTCGTTGCTGTAATATTAAAATGATTTATTTCAGATGGTGGTGAGGGGTATCATTTCTTACAGTAGTTAACCTTTTTGTAGTTGAATCAGTTTGCCTCTGGCAATTTGAGAAAAGACTGCTATGCTCTACCCTGCACCCCAGTCCTCCATCACTTTCGTACAGGACTAGATGGACATTTTCCTTCAAGGGAGATGTAACGGAGCAGGATAAAAGTACCATGGAGAAGAAATGGGTAATGCAAACCAGCAGGTTTTGCTTGCGATTCTTAATCAAATTTCGCCTTCTGAGTAAATTACCATTACTTGAGGTCCGACGTCTTCTGGTGAATTCGGAGATCTTTAAATATTACCCTTCCTGAGAGTCGGCCAGGCTCTGAAAGCCCTGCTGGAGCCTTCCTGAAGGCTCGGCTGGTTCCTCCTCGCTCTGTTTGGATGATACCAAGTAACTCAAAGCAGCATAGCAGGGGAGTAGGAGAGGCCTCCGGGGAGTAGACAGTTGCCTTACTTCTAGAAGCTTCATGAGTAATAGAGTAAGATACATAACAAAGAAGACAGCTCGAACTCTGGCTACAGTGACCTTCGTGTGTGGCTGTTTACAAATGAAGTGGTTTCTTCTCCTCTAGCACTCTCCCTTTTATGACTGCTGAAATGGAACATCCTAAACAGTCTTTCTCTTTTGCTTGGCTTAGTTGTGCCGCAGGATGGGACCTGGGCTTCTGTGTTGAGGTAATTCTTTTGTGAGCAAGGAGAGGACAAAGTAGCGGGGCAGGATTGTTTTTATATTACGGATGCAGGGTGTATTCTTAATTGTGAATCACCATGTCCTTTCTGGTTTCCTACTGGTCAAGATTTGTTGGATTCCTCACAGCACTGTGTAGGCAGAGCTTAGAAAGGTGTGGATTTTGAATAGTGTGACTATACTTTTTTGGATTGGGGATTGCTGTTGTTTTTGGTTTTGTTGTTGTGTTTTGTTTTAAGTGGGGGAAGGGAGTGCCTGGGAGAACAAAATGTGATGTGTGTGAGCACCGATGTGCTCATAGCATCGGACTGAAGTCCTCCTCACTCTAGCCTCTGAACTGAAAACAGCTCAGTTCATACTAAACACTTCTTATGCGGTGTCCAGATCCTTCTCTGCCCAAGTTATTGACTTAACATGTACTGGTAAGTAGAAAGTAGTGATCCTTTGCCCTCTATCCTCCCCACATTTCTGACAGAATATTGACCCTTGTTTTTATTTGTTCTGAAAGTCATAGAAGCAGTTGTCACAAAGGGGGAGTTTGTCTTATGTCACCTGTGATGTGGGTCTTTAATTACTAAAGCAGTCCTCTTAATCCTGAATATGGAGCACAAAGCATCTTGTTTTGAGTCCTTGAAAATTGAGTGGTCCTCTTAAAACATTGTTTATCTCTGATTTTACCTGGGTGAGAGGTGAGGGTAAAGGGGGTGGGGGGTAAATAAGAGTGAACTTTTGATGATACAGAAGGTTCAAGATCCTAAACATTTCTTTAAAAGAGGCTTTTAACTTAGTAACTTGTTTTTCCTTTACAGATTGTGTTAAGGCTTACATGTTTTATGGCTGCTGTGACTTAATTTTGTTAGACACACATTCAGAACAGGGACTGGTGACGAATCAACTACATGTGATAGTTAACACTTAGAAATAAGAAGAAAATAATAATTTAGAAAACAGGCAGTTGTTAGGTAACAAATGAACAAGTGCTTTTCTGTAATGTTTTACCCTTTCACAGTGTTGTGCACTACTTATTAAGTAAACGTATTATAATATGGACAGAAATTAATATTATTTTCCGTTCAGAAATGAAATCAGGATGACAGTTGGTAGTAAGATTTTCAGACTTTGTCAGGAGTTTGTCAGTGTTAAATATTAGTGCCCTCCCTACACTATAGTAGAAGGAGGTCCAGAATATTTAGAGAGGTTCATTTTGCTTCTGTTCTGCATCCAATTTAATAATAGTATATGTGCACCTTTTGGTACTGTTACTTACTATTTTTCTGTTTTCCCCTTCTGTATTATAAAATTCTATGGAGAGGTGACGTGCTCTCTCATTTTGTGATAGATACTAAACCAGCCCTGTATACTAATATCCGCATAATGAAAGCTCTTTGGATAACGGAGTGATACAATAACGAGCTGTCTGTGAAGGCCTTAAGACTCTCCTTGATCCGGTTATATAATCCTTGAATGTTAGTTGCTGACTTTGAGGGAGGGAAATAATGCCACCCAATTCATAGCTGTCATAAAAATATCTAAGATTCTCTTTGCGTTCAGTTTAGTAACAGGAAGGAAAGAACCGTTGCACGATTGTGGCACAAAATTATTTCTTCCTTTACATGCCTGGAATTTCTACCTGAATGTTGTACGCAGTTGATTCATTTATCAACTGTGTATGCCTCGTACAGTGAATTTCTCTACCCCAGTGCTCCTTATTTTCTCCCCCCTCGTGTTACCACTGTCCTTGCTACTAAAGTTAAAAGATGGAAAAGAGCGAAAACTCAGTGAATTTGTTGTTCATCAGCAAAAATATGCAAAAGGAATACTTTTTAACTAATTTGGAACTAGTTACTACTTTTTGCAGTTAGGCATTGAGATGGCCAGGCTGCCTCTGGGCTTCGTTATTTTGTCTAATTGATGGATTCTGAATTCAGTCCCACGCCAGTGCACTCTGTTCTAAAAGCAAGGCTTTGTTTTATTCCGGGTATTACCTGGTAACCAGTCAATTAAGAACATTAGTAGAACTCCGAAGGGAAAGCAGTTCTATAATCTCTTTGGAATCTAGTTGGGCTGGTGCCAGTTGCTATACATTGGGAAAGAGAAGGAGGAATCAACCAATTAGGGGACCCTTTTTTAATTCTCAAGAAACCCACAATAAGTGCTACTCTGAATTCTGAAGAGCAGCCATGATTAATTGAAGTATAAAGAACTTAAAAAAAAAATTAACTTCCACTGGCTCTAATATTCCAAATGATAAATGCCTGGTATGGTTAATTAAATACAGATGTTTAAATTAGCCACGCAGCCTCTTTGTTGTAAGTGATCAGTAGTTGTTAGCTTATAACAGACGTTCCCAAATTGTAAGAGGTGAAAAGCATTTAGGGTTGTGTTTGAACCTGGCTCTGCCATTAGCAATTATATATATGGCCTTCTCTCTAGATGTTTCCTTACCTGGGAATGGAAGGACTGAACGTAATGACTATTAAATTACTATTAGCAATTCTATACAGTCTCTTGACATGGTATTCCTGAGTGACAAAATTGAAGGTTTTTGTAGTTTAATGACTAAAAGTAGTGTATGCACCTCATGTGAGTTTGTGTGTGGCGGTATTTAATAGTGAGTAGTTAGAGAAAGGGTATACCAGAAGTCACTCAAACGTTGTCAGTTGAATGAAGGCTTTGTTTTTAGACAGCATCTTTTCTTTTTGAGATAGGCCTAAAAATATGTTTAAGAAGTAGTTGTTTAAACTTGGCCTCATGGAATGTTTTTGTTCTCAGTCTGTGGACCACAGGCCTCTTCATCCATGGGAATTATTTGATGGGGCCTGTGAATCCATTCGGATGAAGCATTCAAGTTACATGATAGGTATGTCGTTTACATATGCAGGATTAGCTTTCAGAACCATGTGGATGCTGATGTAATGCAATTAAAATACATTTAAAGGTGTTGCTAAATTCACAGAAGCCTTGTATTAAGGTTGTTTATCATTGTTTTACTTCTAGTATTCACTGGAGGGAGGGTTGGGGACATCAGTTTTAGCATGGTGGGGAAGCTGTCTGAAATATTTTGATTCAGGTAGATCTTAATAATTACAGAAGTTTATGAAACTGCTCCAGAGAACTTATCTAATTGTTCTGCTTTAAACTGCCATTACGATGTACCCCATTATCAGCAAGAACACAGCCTAAGAAGGAATTTAGTAGAGGAAATGGTGAGGATGAAGACAGGAGGGAGGAGGTCACTTACCCTATCTCCACCAAATAGCATTTTGGAACTTTGTCTCTGACATCTAGAAGAGTCTATGTGCCCTATGAGGCGGGGCTAGGAGTGGGGCTGTTTAGGCTGTATATGGCACGATGCTAGGGCGCACGGGGAGCCGTATGACAAGAGGACTGCACCTTGGATTTGGGTGTTAGGGCCAGATAGTGTTCTTGAAGTCACATGGTTTGGAAGTATCTTACGTTTTAGCTTCTGCTTATATTTCAGTTCCACAAATATTTGAGCACACTCTATGTACCAGGTAGTGGTAGATCAAAGGACACATTTGGTGCCAGTCTACATTTTGCTTTTTTAAGATAGACCTGGACGTATAGGAAGCAGTGTTAACAACCAGTTCTAAGTGAAAGAGCACTTACTTCTGATACTATTTCTCTGACTTTTACTTCGTTGTCCCTTCTGAGATTTATATAACTTAAATCCTTACAATAACCTTTTATGTGAGTTTTGTGATCTCCATTTTACAGCTGGAGAAATTGAAGTTCAGAGAGAGACAACAGCTCCTGTAGTCACTCAGCTAACGGGTACTTAGAGGATCGAGATAGGAACACACAGGTTCTGACTCCTGGTTCATTCGCTTGGATATTTATTGTGTAACATTAAAGAACATAAAGATTTTTTTTTTTTTTGTATGCTTTAGACAAGCATTAGAGTTTCTTAATTTCTACTAGGGAGACTGGGTATAGAATTTAAGTATAATCTGTAAAGATTCAGATCTCTCTCACATCTGCTGGTTTCTTCTTGAAGGGTACATTATTTGGGGTGGAGGTCAAAACAGAATCACTGAAGGAACAGCTTATTCTTTTCCCTGATTCTGATTCACCAGGTCTGTCATGAGACTTAAGCATGAGTATCCTCCACGAGATTCAAATACACTGCTCTCCTGCCCCCTCCCCATCTTCATTCCCTTTGTGAACCACTTTGATATAAAGCCATGGGAGGCCATTCATACAGCAAATATCAAGAGTCAACCACATGCCAGGGACTAGTTTAGGCTGCTGGGATATATCAGGGAATAAAAACAAAGACTCCTGGCCTCTTGCACCTTATCCTTCAAATAATTAGCAGATATCTTTGAACAGCTTGTTTATTATTAAGTTTTGAAGGCTAATAAATAAGAGGAAGACTCTGTGCCTCAAATAGAGATAGGTGAAAATAGAAGCTAGGCCCTCTGAGAAATAACAAAAGGTAAAATTACAACAGGTATGAAATTCAAGCACGTTCTTCATTAAGGTTCAATAAAGTCATCAGAATTTGTATTAGATAAGTGATGAGAGTTGATGATAGGTATGAATGCAGAAAACCAACTAATGACTTTACTAATTGTTTTTGGGGGGTTGGACTTAAGTAACCAGTTTTAAGAGCAGTTTATGACTCTTCTCTAAAGTTCTCAATCTTTTGCAAGCATCTTGGCTTAGGTTCCTAGAGATTTTGTAAGTTTGTCTTGATCTTTTATGTTCATGTCAGTAGAGAGAGCCATTTCTCAAAATCATTTTTACCTTGGGACCAGAGCCACAGCTCTTTCTTTATGTTTATTCACTGGTTCTTTTCAAATGTGTCTCTTGTAACACATGCCTTTTTTAATCAGATTTTTTTGCAAGGTAGGAGAATTTTAACTTACTGCCTTGACGTTTTTTTAGATTACTTAAAACTTTTCTACTACCCGTTGGTCTGTTTTCCCACTTTTCTTTCCACTATATTATCCTTTTTTTAACTGGCTTTTGTTAATTTAAATTTGGACAAAAACTATGCCTAATTTTTTAAGCTTAAAAAATTGCCATTAATCACTGGTATCATAACATCCTCTTAAGGCAAGTTATCTTGTTGCTCTGTCCTCTAAATGTAGCATCCAGAGTCAGAAGGCCTCTGGCAGGGATAAAAATAGCCTTCCTGCTTGCTGGCTTGTTGTTGGTTTACTGGCAGTAGGAAATCTTTTGAATTCCTTAATTGGGTCAGCTCTTTGCTAGTTTCTCTCTAGACATTCCCTTCTGCCTGAAATTCTTAAATGCTTTAAATCTTGCAACTTTGTACCTGCCCTGAGTTGTAGTCAAAGCCATCCTTCTTTTATGTGAAACCTTCTGTAATCTATAGAAACTTACCCATTGACTTTCCTTATCTTATGGATAAATGTTATTTATTTATTTAGCTACTATTATAGTCTCATATCACAATTGAAAAAGTAAATTTGAGCCATTGGTACAAAAGGAAGCCTTCCTTAGTTTTTTTTTAAAGAAACAATTTTCAGTTGAATTTTCAGTTTTTGTTTTCTAAAATACCTCTGCTACTTTGCCAATTTGGCTATTATAAAAGTAAGGAGTTCTATTTTTTTTTTTCCTCTTGCTTCCCTTAAAGAAGAATTACATCCATTTGTAACCAAGAACACTAGCAAACTCTGATTTTTCTGAAGCTGAAAAATCCCCCAAATGGCCACTCCCTTCTCCCAAGTTTTCAGTTTGGATCTTATTTGGCTAAAATGAATCTTTCCTCTTTCTTTCACAACTGGAAAATTGTTGGTTATCTCTGGCTTATATTCTGAGAGGGGAAAAGCTTTAATATTAATAATTTAATATTAATAAAGCACCTATTCTATACCGGGGGAGTTTTCTTATCATTCTGCAAAAATGATCTCATGAATTCCTCAACAGCCTTGTGAAGTAAATGGAAATATTTGTTCTACTGAGGTTCACAGAAGCTAAGTAATTTGATCTAGCTCACAAGATGGCATCGGTCTGAATCTCTACCCTTTCCACTGCATGTTCCATGGCAGAGAGACTACCAGTTGCTGGCTTCGCTTCATTCATTCATTCAACAGCTATTTATCGAGCATCTTTGCTCCAAGCTCTGGGATACAGAACCCTGAATTTATCCTTAAAGATTTTGTTGCCTTTGAGAAAGGGAGAGTTTAGAAATAGGTAATTTAAATATAGTGTAGTAATTGTAAATGGTGTTGTATGAAGCGCATGAGGTCACCTGAACCGGAGAACAGGGGGTTTGGGGCAGGAAGGACTTTCCATAGGATGTGAGGCCTGAGATAGAAGGTACCTGGGCAAAAGGGTGGTGGCTTGAGTGATGAGACTTCAGGAACAGAGAGAGGGCATTCCAGACAGAGGGAGGAACCCAGAAGTAAAAATTAATGGGCCAGTAGTTCTGAATGTCTGGAGTCCCTGATGTGGGAAGGGAAATGGTGGTGTGGAGAGATGAACCTGGAGAGATAGGCAAGAGGAGTCCAGAATTTTTAATGAGCCCTGGCTTTTAAAAAACTGAAAGCCACATCTTTTGCAGAGAGGGGTTTTATTTAGCCTTAGATGTATATGCTGTGGGATTTAAATGGCTCTTTGAGTGGGTGAGAGGCAAGATTCTCCAGCTGATGTCAGTCCCAGCCAGCTCGTCCTTTGTTTGTGATTTTGCATGGAGACATCTTTACTGAAGTTGGTCGTTTCACAGATAGGTAGAGTAAGGTACTGATTTTGATTTGGGAAGTTATTTTTAGGTCAATAGAATAAATTATTGAAAATAATTATCTTTATATCATTAAGTGATAGAATATACTGAACACATTTTATGAGTTCATATTGATATGTGTTCTGCATCTGTAGAAGTATAAACTTGGTCTTCAGAAACCGAATTTATTACACATTTCTTGCGCCTTGCTCTGCCTTGTCCAGGTCCCCACAGCGCCATCTCGCTGCAAGTCTCAGGCAGTGTTGGTAAAAACAACAGATGGAGAAAGGCAGGTGGAACAACACATCCTTTAAACAATTATTTGTGGCGGTATAGCTTTGAGGTACTTAAATGTGAACTAAGGAAAATAAGCAGGAGC
Source organism: Procyon lotor (assembly GCA_028646535.1). NCBI lineage: Eukaryota > Metazoa > Chordata > Mammalia > Carnivora > Procyonidae > Procyon > Procyon lotor. The sequence continues at coordinate 52,850,499 of CM053607.1, forward strand.
AGAAGCAGGAGGAACATTCTAGCTAAACAACAACAAATGTGTGTGTGTGTTTATGTATGTATGTGTGTGGTGTGTGTAAATCTTGGCTCTACCTTAAAAATGGGCATAAGCCCATACTTATACTTTTCCTGTTAGGAATTTTTAATGGTATCTACTAAAAACCCTTCCCTTTTCTTGAGTATTCAAGTTTTTATAGTATAAGTCAATTAAAAAAATTAACTTGGAACTTCACATTACTTGTTACTTTTTAGGACTGCATTCTATATTTTGGATAACTTGGCAGTTATTCTGTATTATTATTAGCCTACATACATCACCAACAATGCTGGTATGACTGAAAAAGAAAAGGTCATAGCATGAAATCTAATAGCTCTGTAGAACATTTGATATTTTTTTGGTGTTTGTATATTTGAAATAGCCTTTATTATATAAATTCCTGCTGAATCATCAGTAGCAATAATATCTGGGTTACATTTTAGAAAATAACTTTTTCTCTAATTTTGAAAAGAATACATACATTTATATACTCTAATGTATTAGAATATTTCCTTCTGGTCCTTCCTACTTTCGTCTCATTGACTAAGTTACTTTAGTTTGAGTCTTTCAAGAATATGATAGTACATAGTGTTCTTTTGGGCACTTACTCACCCAAGCAGTTCTTAGTCTGGTTGGTAAATATTGGTTCTCCAACTTGCAAATGCCTGGCATAGAATTGCCTACTTGAAGTACAGATCTTTTCTGGGCCGTAGAATTTGGTAGTGTAGTTCCCCAGAGTCCCACTGTACCAGTTGCCTATATTTGGCTAGGTTGAGTCATATCGCCAAATATAGCCTATGCCTTCTGCATGATGTATGCCAGGCTTCTGGCTCCAAATGCCACCGCTGGCCTCCAGAGACGACTACTTTCCTGTCATAAGATTAGGACTGCTGATCAGGTAGTATTTCTTCGTATTTATAACACAATCAATACCCAAGAGCCTTCACAGATTGAATTTTATCCACCGAATAGTGTTCACTTGCCTGAAATCCCAAAGCCCTTCTTCTCCCTTGAGAAATTCAGTTCTAGATGTACCAAAACCTGAGTTATATTTATAGTTAGTTGAGTTATCAAAAAAACAAACAAACAAAATCCACGAACACTGGATTATATTCAGCTTCAAATAGCTTGTTTATTTTTACTTTACTTCATTTTATTCATTTGTGAAATGCTGGTGTTTTAAGTTCAGTGGAATGAACTCATTGAGTGCTTACCTGGTACTTAAACAGGAAACTCAAAGTACGCAGGTTTAAAAAAAAAAGCTCTAATTCTTAAAGGGGGCTGTTATGGTAAAAGAGAGAAAAAATTAATAGCTAAAATGATTTACCTAAGAAGGTTGACTTTTGCAACATAGGTAGGAAGAAAAGTTGTTGAATTAATTTAAAAAGGGGGGTTGCCTTTTGGGAAAGTTGCCCTGGAAAGAGGTGAATCTGAAGGAGAAAAAAAAAAAAAAGATTTGAAAAATACCCTCCACTGGGAACAAAGGAAGAGGATACTGTCTCACACCAAGAGAGGGACTGTCTGTGATCTAGCTGTGGGATAGAAGATGCAGAAATGCCTATATAAATTGGCATCTGTAGAACAGAGAGGAGGATCTTAGAGCAGAGATGAAGGGTGTACAAGCAGAATGAAAAGGTGTGCAGGAGAATGAAAGGAAGACTTGAAAATCCCATGGCGCTTATAATGAGAGTTTATGGATTTCCAGAAAAAAAGTGATATGGGTTATCCATAATAGATGTTATGAATGGATGACTCTAGATATTGTAATTGTAGAAAAAAATTTACAGAAAGATAGGACAGGCAGGTTAAGAAAGCATTATGAAGTTAAAAGTTTTTTTTTTAAATGCCATGGCTTATATTTGAAAAATTGAAATAGAAAGCATTACTGATGGGTTAACAAAGTGTCACAGGTGTATTTGTTACTCAGAGGCCAAAATTGATTCCAGCCTGACAGGACTCATATCACAAGACCAGGTTAGAAAATTAAAAACAAGTATCACTTTCAGAGTTAAACTATGAACTTTGCCAATGATTCTTCAGTGCCCTATTGTCTTACTGAAGGGTAGAATTACTGCATTCAGAAGTCTGAAGAGCAGAAAAAGTATCAAAGGTCACCTACCTTGGAGGTAGAGGGTAGGCTCTCTTCAGGAGCTGCACACTGAGGCAAACTCTGAGAACTGAGTTAAGGGACATTTTTGTGTCTGTCAAGTTGAAATATTCTTCTTATCTCTCTGTCCTTAAAAGAGGTACCCAAAAAGGTGAGTTTCTGATAAGGTAGAACTTGATTTGTTTAAACTGGGCCAGCCGGTTTGGTAATTTGTCTTTTGGAGTCTCATTGTTGATTATCCCTTCTTGGCATCAGATGAGAAGCATTTAGTTCATATGGAACAGTTCTGGTTTCAGTTGAAATGTTAGCGTTAAAAAAATTAGAATATCTTCTTTGAAATAAAGTATTTCCTCTTGAACTTCATTTAATATAGTTAAATACTTTTGTTTGTGTGTTAACCTATATCAACTTAAAAAAATGTTTTATGGTAAATAAAAATGGTATGTGTGATACTTCTGTTAGTTTACTAGAGGATTTTTACAGCTATAAAATTTACACATGTGTTCCATTCCAGAAAATCAGCTGCTACTTTGAGTTAACCTACACGGAAACACTACTCACCCCCTCCTAACTTTTGTTTACAGTTAAGGTCATGTTCTTTTCCCAGTATCTCCAGTCTGTGCTTTTAAAAAAATGTGCTCGTGACAGGTCATATGATCCAGGTTTATAGTCAAAAGTAGTTCAGATGGAATTCACTGGATTTGGATACTTGGCTCTGTATATTAGCCTTCAATAATTGAGCCAATTTTTAGGAAGGAATTGAAATAACAAAATTAATTTTTGCTGCCTCCTTTCCCCATCTCCATCGCTACCTTCACTCTAAATAGGAACAAGCTGAAATTAAAGTGAACTACATAACAACTTAATAACCCTTGTATTGAGTTTTCAATTGTAGGAAAGTAATATTAAGTTCAGATTTTGTTTCCTATTAAAGTCCCAAACTTTGGATATGGGTTAATTAAAGTTATTAGCAATAGAGGACAGTTTTTTTTTTTTTTCTTGATGATGTGAGTTCATTTCTTTAGAGATTATTTCAAAGAAGCAGAATTTTGAGAAGTTGAAGGATAGTTGAGGCCTGAAGTTCCTTTCTAAAGAGTAAATATATGGCCGGTGGATTGATAGGACCACATATTAGCTCTGGTTCCCTTAGTGTTGTTCAGTGGAACTGGGATAGAGCCTTCCTGGCATCTTGGAAGGCTTGCCTCAGCCTTAAGGATGCTTCCCCACTTTTTCCGTAACTTTGGAGAGTGCTGTGATTCTGTGGGATAGAGTTTAGGCCGCTGCTTCCTAGTGGAATGTTTAATTATGAATCAATTTTAAATTCTCATACTACCTGATTTACAGAGTGCTGACTATGGTAGATAATTAACAATCACATTCTCCTATTCATTCTCTAAATGAGCAAGACTTGTAGAAGGTTTTCCATCATTTTTATGAAGGTGGGTGTAGATGTAGAATATGGAGACTCAAAAATGTTGCGTTATTTTCCTGATTTGTATTCATTTAGACCAAAGTTCAATTTAATACTAATGATTTTTTGTAACTTAGAGCATAGAACTAGGCATATGGTATGGTTCTCAGAAGTAGGTATATGGTGTGTGGTCTGGATACCTCAATTCAACATGTAGAAACTCTTCCCAAACAGAAATGTAATTCCTGATAAAGGGAGAGATCCCAGTGCTATTTCCCCCCTTTATTTGAGGCTACCAATTTGGAAAGATGTTGCATCCTCCAAAAATTTTAGTACCGTCACAAATTCTTTTTTGATGGACATCTTGGCTGTCTATTTTAGATTTAAAACTAGATTTTGAACCACTTCAAAATCAAAAGGAAACCAACCCAGCACTTTTTGAGTACCTTCTGTGCTCTGGGCGTTGTGCTGTGTGCTTTGATATTTTCTGTCACATATAAGTACAATGATATGTTTTTCTTTACTTTCTGTACTTTTCCTCCAAAGTGAGAATTTGAACCCATTAGTGTGTCTGTACATGTAAGCATAAGTCTGTCACTTTAGTTATGAATTATATAGAAATCTTCCTGCTGATTATGTACTTTTAAAAAACAAAAAAACTACACACATGAAAACATTTTCACATTTATGGGGCAAAAAAAACATTATTATGAGTTTCTATTAGGATATAATATTATAAAGAAAATTACTATGTATGGGAATTTGGAAATTAGAGACCAAATAGTTAAATATGAGGGATATTTTATTTTCCCACTTTCAAACTTGCCCTTTTTGGATGTTTGTGAACATGCTGATTGATATGTCCTCTGACTCATTGTGTTCATTAGTACAGCAAAGTTTTATCCCATAATAAAGCTTTTTAAAAATACCTTACCTACTAAAGCTATTAATTCAGTTTTGTTACTGAATACATTTAAATCATCTATGAAAAAAATAAACTTAGTAACGGCCTTCTTTTACCTTCAGGTCGTCTAAACTATTCATATCCAGGATCCGATAGCTCTCTGCTTATTAATGGTAAGTGATAATTGATTTACCCTAGTGAAGTTCACAGAACTGAAACAAGTTAGTCCTAGATGAGAAAATACAATAGGTATGCTTTGACAAGTGGAAAAATGACATTAGTTTGTTCTGTAATGATAATTGTAAGTTGCTATTAATTTATTAGCTGTATAATGAATAATTATTTTTCCTCCAAATTGTGGCAGTAACTTTTTTAAACTTTGAGAACTGACTTATTCTCTGTCTTGAAATGATGACAGAATAAGTGAGAATCCCATAATGATACATTAAGAATGGTTTAATCTACCATTAGATTCTGTCGAGTGACCTTTGAAATGTCAACATGAAAACCATTTCCATGTAGTTAGAAAAATGTTCCAGGAGAAAGGGAGGGTAATCAGAGATCTGAAACCAGAAAAAGCAGCCTGAAACCACAGGGGTTGACATTTTAAAGGACAAGGTCATTCACTATTTGCTGTCTAATGAGAACAAGAAACATGGAAGTTTTATTGACCTTTACAGTGCCTTTGGTAAATTCTCCTTTCTGGTTCTAAATATTGCCAGTGGGCTGTTGAGTTCTCTTTTATGTGCATATTCTGCAGCAGACTGAATTCCACAAGAAAGGAGCACTCCTCATAGAAGGAATTAAGAATCAAAAAGTGTCTGTTTTCTACTCCTATAGTTTAATTGAGTAAAATACCAAAGTCTTATTTACTTCTTTTCTACTCATTCACTATTGAATATGGATTTTAAATTGTGCTCACAATGCCTTCCATCTGTCAAAGCTCATTGTGTAAGTTCTACCACCTCAAAGAAGTGTTCTTGGCTAAAGAACTATATTCTCATTATTCCAAAAATAAAACAAAACCAAAAAAACCCCCCCAAAACCCAAAACAAACAAACAAAAAAACAGTCTACTCCTTGTCTATGGTATTTTGTGAAAGGAGGATTAAAAGTTATTTTTATTAAAAAAATTACTTTTATGACTGGATCTACTTTTGGTTAGTACTTGGCATCAGTATTCTGTAGAACATAAGATTGTTGAGCCAGTAAAAGTTAAAAGGAAATTTGATTTATGAGAGTTGCTGTGTGTGTGTCAGATTCTCTGAAGACTGTACAGTTTATAAAAGTCTCATTTATTCATCAGACTTTGGTCTTTTCATGTTACAGCTACCAGAAATAATGCCAAAATGTAATATTTCGGTATAAATGTATGTAGACCGAAAACCAAATGCACTGGTGATAATGGCATCAAGATAGGGGGAATAAGATAAGGGTTGCCATTACAGCAAGATTTTAGCTTTTCTTGTGGAACGAGTTTCCGAGTCTGTGTGCTGGAAATGGCAATGAACCCAGGATTTGAGATGCTGATGTGTGATCATGGGCAAAGTGGTCAACTCTCCTTTGTCTCAATTTCCTCATGCAGTTGCTAAATTAGATCCCCTGGAGTCCATTTTTGTTGAGGTGAGACTCTCTAATGGGTTTTCCTTAAAGCTAAGTTCACTTCATTTCTAGAGAGTCTATTATTGTGCGATTGCCTCTTCTGCCCCTGCCATTAATATCTTTTCTTTTATGAATAGATTATTCTTTGTGACCCTTTCTTGACAAAGAAAAATAAAGGTAATTTTTCCCCCAAATAATTATGTTTTGAAATTTTACTAGTCCATAGATTCTAGAAAGGAACTGGATGGTTTTTGCTGTTGCATACATGGAAACTGTGTTTATTAGAAAGGTATGCCAGCTGAGGTTAATATTGTCTCAAACTGAAAGATAGGAAGATAAAGAACAAAGGGTTGTCAAAGAGAGAACTGGCTGGTTCCTTAAGCATAATCCTAGCAGGGTTATGACTGCCATGGTCTCAGATCTAATGTTCATCTCAGAGGATCCTAGAACTTGATTTAATCAGATTTGGTCAAGTGTTAGTTCTTAATGCCTGACCACCTAGAACCAGCTGCCAGTTTATACATTTTTAATAAGGAATAAAACTAGGTAGACCAGATGCTGGAGGTGACTGCCAGAGTCACTCTTTCTCCAATAGCGAAGTGCAGATGATAGCAGATTACTTTAAAATCATGAAATTAAAGCAACGTGGGGGTAGAGGGATGTTGAGACAATTTTTAATCACTTTGGTGCGGGTGTAGGCATTGAGCATTCTCTTCAGTCAGATTTATGAAACCTCTTCTATGGTGGATTGCTTCTATAGATAAATTAATCTCATTTGTGTGTTGATGTTTTAGTAACTTTGCTGGCAATTTAATCCATGTTTTGGGGGTACCCAGCTTATAAATCTAGTGTAAAGCGCTATTTGTATTTAATGAAGATAAACTTTGGACTCACAAATACTACCCATTTCACAGAATTGGGCTGAAGATGAAATGCATGTAAATCATTTAGCGTAGAGCTGCTACATAGTTAAAATAGTCAGAATGGTTAGGAATATTTGTGGCTAGGAATATTAGTGCTAATATACACATATATATTTTGGTTAGGAATATTAGTGCTAAAAATTTATAAGGAAAAAACAAAATGGGATTAAGATGAATGTAAAAATCGTCTGTAGTCGGACCTGTTTTTTTTGGCTGATTATTAAAATAGATAACATAAAAATTACTGTATTCATTTTTCAATGCAGTCCCTTTGTATCTCAAATCCATGCAGTCTTTTCTTAAAGCTGAAAATAAAAGCCTAGTACATTGTGCTGCTTTACATTCATTATTCAATTTTAAGACTTAAGGAACTGTAAGGAGCTGTTCTTCCCCGGCCACCATAAATAATCTGTTCAGGCTTAAAAACCTTTAGAAAGGTGCTTATTTATATAGCTACTCTACTTTGTCTCAGCTGTAACTTTCAGAGCTTTTTCTTCTAAGCCGCTGTTTGGTTGAAAGCCATTTCTTTTTTGTTTAGATTAAAAAGTATGTGAGAACTGTTTACTCTCTTCAGTTGAACATCTGAATTTTGACTATGATTTTCACTGTATAACTTGTTTTGAAATTTTCAAGCGATCTCAATGCTTTTTGGAAAAGAAGTGGGGTTTAAATCCTGAATAAATAAAAAGAAAAAAAGATTCAGAGTAGTCTACCAGCTTCAGCAGTTTATATTGGAGTAATGTTGGGATTTGCATGTACAAAGATAAAAAGAGCTTACTCATCTAGTGGATCAAATTACTTTTTTTTTCCCCTTGGCCATGCTCAATCATCAGTTTTTATACTATGCAGTGACCTTCATATGCCACTCATGACTTTTAAAAGATACTGCCAGTGTAATTCAACAAATAATAATTGATAACTGTGCTAAGAATGTTGTGGTGCACATTCTGGGGGGAATTATTCAATCAATCTCTGTTATTAGTTGTAGAGATTTTTTTTAGAGGACGTTCTTGGGGGAAATCCTTGGATTTTAAGTATATTAAAAAACCAAGCTTCATAGCTACTTTCTGGATACTGTATTAGTTTGCTAGAGCTGCCTTAACAAGTACCACAGACTGGTGGCTTAATCAGAAATTTATTTCCACAGAGCTTCTGGTCCTAGAGGTTAGAAGTTTAAAATCAAAGTGCCAGCAAGGTTGATTTCTTCTGAGGCTTCTCTCCTTGGTTTGTAGATGACTGTCTTTTCTCTGTGTTCACATGATTTTCCCTCTGTGCATGAATGGTGTCCTAATCTCTTCTTTTTAAGGACATCAGTCATACTGGATTAGGGCCTACCTCAATGACCTCATTTAACCTTAATTACCTCTTTAAAGACTCTATTGCCAAATACAGTCCTACTCTGAGTTTCTGGAGGTTAGGACTTTAGTATGTGAATTTTGAGGGGGGAACACAATTCATCCCAGAACAGATACCTTTTCCTAGTAAATTTTATGTAATAGGAATATAGTTACAACATCCATTTATGGTTATGAAAAGCAAGCCTGAAACTGACTCAGTTTCTCAGCCATGTCAGAAAGGAGCGCTAAGCTTGGGCCAGACTTACCTCGGATTCCTGTGGTCTATCAAAGTGTAGCTTTGATACTGACACCAGATTGGAAGGTTAATTTTCCTTTTACCCATCTTGAAAACTTTTTTTGTCGGAGAAAGCTAACATGCAGTCGCAACCACCTCTTTATAAAAGTGCTCGTACATGGTGCTTTTTTCTCCAACCTTCCATTCCATTGCGTTAGCCATAGGATTAACTACTTCAAAAATAAAACTTCTGGCAGGGAAAGTTAAAGAATAACAGCAAAATATATTAGATTTTAGTAGATTCATGTGTGTATTTCTTTTTCTTTGTAGATATCTTTCACTTGGAAGCATCCACTAAAATATTTGCTTGTCCCAGAGGAGATTAGTTAAGAGATCTTTTGAAAAAAGGTTAGCATAGAAAGACTCCTAATTATAGTTCTTTGGAATGAAAGGAGGATGATTGTTTGCTTAAGGTGGGGGGTAGTACACAGAAAACTATGAAAGTGAGGAGGGTATAATTTACCCATGAGAAATGTAGATTATAGTCACTTACTGACAATGTATGTAATGTGGTTCTAGTTGCTACAATAAGGAGAATGTTGAAAGATGCCTTCGTGAAAAAGATAATATGAAAATATACTGTAAATTGTAAAGTGCTCTGCAATTCTTAGCCTTAGAATAGTAATGAAAAGCTCAGAAAAATTATTGAAGACAACCTCAGTATATAGACACAGTTTATTTTTGCAGAAAGGAAAAAATTACTACTTTCTGAACATCGCGACTGTGTGGTCATCATGTATACATAGGGTATCTTTTATTCTTTATATCTTTTATTCTCTCATCAGCTCTCCATTTTTTGTAAAAAACTGAGGGTTAGGGATGTAGAGAAACTCGAGTGCCATTCTCTGCCCTTTTCTAAGATAGCTCTTCACAAATAATATCTTTGTCTCTTCTTTAATATTGTACGAACAAGTTAGTATAAACACAAGCTAATGTGACATGTGAAATTCCAACCACTAGGCATATATTTAAAATAATTTTTTGCAGGGAGCCAATCCGTTACATTAGGGGTTGATATATAAGATCATTTAAAATAATTCCTTGCATCTTTGTTGGATTGTATGCCCTGGTCTTTATGATGATTGTCTGCTTTTTGTTTCTATCAACTTTATTCTTTTGTTAACAGATTAATTCCTTTTAGCTTCCAGCCTTTGACTTCTGTCTTTTTTAAATGATTTACTAACTTAACTAAATTCCCTACATACGGTTTTTTCAGTCTTACTGAAAAAATTCAGTTATATGATAACAACTTTGAATCTGAGTCCTCTCCCCTTGTTTTTGCAACTAGAATTGCTATCTGCTTCTTAGCTTGGGGGCAATGAGAGGTAGATGGAGGGCCTGTGGTGGGCCAGAGTGGCCTGAGTATGAGCAGTCTTTCATTGCCTACTAAAATCTAGTAATATCTTAATGCTCATCTTCTTTACAAAGATGATTAGGTCTTATCATGGAGGAAAGGATGTTCTTCTTTAATATATCATTTGTTTGTTTTTAACAAAAGTACCTAGAAGAAAACAAAAAAAGGGTCTGTCAACAAGTGTAGTAACATAGTTACTAAATGTAAATGGTACAGAAAGGGATAAATCAAGAAGTGAAATCCTTCTTTCCTTCCCCATGCCATTTTTCTCTCTAAGCATTCTTGTGGTTGTTTCTAGAAAAAATTTAATATTCCTCCATACCTGCTTATATTTTCTTTATTTTTACATGTACATGATAAGAATCCTGCAATACACACGTAGGGAACTCATGGAAACTACATCTTAGAGAGCTTTAGATATCAGCACATGAATGTGTGCCACTCTGAAAATAGCTGCATGCTAAAGTCTTTCTGTACCTTTGCAAATTTAGTATTCCAGTGTAGTAAAATGTTTTGCTAGAAGGAATTTAATGATGAATATAGGGCATTTGTAAGCAATCCTATAAAGATATTTTGGAAACAACGTGCTTTTCAAAAGATCTAATAAAAACATGCATCCAGAAATTATAAAAATTTATAGCTAGAATATTTCTAGCCCATGTAGAACATTCTTGAATCATATTAGTACTGAACATGAAGTTACTGTAAGCACTTTATAAGTAAAAACCAAGAAATAAAAATAAAAGTAGATAAATGTACAGTCATTTTAAATCCAATGGGTTCTAGAAGATTTGTATTCAATAACAGCATGCATTTTTAAAATCTTTTTTAATAGTGTACTCTTTGGTAATTAAAGGAAAAATATAGGCAGGGTTTATTTCAGCCAACTTAGCTAGAAGTTTTCCAAAATGTAGATTTTTTAAAACATATTTAAAGTGAAATTTTTTTCACTTTAATGCTTTAATTAATTCACTTTAACTTGCCACTTCTTTGGATGTTTGAGAACTATCAAATAATATGCGTCAGTTGATAATCATGAGATTGGAAATCTGTCTGACATTTTCATCGGTCAAGTGGTAAAGAGCTGTGTTACAAGTACGGCATCATAATAATCTTAAGCCAAATATAATTTGAAACAGTTGGGAAAAAGGTGCTTAGTACATTTTTCACATGTTGGATGAAGGGGCACCATTTACCATTTTGTTACTATCTGGGTTCTGATGACATAGGTATGTTATCAGAAATTCACCGAATTCTGTACTTATGCTTTGTGTACTTTTCTGTATACATGCATGTCAAAATCTACATTAAAAATAATGCATAATTATTAACAGCATTATAATAAGTAAAAGTAAAAAAAAATAAATACTCCATTCTGTGTTCCAGAATATTATTGTGTTTATTTTTTGGTACTAATTTATATTAATCTCCCTTTCTGATTTGGCAGTTTTTATGGTTGTAAGCATTGTACACCTGTAAATTATTTTCTTTTAATGTGGGAAAACATTTCTAGGTAGTTTTTAGAATTTAACCATGAATTCTTTTATATTAACTAGCTAAATTTTGTGGTGCAAGATCAAAGATTGAAAATACACATTTATGGGGCACCTGGGTGGCTCAATCGTTAAGCGTCTGCCTTCGGCCCAGGTCAGATCCCAGGGGCCTGGGATCGAGCCCCGCGTCGGGCTCTCTGCTCTGCAGGAGGCCTGCTTCTCCCGCTACCATTCCCTCTGCTTGTGTTCCCTCTCTCGCTGTGTTTCTCTCTGTCAAATAAATAAAATCTTAAAAAAAAAAAAAAAGAAAATACACATTTAAAGATTTTGAGATTTATTTGATTTTTGCCTTTAATCTATAGCACTTCCTGAAACTATATTTATTTTTGATAAATGGAAGCTATGTGAATTTTATGTTAGTTTTGTAGCTTTTAAATGTCTACTCTTTCAAATATCTGTTTTCTTGGAAATCTAAGCAACATCAATCAACTTTTTAAGATTGATAGAACCAAGATTTTCAAATCATTCATTTTCCCAAACTCCTTTATCATAGAAGCAGTCACAGGGATAGAATGTTCTTAAGCATCTGTTTTTATGATATCTTTGTCTTTTTAGCCTGTCAGGTCGACTGAGAAAATACCAACCCCCCAACTCCAAATTTAAGACCTCTAGCAAAGAGAAATCCTGGCTGAGGGAAATTTTATGTGGTTTTAATCCATTTGTTCAAGTGCTTTGGTGAAATTCAATGTATCTAGTAATGGGAGAAATGTATTTTGGTATGAGACAATTTCATTTCAGAAAATACACACATGGTACTTCTAAGTTATAACTCAGTTGCAGCTGAGTTATACATATTAAGCGTTCATCTAGTGGCTAAGAATTAAAACCCTGAGCAGTCTGTGTAATGACTTCTTAAAGGTGCTACACCTTCTAACTCAGGAATCTATCCCTGCTTCCTGTTTGAACACCCCTCCCTAGCCAAGCCCTCATTTGTCCCATATGCTTCTGTTCTAAGCATCTTTCCCCAAACATTACAGCACCCCGATATGCTACATTGCCAGGCATGCAATGCCCTTTCCTCTGTTTTTTTCCTTAAGGTCTTAAATGCCATCTCATCTCCTCCTCAAATGCCACACCCCCCTCTCCGATTCTTTTATTGGGGCCAGTTGCTTCTCCTCCTCTGTTCTTGTTGCACCTAACACATAACTACAATAGCAATAGGTATGCTGCATTGTCATTGTTTGCTTATGTGGCTGTCTGACATTTAAGGTTGCTAGCTCCGTGTAGTCAGGGCCCTGTGCTGTTTATCCATAGCCCCTAGCAAGATCAGGCATTTAAGCAATGTTTGTTGAATAGGGTCAAGGTAATTGGACAAGCTGGGCTTTTAAGTGCCGGTTTGTTTCAGGGAAGACATTTTCTCAAAAGTTTCTTGATTTAAAGTTTGTACAGCCATTTGTCAAGTATTCAGGGAAATACATATATTATAAATATTATATGTTTTTCTTCTCTTCTTAGCTGTAACCTACTTGGCAATAAAACTTTACTTTTCAGCATTTGGGACTTGGAAAATTTGACAAGGGAGAAGAAACTTCCTTTGGCTAAAAGGAAATTTATGAACTGCCTAAAGATTTCATTTGTTACCATTTTCTTTATTGGGGGTTAATCATAAAGCCATGGTGTAAAATTGCCATTTATCCTGTAGTGTTGAAAAGTCATGAATTAAATCCTGAAATATTTACTGAAATGCTAGTTAGCAGGGAATTCTGGAAGCATTTAAGATCAGTATGGTAGGAATTGGTTTAGATCATGTTACAAATTACCTTAGCATCATACTAGTCTGGATCCTGGGTGACAGTTATAGCCAACTACTTCTCTTACCGCAAATAAAATTCGATACAGCTTTACAGTGTCCTTGAAGAACTTTAAAAAAAAAAAGTGCATTAAATTGACTTCTCACCATCCAAATTCCTTGTTTTTGAGACATTTACTAGGAAATGAGGAACACAGCCATTTTTTTTTTTTCAGTTTCAAAAACTGGTAGATGAAATCACAGTTGATTCTTTTGACAATGTTTGAAAGGTTGTTTTTTTTTTTTTCTCATTTGACATGCAGCAAGGACATATGGGCGAAGGAGAGGTAACATTACTGTTTCTAACTTTTGAATGTACCAGTTGTATTTGGAGAGGACCCAAGTTTGCTCAATTTCTTAGCCTTGTGGGGAAGGAGGGGAGGGGGAAATGCAACGTAGCTTTGATCCATACATACTTTATATGTCATAGTTAAGATTATAGACTTTCTAAGTTGAAGGAGTCAGAATGGTAGGATTTAGATTTGAATTGATAATGTCCCTGTATTATAAGCTCACCGTATTTGTATCTGAAGATTTGTTTCACCTTTTTTTTTTCTGAAAGGAATTTCTTAGAAGAAAAAAAATTAAGGATCTTTAAAAAGGAAAATCTAGTGTGACTAGTCTCAAAATATTTGGTTATTTTGGAAGCTCAATTATACTTGAATACCTTATGTCTATTTTTTCTACTAAGTCAGCATAATACATTTGGTTTAAAATGAGATTAGCTAAATAAATGACTACTCCTATAAATTTCAAACATTGGGGCAAAAAGCTCTAGAAATTTTAGAGAATTTTTTTGGAAATTTTAGAGAATTTTAAAGAATCATTTCCTAGAGGTGCCTGAATAAACCTTATTTTTGCCACCTGTGATAGCTTTGCCTTTTTACAGGCAAGTAAATTAGTCAAATAGCTCAACTTTCAAATGTAAGAGACTTTTAAACATTATTTAGTAAATAACTTCCAATTTTATGGTTATTATTTATCTTCATTATATAATTCAAGTGTAGTTTTGTAGGGTAAATTCGTAACAAATATACTGCTACTATTTGTGTTTAGTTAGGAAAGTTGAAAGGAAGACAAGTGTGGCAGCAAAGGACATTGGAGTATTTCAGTTAAGGAAGAGCACTGAAGCTACATTTATATAGGATCCATTAACGAACTCCTTATGTGGTACCTAGAAGTATATTGGCCACCTGAAAAGTGACAAAGCAGTGCTTGAGAAATTCTAGTTATTTGTAGCTCGGTGTTTTGCTTATGATTTCCCAAGTTCATGTTTTGTTGTCAGGTAAATACGGAAATAATATGAACCACATTGGCATCTCAGGTCTTTTCTGCTTGTATATTTTGTATGGTAGGATTTTCAAACAGCAAACTTAATGTCTCATTTTTAGAATTAGATAGTACCACTGGCAGCTGCTAATTACTCAACTAAAAGAAAATACATCTTTAGCATGCCTAAAAATGTTACATTCTATTAAGAATCGACTGTGAAGTTGGATAACAACGTTAAATGGGTTTCGATTATATTCCATTGAGGTAAACCAAGATGAGTGCTCACTTTAAAAATCGACTTGTTCATTTTAAGGACAGTCTTAGAGGAAATTATGTGGGCTATATTATTTTGTGTTTTAAAAAATTAAGCGATCTAACATCTGATTGTCGAATTGAATGCTTAGTGTACATGTCTAGGCTGCCCCTGGCCATGGGGCCCTGCCAAGGCAATGCAGTCTATTGCCAGCTGCTTTCCAAAGAGTGCTCCCTCCTCCTGTACTTTCATTTCACCTCACTGAAGTGTCTGGACCCCAGGAGGATAGTCGAGCAGCCTTCTATTTAACCCTGGACTTTCTCTCTGACTCCGCTGAGACTTTAAAGTGATGGGAATCCAAGAACATATCTAAGTGATTTGTTATTCAATGAGAAAAAATAGAAGCCGTCTTATCTGCCGTTTTCCTTGTTTCTTGTGTACGCTCAGTGGCAAGGAACATTTGCTGTTAGCTTTTTTTTTCTGCTTTCTATTCCAGGTCAGTCTTCACTGTTTCCAATGGAAGATGGATTCTTGGATGATGGCCGTGGGGATCAACCTCTTCATAGTGGCCTGGGTTCACCTCACTGCTTCACTCACCAGAATGGAGAAAGAGTGGAACGATATTCTCGCAAGGTGTTTGTGGGCGGATTACCTCCCGACATTGATGAAGGTATATTTACAAAGACCCATTAATTGCATAATGCCTAGACTGTGGCCTGTAGTCTATAACTCATAGGTAGTGGTTGCTGTTATAATAACAATCTTATCTGGCCCCAGGTATTCAGTTTTGATTGCATTGTTCGTTTGTCTTATCTTTCTATCTTGGCAGGTAAGATTAGTTTACAGAGGAAGGGGCGCAGGATTTGGGGAACCAGCAGAAGCCAGTGATTGGACTAAATGAAAAGAGTAACTGTCATTGGGAAACCATCTCAAGGGGTCTGTTGTGGGGAAACAGTGCTTACTGTAGTTTTTGTCTGTGTGTGCTGCCTTGGCCAGATTCAGTATGATTTTGTTTGTTTCCTACCTGCTCCAGAAATGTAGTTAATTGAAAATTTGAAATCTTAGATTAAGGATGAACTTTTGAAAAATAAACCCTAAAGTTGTACCATAAGAAAGGGGATCTTAAGAGTTTAATCATTTTCTGAGTATTTTTTCACTTGTCAAATATTTACAGGCTTTTTAAAAGTCACGCACTGTTCTTAGGCTTGTTTACAGTATAACCAAGATAGAAAGTCTTTGTGTGCATAGAGTTTCAATTCTAGTAGGGGAAGGCAGATAAAAAGTATGTAATCATGCAAGAAAATATCAGAGAGTAAATATTGAAAAGAAAATAGCGTGATAATTGCACTATTTTGTGATATAGTGATTTAGGGTATCTTCTTAGATTAGGTGGTTAAGGAAAGCCTCTTTTTTTTTTTTTTTTTTTTAAGTAGGCTCCATGCCACGTATGGAGCCCGATGTGGGGCTTGAACTCATATAACCCTGAGATCAAGACCTGAGCTGATACCAAGAGTTGGACACCTAACTGACTGAGCCACCCAGGTGCCCCAAGGATATCCTCTTTAAGGAAGTAATATTTGAGCTGAGACCTGCATTAGGAGCCAGCTAAAGGTTTAGAAGATTAGTTGTTCAGCAATATTTTCTTCGTCTTTGGATCTAAGTGACCCCAGTTCAAGTTCAGACTAAAATTCAAGTAGCAGACCGTATAGCACCATATATCCTTAGTGGTGGTGGTGGTGGTGGTGATTTTCCTAATCTCTTTTTGTCTTGGTTTCCTAAATGGAAATGGCAATAAACCAATTAATGTTATGGAGAATAGAATAGTTTTCTCTAAAAATCTCTTAAGGTCTAATAGTAAGGTTTAATAACTTCTAATTTAGATTGAGATTAAATGTGTTGAGTCACTTTATTTTTCTTATTAAGAGGGTTAATCTTTTGGAAGGTTGAGACAAAAATTGTGTTTAATCTATGAAAAATTGTTTTGGGTGGAACCTGTGTTGAGATTTCAGGCTGGACTGAATCAGTCTTCATCCTGTTAGAGGACCTAGCTTTCCAAAGTGTTCATCCTGGGCTGACTGTGTGATCACAGTATTGGTCTCTTTAATAAGCTCCTGTGTGTGGCCTATTCTTTTCTTGGCCTGGAATCCTCATTTTCCTTAGTACTGTGGATTCTTGGGTTTTTGACCCTTGAAAGTTAAGTCTTTAGGCCAGATGGTGCTTAATGAATGAATTATATGCTTACGTACAAAAGACAGTGAAGACTGAATTTTATCTGATCTTGCCTGGAATAAACTCTTTCTCTGGCCCAGATAGCCTATATCTTTTTGGAAAATTACTGAGCAATCTTAAGTGTGCAATTTCTAAAATTCTTAGAAGCACAGGTAAATATGACTAGTCTGGCAAAGAAGATGGTTAAACTGAGCAAAATTAATGGGAATTATGATAATCATCAAGCATATTGATAAGTCAGTAGCAATTTCAGTAGACAGACCTTTCTACTATAATGTAAAGATGTATTCCTGTAGAATATTGTGCTCTGTAGAATTATACACTAAAGATTATAAGGTTGCCAGAGAAAGAGGGTAGGAAGCAAATAATTCAGAACCCAATGAGCTTTGTACTGGAAGCACTAACAAAAAGAGAATTAATACCTTGGAAATAACTTGGACAATTTAGACAAGTAGTTCAGTGTGGTTCGAGGCTGCCTCGAGGCATACTAAAAATGCACAAAGCCAACAAAATAGAAACACTGGCTTGTAGGCTTGGAGGCAGTGCAGAGGTAACAGGACCTCGGGGCACCTGAAAAAGTGCACACTCCCAGGAGATGGGAGCCCTGCAAGGTTGGGGGTGTGCCTCTCTAGCGGGGGAGCCCTGGTTGCTGTGCTCATTTTTCATTTCCTTGTAAGGGAGTAGGACGGCTCCTGCCTGTATATCAGACAAGCGAGGGGCTTTTTCTTTTCCTCATGAAAAGTTATAATTCACCTTCCCCAGGAACAATCATCTGCGAACCAGTACAACTTCCAGGTTATGGTGATTTCATTCCTCTATTTCCCAGTCTCTCTTACGTGAGCTAAATGGTATTGCAGAAATGGGCAGCATAGCCGAGCAGACTGTACTGTTTCACAGTCTGGAGGAGAGGCAAACAGTTCTGCCAGTTTGGAATTTAAACACATCTCTTCTTTTCCTCTGTCCTGCCCTCCTCCTGGATCTTATCTATACATGCTTACCTACTCTTTCCAGAAGTTCTTTGGAAATTTATTTTTCTTATAGCCTACTCATAAGTCTGGTCATGAGGAAATGGTACAGGCTGGCAGTCATCCTATGGAATGAATGACCTCTATATTTTTAGGACTGTCAAAGATGGAAAAGCTAGGAAAGAATGAGAAGCTGTTCCAAAACTGAAAAATACAGATACCCTAGGGACAGAACATCTAAGTGTATCGTGTGTTCTGGATAGGGTTCTGTATCAGCAAGGGGAAAAGAGAGACTATTGGGAGAATTTGAAATTTGGACGGAGTCTGTGAATCGGGGAGTAATAGTGTATGAATATTGATTTCCTGATTGGGAGGGTTACGTAGTAGTATATGAGGAAGTGACCTTGCTTTGAGCAGGTGCTAGTGGTTGTATTTCTGGATTAAAGGGCGACACATTAGGAAAAAAAGAAGATAGGTACGTAGGTAGGTAGGTAGGTAGGTTGATTCATGCATACATAGAGATAGAAAGAAGGGCAAGAATGAAGGGAGAAGGGGAAGGCAAATATGTAAAATAGAAACAGTTGGGTAATCTAGGTGAAAGGGATGCAGGAGTTCTTTGTATTATTATTGTAAATAGTGGATTTAGAACTATTTTTTCTAAACTACTTTTCCAAAATGATTATAAAAATATTTAAATTTACTTTTTTTGTTTTGCTTTTGTTGTTCACTAGATGAGATCACAGCTAGTTTTCGTCGCTTTGGCCCTTTGATTGTGGATTGGCCTCATAAAGCAGAGAGCAAATCCTATTTTCCTCCTAAAGGTAATCCTGAAGTTTCAATATACATGTACAGTGTATCCTGATATTGTTTAATGTTTAGCCTTTTCATAAATGTTTACCTTTGCTGTAAGGTTTTCCATGGTTAAACTTATATTTTCCCAAAAGCGTTTTTGAAATTTATACCTAATACCTACTTTCAGTTCCAATTTAATTTTACTTTAAAAGATGTTTCAAGATATCAAACTGAACTTAATGTTGATACTGTCAGACTTCAGGTAGGAAGATTTAAGTTTTCTTAATTTTTTTTACTCTTTCCCCTTCTTAGTTTCAGCTTATTTACTTCCTTTCTGTTGAAGAATTAAAAAAAAAAAAACCAGGGAACAAATAAACCTTTTTTTCCGTTTTTATCAGGCTATGCATTCCTGCTTTTTCAAGATGAAAGCTCTGTTCAGGCTCTGATTGATGCATGTATTGAAGAAGATGGAAAACTCTACCTGTGTGTGTCAAGTCCTACTATCAAAGATAAGCCAGTGAGTGCTTTCTAATATGAAAATAGCCTCTTGTTTTTGCCTTCATCTCTGCTTTGTTTGAAAACCCACAGACATCTTGATGTATCTGTTAATCGACATGTTTGTAATCTACTTACAAACTGCTGTTGTTGTCAGCCTCCTAATGTTGACATTCTATATTATTTACACACATTATTTTGACATTGAATTTTGTGGCTAATTAAAATATTGGTAAGTCTTTGCCATTAAAAGATTTAACTTGATAATGATAAATTACTTTAAAGAATCTCACATACATTGATAATGTATGTGATAAAGATAAAGTAGCTGAATTTCCTTGAATAGAACTCAAAAATCACAAATATTTGTCGGTCTCCTTCCTCTCTTTGATCAAGATTTTACCCAATACTATCCTTAACTTTTTGCACATGGTACTCTCCCAAAGTAAAATGTATTATGTATATACAGAAATGTACATGGCATAGTTTTTTTTTTTTTTAAGTTTTTATCATAAAATTTAGTCTTTAGGAATAGTAGCAACTGGCCTATTTTTTCAAATCTGACAAATCAACAATTTATTATCACTCAACCAGATCTGGTAATAAGGTATAGTTATAGTTCAGAATGGAGGTGCCTGTGGGGTTCAGCTCAAGCAATAATTAATGGAGTTCCTCTTGGTGTCTTGGGATTGTCTAAGTCCAGACCACTTGTCCGGACTTAGTCCGGACTAAGTCCAGACTCTTAAGTCCCAGAGTTCCCATGGCCTTTATACCAAGGTTCTTTATACTTGACCTGTTTATGTTCCCTTGTAGTCGCTGTAGGTATTTGAATTTGGGACTTATGGCTTAGGACTTTGTTGATGTGCATATTGAGAATGTCCTACTATGAACCCATCTGTAGCCTTTGGTATGGGCATTTGTAACAATTAATAAATACAAATAATGAAAATAAATTACACCATTCTTTGTTGACTAAAGCAATGGACACATTGAAGTGTTTTATCATAAGTTTAGTGCAAATATCAACATTTTTACTTTGAAATGCTTTTTGAAATAATGCAACAGATTTGTTAGTATCAGGAGTAGTTTGCCTTTGTAGGATTGGGCACACAATCCTAGTTTACTTAGTACTGTATTCTGATCAGCATCAAATATGGTGCTGATTTACATTATGTGGATATTGAAGGATTGGGTAGGATAGAAGCCCAAATAATTTGAGAAACAGCTAATTAACTTACCAGCAATTAAGTACATGTTAGTGATTTAGCATATAATAGATAATAAAAATTGAACTTTCCACTTTGGTTCACTTAAGAATGGTTCACTTAAAAAATCACTTGGCTTACTCTTAAAAATGAGATGAAGGGTTGGGCTATGCTATATGTAAGTCTTCTAATTTTGCAGCTTTATTGATTTATAATGATGTGGATTATTGTTACTTTTAAAACAAAATACTCTGCAATTATTTTTAACGTATTCCCTCATAAACTGTCTGCATTAAGAGTGAGACATTCCGGCTTGTCTCTCCCTAGGTTCAGATTCGGCCTTGGAATCTCAGTGACAGTGACTTTGTGATGGACGGTTCACAGCCTCTAGACCCACGAAAAACTATATTTGTTGGTGGTGTTCCTCGACCTTTACGAGCTGGTATGAAACAAACAGAAATATACCTCCTCTACCCTTTAGCATAAGAAATACCTTATAGGGGCGCCTGGGTGGCTCAGTCGTTAAGCATCTGCCTTTGGCTCAGGTCATGATTCTAGGGTCCTGGGATCCAGCCCCGCATTGGGCTCCCTGCTTGGCAGGAAGCCTGCCTCTCCCGCTACCATTCCCTCTGCTTGTGTTCTCTCTCTCGCTGTGTTTCTCTCTGTCAAATAAATAAAATCTTTAAAAAAAAAAAAAAGGAAATACCTTATAAAGGTTTTTAGGAAAAAATCTCCATGAGCATTTGAGTTAATGTCCAAGAGCGAGAGTTCTAGAATCAAAGCATCTGGGTTTGATTTCATGTGCTCTGCTCCCAGTTAATAGTTGAGTGATGTTAGACAAATTATTTCTCCTAATTTTCAATTTCCTCATCAGTCAAAGGATGTAATAAGTGTATCTGCTTCATACAGAGTTGTTCTGAGGATTAAGTGGGAAAAAGTGGTGCCTAGTGCTTCGTGTGGTATTAGTGAGCATTGCTCTCATCATCGTCTGGGAAAACCCTTCAAGAGTAGATTTTATGTCAAGAATTTCGGGGTTTGTTTCCCATGGCCTCATTTGCTTACAGTTATTTACTGAGCTTCGAAATATAGTAGGGTTCTATAGCAGCAGTGTATCGTGTTTTTAAGAGTAGTACTTACAGGAGAAATTTCACCCTTAACTTAAAGTAAAATGAGGTTTATTGGTATAAGTGAGAAGAAGAACATAAAATGAACAAGAATGCTGTTTCAAAATTGTAACATCTCATGGAGAACATGATACATTTGTTATTTCAGGTTTTTACGTAAAAAATTGGTGAATAGCTAGACTGTAGGGAAAAGTAACAAGGATTTGATGGAAATTATCTAGAAGGACCTCCACACAAGATCTGCCAATTAGTTTTCTAGTGTTCACATGATTGTTTATATTAAGCGATACATTATTAACTGTAAATATATGGTGGCAGCATGGTATAGAGCAGACAGACCAGGGTGCCAAGCCCAGCACTATCACTTAACTGCCTGTGTCTCGATTTCCCCAGGAAATTACTACCTACTTCCTAGGGTTGTTGTGAAGATTAAAAGAGAACATATGTGAAGGTTGCTGGAGGGGAGGGGTGTGGGAAGGATGGGGGTGGCGGGGTGATGGACACTGGGGAGAGTATGTGCTATGGGGAGCGCTGTGAACTGTGTAAGACTGATGAATCACAGACCTGTACCCCTGAAACAAATAATACATTATATGTTAATTTAAAAAAATGTAAAAAAAGAACATATGTGAAGCACCCAGTAGAGCCCCTGCCCTTACTTAAAAGATTAATGATTGATTTATTAATTATTACAAGGACTTGAGCTCAGAATACAGATGAACTGCTTTAGATGAAACCTTTGGTGAACTAGATGGATTTTCCTGATTTCAAATAACCCCTTTGCTCCTTTCTCATCTAGTGGAGCTTGCCATGATAATGGATCGTCTGTATGGAGGTGTGTGCTATGCTGGGATTGATACCGACCCTGAGCTGAAATACCCAAAAGGAGCTGGGCGAGTCGCATTCTCTAATCAACAGAGTTACATAGCTGCTATCAGTGCCCGCTTTGTTCAGCTGCAGCATGGAGAGATAGATAAACGGGTAAGTCCTAGATCATATCCTGGAAAGTTCTAGAAATGGCCCTCTCCGTGTGCCATTACCAAGATTGGAATGGGGAGATTTTATATGACGGTAAAATTGGCAGCTGACAGTTATGCCTCTAGGACCAATTAGGTGTATGCTTTGTAACACATCTAAGGATTCCTACAAATTTTTTCTATCCCTTAAGTGTTTTGAATAACCTAACCAGAACACCGTATCAATTTACTCAGGGCAATTTAATCTCCTAAACTATCACCTCTATTCATTAATTTATTCAGTTAGTCAATCATTCAGTAAATATCATTATATCAAGGACAAACATCAATGCCCTTGAGATCTCCTGGCCTTTTTTTAAAATCATGAATACCTTAATAAGCCCTGTTTTTCCTGTGCACTATGTAATAAATCACTGAATAAATTCACTTGTAAGACTGCCTATCTTAGAAATATTTCATTATAACAGTTTAAGTAGAAGAAATCATAATCTTTTTATTTGTAGTGTATTCTACCACCTGAAATTAGGTAGTAATTAGCATTATTGTTAGCACTTTAAATTCCTCTTCGTTGGTTTAGCTTCTGAATTAAAAAGCTGGAGAAAACCTCAGATAGTGTTCTCCTCTGTTTTCTAAGGTACTGTATTTGAAACCCTGTATTCCGTCATTCATCTTATTTCTTTGCATTCACAGATTTATTTCTTATCTTTGTGTTTCATGCATTCAGCAAATGTTTTAGCCCCTAGAACAAGAAGTTCCTATCCTCAGGAGTTTATGTTCTGATAGATATAACTGTATCTTATACTGAAACTATTCAAAGTGTGGCATCGGTATCGACTGCCAGCAGCAAATGGTTACTAGCTTGTGGTGAGGTAGGAATTTACACCAGCATGTGAATCAGCTACATTAGTAAGCATAATGTTTAGTTCAGCTGACTTGTTTTTTGTTTTTTGTTTTATTCTCCCTGTAGAAAGACCCTCTTGATGAAAGAAGTAATGCATTGATTTATATTCTGGTGTCAGCTCCTTATTTCATGGGAGACTGGCACTTTCATTAGGACTGACTTAGATATCAACACTCTGAGGCATTGTGCTCAAAAAAGTCCTTATTGATTGATCGCATTGTGCTGTTCTCCATTCATTATGGAGACACTATCAAGTCAATAGTGGTTTACATTTATTGCTTATGTTTCATTTCATGTGTATTCTGCTTCAGTGTCCGTATAAAATATAAGATGATAGTGGATATCATTCTATATTGTGAATCTATAAAAAGAAAAGTCTAGATTCTATTATAAACACAGAGGAAGAGGGCGAGACAAGTTGCAGTACACATTAACAAGCCCACTTGTTTTTTGTTCACACTAAAAAATACCTCCATCCACGTAAGCAGTGTCTTCTGCCTCCCTGCTTTATCCCAACAAAGGTGCCAGAGATGTAAGGTTAGTCCTTGGAAATGCAGACTTCCTTTGTATTCCTCGGCACTCAGATCTTTGACCAGTGTTCTTGCCACTCCACAGATGTTAGGGAATGGCCTCAGGGCCAGAAGGCTAATGCTCGAGTTTTATCTGCTCTTCCCGTCTTCTTCATGTCACTCGTCTTCTTTTGTTCACGGCTAACCTTTGTCAGGATTCCTTGTAAGAGCTGGATCACACCAGTGGTAGTGATAGCCTGGTATAAGGGGATTTAACCATGAGTCTCTCCAAGACTAAAAATAACCAACTCTTTTCTCACTGGTGAATTAATAGCCAGGTTATTTTTAATGCTCGAGAGACTCCAATGACAGGTTGGCCCATTGAACCCTGGAATAGACCCAGTTTTATAAATCCACCTCTGACTTTTAGACAGAAGCCAACCTTTCTTGCTGACAAACAACTAAGCAACGTCTTAGACTGTGAGTACTATGGCTGCATCTTGTTTTCTTAGAGTTTTGAGTTTGTGATTATAACCCAAGACGTGTACGCTGTAAATAGAAACCCTGACCCAGGCTTTATTACAACTTAGAAGTTTCTGATGCAGAAGTCAGACATCTTCCCTCTGATGTGAATATTGAAGTGCTGTTTTGTGGAACTGGGAAGCTCTTAGTTGGTTTGTTTAAATTATAATTCCACATATGACAAAAATCCAGATCCACTAATTAAAGTGACGGTTTGTGTCTATAAATACTCACATGTGGGTTCGATCTCATCATGTTCTCAGCAGTCGGCTTCCCTTTTTTATTTCCGGTAGAATCCCATTGTCCTGTGAAAAGTGGCTATTTAATGTAAGACAGAAATGTAAAATGCTGGGCATGAAAGCCTTACCAGGTTCCTAGAAGACGGATTATCTTAATTTCAACGAAAGAATTATTGACCCTTGTTTTGGGGGACCCTGGCATACATTCACTCGGACAGCGGATGGAAATGTACATCGCACAGAGTCAGAGTTGCCTGGGCCATTCACTAAAAAATGTAAACTCGTTTCTTTTATTTTTGATTGCAGGTGGAAGTTAAGCCATATGTCTTGGATGATCAGCTGTGTGATGAATGTCAGGGGGCCCGTTGTGGGGGAAAATTTGCTCCATTTTTCTGTGCTAATGTTACCTGTCTGCAGTATTACTGTGAATATTGCTGGGCTGCTATTCATTCTCGTGCTGGCAGGGAATTCCACAAGCCCCTGGTGAAGGAAGGCGGTGACCGTCCGCGACATATTTCATTCCGCTGGAACTAAAGGGTAACTACAGTGCTCATTTTCAGGCCTCAGAATAAGTGCACTCTTCTGTTAATTCTGACCCCTTCCTCAACCTCTTCACGCTGGCATGTCCTTTTGTAGCAGCCCGTAACTTAACAATAGTATAATGAAAAGAATGACCTATAATATAGGTGTTTTGTAGATTCTTGTGTCACTGAAAACAATATGTAAGAACTCCTTTTTCGTATTGCCATCGTGTTGCACGGAAGTTTTGTTCTCTTGTTTTGCTGGAGACCAAGAGGATCCAAACTTCCTGTAACATTTTCTTAGAGGAGAAAGAGAAATATTAAAAGAGAAATGAAACAATAGAGTATTTTGGGTTTTTAATTAAATTATTGTTAATAATATAACATATAAGAATACTTTTATTAAAATTAACCATGCACCAATAACACTATCAGTCTGTCCTGACAGGTTTTCCCCCAGAGAAGTGCTTCTGCCCCTCCCTCCCTCCCTTCCTTTCCTCTCTTTTTTCCATCCCCCCTTTTTTATTCATTTAACAGCAGTGGAGGAAGTTAACAATTATTAACAGGAAAGAGCATGTTCAAGCAAACACAAATGCATGAGCAAGATTGAAGCAGCATTAGAACAAACTGTAAGGGTTTAGAGGCCGAATAGAATTTCATGACGCCTCAGAGTTACTACCACATCAGAAAAAAAAAATAGTAAAGTAGGCAGAGCTAGGTTTATTTTCTTTTCAACCATTTTTAAAACTTTAGAATGTAAAAATTGGATAAATTTACTACTGAGGGGAGTGCACTTATTTATTTTTAAACTTCCTTATCTGGTCACAGCCCCAGGAAACCTACCAAAGCTAGAATTAACGACAACTGGTGGGAAAACTAGCATTTCCTCTCCTGAAGAACAAATGTATAAATTTTATTTTTGATGTTATATATAAACTCTATATCCTAATTTACTAACACTCATCAGGTGTCAGCCTTTGCTCTCCATTTTGACGTTAAAAAACCAGACGAAATAGAACAGATCTAGAGATACCTCAAGGATATCATTTTTGATTTTGTGTTTTTAGTACAATTGTAGCCAAAACTGGAAAAACAAAAACCAATATACAAATTGGCTGCTGATTGGCTTACTTTTAGATTTAAAGTTACTCTGGGTATCCTGTAATTTAGTTGTAACATAGAAAATGAAAAAAAAAAGTTAAAAAAAAAGTTAAGTAGTTGCAAAGTGTTTTGCACTGTTGAACTAAGTAACTGTGTAAATCTGTGCAAAGGTACGTATGTTTATCTTACTCTTCCTATAAAATAAAATAACATTACCGTTTCAGAACTTAGCATGGGACATAGTCAGTGTTTGAAGTGCCAACTTCATCAAGTAATGCATGCTTTATTATAAATAAAATTCTAGCTTTGAAAGGCGTTATTATGTGTTGAACAGTATGCTTCAGGGGTAAATTTAAAATAGTCTCTTGAAGCCCTGGTCATGGAAGTAACTTTTATTTTAATTGACATTCTCTTATCAAATGCCCTACCCACCATTAAAAGGATTATTACCAGTGTGCAAAACATTAAACAAACAAACCAACCTAATGTCAATCTTGCTAGTTGTGCTACCTAACAGTACCATCTCGGATCCTTCAAAACCAAAGACTTGCCCCAGCACTACGGTGGAACCACCTGGCTGATGACCCCTACCGATTATCGTTAGGAAAAGCAGTCCTTTATTTTTAACACAGGCTTTAATGACGTGTATACCTGTTAAGTTCCAAAGGTCAAAATGGAGGCATATGCTGTCTAATGGTCAAACACAGAAAGGGAGCTGCTTTTAAAGAATTCCCTGCAAATACTGAAAGCAGTCATGCGAATGGAGGGTGCTCTTGTGTAGCTGGTCAGGGACTTTTTTTTCTTTTCTCCTGAACTACATAATTCTAATCGAAATGTTCATTTGCCTCTTTTTATTCTTTTAAATGCTTGTAGGTGGCTTGGGGTGTGCTATTGTGCTCTTCCTACTCAGTAAACAGGTGTGATGAGTTAACAAGAAATAACACTGTTTGAGAACTAGCTTTGAATAATAATTTTTCCCTTTGTACATGACCTGCTGAATTTCGGTACAGTGTTTTTGTAGCTAACTTATTTTGTCATGCACATAATGTATATTTGTTATGCACTACTTTTGTATATCTTGTTTTTCCAACAGTGAACATTTTTAGGCACACTTTTCACTGACGGGATATCTCTTTATGCAATACCTCAATTTTTCATATTGCAAAGAGTAGCTTTTTGTACTTTTATTACTGAGAGATCTTCATATACTTCATTTTTTAATATAAATAATTTTAATAAATTTTATTTTCTTATATTCTGCTTTTTATACATTTCAGTGCTCTGCATACATTTTAAATTATGAATGTTGTGCACTGGCAATGCTATTTTAGAGTCTGCAGAGAAGAGAAAGCATGTTGCTTAAACATCCTTCCCCAGCACCAGCTATTGGTGTACCTATAATTTAAGAAATAGTTTATGTAAAGTCACAAATTAATGAAAAAAATTCGCATGAAAATGACAGATAACACTGTAGTTCCTAAAAAGAAAAAAAAAATTAAATGCATAAGCATAGGGTAGAAATTTAAAATAACAAAATTGTCTACAGCTTCTTACTGAGTTTTTAAAATTATTCATAACGCAGACATTCTTGGTGAATGTTTAGCCATTTTTAATATTAATAAATTGATGTTAAGTGTTTGATTCAGAGATGTCTGCTCTTTTAATTATATATAAAGAAAAAAAAATAGCCTGCCATGGGACAGGTGTGTAATGTTAGTATGCATGACTAATGTAAGAAATTGTTATTCTACTAATATTTACTTGTGATTGTGTGACAAGCGTGTTTACAGATTATTTGGTTACACTTCAATTTACAGGGCATAAACAATTATTATCTATTACTCTGAACTTTATTGATTACATGTCCTTCAGATTACATGGGATTGTAGTTGGGAGTTACCATGTAACTCAAAACATAATTAACATGTAATTAGTTTACAGATTTTAGGGTATCACTTCAATTTACCAAGCATGTAGTTCTAGCGCACTAGCATGGCGCCAGCCATGTACTTACAATGTAGTTACAGAGTAATTACATGGTTATTTTTGCAATGTAAAATAAAGTGTTTCTGATTATTTTCTATGTAAAGGAACCCTCTCCCTTCCCCTTCTGGTCCCCACGCTTTGGTATAATATATATACTTCTCCATACACAGACCTCTGCAGAATGCAAAATAAAACTTGCAGTGAATGAATTTAGCATTTTATGAGAGTGCTGTTGGAAAGACTTGATAATTCACCCCTTTTGTTTTGAAGAGTTGAATCTTCTGTTAAAAGGTGATTTAAAACTTGAATGTGATGAATTGTGGCAAGTTAACTTCAAGTTATGTGCAATACTTATTTCAAACTTTTGAAAGATCTTTGCAGTGTAATTCTTTGTTTTTAATTGCAGACATTTAAAAATGTCATTTTCTACTGTTAAGAGTAATCCTCTTTCTTGCTGGTGTTTCTAAAGAAAAGAATCAGAAATCAATCTTTCTACTAATGTAAATTTGAGATTATTTTTAAAAATGGAATAAAAGAGGTTTTGGTCATTTGCTTTATTTTATTATCTTATTTTAAAGCTACTGTGATTGATAGCATTGTAAGAATTGGGACAATATTGTATTCAACTGTTTTATTTTTTATATTTTTAAAATTTAAAGTATAATTAGTTTTTATAATTTTCATCAGATTTTTGTTATATTTTTTGGAAGTGAAACTTTTAGCAAGTGGGTGTCTAGTTTTTACTAATCCCTAATGTTTTTTTTCCCAGTGTATTGCTCATATTATCAGAAGGAAAAGTTATTTAAGTATGTCAGTTAATTGTACTACTTGGCTGAATTTCCATATAGTTTTTACTGTGTATGGGGAGGTTGTAGTATTTATTATAGCATTTTAAATAAGGGTAATTCATTTTTTATTAAAGTCATTTTCACGTTAAGTTCCTATTTTTGTATGTTCTACTCTTAAGTTATATAACACAGTTCCTTTTTTAAAAGAGTTCATTTGTTGAAGTGCTAGTGGAAAATTAATGTTATTAAATAGTTTGCAAATGACTATTTATACCAGTATGCATATAATTTTTAAATATTTGTAATGTGAGATGTTGAATGAATAAAACTTTTAACTCAGCTTTCCTTTAATATACTTATTTATTGTGAACATAAGTAGATTATGCTTCATGATTAGGAATGTATCATTTGAAAAATACTAGGTCTATACTCTTGGGCCAAGGCAGAACAAAGTGGTATGAAAAGGTGTCCAGTCACATAAGCACCAGTGGCAGTTTGTAAGTGTCAGTGGGTTGTTGTCTTTGATCTGCACTATTTGTTCACATACTGCCCTGCAGAATCTTTTCTTTTTTTTTTTTTTTTTTTGTAGCCTTCAGTATGTGTGTGAGGCCTCAGTCAGGATCTGAGCTTAAGGCCAAGTGTCCAGCAAAAGTAAGGGACCATGTGTCTTCAAAGAGAAGGTCACTATCTGGGAGGTTTAGTTTGTGGTCTTTGCTAATGAAGACCCTTGATACTTGGCCATCGTACAAGAGGATCATGGTTAACAAGTCTTGACTTTCAACCCCTAGCATCCCGAGATATTAACGTAGGCTATGGCTTCTGTGATAATAATCTCTATAGAATGTGAATTGAAAGTGCTATCTTTGATTTGCTCCATTCATCATGTGGAGTACCGAGTCTGTGATGTATTAGTATTTACATTTTAAACTGCGTTTTCAAACTTTAACGATTCGTTATGACATAAAGTATGACATGGAGGATATTCTTTTTTGTCAAATTTGATTTCTGTTCTTTCTCACCTTGAGTACAGTATTCTTAAGCCTAGAAGAAGCAATTCTCGTCCTGAGACAAATGGACCGTAGAGGTCTTTTGCTTCTAAATTGTTTTTTCCCCCAATATGTAGCTCTGTGAACTGTAGGGGGCGCCTGAGGGGCTGAACCTAGCAGCACTTGGGATCTCCCAGGAATACTGGGTCATAGAAGCTTTGGCTGACGGTAGGTAGCCAAAACTCCTGTTCAGAATTCAGTGAAGGAAGCCCAGGGGACATTGGAGATGCCGGTGGCATTTCGTTGCCACCTTCTATAACATCCCTTGGCATTCTGGGTTCGTTTAGGCGTTTGAAGAGAAAACAACAATAACAAACACGAGTAGATTGTGTTTCTTTATTTTAGAAGTATTTATTTTAAGCAAGTGCATATCAACTATAAGTGATGTAACAACTGATTCTTGAAATAATACGTAGGTGCAGTACTTTGGTGTTTTAAATCACAGCACAGTGAATCTGAAAAGGGTGTGTGAGGCCATCCAGGCTGTGTTTCCTTATTCACTGGTAGTTCACCCAAACTCACCCAAAAAGGAAGGTTCTCCACCCCATTCTCAGCCATTCTTAACAATTAAGTTATTTCGTAACTTCTTTTGGTAATGGCTTTGTATCCACACTCAGTTCAAAAGGAAAATACTTTTTTTTAGGAATTGTTTTTTTAAGCTTGAAAAATACTCCCTTAATGTGTGGTCAGAAGTCGTGGGGGAAAGTAAATTCCTGATTTTAAAATCTAAGAACTGTGAAGATATCAATGAATTAAAAACATTTAAAGGGTAATTCTTTTTCTGAAGTATATAATGGCGGAATGATAAACTGCACTAAGGTAGTCCTCTCTGCAAGAAACAGACAAAAAAATTAAAACTGTCATTAAATAAGCTTAGAAAAATAAGGTACCCTGTTTCATAGAAAATCAAAATATGCAACTAGCTTGTTAAGGCTTTGAGAAGTTGTAGAAGAGGAAATTTGTTTTTCTTTGTTTAAAGTGTCACCCCCTCACCACCAAATTACTTTGCCTACAGTCTCTGACTTACAGATAACATGGGATCCCATGGGACTTACTTGGGATCCATTGCTCTACATTGTATGTTTACTGGTATCAGGAAGTGAAAGAATTTCCCTTTGTTCCGCAAGGGCTCTCGGTCCTGTCCCTCCCTAGTCATACCCAGGGCTGTTGTCATTGCCCACGTTTAACTTTATAGGGTTTCGACAGAGTTGCCTTGCTTCTAACACCTGCACCATTTCCAGTTCGGCTCCTTAATTCCCCTCCCTCTACTCCTAGTTCCAGAAGAGACACATTGCCTTGCAGAATGAAGCATCACCTTGCAAAGCGGTTTTGATCGTGCCATTGCCCGGCTCAGATCAGCCCTTGTTTCTCATGAGGGCCGTCCCAGGTCCTCCTGCAGACAAGCTGCTCGTTTGAATCTGCCCTTCATGACATGCCATCTTTCTGATCACTCATATCATTTCCCTCCTTGGAAAATTTTCCCTTGCAAAGTTTCCCCCTGCACCCCTGCCGATGCTCTGAGAATAAGGACCTCCGGCTTTGAATAAACTCTTAAGAATTCAGAAAATGAACATTTGTGCCCTACTCTGAACTCTTCAGCAGCACCAGTGCAGTCTCTCTTATTAAAGAACATTTTGTTTTGGCCTGCCTGAATCTTGTCGGGATATTTTAAGTTCGAATCTGTTTCTAGTCAATTTGGATGTCATTGTTGACTGGCTGGAAAAAGTGTCATGTTGTGATTCAGTATGGTGACCAGAGGTGGAAAAGTACAGTTTGTCTCAAGGGAGTTAAAAATGAACAGTGGCGTCCAAATCCAGCGCATGCGCCCGCCGCCAGTGTGTTCTGTTGGGTATAGTGTGATTAAGTGTCAGAGAAACACTGCTGGTGGGTAGATGGGGGGTGGAGGGTGGTGAATCAGTGAATACAAATGCCAAAAGCTAAGCTTGAGCTTTCTTTATCCTCTTCACTGGAGTTCTATTTCAGTAAGCAGGGCTTTGCTACCATAAAAAATGTCAATGTGATTAAGCAAATGTCACCATTTTAAAGAGATTATTTTCAGCTCCTCTCTCACCCCCCTCCAACACCAAAAGAGAGAGAAAAGAACCAAACATACCCAGGAACGACTCTTCCGCCCCCCTGCCCTTCTGCAGAACCCACTAAGGGCAACATGGGGCATTTACAATTTGTTCTGACAGGAGTTCCCCAGGATGAGAACCGGTGGTAATAAAAATCTGTGAAGTGGCATGGAAGGTTTTAGGCAGGATCCAGTACAGACCTGAGCCTCCTCACTTGAATGAATGGAGGCAAGGCGTCACTCACCTCTCACAGTTGAGGGGCAACTGAAGCAGCCCCTTGGGGGGTTTAACTGCTGGCAGAAGGTTGGATTCCCAAGACCTGCCCGGGGCGGGGGCGGGGGTTATGCAATGGCCTCATCTGTCAGGTGACTCCAGGCTCTCCTAACTCAAACCAGTAATGGCTGACCAGCTTGGTAGGTCAGGCACTTGCCTACGTTAGCGCAGTTAGCACCCACGGGAGGTACTGAACGGAATACAGATCTGTAGGAAAAGTTGGGTGACTCGCAAGATTACACAGCCAGTACGTGGTAAAGGCTGGATTCAATCCCCATCTATCAAATCCCACATTTTTTCCCTATAAACCTCACTGCCAGAGGAATAGCAATGGACAGAATTTTTTTTTTCAGTTGATATTTGCTTTTTTTTTTTTTTTTAAGAGCTTACCTATTTGAGAAAGAGAGAGCATTCCCGAGCAGAGGGAGAGGCAGAGGGAGAGGGAGAAGGAGGCTCCCCACTGAGCAGGGAGCTTGAGGCGGGTCCCAGTCCCAGGATCCTGGGATCATGACCTGAGCCAAAGGCAGATGCTTAACTGACTGAGCCACCCAGGCGCCCCTTGTATTTACTTTTATTTATTAATTTTTTATTTTTATTTTTTTAACATCTTTATTTTATTTTTTCAGTGTTCCAAGATTCATTGTTCATGCACCACACCCAGTGCTCCATGCAATACTTGTCCTTCTCAATACCAGCGCCAGGCTCACCCATCTCCCCACGCCCCTCCCCTCCAAAACACTCAGTTTGTTTCTCAGAGTCCACGGTCTCTCATGCTTCCTCTCCCCCTCCGATTTCCCGCAATTCACTTTTCCTTTCCTTCTCCTAATGTCCTCCATGTTATTCCTTATGCTCCACAAGTAAGTGAAACCATATGATAATTGACTTTCTCCGCTTGACTTATTTGTATTTACTTTTAAAACAGAAGCTTCATTCTTAAAATGAATCTGGGTGCCAGGTATCATGTTTGAAAGTATAGAGACAGGAAAATGAAACTAAAGTTGCAAGGAGAATGGGAGTTTTGATTGTGAGTCCTAACATGAGGCTACTTGCTCCCAAAGAATTGACTCTTGCTTGAGGGATTCACTTCAAGGTCATGGAGTTGGGTAGTGGAGACCAGGTAGGAAGACCAGATGGAAGCTCTTCTTCCATCATCAAGACTGATGGCTCTGCCTACCTCTACGGTTCTTGTCAACCTACTGGCTTCCCTTAAGTGTGTGTCTGTGTTTCAGTGGCCAGACTTGGTGTACTGTTCATTCCAGGAGTAGGAGCAAGGGGATTGAAGTGCATTTCTATTCACTATGGGGAATTTCTATTTACTAAGGGAATTGAAGTGCATTTCTGTTCACTATGCAAGTGAATTTCTATTCACTCTGAGGAACTTTTTAATGCATATCTTTTCTCTTTGACCACCAGTGAAAGATCAGTCCGGGGCAGGAAACAAAAAGGACCATTTTCTCTAGTACTACGAACCCCCAAATCCCAGAACCATAAGCAGTTCTGGGGGGGAGAAGAACAACAATAATTCCAACAACAGCTGGCACGGACACCGGGCTTACCGAGTGCTAAGCATCTTGCTCGCTAGAGGTATTTCCTCTTTTCAACGTCCCACAACTTCATGCGATAGGTACTCTCGGTCACTTTTGGGGGGCTAACTTTTGGAAAGGTTAACTGATCTGCAAAGCCAGGACTGAAACCCAGGCACACAGATATTAGGTCCTGTTTTACCTTGCCCCATTTGAGTTTCCAACCAGCCAAAGAGGAATTAAATTAAAATTTCACCAAGACGTTACACTGAAAGGATACCATTTTACAAATGCATCGAAAACCATTTGTCTTTATTTTGTCTGACGAGGACAGCTTTAACAATACTGTGATAGCTATTTTTTTTTGTGGTAGTTATGTCATCTCCTAAATTGAGAGAACTAAGGAGTGGCACAATCAACCAAATCACATGGTTGCCCAGAAAGGGTATCTAACTAGCTAGATAGCTAGACGGATGGACGAATGGGTGGGTGGATAAGTAGGTAGGTAGGCAGATAGACTGACAGATTTACATACATATTATATATATATATATATATATATATACATCCAATTTTGTGGGGGGGGGGGGTTCAAGGAAAATCCCAGCCAGGAGAAAGGGTTTTATTTCTTCCTATAGAACTATAATTTAAAACGTTCTTTATATAGAAATCAAGCCTTCCCTCATGCATCTCATTCTTTGAGACATTGCAAAGTCGTGTAATCTTGCAAAAATAGTTCCTGCAATCCAAAAGAGCAGGGAGAGGCTTTCTTACTGCTGAATTTTCCTGGTGAATTTTAAAACAGCATTTGAATATTTTGCTTTTGGACTGAGATGTCAGAATCATTAAAATAGATTTCTGCAGAGAATATATATTTATATATATTTCCTGATTTTATATATATATAAAAGAGAAGAGGAGTGTTTACCATTTTTAGGCTCTGGAGCTCCGGAATGCAGAGCTTTGATGATCGCTGCAGCCTGAACAGCTGTCCCTGAGCAGATGTGATGCTGCAGAGCCTAGAAGAACCAACTTAGAATGTTTGAACATAGATTTGCAGCAAAATGCCCTTCTGAGGGAGACATTCAGGCCACAGCCAAATACAGTCGTCAGCAACTTCCTTTTTCTTTGCCACCCAAAGAATTCAAATCTAATCAAGACCGAACACTACATTCTAAAATCGGAAGAGATACAATCGGGGACTCAGATTTGGTCCCCTGAAGTGCCCTACTTAAGTCAGAATCAGCAGCCCTCCTTGAGGAGTGTCTCAGGGTCCAGGCGACGACGGTGGGCAAAGGTGGACAGTAGGGGGAATGGGAAGGACAGGAGTAGAAGGGGAGTGGAACTCAGTTACCAAATACAGAAATCAGTAGCACCTCCTTCCACACAGAGCCAGCAGCTGGGGCCACAGCCTTCCACACCGTCTCCTCTCTTTTCCGGAATGAGGAAATTTTGCCACGATGGCCGTAGTTGCCCATGATGGCAGAAAATTGGGATCTTTCTTGGCTTTCATTATGCTTATTTTATAGTACTTTCTCCTCTGAGTAAATAGGGAGAGCGCAAACCTTCAAAAGTCGGGTCTGTGCATGTTTACCCTGTTTCTGACAGCAGTTAGTGCCCTCGCATACGTTAACTCTTAGTATTAGCATCCAAACGATTCTTGTTGCTGTTATCTGTACACTTAAAAAGTGCCGATCGCCGTGCTGGGTAGGAGGCCGGAGCCCGTGTCAGGGCGACTGTGCCTGTGGCTGGCAGGAGCCCTCTGCCATCCTACATCATTTCCCTCCGCGTCTGCTCTGGGTTCGGCCCCATCCAGCCCACAAGAGTTGCCATGGTGACAGCGGAAGTGTGGAGGCTTCAGGCCAAGTGCCTGCCTCCACTGCGCCCCATCCGTCCGTCTGTCCTTGCTGTCTCCTTTGTCTGTTGGGGACAGGATTCCTCCCGGGGAGGGAGACCATCCGCCGCTGCAGCGGGTCAGGAGTCCGGGCTACTGATCTGAACACAAACTCCCAGGGACTGTGCCCTGAAACCCTGGTGAGTTTCAACTCTGCAGAGTTTCAGATGAGCCGAGAATCCTTCTCTTTAGGCAGAGAAGCAGGAAGAGAGAGGTAGGATATGGAAAGCCGGCCTGGCGTCTGTCAGCTGACGCTTCACTTATACTGCCTTCGAGGAAATCTGATTTTTTGGTATCTCGGTTATTTCCCCTCTGCCTTTATAAATGTCAAAATGTAGGCAAAGGTGGACCCAGGCATGGCGAGAGGGAGTAGAGGTGACTTGGATCTTGAAGTCAGGAATCCTTGGGGCTAGGGACGTAGTTCTGGGGTGAGACCCCAGGATTTCTGTCCTATTGCCACCTCTGGGCGAGTAAATTTGGCCACATTAGGTAACCTCTGAATATGGGTTGACTCGCCAGTCAGAAGGGGCAGAAAATAGTATCTCCGTCATCAGGTTGAGGTAAGGCTTCAATGAGGCCATCATAAAAAGAGCACTTGCACAATACACCTTCGAAACTATCATCACCCATTGTTGTCCCAGATCTGGCCATTGCGGGCCACCACTGCCTTGGGGATGTCCCCTCCCCGCTCTTCCCTGAGATACTACACTCTCTGTCGCTGTACAGAGGAGACAGTCATACCTACCTCCCAGGGCTGGGATTCGAACTGAGTCAGGGGCTTGCCCTTGGCCCGCCCGCCTCAGCAGAGCCTCCCGGCTGTCACCTCACCTCTCCTCTCCCTCCCTCTCCCCCACCCCCACGCTGTGCCATGCCCTCTCCTCCTGCCACTCCTTAGCTGGAGTGGAACACAAATCTGGCTTTGCCAAACCCTTGCCCTGCCAAACCTTCCAACAGCCTCCCGCGGCTCTGGAGAGAAATCTGCGTCTGTTTTCTCAAGCCCTAGGCCCTGCAGCATCTGCCCTGGCCTCCGTCCCCCACTGCTCTCCACGGTGCACTCCGACCACACTGTGGCCCTCTCTCCACCATTCCTCTGATGCAGGGCCCCTCTCCTGGGGCAGGGTCTTCTCTAACACCACCCCCCACCGGTTGTTTTCTTAGTGAGAAATTCTCTGCCCGGTCTCCCTGACTTCAGGCTTCAGCTCAACTCCCCTTTCCCCCTGTAGGACTTAGCTTAGGCATCACCTCTGAGAAGAACTTCCCGGGTCATCCTTTCTAAAGCACCCCCTCCCACCCCCCATCACGCTGTGTTATCAGAAGCAGTCCTTCTGACTAGTACTTCTTACAATGTGTAATTAGCATTATATATAATTTGTTTACCTGGTTTTTTTCTGGGCGGGGGAGATAAATATTGCCTTAGGCATACTTGGTTCCTGAGGACCAGTCCTGAGCCGTACACATCAGAAGTGTTTAATAAATGTTTACCAAATGAGTGACTCACAGAATCTACATTAGTTCTCTTTCCTAGACCTGTTCTCAAAACAGCCACTAAAGGATCTGTGCCTCAGAAAGGAAAGGGGGGAGGCTGACAGCTAACGGGGCCCCAAGGCTCAGGTATTTCACAAGTAAAATAGAGATCAGAATGCCAGATAAAGGTAGCTGGGAGCCCTACAGTGCTCGAGGGCACCGAGGTCACCTGGGGATACTGTTCCAATGCAGGGTCTGATTCAGGAAGCTGGGGGCCTGAGAGTCTGTTTTTCTAACAAACTCTCAGGGGAACCCTACGCTGTCGCTTCTCAGACAAGGTGAAGAAGCAAGAACTCAGTCCCCTCGAAAACCTGGGTGTTTTTTTGTTTTTTTTTTTAAAGAATTTATACATTTATTTGACAGAGAGAGAAATCACAAGTAGGCAGAGAGTAAGGCTAAGAGAGAGGGAAGCAGGCTTCCTGCTGAGCAGAGAGCCCAATGCGGAGCTAGATCCCGGACCCTGAGATCATGACCTGAGCCGAAGGCAGAGGCTTTAACCCGCTGAGCCACCCAGGTGCCGAAAACCTGGGATTTTTAATGCTTGGAGTACGGAGGACACGGTGAGCATGGTGGCTGGGAGAGCAGACCCGGAATGGATGAGCCATTTCAGCTTTTGGGCCCCGGTGAAATGTGATTCCCATTCACAACATATGGAGTTGCTGGGAGATTGCCCCTGATGAAGATCACGCATTCTTATACATAGAACTGCTCATCTGAATTGTGAACTTGCTCTTTGTTTGCAAAGAGCCAATGGTGGAAATTTGCAAAGGAGAATTACATCGAGGGGTTTCCTTGTTCATTCAGTCATTCTTCCAAGTGTTTGTACTGTTCTGGGTGCTGGGGATATTGTAGGGACAAGGCCAGCAAAGTCTCTGTCCGGTTGGCATTCACATTCGGAAGGAGAAATCAGATAATCAACAAGAAAACCCATCTATAAACAACAAAATGTTCTGAGTGTTATGGAGGAAAACAAAACTGGATAATTTGGCGAGACTAGAGGTGGGGCTACTTTAATTGGGAGGTTAGAGAAGGCATTTCTGACAGCTGAGATTTAAGCCGAGTAATGGGGAAAAAAAAAAACAAGCCATGGTGAAATCTGAGGGAA
The DNA here is from genome assembly GCA_028646535.1 of Procyon lotor. NCBI lineage: Eukaryota > Metazoa > Chordata > Mammalia > Carnivora > Procyonidae > Procyon > Procyon lotor. The sequence continues at coordinate 52,889,128 of CM053607.1, forward strand.
AAGTACTTTGGGCAGAGGGAACAGCCCATGCAGGAGTCCTGAGGCAGGACCAATCCCGGCATATTTGGAAAAGGAAGAGCAGCGCAAATGGACACAGCGACAAGAAGGAGAGAGAGGTCACGACATGAGCTCAGAGAGGCCAAAGGGCCAGAGAAGGCAGAGGCCTGTTAGCCACGGTGGAGGCTTTGGATTTCATTTTAAAGTAGATGGAGAGCCGCTGAAGATTCAGTAGCTGCAGGGGGAGGGCGGGAACTGATTTAGGATCCCCGTCGAGAAGAGCTTCTGAGAGTGTTGGGGGTGAGTTTGGGAGTGAGGACGGTGGACGCCGGGAGATGCTGGTGGCGTGGGCCAAGGTGATGGCAGAACAGAGAGAGGCGGGCGCGTCAGGGCTACAGGTTGGAGGGACAGATATAGGAGAACGACTTGGGTTTTGGCAAAATCCTACATGCTGTGCTATCACTGGAGGAAACACAATTTACCAGGCAGTACTAATCCCGTTCTCTTGGAACACTGGCAAAAGCAAAACCTTCATGGAACCAGGAGGAAAGAAGGCAGTTCTAATCCTCCCTAGACACACAGAAGCTTCGAAAGGAGGATATCGACTCTTTACAAAGGGAAATTTTTACCCCATTCCCCTCCCTGTCCTCGGAGGTCTCACTGAAATTCTTTACTTATTTGAAAGGGCAGGAGAGATCCTGCTTTAACAAGTAACGAGAGGCATTCAGACGCCTTGAGCAGGATCTGATTCTGATTAATTGTTATTTTAATTCGGAGGGGTCGTATGGAAGGAAGATGAGATAGATGGGTGACACAGACAATGTAATTAATCTTAGAGATGGGCTTAATAACCAGGGACCAAGGCGTGTGTGCACGCGTGTGTATGTGTGGGAACGTGTGGTGGTTTGGTGGTGGGGAGGCGGGGGGGATGCTCGATTTCCCCGTGACCAAGTCTAGAGAAGTTCCTCTGCATTCCCCACAGGGCAGGGTCCTCCTATTCATTCATTCGCAACAAACTCTGTGTAGAACTAGGTCCCCTGGGGCCCCCGAAGTTCTCTCATTCACAAAGGGCCAATGAAATGGGAGTCAGTTGACATTACCTTGAGGTTAAACAATGGCCACAGAGATCCGCTGACAGGTGTGAGAATAGAACCATCAAACCTATTTATGCTGGGGCACCACGATCACATCCTTTGCCTGTATCGCGTAAAGAATCCAGTCCTAAAAAAGGAACACCTATAATTTCTTGAGAAACACGTAATTCTGTTACACTGTATTTTGGGAGTTAAAGCTTTATTTGTTTAAGCATTTTTAAATATACCATAATTTCTTCATGTTAAGAAATCCACCTTCCCTCTTGCTTCCTTCCCCCCGGAAATGGAATTGGCCTAGGCCCCTTTCTTTCTCAAGAAGCCCTGGGGTTAGCTCTTTGAAAGTCGGGGCTGCCTTAGCAGCAGGGACCGTTCCAGGTCCCCCACCCTTTATACTCCCAGGAAAATGGTGGAAGCGGCAGGGAGGACTTGTCAGAGCCAGAGGAGAGTGGAGGAACAGCACTTCAGGCACAGATGAGGTGGGAAGGCCCTTTTCCGACAGTCATCTGCGGCTGTCTCCTTGGGGGACCAGATGTCCCCATGCCTACGGCTGGCCAAATGAAATTCATGACTAGGAATATGCATCCGTTGGTTTTTCTCTCAGCTCCTGCAGCTGTTTGATGAGAGGGGTGAGGGAGGGAGGAGCAAATCATCTCTTTTGTGAGCCGAGACGCCATCTTCTACAACTGCTCTTGGTCTTTCTAGGCAGGCCGCCCTGCCAACCCCGCGCCGGCCACCAGGCCACTCACCCCGCGGGGCAGAGGGACTGGAAATGCATTTTCTCCAAGTGTAATTTTCAAAAAGCCCAAATGAAAGAGTCGTGGTTTGAATTCAGGCTGCTAACTCTTGGTAAAAATAAAAATTGAGTTGTTTTTTTAGAGGGTGAGGAAAAGAGAGGGAGATTCTTTTTTATATGGGAGCTGTGACTGCCACCTGGTGGACAATGTTAGCTGAGCAACTTCCTTCTGTTTGAGGCCTTTTCTAATGTGTCTAGTCATTCATTTACTTATTTCTTTTTGGTACAGCACAAGAGTCTGGAAAGCCTGTGTGTGTCAGACACTGTGTTAAGTGCCTGGGGACATGTTGTGGGAACGGAAGGGTCAAGGTCTTTGCTTTTATGGAGCAGCTGTAGGGTTTGTGGTGTGGCAATCAAGAAGTAAGCCACTGAATTAGATACTTTCAGACTGTGGGGAAGACAATGTGTGAGGAAGGGACTGGGGACAGGGAGAGAGGGACCCAGGGTGGCTGCTCTCAGGAGGGTCCTTTGGGATGAGATCTGACCCCTGAGAAGCTTCTGGCTTTGTGAACTCTCTGCACCTGCTAGGCTCTCCTGACATCACCCCTGTCGGTGGCTGCCTCCACTGACTGCCAGTGGAGCACTGGGTGGGCCCAAGGGGACAGGGGCAGTGAGAGGGAAATCTGTGTTTGTTCTGTGTGGGTGGGCCAAAATACCCTCATGAGGTACAGTAGCCTTGGGCTCCTCCGTTCCCTGCATCTGCCCCATTCCTGCTACGGCCAGAGGGCACTCCTTTGTATCAGACCCATTGTTTCTCCTGCCAAGAAAATCATCAAACAGTGGATTAAAGAGGAAAAATAAACCTGTTTAAAAGCTTGGGCTGAGGTGAGAGGACCTCGACGGGTCAAGATGCCAGGGACAAGAAAAGCACCAAGGTGGCTCTGTACCATAGCTTTCCCCCACCCACAGATGCTGCCCAGTGTGTGAGGGGCAGTCTAGTGATCAGGGTTACCCAAGGAGACCCTAGAAAATGCCCTAGACTTTAAGTTGGGACACTTGAAGAGAGCAGATCAGATGGTACTGAAAAGAGGAGTAGTGGACTGGTTTACAGAGGAGTAGAAAATAACTGGACAGAAGCATTGAGAGAAACAAGGACAGAAACCACAGAAAAGAGCAAAAGAGATCAATGGAGCGGAATAAAAAGATCTAACATGTAGTGGGGTCACAGGGAAAAAAAGGGAAAGAATGAATCAGAAGCACTAGCAGAAGAAAGAATAGCAGAACTGATCAAAACTGGTAAATGATATCAAAGCACACATTCAAGAAGCACCATGCAGCCCAAGCAGGATAGGTGCAAAGACAGTCATACTGAGTCATTTCATGACAAAACTGCTAAAAAGCAAAGACAAAAAGGAAACCTGAAAAACAAGCAGAGGGAAAGACACGTTACTTTTAAAGGGGGCAGTAATATGACTTTGACAGTTAACTTCTCAAAAGAAATAGAAGTTGTAAAACAATAGAACTTCTTCAAAGTGCTGGAAGAAAATAGTTGGCAGCCTTGAATTTTATTCCTGGCAAAAACCTTCTTTAAATATTATTACAAAAAGACACATCAGATAAGTAAGCAGTAAGTGAATTCATCACCACTACAACCACACTGATTAAAATGTAAAGGTTGTCCTCTAGGTAGGGGGAAGATAATCCCATTTGGAAAAATGGATATGTAGGAATGAATAAAAACACAATGGAGAAGGCAAATACATCAAAAACCAGTAAATCAAAATGAATAGTGACTGTTTAAAATAGTAATAGTATTAATGTCTCATGCTGCTTAAAATACATTGTAGAATTACCAAAACAATCTATATGCTACTTACAACAGACATTATAAACACAAGAATGAAGAAGGGTTGAAAATAAAATAATGAAAAAGATATACCATGAAACACAAACCACCAGAATATATGCCAAGAAGCATCATTAAAGATAAAGAGAAACTTCTCATAAAAATCAAAAGGTCAAGTTTCCAGAAGATATAACAATTCTAAATGTGTAGACACCTAATAGCAGTTAAAGATATATTAAGCAAATATTGATAGAACTAAAAGAACAAAGAAAAAATTCAGAGCTGTAGAGGATGATTTTCAGCATACCTCTGTCAGTAACTGATAGAATAGTCTGACCCAATTTACCTGAAAGTACAAAATAGATAAAAAGAAATCAACAGGATACATTGATTAAGAAACCTAGATAAGACACTTCACTGGGGCGCCTGGGTGGCTCAGTGGGTTAAAGCCTCTGCCTTCGGCTCAGGTCATGATCTCAGGGTCCTGGGGTCGAGCCCCACATCGGGCTCTCTGCTCAGCGGGGAGCCTGCTTCTCTCTCTCTCTGCCTGCCTCTCTGCCTGTGATCTCTCTCTCTCTGTCCAATAAATAAATAAAACCTTAAAAAAAAAGACACGTCACAAATTTGATCAAATTGGCATATATAGAATGCTAGCCCCAACAACTACAGCATACACATACTTTTCAATTGCACACAGTTAGTTCCCAAAAGTAGACCACATGCTGCAGTCTCATGTAGGTCTCAGAAAATTTCAAAGGACTGAAATTCATTCAGACTATGGTCACTGACCACTATGGAATTAAGCTAAAAATAAATAACAAAAAAGTTGAAAAGCTCCCAAATGTTTGGAAATGAAACAGTATACTTATACACGATCCACAGGCCTAAAAAATAACAGTTAAAATATCTCGAATTGAATAATGAAAATTTTGTGCTCGCTTCGGCAGCACATATACTGAATAATGAAAATTTCACATACAAAACTTTGTGGCATGCAGCTAAAGCTATGCTCAGAGGAAAACGTATAGCTTTACGTACCTGCATTAGAAAAAAGGTCTCAACATCGATGGTTTAAATATCCATCTCAGGACGTTATAAAAAGGATTAGGGAACAATAGAGGGAACTGACAAAGTCAAAAGTTGATTCTTTGAACAGATTAATAAAATTGATAACCTATTGTTGAGAACAAATCAGATAAAAAGCATACATAAATTATCAATATCAGGAATGAAAAGGGGGATATCCCAATGCTCCTAGAGACATTAAGAAGATAAACGAAGGAATATTTGAACAATTTTTACTACTGAGTTTTGAATGATAGAAGGAACAAACAAATCCTAGAAGAACAGTTTACTAAACTGACCCAAAAAGAAATAGAAAATCTGAATAAACCTATAACAACTAAAGACCTTCTCACAAAGAAAACCCCATGTGTAGATGTCTTCATCAATAAATTCCACCAAATACATAAGAACTTGCAAGCCATTCTCTCTCATGAACCCAGAAGTGAAAAGTCTAAAGAAAACATTGAAAAATCAAATTTAGAGGTATAGCAATCACATAGTATGATAATATGTCACATGGTAAGTAGGATTTATCCCAGACAGAGGGTTGGTTTAACATTAGGATTCAATCAGTGCAATTTATCACATTTACAGAATAAAGGAGTAAAATTATATAATCATCTCAATAGATTATAGGCAAAATATTGGATAAAATTTAACACCAAACTAAAATCAAAATAGAAGGGACCTTCCTTAATCGGATAAATATTATGATTAAAAAATAAATTTACTGAAAATATTATACTTAATAATAAAACATCCAAACTTTCCTTTGAGATTGGAAATAAGACAAGGATATTCACTATCATCACTTGTATTCACCTTATATTGGAGGTTTTAGCCAAAGTGGACTCGATATCCATATAAACAAATAATTAATCTTAACTCTCTACATAACACTATTCATAAAAATCAATTCCAGGTGGATTGAATATTTAAATGTGAAGATAAAACAATAAAGCTATCATGGAGAAGATGATAGAGGAGAATACTCAGGAACATGCAAACATTTGTTAAACCAAATTCATAAAGTATAATTCTAAAGAAAAATATGGATATATTGGACTACTTTGAAGTTAAAAAACTTTTAGGAGTTCACATAATAAAAGGTGAGTCACAGATGAGAAAAAAATTGCAATACATACAACTAATAAATAGCTAATATACAGAATATATTTAAAAACCTCTTAATGATTGAGAACAGAATGAAAACCCCATATAGAAATAGATAAGAGCTTTTAACATTTTTAAAAAGATTTCATTTATTTACTTAGAGAGAGAGACCAAGCGAAAAGGAGATCAGAGTGGGTGAGAGGGGCAGAGGGAGAGGGAGAAGCAGACTCCCCACTGAGCAGGGAGCCCAATGCGGGACTCGATCCCAGGACCCTGGGACCATGACCTGAGCCAAGGGCAGATGCTTAACTGATTGAGCCACCCAGGTGCCCCTAGACAAGACATTTAAACACGAAGTATCCTATCCAAATAGACAATGAGCCCAACTTCCTAAGTCATCAGGGAAATGTAAATTACAAGAAAGCAATACCACTTCGTGTCAGTTAATTTTATATGTCAAGTTGCCTTGGCCACAGTATCCAGATATTTGGTCAAACGTTACTGTAGATGTTTTAGCAAAGGTATTTCTTAAGGACATTAGCATTTAGATGGTAGACTTTGAATACAGCAGATTATCTTCCATAGTATGGTTGGACCTCATCCAATCACTTGAAGGACTTAATAGAAAAAGAATGACCCCTCTTGAAGAAGGGGGAATTCTGTCAGTAGATGGTCTTTATACTTGAACTGCAACATCAACTCTTCCCTGGCTCTTCAGCCTGCTGGCCTATTCTGAAGATTTTGGACTTGGCAGCCTCCATATTTATGCAAGCCAATTCCTTAAAACCTCTCCCTCTCCCTTTCTAAACACACACACACACACACACACACACACACACACACACACACACATCTTTATTGGCTCTGTTTCTCTGGAAAGCCCTAATACACATATCCATCACAATGGCTAAAATGAAAAACACTGACAATGCCAAGTGATGTTGAACATGTGGAGCAACCGGAATTCGCATGCCTTGCTAGCAGAAGTGAAAATTTGTACAATCACTTTAGGTACCTGTTTGTCAGTAGCTACTAAAGCTGAACCTATGAATACCCTAAGCAATTTCACACTCAAGTATATACTTGGTAATATATGTTCAACAAAAGATATATAGTATTGTTCCTGGCAGCACTGTTCATGATGGCTTCAAACTGGAGACAACCAAATGTCCATCAACAGTGGACTAGAGGAATGAATGGCGTTATAGTCAAACAACGTACGAACTCTTATAATAAGAGTTGTATCTCACCAACATAGCTTGAGTGAAGGAAGTCAAACAGTGGGCAAAACCTCACTGATGGTGTTTGAATCAGAAACTAAGCAAAGGGATTCGGCCTGGGAGCTTCTGCAGTGCACCATTTCCTAACCTGGGTGGATCTTCCATGAATATATTTAGGGTGTGAAAACTCATCCATCTGTATACTGATGATCAGTGTGCTTTTCTGCACATATTTATAATTCAATTAAAAAGACTTATTTTAAGAAAATATGTTTCTGCCTCTGCCTATTACTTTGGGGGAAGTCATTCGTTTAGGAGCCTCAGTACCTCTGCTGTAAAATGCTGCATGGATTTAAAAGGATGGTCTATGGGAAAACCATCTGTAAAGTATAAATGTAAAGACATTGCCACATGCACTTCATGGGGTATGTACTCAATAAATATGACATGAAGGTTAAGTCTAAGGAACTCTCTCTATGTGCCAGATGCCCAATATGCCTTATTTTGATTTAACAACCCAGTCATCCTGATTTTACTTTTGAGGAAACTGGAAGCTCAGAGAGGTAAAGTAGCTTGCCCAAATAATCCAGCTGGGAACCATGATGGCCCTCAAGTGGGTGTAAGAGCTGGTATCAGGCCCACCGCCCAGCACAACATATACCAGGCCAAGGTCCCGCTGGAACCTCTGGCAGCAAAAGGTGTTGTCTCCTCCCCTCTTCCCCAGGCCCCCAACTTCATTGATGGTTACTCCTCATTGGTCAAGTCCAAGGTCAGCTCCTCACTCTGAAACCTTCCTCACACCCAGCCGCAGAGAGGGGTGTCCCAGTGGCCTGCTCCCGTTCCCCCAACCCTCTTCTTCGTTCAGCTCACTTCTTCAGAGGGCCGTGCCCCCATAGTCTGCTCCCTACCCCCAGTGATGCGGTCCCAAAACTTAACACCACTTTCCAGCTGAGTGGTCCACCATTGCCACAACCAAACCCTTCCCACTCCCCGGCTGTCTGCAGCATGGTCAGCCCCAGACGCTGTCTCACCCTGACCCCGGGGGTGTCCCTATTGACTCATGCACTGCCCACGCCCCGCCCACTCCACTGCCTACGACCACGCCCCCGCAGCGCACCCCTCCCCCGCACGTGCACCAACGCCCCGCCCACTCCACTGCCCACGGCCACACCCCCACACGTGCACCGCGCCCCGCCCCCGCTGCTTCCCGGCAGTCCTCCTGTGTCCTCAAGCTCCTGCCTAGCGCTCAGCAGGTCTCTGAGGAAACTCCGCGGCGGTTCCGCCACCAGGGCGGCGATGTCTGCAGCCGGCCGGGAGCAGGAGCGGGACCTGGCGCGCTTCGTCTACGTGACACGCTTCGGTTCTTACCGGTGCGGCGGCGTCTTGCAGCTGGGCGGCCGCCGGGCTCAGGGCCGCGGGAGCACCGGGCGCGGGGAGGCGCCGCTGACGGCAGCCCCGGCCGGCGCGGAGCTGGCCCCCGGCCCTCGGTCCCGGGCTCCCGCGGCTTCCCCACCGGCGTCGAGAGCACGGAGCTGTCCCCAGCCGGCGGCGCGAGCAGGTGGCGCCTAGGGGACGGCGGGCGGGCGGGTGCCTCTGTCTCAGGGCGGCGGGCGCCGCCGACCTCCCTTTGGCGTCCTGTCAGCTTTCCCTACCAGCCTCGGTAATCGCGCTGGACCCGCGGTTTCGGGGCCACTGGGGCCGTCGGCGGCCACGTTCGGCCTCCTGTCGCCCCGGCCATCTGCGCGGGGTGAAACAGGAGCCCTCGCTTGTCCCAGGCTTTACGCGGGTGCGTGAAAGGGCGCCGAAGGGCACGTGCGTGTCACGTAAGATCCGCCAGACTGACAGGAAAGGTCACTGGCTGGAGCCACTTGCGTCCCCCACAGTGAGGGGGGCTGTGGCGTGCTTGTTGGCATTCTTAGTGGTCACTGAATTTATATATTAGCTTAAGGAGAACTGACGTCTTTACGAGGCTGGGGCACCTCCTCTCTAAAAATGGGATGTCTTTCCATTTGTTCAGTCTGCTTTTGTGTCTTTTGGGAATGTTCTAGATTTGGAATTTTCCTCTAGGTTTTGCGTATATCTTTGTTAAATTTATCTTTAGGGGTTTGATTTTCTATGGCAAATGGGGTTTCCTCCTCCGTAATCCCTTCGGACTGTTTATTGTTTGTATATAGGAAGCTTCTTGATCTTTGTTTCTTTCTTTCTTTGAGAGAGAAACAGAGGGGACAAGCCGACTCTGTGCTGAGTGGGGTGTCTGAGGTGGGTCTTGATCTCAGGACTCTGAGATCGTGAACTGAGCTGAAATCAAGTCTAAGAAGCTCAGCCAACTGAGCCACCCAGGAGGCCCACTTCTTGATCTCTTAAAAAAAATCAACTGTATTTAGGATTGGTTTTATATACATTTTGGGGAGGTTTGATAAAGTTGTATCTTTAGTAACACACCACCACAATTAAGATCTAGAGCATTTCTATCTCTTGGAAAAACCCTTCCTCTTTTTTGAGGGCTTAACCCTCCTCCTGTGCTTTTTTAGCGTTTATGGAGATATTCACAGTTCATTCAACTCACCTATTAAAAGTGCACAACTCAGTACTTTTCACAGAATTGTGCGACCATCACCGTACTCAATTTGGGAACATTTCTACTACTTCCAAAAGAAAAACCTGTAATTTGTACTGCTCCCATTAATACTCAGGACTGCCTCTCACTGCCCACCACTACCCCCAACCCTAGTGCTAAGCAATTTGTAAACTTTCTATCTTCATAGATTTGGACATCTCTTATAAATTGCATCATACAATATGTGAGCTTTCCTGATTATCTTCTTTCACTTAGCCGATTGGTTTTTGTATGTTAACTTTAGATCCTAGCACTTCACTGCATTCTTTTATTATTAGAGTAAGGTTTGTCATTGATACTAATGACTGTTTAGGTATGCTATGATGTTATTTGTAAATAGAGATAATTTCATTTCTTTTTTTTACCCATTCCTATGCCTGCAGTAGATTTGTTTTGTCTTACTTCATGCATCAGATAATACCTCAAGTACAATGTTGAATAGTAGTGGAGATTATGGGCATCCTTGCCTTATTCCTGACCTTAGAGGAAATGCCTCTATTATTCCTCATTAAATAAGGTCCTGGCTTTAGGTCCAAGGCCCACATATTTAAAATATTAAAAAATATTCCTCAATTTTTATTTTATTTATTTATTTATTTATTTTTTTATCATAAATGAGTGTTGAATTTTGTCAAAGGCTTTCTCAGACCTATGGAGATAAACACGTTTTTCTGTTAGATTTATTAGTATGGGGTATAATAAAAATGGATTTTCTAATATTGAACCAACCTTGCATTCCTGCAATAAATCCTACTTGCTCATTATATGTTATTTTCTTTTTTATTTTTATTTATTTTATTTATTTTTTAAAGATTTTATTTATTTATTTGACAGAGAGGAGAGAGATCACAAGTAGGCAGAGAGAGCGGGGAAGCAGCCTCCCCACTGAGCAGAGAGCCTGATGTGGGGCTAGATCCTAGGACCTTGGGATCATGACGTGA
>CM053607.1:52900253-53031462 GCA_028646535.1 Procyon lotor
CCCCTTTTTCTTGATCAAGTTATCCAGTGTTTGTTTTAATTTTTAAAAAACAGGATTTCAATTTATTGATAAGACATCTTGTTTTTCTAGTCTCTTCCTCATTAAAAAATAAAGATAAATAATAAATATGAAACTTTATTATCTCCTTGCATGTGCTTTCTTTTGGTTTACTTTGTTCTTTTTACTTTTTTTTCCATCAGGACATTTCGTTCATTTTTATTCTTACTTTTTATTGATAAGTGTTTAGTGCAATGCGTTTTCTTCTAACCACTACTTTAAATCCCATAGATTCTAATATGTAGTGTTTCCATTGTCACTATTTTTTTAAATTCTATAATTTCAGTTTGTATTACCCTTCTCACTCTAGAGTTGCTTAATAGATTTAAGTTTGTTTTTTATTTCCAGGAATTTTCTGTTTTGCTTTTGTTAGTAAACTTTTATTGCATTGTTTTTTAAAAAAGATTTTATTTATCTGTCAAAGATTGAGAGAGAAAGTGCACAAGCAGAGGGAGTGGCAGACAGAGGGAGAAGCAGGCTTCTGCTGAGCAGGGAGCCTGAAGTAGGACTCAATCCCAAGACTCTGAGATCATGACCTGAGCCGAAGGCAGACACTTAACCTGCTGAGCCACCCAAGGGTCCCTGTTTTATTGCATTTTAATCTGAGTGTTTGTAAGGCCTCCACTTTTATGGATGCTACTGATGTTTTCTTTGTGACCTAATTTATGATCCTTCCATTTTGTTCTTTTTCTTCCCTGGAAGCCATGCAATTGGAAGACTGTCCCTTTAAATCATGCTTGCCCCTTTAAACTGAGTCAGTTCCTTTAAATGGCATGCTTGGTACTTTATGTGGTTTCTGGCCTTTTAAATTGCACATTGAAATCCCATCTCTGTCGTTTGTGCTCTAATCTGTCAGGTGTTGTTTTAGTATTTTCAGATTTAGAGTGGATTTAATCTTTCTGTTGGTTGCTCCAGCTCTCCTGCAGGCACTTTTTCTAGTGTCCCTCTTCTCTTCTTTGCTGGCCACAAAGCCCTGCTTGGGTGGATCTAGAGCATATGGGATCATAGCTCTGCGACTGAATGATTTTTCTTATTTTACGTAAATAGTTATTTTGCAGTTTCAGTGTTTTCTGTCCTTAAGTAATGCCAAGGGTGTGGTTTTGTGTAGAATTTTTAAAATGTGAAGTTGTTTGGTGTGAAATTTTGGGAATGCAACTACTCTACATTTCCTATTGTCTTCAGTGACTCAGAAAGTCCAAAACTAAAGGTTTTTGAACAAGAGAAGTAAGGGCACCCGAGTGGCTCAGTTGGTTAATTGGCCAACTTTTGGTTTCAGCTCAGGTCATGATTTCAGGGTTGTGGGATCGAGCCCCACATTGGGTTCTGTGCTCTGCACAGAGTCTGCATGTCCTTCTCTCTCTGCTTCTCCCCCTCTCCTTTCTCTCAAATAAATTTTAAAAAGAGAAGTGATAGGGTTAGATTTACTTAGGTCATGCTGTATAAGGGAGATAGAATTGGAGGCAGGCAAGACTGAAGCCCAAGTTGAGGAATATATAAATATTTTGTTTGTTAGCCTTCCAGACTAAATTTATTTTGATAATTTAGATGTATAAAATGGTACTCTGTGTGACTTGATTGACTCCTGAGAATGAGCTGTGGTGGGAAGCCTTCAGATGTACTAAGGGGGGCCATGAGTTTGCACTCCAAGACCCTCTAATGGCCTCAGTGTTAAAAGGCACTCAGGTTTTTGTTTTGTTTTATTTTATTCTGGCTCCTCTGCCAGGGATCAAAAAATCCAGGGGTAGTATAAGACACTTTAGCCCTGGGTTTCCAGCTTCTTTGAATAGTCGAAACAAGATAAAAGGTTTATTCTAGGAAAAGGAGAGAGTATGGTGATGGTGGTGGTGGAAGTGGTGGTGAGGAGCTCTATAGTTTAGGCAAGAAGCCAGGAAAAAATACAGTGGATTCAATTGAAAGCCTATATTGCTTTAGTGCCACAAATCAAAGGGCAAATAATAGTCCATCAGCAAGATAGTGGATTAAAAGTGAAGAACACTGAAAGTGTATGAAGAAACTCTCGGAGGGGAGGGGGACAGAATGTAAAGGATGAGTGAATTCGTGCTGGAGATCCCCACCTATGCCCGTTAGGAGTAACTGGGTAGCTGAGGTTATAAAACCAGTGTTGTGTTGTAACTTGATGCGGAGCAGTCGTAGGATGGCTTTCCTCTGGTTGGCTTTTCTGCCAGAGTGGGAAAAGACAATAAGGCAGTTTGCCCTGAAATTTGGTTTTGAAATTTTGGGATTTTTGCTGCTCCTTTGTAGTACGGGTGACATGATCTGATGTGGAAGATGGAGTTGAGCTGGGAGAGATCGGAGGCCAGAATCCTGTTAGAGGACAGTCATAGTAGTCTAGGGCAAAGATGAAAAGTCTGACCTAAGGCAGCAACAGTACAGAATGCACAGGATCAATGACTGACTAAAAGATGGAGAAGGAAGGGTTGATGCCAACTCTGAAGTATATGTGTTAGGCAGCTGGGCAGATGATGGAGCCATTAACTTCAGAGCCCCCTTGCTGTGCTCGTGAGACCAGGAATAGAGTCATAGATTTATATTTAAACCAAGCCAGGGAATTCTTAAGTTTTACTCTATTTGGGATGTATTTAATGTTAATATTAAAGGGGTATTTATTAAATACTTATGCTTGGCATGCTATGGAGAGTAGGTAAATTATTTATCCATTGAACATCTTCCACACTGTGGACGCTAGATTAGGTGCTAGTGACATAGATGAATTAGAATATTCTGCTGTCAAGGAACTTCTAAGTGAATAATATGAATACAAGCTAGTAGACAGGAATGATGAAAGAGAGACATCTGAGAAAGGTTTTGATAGTTTAAGGAAAGGGAAGGCATAAAGGTAGGAAATCAAGGTACACGAATAGAGAAATTGCTAGTGGAAGGTTGAGATTATCAAGAGCATTGGCTTTGAAATAAGAAAGATATAATCTTGGCTCTGTCACTTACTAGTAGTGTAATATTGGCCAAGTTAACTATCTTGATTCTCCATTTCCTTATATGTAAACTGGGGATAATATTTCTTAATTACAACAAGTTACCGCGAAGACTAAGAGAAGTATGGAATGCATGCAGAGTGCCCAGCACAGTGTTTGATATAGAGTATATGAACAGAGATGGTTTGGAGGAAAGAGGGTATTATCCCAGTGAGTGGTGTATAGTTGGCCTGACTAAATATTTATTGAATGAACGAAAAGGAAGTTTTGGACCAGATTACAGGATGCCTTGGAGACAATAATTTCAGTCACTGGACATTTTTGAATGGTAGAGTAAAGTGATCAGAGACAGGTAGCTGTTTTTATAAGGTATAGTGGAATTTAGAAATCCAGGGGCAGGTAAATCAGGAAACTCTTCTAACATTTCAAGCTAATAAATCACTTCGCACAGAACTTGGGAGATATATTCATAATTTATATGCAATAGAGGATGATAAGTGCTCTTGTGGAAGTACAAATAAATGCTTTGGGAGTGGTGAATAATTTGGGGATGAGAGAATCAGGGAAGGCTTCATGGTGGTGAAAGCTCCATGAGAGTCACACATGTTGCTGAGCTGGGAGGGAATTACAGGTGGAAGAAATTGTGTGAGCATAGTCCTGGGTAAGGATCTGTGACAGAGAGTGATTAGGGAAGAACTAGGAGTATATTTTGAGTGTGTAGAAACAGTGTGTCAAAAGAAGGCTAGAGAAAGACTGGAAACATTAAGTTAGGACACAGTCTTTGTTGTACACTGAAGCTCCCCTTAGTGAAGTATGCAAAACAAGTAGAAGAAATGATTTTGTCTTTTTTCTTTCTCACATCCTCTATACTCCTTGACATATTTTAGATCCCCAATAATTACAGGTAGACCTGATGGCCTCTATCCTGACCTCAAGGAGTAATGTCTAGGTTAGGCAAGACTTACAAATGGAAAACATTTGAGAATGATGCAAGTGTAGTATTCCAAAGGCATAGGCATTTAGAGGGAAAGGTGCATATGGGTATATGAAGAACAGAGATTCTTAGACTTGAGTTGTTTTCCTACCCTATATGTGCATATCATCTGTACTATCATTTACTTAATATATTTATTTAAATATGTGCATTTTTCCCTCTCAACTAAATTTCTTTTTAGGACACTTTACATCGTTATCTCGGTGGCAAACCTGTACCATTTGCCACAAATAGAAATTAATTAAAAACAATCTAATAAAGACAAAGCAACATTATTAAATTCTAGCAAAATAGCTTCTCTAACGAAGGTTGTCTGTAGTCATAAAGAGAGAGAAGCAAATCTCAGAGAAGCCATAATGACATACTAGTTCCAAACCCATACTTTCTCCCTGATGTAATCAGTTTGAAAAATAATGGGAAAGAGAATGAGTTTCTCATGGTGTGATTTAAGGTTCTTTAGTGCTATGTCTGTGCCCCACCCAGAATCGGCAACTTGCTTCTCACAAATTGGGAAATGCCATTTTAGAACGTACTCTAATTCAGTAGCAAATGGAATACTTATTCCCTATCTAATATGTATAGTATTAGATACAGGATCTCTAATAAAGAATAAAACACACTCCCCAAATAAACAACATGATAAATTCCATGATAACTGAGCATAGGATGCTTTCTGAAATCAGAGATCTCTGGAAAGCTAAATACTGAATGAGGGGAAGAAAGCCAAGTATAGAGTGGTAGTGGTAGGGCAGGGATAAGGTGGGTAAGTGTTCTGGTGGGCAGATTATAGACAAATACAAAAGCTTGCAGGGAGCACATGCTCAGTGTTTTATGATTTTTGTCCTTGGACATACAAGCCCTAGGGTTTTCTTCTAACAGGTAATATTTGGGAAGGCAGCATGGTTTAGTGAGTAGAGGAAGGAAGTTTACTCACTGACAAACCTTTATCAGTACCTACTGTGTGTCTGGTAGTGTGGGTGGAAAGATGACAAAGACACATGTAGCTATTGCCCTCAGAGAGGTCATAGCCTAGTGGAGGAAACACATTATCAGTATGTGATATAAAAGTGTGATAAGTGATGTGACCTCAGTGTTCCTGGAGCTAGTGCTGTCCAGGGAACTGTAGAGAGGAGGTGATGGTGTGAGCTGAGTCTTGAAGAGCAGGTAGAAATTTGCCCGGCAGGGAGTGTGTGTGTGTGTGTGTGTGTGTGTGTGTGTGTGTACATGCCTGCATGTACACAGGTGTTTTAACCATATAGAAGAGCCTGTAT
The DNA here is from genome assembly GCA_028646535.1 of Procyon lotor. NCBI lineage: Eukaryota > Metazoa > Chordata > Mammalia > Carnivora > Procyonidae > Procyon > Procyon lotor. Next base: position 52,905,527 of record CM053607.1, read on the forward strand.
GAAGTCTGGGGAGGATAAGAGCAAGGCATTTGAGGACCCGCAGGTATTTGGGAGAGTTGAAATCATAATGTGTGTCTGGAGTTGAATGGAGAAGAAAGGGGACTATTTATAGTGATGCATTGGGTCAAGATGTGGCTTCTGGTATTTGTTTAGTGTTGCTGACTTTCTGGGGACTCACCTGTCAAATCAGTAAAGAAATGAGATTTCCTAGGCATTTCCAAGGTAGGTTCTTGGTTTTCTCCCCCAGCATAGTATTAGCTAATTAGTAAACTGGTATTATCTAGTGAATAGAAATATACCAAGTGTAAAAATCCTCCAAAGACGGCTCAAGAGACATTTATACTTGTCTCTATTATCAGGATAGTGAATCCTTTCAAATATGTACTGGCCTTGATCTTTTACCTTTTCACTCTCCCTTTTTTTTAAATTAGGTTTAACCCAGAAGAATTTAGCTAAAAAGTTTGATTTCCCCATCCCTTTGAAAGAAGCTTCCAAAATAATGAAGAAAAAGAAAAAGGTATATTATAAAGGAGAATGAGCAATATTTGAATTTTAGATTAACCTTTCTAAATACAAATGTGTGAAGATACTCAACAGTAAAAATAGTTCCATCTTTTGAAAGTTTAATTTACTGAAGTGAGAAAATAGAATTAATTTAGCAGAAATGGAATTGAGTTTAAAAATATTTATTAACTGTAGAGAACAATCCTTCCAGTGTTTGGAGATATAAACACATTTTAATCAAAATGTAATGGGAGATTTTTCAAAGCATGAAAATGTATGTCTTATAGCATATAGCATACTTTGATAGATAGTATAATATAAAGAGAAAATCATGGATTTAACAGAAAGAATAATGTATCTATATTGGTATTATATTGCTCTTTTAAAAACAAGGGATATACATTTAGTTTGTAGAAGGAAAGCTAACAAGGATGAACCTTTACTGCTGAACCATTTTCACCTCTAGTTGTCCAAATGTCATGGTAATTTGAGCATTTTAAACATATTCAAGATAACTAGCTCTATGAATCTTTGTTTTCCACCATATATTTTACACTTTAAAGAAACTATTAATTGATAATGACACATAAAATTATATTATTTCTGAGCTTTGAGTTTGTATTAGTTACAACCCATGTGCAGTATAAAATAGAGTTCAAGGTGATTCACCCTAAATGTATTTTGAGTGTGCATCTAATCTTCCCACTATACTAAGAACTATTTCTTCCAAGAACCAATTCCCGTTGGGTGAGGAGAACGGAGCAATACCAATGATTACTTATAACTACTATATGTCACGCACTACATATGTGCTTTACATATATTTCATATATTTACATATGTTTTTCATTAATTCTAATAATCCAATATATGAAGTTATTACTAGATGTGATGTAAAGCACTTGCCCAACGTCAAGCAACTGTTAAGTGGCAAAGCCAGAATCTGAGCCTGGATCTGTTTGCTTCGATAGTTCTCATTCTTCTATTCTAGTATATTCATCCTGTCTGGTAATTTTGCTTTGTTATGTCCTAGGAGAAATGTTTAATTCTTTTTTTCCCCCCCAAATATGTTTATTTTATTTTTTCAGTGTTACAAGATTTACTGTTCATGCACCACACCCAGTGCTCCATGCAATACGTACCCTCCTCAGTACCCACCACCAGGCTCACCTAACCCCCCACCTCCTCCCCTCCAAAACCCTCAGTTTGTTGCTCAGAGTCCACAGAAATGTTTAATTCTTAACTAGAATAAAATACATTTCTCTGGAAATTCACTATTTTTATAATTGTTAAAAACAAAATTGGATGTATAGGAACAACTTAGGTAGGACTTATAGATATTGCCTTCATGCAGGAGATTTAATGTAAATACTACAGAGAGGAAATGCTAAGAAGTTAGCAGAAGAGATGACTGATTATGGGAAAACAATTACATTTAAGTTTTAGGTTTCTAAGTGCTATTATTGTTTTATAGTGATATCGGTTAACAGGCAACATGGTTGAGTCACTGCCAGTTGCCTCTGTCAAAATGTATCCCTGCTTCTCTGCTAAGTGTTCTGTAACTGTGCTTATATTTTTAAGGTTTCAGCATGGAATAGAGTGTACAAAGTCATTTCTAGAATGCTTGAAGAAAATGAAAAATTTAGACTCAGGCTGAAATACCAACAGCTATCTTGTGAAAGTAAGTTAATACAATTTTTGATTGTATTAAAGAAGACTGACCTCCCTAACTCTTTAGTCACCCTTGGGTCACATTAGTCTAGTACTTATCCTAATTGTCACATTCAATGTACAGGACTATAGAAATGTGGCTATCATATTATCACTGTTCATCATAATTAAAAGTACAAAATATTTTAAAGCACTGAGCTATAGACTAGACCACAGGCCTAGTCTGTGAAGTGGAGGTGTGAGTGGAGGGGTGTAGAAGGTAAATGTTGACTAAATTTACTGAGCAAAAGGAACACACTTGTCTGTTAAATCTGAATTTTAATGTCAGCTTTTCAATACAGATTACAAAGATCATCCATATTGATGAAGAAAAAACATTTTAACTGCAATATAAAATGATACATTCTGTGTCACTTCATGTAGTCACTTCCTTCCATGGATGCTGCAGTCTAATTTAATGCATTTGACAAAACTGCCCTTGAATTATGGCCTTGATGTCATTAATTCATTCCTGGAAAACAACTCATAAATTAAACCGTGTTCTAAAGCTGCATCAGTATTGAATTGATATTGTGGGCAGAGCAAAATTAGATGTAATCTTGTATACATACTAAAGTAATGGGAAGTTCTGGATTCTCAAACAATTAAGTTGGATTAAATTTATGTAACTAATAATGCCACATGAATTGATAGATCGTAATAGTTACATCCCTTCCTTCACATACTTGTTCTAATACTCATTTTACCATGCTGACCACTTCTATGGGTTCTTAGTATAGTCACTTGATGACAGCTTCTATTTTGACAGTCAGTAAATCTGCAGAATTGAGTTTTGTGGAGATTATTTTCATAAGATAATTAGAATAGAATGCCATTTTGTAAGCAGTGTTACATGAGAAACTCATTACTGTTTGTGTAACTTTGCATTAATAATAGCATAAATTGTTTGCAATGATGACATATAAACCAACGTTCAGATTAGTGATACTCTATTTTATTTATTCAGTTAAGAAGGAGAATGAGGCAGAAGTGAGGATTAGGAGGAAAAAAAGTAGTCTGTGGTTTTTTAGGTGAAAAGGATGTTTGAATAGGCAGAGCAGTGCACACAAACCCTGGACATTGTTCTGGGTGTTAATCCAGATCCAGTTTCTTTAATAGACAGGTAACATCTAATTTTGCTCTGGCCATAACCTCAAACTTCTTGTGACATTTCTTTTGTGACATTTACTGTTAACCATCAAGAAATCTTATAAACCTTATTTGGCAATTTAAAATAATATTCTGTGTTTTCCAGAAATAGCCTGTTATAAACAAGTACTTTTATAATTTATTATTTTGCATTACAATTTTAAACCAGATTACAGAAACTAATAATAATGTTTTAGAAATGTATTATAATTCTTTTTTCTTAATATGTATTTATTAATGGGAAAACCAGTGCTAGAGACCAACTTGAATTTTCTGTATATTTTATGTTGTTCCTAGACTCAAATTACACAAGATGAATCTTATCTTCTGGTAAGAATCCATTTATATAACAATTATAAAATATAGGCTTTATTTCCTTCCTTTTTACACCTTATCTTTTCCAATCTTTAGTGTATGCCCATTGCTAATTCCAGCCTGTTTCCTTCCTTTAACCCAGTGTTTGGCACATAGTAAGCACTCATTAAATACTTGTTGAAACTTAATAAACTTCATTTGGGCCCCATATTCACAGTGCTATTGAAACTACTCTTTCCATGATCCGTGGTTTTTGTCTTTGTGGGTTTGTTTGTTTATATTTCCTAGTTCCCTTTTCTTTTTGAACTTGTCACATTTAATATTATTTTACTACTACTTTCAATTTTTCTTCTTTCTCAGTGTTCTGGAGGATATGACATGGTTTTCTTTCTGCCTTCCTTTTTTTTTTTTTTTTTAAGGATTTTATTTATTTATTTGACAGAGAGAGACAGAGAGAGAGGGAATACAAGCAGAGGGAGTGGGAGAGGGAGAAGCAGGCTTCCCACTGAGCAGGGAGCCCGATGTGGGCCTCAATCCCAGGGCCCTGGGATCATGACCTGAGCTGAAGGCAGCCGCTTAACAACTGAGCCACCAGGTGCCCTTTTTCTGCCTTTCTGACCATATTTTTTTGGTGTATTTTGGTGTATTTTTTTATATTTTGGTGTATTTTTTATTTGTCCCTTTTGCTACCACTTAATAACAAATGCTGCCCTGGGAGTGATTGTTGGTTCTGCTCTCTACATTATTTATTCTGAGATAACATACCCATTTTAAAAATTCTATCTATCTATTTATTTATTTATTTGACAGAAAGAAAGTGAGAGAGAGAGCACAGGCAGGGGAGTGGCAGGCAGAGGCAGAGAGAGAAGCAGGCTCCCTGCTCTTCAGGGAGCCCAACTTGGGGCTCAATCCCAGAATCCTGGGATCATGACTTAAGCCATAGGCAGTGGCTTAACTGACTGAGTCACCCAGGTACCCCAACATACCCATTTTTATAGCTTCAATTACTCTGCGTGTATGACCCTTAAATCTTCCTTCTACCTTTGACCTCTGAATTTCTTTAGGCTATTCTATAGTTATTTTAAAATATTACATATTTTGAATCAGTGAATCATCTTTCCTCCTTTCATTTCAATTGTGCCTTGGTTTGCTAATTTTCTGGGTTCATTGAATTTCTAGAGAGAGATTACATCTAGTTTGGTGGGGTTTGGAAAGTACTAGAAAAGTAATCAGAATTTGCTACATGGGGATGTGGGGGAGAGGAGTATATTTTAGACATGGACATGAGCAAGTTCACGGGGTCCGAGAAAATGTTCACGAATGTACAGTTTGATCAAACCTTGTTTATGGTAGTTACTGTGAAGAAAGGTATAAAAGTATACTGAGACTGTATTTCAGAGCATCTCATGTGAGTAATATTTGTATTCCATTAAATAAGGAATAAAGAAACATGGAACATCTTCTTAACCCTTTATTCCAAATGATTTCAAATGAACAGAAAAGTTTCAAGAATAATAACAAAGAACTCCAGCACATACTTTACCTAGTTTCACTGATTTTTAATATCTTGTCACATTTACTTTTTCATTCTTAGACACTCTCTCTTTTTCTCTGTTTATGTATGTGTGTGTATAAAATATTACCCCTTAAGGGGTGCCTGGGTAGCTTAGTTAAACATTTGACGTTTAATTTTGGCTCAGGTAATAGTCCCAGGGTGGTGAGATCAAGCCCTGTGTTGGTCTTTATGCTGAGCATGGGGTCTGCTTGAAATTTCTCTCCCTCCCTCTCCCTTTGCCCCTCCCTGCAAACTCTCTCTTTCTCTGAATATATGTATGTATATATATATATATATATATATATATATATATATATATAATTATTTATATATAAATATAGTTAATAAAAATAAATAAATATATAGAATTCCTTAATACTTTAGTGTGTATATCCCAAGGACAAAGATATCTTTTATATAACCACGCAGCAATGATCAAATTCAGGAAATTTATTTTTCCTTTGTTACTAATAAGTATTATATGGACATATAATAAGAGACTATGCAAATACCTTGTACATCATCAGTATAGAACATTTAAAAAAAATTTTTTTTTTAGTATAGAACATTTTAAAGCAGTGGATTGATTAGATCTGCATTTTAGAAAGAATCTGATGTTATTTTATAGAAAGGTTTAAAATGGAGGCAAAACAGGAAGTGAAAAAACTGGGGATTCTGACAGGGTCCAAGTGAAAGTGAATGCACTTAAATAGGAGTAGCAGAGTGGGTGGAGAGGAGACAAAGGATTTGCTGTAGGGGTTTAAAAGAGATGATCCCAAGTTCTGCAAATGAGTAGATAAGAAAGAAGGAAGTCAAGAGAAGAACTGGTTTTGTGAAGCTACTGGATTTTATTTTGGTGTGTTGAATTTTAGCTGTAGTGAGGAATTCAGGTGAAAATTCCAAGGGTGCAGCTGGAAGTGTCCTATTGGAGCTGGTGTACAATCTATGCTGCATGAAGGTCATAGGTAGTTGTGGCAGTAGATGTGCGTGAAAACCTCAATGTGAGGATGGAGGGGGAGGAGAGGACTGAGAACACAATGTTGGTGATGTCTGTGATGAAGAGGAATTCTTAGTTTCAAAGAGTGATTCTAGGAACTTAATCAGGAGTCATGAAAGGGGTGGAGTGGGATACAAACAAAACTTACAGGAGATTAGGGGCTTGGCAGTTCAAAGGGTTGCAGTGACCTTTTTCAGTGAGGGGATACAGAAAGTAGAAGTATAGAAATACATCAGCTGGGAACAATTTAAGAGTCCGCACCTAGAAGTAAAGCAAAAGTGCCAAGTGATGACATTGTCCAAAACAATAATCTGCTTGTGAGTGGCTTGAAGTGGCCTGGTGATAGAGGACTATGATAGAGTGTTTTTGTGACACAGTTTCTGTAAATGGAGCTGTTGAAGTCATCAGGGTTACTGGCAGGAGCTCGAATGGAGGAGAAAATTATGGGTTACACACTGAGTCTATTAGAAGCTTTTTATGGTCAACTAGAGAAAGTAAAAGTTATCAAAACAGTGAATACAGGGAGTGGCTAATTGTTGCTTAACAGTCTTAGAAATGTTAAAATATTTCAATGAGTATTGACCATGACATTTTACCTTAATAAGATTCAATTTTGTCATCTTTTATTTAGGATTAACCTATCTTTGGATCTGTTTACCTAAGAAGACTGTGAAGAGTTTAAAAATGGAACTTTAAATTAAATCATAATTATATGTTAATTTTGGCGTGTTTTGTTGGAATTGGGACTTTCATAGTTGAATAGAAAAACTACCTTCATTATAAATTCATAATTGAATAAAAAAATACCTTCATTATAAGTAAATTATGTATTTCCTTGCAAGTTAATACAAATTTTTGTTAAATATTATCATATACACACAAGTGTTATGCAAATCTTATTCAAGTGTGAATTAATATTTACTCAATATCTTTTTAAATTAATCTTATACATTAAATTTAAATTTTACTACAAATTTAAATTTAAATAGTAATATAATTGCAGGCATTTACAGTTGCCAGCTTTTCCCTTTTATTAATGAGTCTGCAACCACCACTTTATTCATCCTTCATTTAGATGTAAATGATTTAAATTAAACTTGGATTCCATTTAAATTGTTTTTGGCTTCCTTACTTTTTCTAAATTTCTCAATTGTTTTATCATAAAAATCTACAATTTACATAGTGATGATTATTTTGGGTGTTAAAACTAATGGTTATTTAAGCCATCTTTTCATCCTAAGGAGAATTAGAAAATCAGTGTAAATTCTAAATTGTAATATGGAGTATTTTAGGAAAATTTGGAGGCAAAGATCAGAGGAAACATTCTTCTCCTTTCCAAGGCCCTAATTATTAGATATGTTATTTTTTTCAGTCAATAAATGAGAGATTTAGTATTTTGAAAATAATTTAGAAATGTTTCTCAGTGGAGTCCCATTGTTTTCTACTCAGTATTAAGTAGTAATCAACTATTGTCTAAACCATTTTTTTTCTGCTTTTTGTTGATGCAGTCTCTCTCCCTAAATTGTATCAAAGGCCTAGGTAGAACTGAAAACTTAGGAGGAAAAGTCAAAAAGAGGTTTGTCCATGGTAAAAGCAAACAAAACAAAACAAAACAAAGAAACCTCACATGCATACTGAATTCTTTTACCACAAAAATTGAAGCACATGTGTAATAGATCTTTTTGGTTCTAGAGGCAGTACATTTCTCAACTATAAATATTGACCAGGCCCTTATGTTAGGTGACACAGAAGGTTGCCGACTTTGAGTGGGACCCAGTGCAGGATAGGGTTTTGCAGTAGGTCCAGCCTGGGGTATAAGCAGTCTTGCTGCTTGGGTCATATGGATTGGAAAGACCCTATGGTGTTGGAGATACCATTAATGGGAACGGATATAGTATGACTCTTACGGAAAGCCAACCACAGACCCCATTATGGAATTATAAATCAAAGCTATGCTGTCCACAGCATAAAATTAAATGCCTTTAGAGAGATGGTTTTGACATATTTGGGGGCTCTGGTGGAGACAAATTGCTTGGCCATGAGGCAAACAAACAAACAAAATACCAGCAGCAGACTACTATAAAGTGAAAATAGCACACCTAGGAAGGAAGCCTTCCCAGCAGGAGGTTCCGAAGTGGGACCAGACAACACAAGTAGGCTATGTGAGCAGGTAGTCCAATCCTCAGGTCACCCACATCAGTTATACTGGCTCCCCTCCTCTTGCTTGCACCTATGGCCGTATGAGAAGTCCCATATAATCAGATAAAAGAGGATGAAAAGTCTGAGCTTTGGTTTATGAATGGATTGGTTCAGTTGTGGTTTCAAACCAATAGAGATGGTGGCAATACTATGACCATGTTTCAGAGTGGCCTTGAAAGACATTGGAAAGGGACGGGGTGGAGTTGCAAGCCACACACCTGGTCATCCACTTTGTATGATAAGGGGAGTGTCTCAAGGTGAGAATCTTTGTGGATTCTTGGGCTGTAGCCAGTGGCCTCGCCATTTTATCTGGAGTCTGATAAGAAAGACAAATATTGGAGACAAAAAGGTAAGGTATAGAGTACAGGAATATGGATGGACATATGGGAAGGGAAAAAGTGCGAAGATTTTTGCGTCACATGCTAACACTCATGAGAAGAGACACTGAACAGCTAAGTAGACAGAATGATGACCAGTTGATGTTAGCTACCTGTCATCATTGGCTACCCAGGAACTTGATTGTCTGTTTTCAATTTCTTTAATTTCAGTTATTCTTTTTCCATATGCCTGCTTTGGGTTTATTTATTTATTTATTTGTTGATTCTTAAACTGGAGGCTTAGATTATTGGTTTGAGACTTTTCTTCTCTTCTAATGTATGCATTTAGTGCCCTCATTTTTCCCGTCAGCACTGCTTTAATTACGTCCCACGGATTTTGATATGTTGCATTTTTGTTTTTTATTTAATTGTAAATTTGCCTATTCCTTATGTTCTATCAGCTTAATCTTCACATATTTTGTATATTATTTGGTGCACACATATTTAGTTTTGCTATGTGTTCTTGGTAGATTGACCCCTTATCATTATATAATGTTCTTCTTTGTCTCTGGTAATTTTCTTTGCTCTTAAGTCTACTTGATAGGATCTTAATATAACTATTTCTGCTTTATTTTAATTAATACATCTTTTTCTACCTTGTGACTTTCAATTTGCCTGTATCATTCATTACATTTGAATGTTGCTTGTACACAGCATATAGTAGGCTCATGTTTTTAATCTACTCAGCCAATCTCTGTCTTTTAATTGATATACTTTTACCATTTGTATTTAATGTACTTATTGACATATGAGGGTTTAACTCTTCCATTTTATTTTAAAAATAACTTAAAAATGGGGGCGCCTGGGTGGCTCAGTCGTTAAGCGTCTGCCTTTGGCTCAGGTCATGATCTCAGGGTCCTGGGATTGAGCCCCACATCAGGCTCCCTGCTCAGCAAGGAGCCTGTTTCTCCCTCTCCCACTCTTCCTGCTTGTGTTCCCTCTCTTGCTCTCTCTCTGTGTCAAATAAACAAATAAATAAAGTCTTAAAAAGAAATTAAAAATATGGAGCAACTCAGCTTCGAGAGAAAAAAAATTAAAAAATGAATTCCATATTTACCTTAATTTATGCCATATCTGTTGAGGTTTATTTATTTGTGTAGATTCAACTTTCTCTCTGCTATCATTCTGATTGGAGAACTTCCTTTAGAATTTCTTGCAGTGCATATTTACTCTTATTTTTGTATTTAAAAAAAAAAAACCCAACTTTATTTTGTCTTTATTTTTGGAGCTTATTTTCCCTGTGTAGAACTCTGAGTTATACTTTTTCTTTTTAAGAATGTTAAGGATGACATTCCATTGTCTTCTAGCTTGCATAGTTTCTGATGAGAAGTCTGTTGTTATTTCTGTCTTTGTTCCTTTGTGAAGTTTCTTTTGTCTCTGGATGCCTTTAAGAATTTCCCTCTTTTTGCTCTTACGCAGTTTGAATAAGACATGTCTAAGTTTGTTTTTGTTTTTATCCCTGGTGTCTTTTGAACTTTTTGGATATTTGGTTTGGTGTCTTTTATTACTTATGGAAAAATTGCCATTATCTGTTCAAATATTTCTTCCATTTCATATTTTCTTTCTTCTCCTTTTGGCATTCCAGTTACACATATATTAGACATTTCATGTTGTCCTACAAATTGTGAATACTGTTCTATTCTTTCCATTCTTCTGTATCTTTGTGTTTCAGTTTGGGCAATTTTATTGATTTATCTTCAAGTTCATTAATTCTTTCCACCACTGTTTCAAGTCTACTGATGAGCCTTCAGAGGATATTCTTCATTTCTGTTTACTAGCATTAACATTTTTGTATTCTAGCATTTTTTGTTCCTAATATTTTCTCTTGATTCTTTCTTATACTTTTCATTTTTCTGATGAAATTTTTCATCTGGTCGTGCATGTTGTCAGTCTTTTCCACTAGAGATAGGGAAGAAAGACATGAACAGAACTTTATGCCTTTCCTGTAGTGCTGTGATTTTCCTATCCAAGTTCTACACCACGAAGGAGGCTTTCTTTAACTTTTTGCTCTGTCCACAATCTTTCTTGTGAGCACCTGGTAAAATATGTGGAGAAGACCTATAAATGGGTGAAAATTCTCATGTCTGTTGTTCCTGGGGATTCTATACTCTCATACTGCCTCAAATTCAGCTTTTAGCAATCCATTGAAATTTTAATTATTCTTAGCAACTTGTGCAGTGTCTGGTATCTATCCCAGGTAAAGCAAGTGCTGGTATGCCTGTATTTTCTTAGGTTTCAGGTGAGTTGGTTGCACTGTAACGTCAGCATTCTGATGGGTTAAAGAAAAATAGTGATTTTTACAGATATTTGGCTTTTTTTCTGAAATCTGAATATGGGAAGGGAAAAAGTGTGAAGATTTTTGTGTCACATGCTAACACTCATGAGAAGAGACATGAATGTCTTTTCTTTTTTCTTTTCTTTTTTCTTGTTAGGATGGGAGTGATGCTCTTTCCAGTTTTGTACATACTAAGCTGAATCTGGAAATCTGGGCCATTGACTATTTCTTGACTATTTTAATTTCATGTCATCATGAAATTTTGATCACCTTGTCTCTCCCTTGTCAAATTTATGGATCTCAAGAATAGAGATTTCATTAATCTTTGATTCATGACATTCTTATTGATCAGTGCATGGTCTGCTTTTAGTTATTTTAAATAATATAATAAGCAAATGTGAACCTACTCCCACAACAATATCTTGAAAATAAGTTACACATCACATTGTTCAGTACTTTTAACCCATCTTCCCTGCCTTTCCTATTCAAGATAACCATCTTACTGATCCTATGCATATGATTCCTTTACTTCTTTTACTTACTTACTACTTTATGTAGTTTTATTATAATCATATATCCCCTAAAACTTGGATTATAGATCTAGGTTTTTAATTTTCTAATGAGGACATGCTGCATATAATCTTTTTGGACTTTTAATATTACATTAATATTACTTTTTAGCACATTGCTAACATTCATGTATATTGTTGACTTTCACTGTGGTTTGTTTTATTCTATACTTTTTAAAAGTTAGGTAAAGTGTGGGAAAATATCCACAATTCTGGGAATAATACAATTTGAGCCTAGATTTTCCCACTTTGCCTTATTATAAACACATTGACCACTTGCTTAATCTGCTCAATTTTATTGATGATAAATGGTGATAATCCTAAATGAGTTCTCTGATTTCTATGCTTTCAGAAATCTGATTGTGTGTTAAGAAATACTTTATATTCCTAGAAAAGTTACAGAATGAAATCAAATTAGTCAATAAATCAAAGGACCTGATGCTGCCTCGGAAATATCATTTACCTTATTCTATACTTTCTAAGAATCTGAGTATGAGGGAGATTTTTTTATTTCTGGAAGTGCTTCAGTAGAATCTCAAATGGTGCCATTTAAATGTCAGTTGTCATGTTGCCCTTTCTATGCCACTAATGTGTCCTCATTGGGCCCTATTATTGCAGGAATCTGGTGAAGTTTAGATACATTTTTCAAACAACCTGAAATAGCCTAGTTGACTTTGGGTGACTATTAGTCCCAATATTTTAGTATATATGTTATGTAATTTTTTGTTTTCGTTTTAAACAATCACCCCTGAAATGGGATCTTCTGGATGTCAAGAGACAAGAGACCAGCTGAAAACTGAAATTGTCCGAACAAAAGGCAATGCCATGTAGTTAGCAAATGTGTACTACCTACTCCTGCCTGAAGGTGGGAGTCTTCAATTATATAACAGCCCAGGGCAGAGATTGTGGAGGAGCGGTGACATCTAGTCAGAAGTCTCCTGCCTTTGTGAGTCAGGTCCTAGTGGGATGTTCACTCATTCACTCAGTATTTATTTATATAATAGTTATTGATTACCTATGTTCCAGATTCTGTTCCAGGCTCTGGGGGAACAGATGTGAACAAAACATGCAAAAATCTCTGTCCTCAAGGTAAAATAGATAATAAAATAAATAAATAAATGCTAAAAAATAACTATGGAGAAAAATAAAGGAGATGAAGGTGTAGCAAGGGATGCATTATTAAGTAGAGAAGCAAAGTGAAGGCCTCACACAGAAAGTAATATATACGTAAAAACCTGAAGTAAGGAAGCCAGACATGCAGATATATTAGAAAAACCATAAGAACATTCTGCAGAGAGGTCAATGTCCTAAGCCTAAAGAGGGGGTAGGAGGATACAGGATAGTACTATAAATTTATTTTCTTTTTATTATGATTTTCCTAAAATTTTCTTTTCTCTAACATTTCTTTATTGTGAGACTACAGTATATAATACATACAACATATAAAATGTATGTCAATTAACTGCTTATGTTACCAGTAAGTCTTCTGATGAATAGTAGAGTATTAGTACAGTAGTTAAGTTTTGGGGGAGTCAAAAGTTATGCATAGATTTTTGACTGCTTGGGGAATCAGTGCCCCTAATCCCTGCATTGTCCAATGGTCAGCTATATGTATGTGTACCATACATGGAATATTATTCAATCTTAAGAAGGAAATATTGTCATTTATAGCAACATGATTGAACATGGAGGACATTATGCTAAGTGATTAAGCTGGCACAGAAAAACAAATACTGCATGATCTCATTTATATGTGAATTCTAAAGGAGTTGAACTCATAGAAGCAGAGAGTAGAATGATGGTGTCCAGGGGGAGAGGAGTGGGGGAAATGGAGAGATGCTGGTCAGAGGATACAAAGTTTGCAAAATGATGCAGTTTGCAGTTATGCAAAATGAATGTGTTCTGGAAATCTAATGTACAGCATGGTGACTATAGTTAATAATACCATACCATATATTTGAAATTTGGTGAGAGTAGATTTTTTTTTTTAAGATTTTATTTATTCATTTGAGAGAGAGAGAGAACACAAATGGAGGGGAGGGGCAGAGTAAGAGGGGAGAAGCAGGCTCCTTCCTGAGGAGCTCAATCCTGGGACCCTGGGATCACGACCTGAGCCGAAGGCAAATGCTTAACCGACTGAGATACCCAGGTACCTGAGAATAGATCTTAAATGTCTTCATCACACATGGAAAAAAGTGGTAACTATATGAGGTGATGGATCTTTTAGTTTGATTGTGGTGATTATTTCACAATGTATACACATATTAACACACTCTACACCTTAAATATTTACAATGCTTATAATATTTTAGTAAGGTTGGAAGACAAATAACAATAAATATTTACAGCCTGTTAATCCTTTCTGGTATGTCAGAGAGGAATAAAAAGAATTTTCCAAAGGTGTTCATAACATCCAGTAAACTTATATTCAGCTATTTGATTTCACCATGTTAGCTTACTTATCTCTTATAAATTACTATTTTTTAAAAAAAGCTTGTTTTTTTTAGAACTCAGTAGATTTTTTTTCTCTAGCAGAAAATTATTCATTTTTCCTTATTGATTTAAAAATAAATAATGTTTTGGGGGAGATGAGCAAAGAAGTGTTAAGAAAAGAATGAAAATCAGCCAAAAAATCATGCAGAAAAAACCTATAAACATTTTTATGTCTTTCAGCCTTTTTTATTGAAATATAATTCTACATGTAACATTGTGTAAGTTTAAGATATACAACATGTTAATTGGATACATTTATATATTGTGATATGATTGCCATTATAGCAATATTAGCACCTCTGTCACATTTTGTAATTATCTTTCTTTTTTTTTAATTTTTATTTTTAGAGAGGGAGGAGGGAGGGCTAAGGGAGAGGGAGAGAGAATCTTTTTTTTTTTTTTAGATATTATTTATCTATTTCAGAGACAGAGTGAGCATAAGCAGGGGGAGGGGCAGCGGGAGAGGGACAAGCAGTCACCTTGCCCTCTGGGGAGCCTGATGCAGGGCTCGGTCCCAGGCCCATGAAATCACAACCTACGTTGAAGTCAGATGCTTAACCAACTGAGCCACCCAGGTGTCCTGAAAGAGAATCTTAAGCAGGTTCCGTACCCAGCACAGAATTCCACACGGGGCTTGATCTCACAACCCTGAGATCATGACCTGAGCTGAAATCAAAAGCGTCAGATACTCGAAGTGCCTGGGTGACTCAGTGGGTTAAAGCCTCTGCCTTCAGCTCATGTCATGATCTCAGGGTCCTGGGATCAAGCCCCACATCAGGCTCTCTGATCAGCGGGGAGCCTGCTTCCTCCTCTCTCTCTGCCTGCCTCTCTGCCTAGTTGTGATCTCTCTCTCTGTCAAAAAAATAAATAAAATCTTTAAAAAAAAGAGAGAGTCAGATATTTAACTAACTAAACCACCCAGATGCCTCCACTGTTTCTCTTTTGTAGTTGGTTTTCAGTCTTTATATTTTCACATAGTCAAAATCATAATGTTTCTATAATTTTGATCCCTCTTTTTTTTTTTTTTTTTTTTAAAGATTTTATTTATTTGACAGAGAGAAACACAGCGAGAGAGGGAACACAAGCAGAGGGAATGGCAGTGGGAGAAGCAGGCTTCCTGCAGAGCAGAGAGCCCGATGCGGGGCTCGATCCCACAACTCTGGGATCTGACCTGGGCCGAAGGCAGATGCTTAACGACTGAGCCACCTAGGTGCCCCTTGATCCCTCTTTTTATTCAACATTATAAACATTTCCCATGTTGCCTAAAATTCTATGGCATTATTTTAATGACTGCATAATATTTCATCATATGACATGAATTAAAATTTACCCATCTACCCCCTGGTTGTTGATATTTAGGTTGGAAGAACTAAATCCCTACTCTCATTAAACCACAATTACGCAAATAATCATATAATTTTTAAGACTGATAGGTATTTCAACATAGAAAAACAGAGTCTTGTTCTTCAGGGAGTAAAAGGGGAGTAAAATATAGCCTGGGGTCTCAGGGGAGACTTCTCTGAGAAGATAATATTTAAGTGACTCTGAAGAATAATAGGAAATTAATTATAGGAATAGGAAAGAGCTACTCCCTGAAGAGGGAGTCATGGAGGAAACATGTGAAAAGTCTGGGTTGGGAAGGAGTGTGTTTGAGAGGTCAGGGAAGCTGGAGCATAGCTCTAAGGAGAAGGGTGGCAGGAGGTGAAGCCTGTGGAAGAGGCAGGGGACAAACCATAAAGAGCCTTTCAGACTAAGTTTGAGATTTTGGTCTTTATCTTTAAAAAGAAGCAGGAGGAGGGGGGGAGAAGAAGGAGGAGAAGAAGAAAATCATCTAAGGAATTCTAAGCAAGGAACTTAATTAACATTATTAGACTTTTCATTTTACAGAAATAGCTTGGGCTACTGTATAAAGAATAGCTTGGTGGGGAAGAAAACACAGTTGTGAGGAAAATTGTTAGATGGGGAGATAGAGTGGATTCAGGAGTCATGGAGAGAGAGGGGTGGGCTGATGTGAGAGATGTGTGGGAGGGAGAATAATCAGGTCTTGGTGATTAGATATGGGAGTGAGGAATAAGATGTCAAGAATTCCTCTCAGTTTTCTGGTTGGATAATGGATGGATGATGGCACAATTCACCAAGAGGCAAAGCAAGAGGAGGTGCATGTTTGAGGTGAGAGATCAGGAGTTCAGTTTGGGACATGCTGAGACTCAAGTGCCCTCGAACCATTGGAATGGATATGCCAAGGAAACAGTCGTATGTATGGGTCTGGAGTCCAGAACAAATCTCTGTGCTTGAGATATAAATTTATGAGTGTCGGTATATGAATGGTATTTGAAGTCACAGGTATGACTGTCAAGAAAGGGAGCCGGAGGACAGCCTAGGATAGAGCCTGTGGTGGGTGATGTGCTGTCCAGTTAGATCCCCTTACAGGATTGAAAGTCTTTTGCCTTTTGGGTATTGGCTGACAGCCTTAGCTATTAGCCCTCTCCAGGAATTGCCCTTGGCTGAAGAGAGCCACCTTCCCCAAGGTCTTTTCCTCTTGGAGAAGGGTGTCTGCCTGCAATTGAATTCAAGACAACTAAGAAAGTTCATCCTGGCTTCACAGGTACTTGTGAGATTGTGTGAAACTTTGTTGAGATTCTATCTCAGTTCAAGTTCTCCCTCTGGTCAATCCTGCTTTCTTCCCTTCCTTTCTTCAACCTGAGCATTCCTTAGTAAGTTTCCTGCATTCAAAGCTCTCAGAATCTGCTTTGGGGGAAACCTGTTCTACAACTGAAATTTTCCACTCAATTGTGACTCATTTTACAAAATAGACTTTTGTTGGAAAAGACAAATGAATGGATCATTTAACAGGAAAAAGTCCCCTGGAATGCATTTTAAAGACATATGCTTCTAGGCACAGTTTAAAACTTAAAAAAAGGCTTTATTCTTATCAACTTATTTCTAAGTGGATCCCCAGACTTAATTGAAAGGATTCTTCATAAGTCATCCTGCTTGAATTAAGCTGATGCCAATTTTCACCCCAGGGCTTGCCTCCTTTTTTAAGAAAGTCTTCTTTATCTGTTTCTAGCCAATCTGAGGGGAGATGTGGACTGGCCTTTCTATGATTGCCTTTTGGCCTCTTTATTGTCCGTTTTTTCTTTAAATCAAAAGTAAGCAATGCCCTCTACCCTTTTTAAGAAGAAAGAGAATCTCATGCTTTTCATAGCTTTCTGACTGCTGTTGTTTGAAATTTAAATATAGAGCTCCTAGCAATAGTATGAGCATACCTTCCTTTTATGCTGGCCTCTGGGAGATTCTTAGAATAGATTTCTAAAAGGCTTATATTCCTATCACATTCCTATATTCTTAAACTGACAACTTAAGAAGATTTATAATGAGACATTTAAAGTTCTTTCATCATCTCTTTCATTAGAGGTATATCTTATACATGGAAACAAAACAAAACATTAAATGCTAAGATGTAATGAAAACCTATCACAGAAACATCACAGATCCTTTGAAACTTATGTATGTAAAGTAATTATTTTCAGATAAAGTATTATTGAGCCCTTTGGGAAAAAACTCACACTGTATTCTAACTTTTCTCCCACTATAAATCCTGACAAGAGTGTTTCAGGAGATGGAAGTAAAATGGGAAAATGTTAAAGTAAAGTAAAGTGAAAGTAAAGACTTGGGTTTAATATCTGATAAATATGGGAGAAATTAGAGGCAGGAAAAGAAGGAGAAAAAAATGTGATGTGAAAAAATGTGTGCAAATCATCTCATTTTACACGCGAGGATATCAAAAGATTTTGTTTTATTCTTGAAGCTGGGAGATGAATGTTGATTCAAATATGTTCAGTTATTAAAAAATAACTGAAGACATAATTTTAAAGTACTATATCTGCCTTTCAAATTATTGGAGGAAAATTTATGTAAAAAACAATAAAGGAAATGAAGGAAATCACAAAGAAGAATAAACATTGTAACAAGTATAAGACGATATGTATCACCATAAGAGTTAATTTTAAGGAGTTAAATTCCCACATTAAAAAGGCTACATATAATGACCTCTGTAAAAAAGTCCAGTTATAAATGGCTGGAAAGAGCAAATACAATCATAGAAAAGAGTTTGCATTTGTATTTTAGATAGAGAGGAATTCATATCACAAAGCACTAAAAAGGACTCATAGCTCATTTTATATCCATAAAAGCAAAATTCACAAGATGTGACATTGTGGCACTATATGTCAAATAACATAGCTTTAATGCAAGGAGAAATATCACAACAGGAATAGAAAATAGCAACACCTATCTTTCATTTCTTTTTTTTAAGATTTATTTATTTTAGGGAGAGAGAGCGAGTGAGGGGAAGGGGGAAAGGGAGAGAAATCTAAAGCAGACTCCCTGCTGAGTGCGGTGCCCCACACAGGGCTTGACCCCATGACCCTGAGATCATGACCTGAGCTGAAACCAAGAGTCAGATGCCTAACTGACTAAGCCACCCAGGCACCCCTATCTTCCATTTGTTGGCAGATCAAGCAAGTGAAAATCAGTTAGGGTATAGAAGATTTAAATATCTTATGAAACAGATTTGACTTAATAGTTATGTATAAAAATAATATGTCTTTAGGGGAGCCTGGGTGGCTCAGTGGGTTAAAGCCTCTGCCTTAGGCTCAGGTCATGATCTCAGCGACCTGGGATCGAGCCCCACATCGAGCTCTCTGCTCGGCGGGGAGCCTGCTTCTCCCTCTCTCTCTCCTGCCTCTCTGCCTGCTTGTGATCTTTCTCTCTGTCAAATAAATAAATAAAATCTTTGAAAAAAAAAAAGATACGAATTACTAATGATCAAAAGCATGTAGAATTAAAACAAAACTATTTTACTGAATGTCAGTGTATTTTACTGCAAGTCAATGAAACAAATCTTCAGTTATAAGATATTTGAAGATTAATAATGAAAGAGCTGCAGTAATCAGAGGTAAATTAAAATAATAGCATTAATTTCCCATTTTCAAACAGGAAGAAAGCAAATCAATAAACTAGATATTTGTTCCAGGAAGTTCAAAAGAGAAAAATGAGATATATTTAAGGAAATCAGGAAAAGGAAAACATTTTAAAAATATAAGTTAGGAAAATAAAAACAATTGATTAGCATAGGAGCTAGGTCTAAAAAATGTGTATCTAATAATTGAAAAACATGAGTAAATAATAGTTTTGCACTTACAAGTGTTGTTCTAAGCACTTTGCATATATTAACTTCTTATAATGACCTTATGCGGTAAGTATTAGTAGTATCCTGATTTATAATGAGGAAACTGAGGCACAGAAAAGTTAAGTAACTTATCCAAGACCAGAAACGTGGCAAGTGGCAAGACTGGGATTTGATCCCAGATAGTCTGGCTCTTAAGACTGTGTCCTTAATTTCCATAGTTTACACACAATTATTAAGAGAAATGTTTACAAACTCATAGAAACAATAAATACCAATTAAAACATTTATAAGTGAAAAAATGCCTATGACATTTATGCTAAAAACATGGGTGTTTTAAAAATATTTTTATAAGTAACTTATGATGCAAACCATCTAGAATTGTCAGATAATGTTCAAAAGAATAATTATTTCTTTGTTTCATCCAGGACAATTCCAATACACTGTCTTAAGGGTATATTAGTAGGTTAAGGGTGAAGTTGATGGAGTTTAAACTCTTCAGCACGTTATGGTATTTAGATAGCTGTTGTTTTGAGTGACCAACATTCCTTCTCACTTTTTGGAAATGCTCCCTTCCTTTCTTCCAGGAAGTCCTTTTGTCCACTCCAACCACGTTGTTTGAATGGAAGTTGTCATCTTTTTCACTGTTGGAAAGAAGTGGGCACTGGAGTCTACTAGGACCCATCAGAGCTCTTCTTTGGGAATTTTGACCCTAGGACCTGAGAGGGCAAGTCTCAAATTCTTGTTTCATATGATAGAGAAGCTTGTTTTAGCAATACTTCTAAACTGAGAACAATTAAAATTTTGGCTAAAATAGAACACAGCTATTTGAAACAATGAGATACTACTCTACAGTTTTGAACTGGTTAAAATCCAAAACACTGGCAACACTAAATGCTAGTCAAGTTGTGGAGCAACAGGAACTCTCATTCATTACTACTGGAGCTGCAAAATAATACAAATACTTTGGAAGAACTTGGCTGTTTTTTACAAAACTGACCATACGCTTTTCTATGCTCTAACATTTCCTTTCTTTGGTATTTACCCAAATGAGTTGAAAACCTGTTTACATAAAAACCTGCACACATATTTAAAGTGGCCTTATTCATAATTGCTAAAACCTGAAAGCAATCAAGATGTCTTTCACTGGGTGAATGGATAAGCAAATTGTGGTATATCCAAACAATGGAATACTATTCGGTGGAAAAACTAATGTGCTGTGAAGTCATGAGAAGACATGGAGGACACTCAAATGCATCCTGCTAAGTGAAAGGAGCCTGTCTGAAAAGGTCACATAATGTCTGATCCCAACTATATGACATTCTGAAAAAGGCAAATTTATAGTCAGTGGTTGCCAGGGTTTAGAGGAAAGGAGGGAGGGATAAATAGGTAGAGCACAAGGGATTTTTAGGACTGTGAAACTCTTCTGTATGATACTGTAATGATGAATGTATTCGATACCTGTAATGGTGGATACATTATACATTTGCCCAAACGCACAGAGTGTACAATACAAAGTATACCCTAATGTAAACTGTGGATTTTAGTTAATAATAAGGCATCATTAGTGGCTCCTAAATTGTAATAAATGTTTCACACTATTGTCAAATGTTAATAACAGGAGAGACTGTGTATTTGCACAGGATGGGTGGTGGCAAGTATATGGGAACTCTGCACTTTCCACTCAATTTTTCTGTAAACCTGAAACTGCTTTAGAAAATAAATTTTGTTAATTAAAAATAAAACCAACGAAACTGCTGTTTGAGGAGAGGGACTAGTGAAGCAAAGACTTGGAGAGCTAAGGTTCTAGAGAGAAATTAGTAATGGGTTGGGGCAAACACCAAATTCTCACTGCTTTCCCCCTTCACCCTGCCAATTCTAAATGACATGCTTAGAAGCTTAGCAGAAAGCAATGGCGTAGAGCTTTCATCGGCCTTTTGGAGTTGGGGAGACAAACTTTGGAGTTCTTTGCTACCAAAAAATCCAGAACTAGAAGGGACAAGAATGTAGATAAAGGGGAACTGCTAGGAAGAGGGCCCAACCTTTTCTACCACATTTTCCCTCCAGATGTTTTCTGATTTTTAATCTGAACTTGGAGGTGATGATGATTTTCAAATAGAAAATGGATATGAAGAGCTTAAGGAACCTCTGAAGCCTCATGGTGCCACAGAGAAACAATTGGAGTTCAGTGTCTGCCATGGCAGAAGGGTCCTGACTGATACCATAGGTTTTCATCTGAGACCCCACAAGGGGTTGTTTGAACCAAAAATACACCAGATCTTATAAGAACTGAAACCTGGCCTCTAATTACCTCAATCCCTAATTAGATAAAAATGAATTTCCCTCTATTTAACTACCTGTCTGAATAAAATTAAATTATGTTTTTAGGAAGATAATAGAATCTAGAGCCTCTATAATTTTTTTCATACATAGCACAAAATAATCAATAAAAAATTAACAGATATATCAGAGTCAACTAAGGGAGAAGAAAAAGGTAATAGACCCAGATCCATATGTGATCTGGATGCTAGAATTATCAAACATGGACTTTAAAATATTTATAAACAATATCATTAAGAAAGGTGACAAAATGCAAAATGTCACCAAAGACCTGAAATCTATGAGAAGAACTATAAAGATGATCTCTATATAGCTAAAACTAACTAATTGACAATTTATCAGTAAATTGTACAAGTTTAAAAAAAACACAAAAATTGGATGAGCAGATTAAAGAACTGAAAGGTAGTTCAAAGAGAAAATATATAGATTAAAGAATGAAGAGGAAAAAGAAAAACAGATGGGCAATACAGAAAAGGCTATAAAGGATATTGGAAAAAGGTCTAACATACATGTAATCAGCATCTCAGAAAATAAGAAGAGAAAAAACAGGACCAATACATACCTGAAGGGGTAAAGTAAAAGGAAATCCATAAGAAAATGAATAAAACCAGAAGCTGTTTCTTAAAAAGATTAATAAAATTAAGAAGCTTCTGATCAGGCTAACTGAAAAAAAAGAGGGAGGACACAAATTACTAATATCAGAAATGAAAGCGGAGACATCGCTACAATTCCATATACATTAAAAGATTAATAAAGGAGTGCTATGGACAGCTTTATGCCCACACATTTAATAATGTAGTTAGAATGGGCCAGTTCCATAAAAGACACACTGTGCCAAAATTCACAGAAAAGGAAATAGACAATAAATCTGAATTTATTTTGAATCTGAATGAATCTATATCTCTGAATAAATCTATATCTCTTAAATAATTGGAATAAATCTATATTTAGAAATCACCAAATGTTGGCAAGGATATGGAGTAACAAGAACTCTCATTTCTCCTGGGAATGCACAATGGTACAGATACTTTGGAAGATAGTTTGGCAGTTTCCTACAAAACTAAACATACTCTTACCATATGATCCAGGAATTGTGCTCCTTGGTTTTTACCTAAAGGAGAAAAAAACTTATATCCACACAAAAACCTGCACACAAATGTTTACAGCATCTACATGCATAATTGGCAAAATGTGGAGGTGACCACAATGTCCTTTAGTAGGTGGGTGAATAAACTGTGGTACACCCAGACAATGGAAACTTACTCAGTGCTAAAAAAAAAAAAAAAAAAAAAAAAAAAGATGATCTAGCAGAACATGAAAAGAGATAGCCTATAAATGCATTTTACCATGTGAAAGAACCAATCTGAAAAGGCAACTTACTGTGTAATTCCAACTATGTGACATTTCAGAAAGGCAGAACTATGGAGACAGTCAAAAGACCAGTAGTTGCTAAGGATTAGGGAAGAGGGTGCAATAAATAAGTGGAGCACACAGGATTTTTAGGGCAGTGAGACTAATGGTGGATACATGTCATTACACAATCCAATGTCATTACATTTGGATTTGTCCAAATCCATAGAATGTACAACACCAAGAGTGAGCTCTTATGTAAACTATCAACTCAGGATGATAATGCTGTTTGGATTTAAGCCTGTGATTTCATTATGTTTTCTGCTTGTTTCCTTTGTTTTTGTTGTTGTTCCTGTTTTTTCTTTCCTGCCTTTTTTAGGTTATTTGATTTTTTTTTTTAGTATTCCATTTATATTTCTTTGTTGCAGCTTTGACCTTATCTTTGAACATTTTTGGTTATTCTGGGGATTAAAATAGACATAGCTAACTTTTCACTGTTGAGTGGAAATCAATACTTTACCACTTCGAGTATAGAAATATTACCACTGTATGGTCCCTTTATCCTCTCCTCTTCGTGTTGTAGTTATCCTATACATCACATCTACACACATGGAAAACCTCCTAAAATGTCCTATTTTGTTTTCAACTGTCAAGCATATTTCCCAGAACTCAACAGGAGAATAAGTCTATTATATTAAGCACCTCTCAATACCATTCTCCCATAATGGGCTTTGTCACATCACTCCAACACCCTGTTTCTTCCTGCAGCCTCTTTCCTGGCCTCACATACTAGGAAGCCTGGATTCCCCGTTGCCATGACACAGGCACTTCTCCTGGACCTTTTATTAAACTATTAGGACCTCTGGCTTGGAGTTATCAAAGGTGTGAATCCTATGAAACAATCATAAGCTGTGTCAAAGGGCCTTTTTTTTTCCTTTGGAGGCAGCAATAATTGGATCAGACACAAGTGTCCACAAGTGACTCTGTGTGGGTGTCTACATTGTGTTGTCCTTAGACGATGCTTGCACCTGAAAATCATTCTGGTCTTTGGAAAGTAGACAGTGAGAAACCAGCGTTAGAGTAACTTCCTCTCATATATATGCAAACTTCTATTAATTAGTACCTTGTGCAGCTTTGATTATGTTATAGACTTTACTGTCTCAGAAACATCTCTCTTTGCACACACACACACACACACACATGCATAGATGCACACACATCCATTTCATTCCTGAACAATACAGATAACATGCATGTTTTCTCTTGGCCTTTTAGGTTGTAGAGTGTATGCTTATCATGTGAGCACTAATTAAGGTGATAAGACCATTTATTGTGGGAACCAGGATATTTTCAAAAGTGAAAGGGGATGCTATTACTAATGCCAAGACCACTGGACCTCATGATGTGTATCATAAACAGCACTGCAGCTGGGGTAAGTGCCCAACAGTGATTTGAACCACAGTGAGGAGAAACCTGTGGCAATAGTCTTAATCTCAGAGGATTCTAAGAGCTTGAGAGCAATCCCCAGAGATGAAATAATTCAGCCATTCAGAACCTTGTCCCTGAGCTAAAAGAGGTTTCCCTGAGCACAGTCTCATCTTACTCACAACCACCCTGCAAGGGAGGTGTTAGTATTCCCACATCATAGATAAAGAAATGGAGGCTTGCAGAGGAAATACAAAATGTCCAAGATCTCCACAGTCAGAATAGAGCTGATACTAGGACTTCACCTTCCCTGATTCCAGACACCAACCCGAAAGCTATACGAAGTTGTGGACTGCATGCAAACATCAGTGACCATGGATCAGGGCTCAAGTTCCAGCTCCTGGTGCTCTACCAGCTGTGCAACCTTAGCTGACCTGTGTGATTACAGTGGCATTGTGAGAATAGTAGCCTTTCACAAGCAGTGCTTGCCAGGTGCCCTGCTCTGAGCTGCTTTCCTGTTGTTACCACATTTCCACCTCACGCTAACCCCATCACGTTTTGAAAATGAGAGAAATGGTTTGAAAGAGCCTGGAAAAGTGCCCACTGTGTGGGAAATAATAAATATAAGTTTCCCTTCACTCCTTACTACAGGTCAGAGCACAGTGCAGGTCTTGAACCATTTTGGGTTTCACAATATTGCTCTGGGAGATTTAAAAAAGTGATCCCCTCTCCTAATGAATATGTCTCCTTCTGTTTTTCTAAAGGCTCAACAAGGGTTGCTTACTATACGGTTATTATTATTATTATGGGCAGAATCCCTCCCACTTTCTTGAAACCATTTTGTCCCAAGTCCTGGTTGTGGCCATGCATGAGAAACAGCAGGTGGTGCCAGATGACAGATGGTGTGGGAGCCCGTTCCCCGGTGGGAGGGGGCGCGAGCGAGGGAGCAGGCAGGCGGCTGCCAGGAGCTCTTCCCCTCTCGCTCGCGCCTCGCTCTCAGAAACTCCCAATCCAGACACAGGCGAGGCGCTGTCCTTTCAGCACCACAAGCTCGGGCTGAGGAGGGAGGACTCCTGGCCGTCCTCCTCCTCTTCAAATTGGCTTGAATCTGCTCTGACCCCCCAAGAGTGCATCACAGTAAGTAGGCATTTGTTTTTGTTATAACCAATCCTCCATATCCTCCGACCCTTTACCATCCCTTTCATCTTCACAACAATCCTATTTTGTCTAATAATGTTCCATCAGCAAGATTGACAAGAGAAATTCAGTTGTCTGGGCTTCCAGGGGTGGGGTGGGAGCACCGTTTGACTTCCAAGGGAGCTTGAGAGAAATAAATGTGATTTGTTTATTTAGTTGGCAATCTTGCAATATGGGGGTTGCTAACTTTCCATGGAAGCAAAAAAAAAAAAAAAAAAAAAAAAAATGGCCCTTCGCTATTGAGGAAATGGAGGCATTCCATGGCTGAATAACAGGATCGTGTTCAAGCCAGCCTTTTTTTTTTTTATTTGTTTTAGGAAATTGTATCTCCTGTACAACCTACGTATCATATGAAAGGGTACAGTACACATAGAGACACTGAATGTATTTATTGTGGTTGAGGGAGATTGCTGAAGAAAGACCAACATAATAAAAAAGCAAGGTGGTAAGGTGTGGTGGGAAGGTGAAATTTATCATACTGCAGGGTGACCCAGAATAATAGGATTTAATTTTGCAGTAAGAATAAGCTTTTCATTGAGATTATATGACTGTATTAGCTCTAGTGCCTTGGATTTTTTTCTAAAGCTTGATGTTATTTGTATAAGTCTGGCATTTCCTTGAGTTTTCCCATATTTGAGGGCTGTTGAACCCCATGGGCAGGTGGCACATTTTGATGATTAAAGAAGTTTTGCTGGATAATGAGAATCATGTCATGAAATCTAGCAGAAGATATATGACTGATCTCTACACTGAAAGCCGAGGGGACCCATTGAGGACACTGCTGTTTTCTCTGTTGTCAGCCAGCCCTCTCTTCCCCTGCTTCACCTCCCCCTGTAACTAGAACCCCACTGCTTGCCTTAGGTCTGGGAAGAAAGGCGTAAGGATGGTGAAGCTGAACAGTAACCCCAGTGAGAAGGGAACCAAGCCGCCTTCGGTTGAGGATGGCTTCCAGACCGTCCCTCTCATCACTCCCTTGGAGGTTAACCACTTACAGCTGCCTGCTCCGGAAAAGGTAAAGCAGTTGCTCCTCTCCCCATCAGTCCCTCATGCTCCCCCCATCTCAGGAAATAAAGCAGCAAAAAATTCCACCTCTCCAAACCCTTTCATTCCCTCAGCCAAATATGTCCCCTTCTTGTAAAATGTAGTCATTCCTTTCAGAGACATGACATCTCTTGTGTTATTTCAGGTTTATGGTAAGTGTTGACTCATTTTTTGTTCACATATACAAACGTGGGCAAGAAAATTAATCTTTCTTTTTTGAAGTTTTATCATCGCTTATGAATACTAATAAGCTTGTGGATGGTGACAGAGAAAATTGTCTTGATTATCGGGGGGAGGTGTCTCAAAAATTCACTGGTATAGATTTGAGGATAGAGAATTGGATACAGTCCAACAAGCGTTTAGTTTGCACTTGCTAAGGACCCATCCCTGTGCTACAAGTTGGTTATGAAAAGGCAAATTACAAAATCCCTCCCTAGTGCAATGCTTAATATAATGCATCAGGGTAAATGCTATACCTGAGAATTTCACAGGCTATGAGAGCACAGGGGTGGAAACAATTAAACTCTCTTGGGATGGGAGGGGACTGGAAGGACAGGTTAGGTAAACTGCAGAGGAGAACATTTGAATTTGGCTTGTAAAGGTGAGTAAAAACCTTCCAGATAGACCATAGGAGGAAAAGACATTTAAGACATATGCAAAGCCTGGAGAGCTTTTGAGACACAGCATGACTAGTGTAGAGCGTCTTTGGGGAGGCGTGGCTGGAAATGAATGAGTGGCTGATGGCACATCTCCTGACATGGGAGTAGTCCATGAAGAATGGAGGTGGGCATGATACAAAGGTGGGCACTGATACAAAAGTTATCCCATGGACAGAGCTGCGAGAAACATTACTGTTTAAGATCCAGTTGAGAGAACTTGGGTTTTTATAATGTGAGCTTTTGCAACTGTAAGAGATAGATTTGGAGGTCAATGATGGAGTTCCCTGGCTGAAGAGCAAACAATGGATCATTCCATCTGTTTGATTTTCTCATTGGCATCTCCAGGAGGGCATTGTGTGTCTTAACCAATTGGCTCTATCCAATGAACAGAAGAGGAGCCAAAGCTAGATAAAGGGCCTGGCTGATTGGCTGGGGGTTGAGTCATCTGTTTTGAAAGTGCAGAGGCTGTCAATATGCGAATGTGCATGGGGGTGGCGGAAATAAAGAATCCTCGAGCCATCCTGTGAGACTGATAAGGCTTTTAAAAATAAAATGTGAACAGGCACTTAACCCTAAAGAAATGTGAAAGGACAGTATTAATTAGGTATCTGCTACGTGGATAGCAGAGGCTCTCAGCTTTTGGCTGCATATTAGAATCACCTGGGGGAGGCTCTGAAAATCTTGATATCTAAGCTACATCCCAGAACAATTTTATCAGAAGCTCTGGGGGCGAGACCCAGGCATCATAGTTATTAAATTTCCCCCGGTGACTCATGCATGCAGCCAAAGTCGAGAACCACCGCCCTGATGCACATTTTCCCATGGGAGTCAGGGATCATGCACTCAAATTTATAGGTGAAAAGGTGAAGGGTCAGAGAAATTTGATTGGTTATCCCAGCTTACAGAAGGAGTATGTGGCAATCCTGGAATTGGAACCCAGAAATAATGGAAATTGGAGAGGAGCAAGGGGATATTTTCTTGAGGTCTTGTGAGTATTCAGGAAGATTCTTTACCCTTCTGCCAACAGCTACAGCCTGGAAGGTCTGCATGTCCCTAAAAAGTGTGCGAGGAAGAGGGATTATGGTGAGATCAGCCCTCCCACCATCCCTAGACACACGGCAAGTCATCTCATACCATGGCCTCTGTCTCCCCTCACGCCCCCAATTCCACCTTTTTGCCTTCAAGGGCTTCCTTCTCTTCCTTAGAGAGGGAAAGGCAGAGTAACCATGGAGGGCTTAGTCCAGATGAACCGAAAGTGTGTCCCAAAGCCTGAAAGACAAACACTGGGGACCTGCACGCAGGGAAAGGGAAAACAGTGTATCCCAAAAGATGCAAATCCCTACAGGGGCACATCCCCACAGGGGCACATTACAGAGTCTTTCCGATGTTCATGACCAAGTCTTCCTACCAGGCACCTCCATTTCCTCTTTTGTGAAGGGGGGATCACCCTTACAATGGTCAAAACAAAGTTAGATACAGCCTCATATGTCAAGAGCCTGGCACAAAAGTAACTATAAAAGAATAATAATGATCATTTTCAAGTGCTTCCTACATACTAGATTCTGTTCTAAGCCAAATGTATGTGCATGTACATACCCCAAAGCGTGCACAAACACACACACACACACACACACACTTTTCTTTCACCCTGTCAGTAGTTAATAGGACCCAATAAAGGAATTGCAATTTTAATCCAGTTTTTGAGGATGACAAAGCTCAAACATGGAGTGGTAAAGTAACTTCCCAAAGCACATAGTAAGCATCCTGGCGATGTCTAGAGAACCCAGAACCCAGGCAACGTTGTTCCAGAAACTTCCACTTCAGCAGGAACAAGGAGCCAGCTGGCCTGGGAGTCTACAGACTTGGGCTTAGCTCAAACTCAGTTGCCAACCCACAGTGTGACTCGTGTAACTTGTTTTTCCTCCCTCAGGCCCCTGTCTACTCTTCTCTGAGTGGGAAACTATAGTAGCGGTTCTCTGTGCTAGTATTTTGATTTTCTAATGTTTACAAGAGTAGACAAATTTCCCCCTGACATTAGAACAGATGTGTTAGAAGTGAATTCCACTCAAGAAGCCAAGCGGGTCCTCCAGATGTTTAGCACAGACTCTGCAGCTACCTCTCTAGCAGGGTTCACATCTCTGCCCCACCTTTTACTATTTTACCTTGGCTGATGACTTGAAGCAAATTTCCTAAACTGCCTCAGCCTCCTTGTTGTGAAGTGGGGATGATAATATTGAGACGCAGGTCACAGGACTGTAGGGGGAGTGCTGCGAGTCCTGTCACACTTCTTGGGTAGGTTCCAATCAGATGGTGAGTGTTTGAAGCCGAAAAGTTCATCAGAAAGAAGTATATTTGACCCCATTGTTAAATCACGTGGGTGTTTTGTTTTGTTTTTTTTTAATGTAAAATACAGACTGTGCTTGGTGTGTGATACTGATAATCATCTTGGATTTGCTCACTAAATGCACTTTAGTATAGAGTCTGTGAGTTTTGGGGGAGGGGAAGCTTTCAGAGGCCAAATGGATAAATGAGCATGTCTAAAGCCCTTGCGCTGGGCTGGGAATGGACCACACAAGGCATTCGTATCTGTTGTTTCAGTTAATCTTCCCAATGGCACTGTGAGGGGCATTTTCATGCACCCATTTCACTGATGGGGAAATTGAGGCTCACATCAATGGAGTGGCTTGCCCAAGTACACCTGAAACCCCAATTTCCCCCTCTGCACTGTGCTGCCCTCAATAACAAGAAGCCTCCCACCTCCAAGAGTGCTTCCTCCAACTCTACACCCCTCATCCAGGGCCACATTCTCCCTTAGTTTTCCCAGACCAACTGGTGGGGGCTGGGTGTGAGCCTCCAGAGAGAACATCCCAACCTCCAATGCTCCCTCCTTGCAATCCTGGAAGGATTGGTGCCTGCCTCAGGAGAGAGATGGGCTAGCTTCCCACCTTGTCTAGCACTCTAATCAAATCCTCCACACCACACAGTGCCAAGGTTGAGAAACCCTGCCTTAGAGGTTTCCACACCTTCCAGCGTGGTTCATGCTTCCTCCTCCTTGCACCTGCCATTCCCTGTGCCCAAAATGTCCTTGTCACCCCTTGCCCATCTGCTGAGTCAGTACTTATCTTCTTAAACCCATCTCAGAAGGCAGCTTTCCTGGGCGCCTTCCCTAGCCACCCATAATTATAGCTATGGTTTTACTTATCACCATGGAGGGTATCTACTCACTCACTCACTCACTCACTCACCCAGCACAACTTGTGGGGCATCTTCTATGGGCCAGGCACTGTGCCAGGCTATGCCTATCCAGCCATAAAAAGCCAGGCCTGGCCACTGCTCTCATGGCCCAGTCCAGTGGGGAAGAGGGACTTCGAAAAGGCCATCGTACAAACAGACGCACAGACACAAGCTGAAAGAAGGGCTATTAGGGAAAGAATACAGAGCTGTGATATGAGAGAGGATAAGACTCAAGAGACCTAACTGTGATGGAGGCTAGTCAGAGAGGTCCTCCTGAGGAAGAAGCCCTGCCTGAGGCCTGGAGGTTGGAGATCAAGGGAATAGGGGCCGAGGGTCTAGTATGTGGCCAAGCATTGAGGGAGTTGGAGGAATAGGCAGGAAAATAGGTGGGCTGAGCACACTGAGTGAGGGGAGAGATTTGGGAGATGAGGGAGGTGGGTACCAGTTCATGGGGGGCTCAGTGTACTTTTTTTTTGGAGGGGTTTAAAGCAGGAGAGTAACGGGACCAGATTTCTATTTAAGGAAGATTCCTGTGACTGCTGTGGGCCACCCTAGGATGATGGACTCATGCTGGGTCTCCTCTTCCTCATTCTTCCTAAGGTTTCCCCCTGGCAGCACCAGAGTAGTTACCCCAATACAGAGGTGACTGGTTCCCTGCAGCATGCCCATCATGAGTGGCAGAAGTAGAGAAAAGAGTGGAAGGCAGGAGGTCAGCTAGAAAGCCACTGCCATGTTCATGAAGGAAGGCGGGGGGGACTAGGGCAGTGGCAGTGGGAATGAGGAGGTCGTGGATTTAGGCTGACTTGGTGTCTGGTTGGCACTGAAGAGATTTGCCCACTAGGCCTGAGGGCCTTGGCTCGGCCTCATTGTGCATCCTGGCATGCAACGGGCAGTGGGAAGTGCTGGCTGAGCGAGGCCCCCTGTGCCTTGCGTAGCCTAAAGTGAGGCGTGGTTTCTCCTCTGGGACATGCCCATGGGGTGTGTCCAAGGGAGCACAGTTAACCTGGATATCCCCACAACCCATCTGTGAGGTTGCAACCATTATCGCAGAGACAGACTCAGAGAGGTGAAGTGCTGTCCTAGGACACCCAAAAGAACACAGTGCAGCCCAGATCTGCACACAGGTGTACTGGGGGATGCCAAGTTATGGGCGGTAGGTCTGCAGAAAGCAAGCCACAAACGGGCACAACCCTACCTTGGCAAAGCCCCAGATGAATCACGTATTTGGCAAGCCAGCAATCAAGCCCTGGGCAAATATTCCTTTCCTTTCTACTGATTCCTAAGTCTTTGCATGTCCTGGATGAGGTTGGTTTACTGGCTTGTGGGAGGAAAAGAATGCAGATGTTTGGAGATCGAGCAATGAGGTTTGATACACTTTGTATTTTGGATGGTAAACCACATGTGCTTTGCCATCCTGAAGGCCTGGGTTCAGATCTCAGCTAAGCTATTTCCTTACTGTGTGGCTTTAGGCAAGTCATTTAGCATCTCTGGGCACTTTTTTTGGTTTGTTTTTTTACAACTATAAAATGAGCATAATATCTACATGCCAGGGTTATTGTGAGGAAAAAGCATGAAAATTGTTTAATGGCACACAAATGGTGCTTTACTGATAGAGTTTTCTATCTTTCACCAGATATCCAGAATATGTGTCCTGAAGTTCACATTTTCAAAAGATGACTGTAAAAATGAAACCTGCTATGAATGAGGTTTCCAAGGTGAAGATACAGGGTATCCAACAGGGTGGACCTGGACGGATGTGGCCAACGGAGAAGCCTCAAGCCTCTCCTGCCGCTGAGTCCTGGGTGCCTTCTTGGGTTTTCTTGTGGCTTTATCAGAGTGTTCCCTTTCTCCCTGAAGCACAGGATCAGAGAACCATCAGCCATTCCCTAGGGAGCAGCAGAAATGCACATCTCTGCACATTTGAGGTTCACAAATGTGAACCCTCATTCTACTCTTTAGAGACTCTCAAAAGATGGATTATAAATCACCATGAATTGGAGCAAAGGCTCCGACCAGGCAATTCCAGCAAATAGATATAAAAATGACTACGAAGCATATTTAAAATTCTTTATAGTTTTAGAAATATAATTTTAAACAAAATATAGCTTTTTACCTATTAGATTGGCAAAAAACCCCACCTGAAAACCAAAAAACAAAACAAAAAAAACCCCAACCCCACAGCATTTGATAATGCTCAGTGTTGTTAGCACTGAGGCAAAGCAGATCTCAATACACTCTTGTCAGTTATATAATTTGGTGCAATGGTTTGCAGAGGGTGTTTTGACATTGTTTATGAAATTTAAACTGTCTGTACCATTCGACTGGGAAGTTACCTTATGGGGTATATTCTTTCAAGTACGCAAAGGCTTATGTATAAAAAGAAAACCTGTGAACAACTGGAATGTTCCATGCGACTGGGCCGGTTAAATGAACCCTAGTGCATGGGTATGGAATACTAAGTGGTTGCTAGGAGAACGAGGCATTCTTGCTTGTGCTAATGTGGGAGGAGCCACAGACACAGCGGCTTGAAACAGCTCTAAAGAACATGGCACGGAGTCATTCCATTTGGGGAAACACATCTGTGTGTATGTTTTGTTCTTGCCATTCATAAAACAATTTTGGACAGACGCACAAGAAACCATTAAATGTTGAGGGAGTAGGGATAGGGGTTGGAGGGTGGACTGTTCGAAGACTTTCATTCCATGTTTTTCATACTTTATTTTTATCATGAGCACGTATCAAATGTTCTACTGTTAAAAAAAATCACCCCTCATTCTCACAGATGGTGAGACAGTCTTGCAGCACGGAAGTGACTTGCTCACACTCACACACGGAGCAAGCTGGTGTCCCTGCATGTAAAGGAAGGCATTATAGCAGTGCACTTTGAATTAGAACACTAACTCTACCACCTACTTGCTGTGTGACCCGGAGCAGGTTTATTAACCACCCTGTTCCTCTGTTTCCTCGATGCTAAAATGGGGACAATAATCTCTTCCTGTAAGAACTGTTTTAGGGTTGAAATGAGAAAATGCATGTTGAGTGTTCACCCCAGTGTCCAGCGCAGAGTAGATGCTAGAGCAAAGCTGTCGTTGTTACTGTTGTTGCTTATTACCATTCTCATCAGTGTGGTCCTAGAATCAGGATCACTGTGCTGAGCACGGGGCTGGCCCCAGGCCTCGAGGCTCACTAAGCAGTGTAGTGGGCTGAGCCTCTGGACCACAGAGGACAGGCCCAGAGGCAGATCTGCAGATCTCTACTATAAAGATGCCAGCCCAGGCGGCAAGCTTCCTCTCACAGCAGGAGCTGGAGCCCTCCCCGTGCCCCCAACCCCGGAGAGGACCATATGGAGAGTTCCTCATCTCCCTGGGTGCCATGCACTGCCATGGGGTTGGACAATCATGGGCTTAGTGGGCTGACCGGTGCATTTGAGGCCATATTGGCCCACTATTCTGCCTATGAAAAAAATAAAAGCCCAGCAAGGAAAAGAGAGCTGATCCTGTGGAAAGAGCCCTAGACTGGGAGTGAGCAGGCCCTTACTAGAGACCTGCTTCTGACCCAGTCTTGCTGTGTGACCTGTAGCAAATCCCTTCCCCTCTCTGGGCTCCCTTCTCCCCATCTATGAGTTGATGGGGTGGGATGACACTATCAGTAATGTCCTCTGTGCACTGACATTTTATCCTGTCAGATTGATAAGATACTCAAACCCAAAAAGACTCAAACCCAAAAAGATAGAGACTCAAACCCAAAAAGATAGAGCATGGGTTGAGAGGTGAACAGGGAAAATGGGAAAAGTTCCCAGCTAAGTATTCAAACGCCATCTGGTCAATTTCACCTTGTCTCTTTACAGATAGGATTCACTCACTCAGCAGTATGTATGGATCCCCTCTTGTGTACCAGGTGCCACAAGATCAGAGTTTGAGTGTGATGATTCTTGAATGGTGACATTGCTAGTGGGTGGCACTTGGATCTGAGCCAGAAGCTTAGATTCAAGATTTGGCTCTGCTTCTTAGTGGCCTTGGGAGTTTATGAGGTCATTTCTGCTCTCCAAGACTCAAGTTCCTCTTCTGTAGGATGGGGATAATCATTCCTACTTCAGAGTGATTGAGAGGGTATTCTATGAAATAGGATGTAAAGCTTTTGGCACAATGGTAGCAGGTAGCTATTTTAAATTTTTAAAAGATTTTATTTATTTGTGGGGGGGCAGAGAGTGAGAGTGAAAGAGAGAGGTGGGGAGGAGGGGCAGAGGGAGAGAATCTCAAGCAGACTCCCTGTTGAGGCAGAGCCCAACTCGGGGCTGGATCCCAGAACCCTCAGATCATGACCTGAGTGGAAATCAAGAGTCAGACGCTTACCCGACTGAGCCACCCAAGCACTCCTGGGTACCTTTTTCAAAACAATGGTAGGGGGGCGCCTGAGTGGCTCAGTGGGTTAAAGCCTCTGCCTTCGGCTCAGGTCATGATCTCAGGGTCCTGGGATCGAGCCCCGCATCGGGCTCTCTCCTCAGCGGGGAACCTGCTTCCCCCTCTCTCTGCCCGCCTGTGCCTACTTGTGATCTCTCTCCTTTCTCTCTCTGTCAAATAAATAAATAAAATCTTAAAAAAAATAAAATAAAACAATCGTAGGAAAGAGCAGGGTAATCTTGAGTTTGAACCATCAGTTCAACCACTTACCAGTCATTTGATCATAGGCAAGCAATTGAATTCTCTGAGGCTAAATTGTCTCATTTGAAAAATGGGCATCATAATGATTTTGAAGGAGATACATGAAGATTGGAGAGAAGGGTGTGAGGAGAGTTATGAGAATTAACAGAGTACACTCAATAGGCCCCCTAGAACAGTGCCGGGCACATAGTAGGTGCTCATCAGATTCACTGTCCTTCTCTGAACGTCTCTCTTAGCAGCAGGGATGAGCCGCATGGTACGGGTTAGATCTATTTTTGGCCTGTGCAAGTCCAGCTCATAAAAATACAATCTTGCTTCTTGTCAGCACTTCTGCACTTTTATTTATTGTTCTTGCCAATCCTGGGGCCTCTCCATGTGGGAACCTCTTCATTATTGATAATCCCGGGAAGTAGTATTTTAAATTTTTATGATCTGTACTTTGCACCATCTGAACCACCATGTATTATCTGGCCTTGCCAGTGAAGGGGGAATATATATCCAGACGAGGGGTCCTTTTGGGATGAATAATTTATCACATTTTCACAATGCCAATTATATTAAATTATGTTTTTCATATCAGCCACTGACAGGACAATGAGGACTGATGTATAAATATGAAAACAAATTTATATCTTTGCCCAAATTCACAATGGTATTTGAGTATCTGGAGGTTCATTTTTCCAAATATTTGTAAAACTCCACTTTAAATGATAAAAAGAGTAGAAGGGATTTTTCCTCTTCTCTCTCCACTCCCCCACCCCTTCTGTTATTAATCAAGAGCTCAGGGCTCCATTTTCCCCTACTTTATTTTCAACTGCAGAGAATAGAGCCTTTCTTTGCAAATGTATTTTCTTGTCTCATTCTTTGCTTATGTAAGCTGATTCCTCCAAGGTACAATTAATGACTGGCTAACATTTTTTATGTTTTCCCTTTCACAGTGCTAAAAAAAAAAAAAAAAGAAAGAAAAAAGGGCGATTGTTGCCATATCTTCTTTTATAGAAGGGAAATGTTTCTGGCTCCCCTCCATGGGAACAGAACACCAAATTTTGTGACACGCCCAAAAGCTGGTTGAATCCAGTAACTCTGTAGGGTTGTATTTCTCCTGTTCCCTACATCTTTCCAGAGTATCTCACTGTGGCCAAAGGCTTCTCCGTTACCTGTAATAGGCATCTGGAAAGCCACTCTCTGGTTTATAATCCTTCCTTGGCTTTTCACTGCTTTCAAGTTAATCCTCAAGATGCTTGGTGTGGCATTCAGAGCCTCCATTTACCCCTCACTCCACCTGCTCTGTGCTTTGGCCACTCAAAACCACTCCCTGTGGCCCCTCCCCGTGCCAGCCTCCTGAGTGTCTTCTGAATGTATGCTGGTACATGCTGTTCCCTCGGCCTAGAAAACCCTTTTCCCTAAATTTGAGGAGACAAGAATGGAAACAAGAAGCTGACCAGAGAAACCATTCATGGAGAGAGGACAATGCTCTGGACTGGCGTGGTGGCAGTGTGACTGGACAGATGGGTTGATTTGAAAGAAGTTTTTGAGAAGCAGGAGCTGGTACTGAAATGGATTTGGAGAGTGACAGGAAGGGAGAAGTCATGGGAGAATTCCTGTATTTGATTTGACATAAGCAGTGGCATGGATAATGCTGGTCTTTTGGGGGGATGGCTTGGGGAAGAAATGTTGAGGGGCAGGTGGGTCTGGGAGCCCAAGAGCTTTGCTGTGGACATGGTATATTTAGGTGGGCTGGTCCAAGGGCAAATGTCCTGTAGGGTAATCTGAGTGGTGGATGAGGTCTGAATTAAGTTATAAGGATAAAGATGGACTTGGAAGTAATATTAGTGTGAACATTCAGAGGGGGCGTAGGAGGGAAGCGTGCCCATGACCTCACCCTGAGAAATTCTAACATTGAGAGGTCAAGCAGAAGGGGAGGATCTTGAAAGGGAAACTGAGGAGAGCTAGTCAGTGAACAGGAAGAGAACCAAGAAAGATACGGCCATGGACACAAGGGAGAAGGGCATTTCAAGGGGTAGGGAGCAAACAAGCCTACTACTGAGAGGTCAGAGAAGAGAGACTGTCAACTTGTTCTGGGCAAATGGGCAAAGATGTGTTTTTGATGTGGAGATGGGGTTCTAATGAGCTAACACTTCCTTAGGGGCGAAGGTAAAATATTAAGTAGCAACCTGGATTGTTTTGGGGAAAATGTGGCTTAGCTAAAGAGAGGAGAAGACTGGGGACCAGCATGGGTCAGGTACCCACCTGGCCTGTGGCCTGTGTTTGAACTTGGTGGTTTGAGGAATGGGGCTCCCAAACCAAAAGAACTGTTTTCATTAGAAAGTTACTCAGGGCATAAGCAGCCTATCATAGGGGTTCAGGGCAAAGCATGACATGGATTCGAAGGACAGCTATGACCCCAACTCTGCCTAAACTCAGTGGCCCCCCCATTACTGCAAATGGTAAATGGGATACTTTAAAAAGAAATAGTATATATATATAAAATTATAAATATTATGTGTTATTTATGTATTTATTATAAATAATATGTTATATAAAGTAATATATAAATTTTTCTATATATATTTTGAACTTGATATAAATGAAATCATATAATATACAAAAAAAATTTCGTGTCAGATTTTGTTCAAAGTAATGTCTGTAAGATTCACCCATATGTGTGGCATGCCATTTTATGAATAAACCACAATGTATGCATTCTCCTATTAATGGACATTTGGATTGTTCTCAATTCAGGGATATTATGAAAAGAGTGTCCATGAACATTTTTATTTGTATCTTTTGGTGGACCCATTATATTTTGAGGTAATTTTTTTTCTTGTGCCAAAAAAAAAAAAATCTACTGGTTTTGTTATGCTTATTTAGTATTTGGCCATCTTACTAAATTCCAAGAGCTTTTCAGTTCATTTTTCTTGGAACACATTTTTATCAGATAGAGCTTTTTACCTCAAGTAACAGAAAACCTAATCCAAATTGGATTAAGGCCCAAAGAGCATATATAGGCCCCTGTAACTGCAGAGTTCCATGCGAACTTCAGGCAAGGAGTGATCCAGAGGAAACGTGTCATCAGGGCCCATCTTGATTTCTCTAGGTTCCTCTTGGCTTTGCCCTTCTTCGTATGCTACCTTTGTCTTCATCTTAGCTCCTCCTTATTATGACAACAATCTCTATAGAAGTTTTGGAACACAAGCCCTCACCATACCAGCCAGCGAAAGAGCATGCTCTTTGAGGAACACCCATAAGGAGCAAGGAGGTTTCTTTTCCCTGGTCAATATTACCTCATATCTCACTCGTCCAAAATTTGAGCCGGTCAAATTTTATGATCAAGAGGATAGTAGGCTCTGATTGGCTTAACCTAATTAGGGACAATTCCTATCATGAAGGGAGGCATGGATCCCACCAAACCACATGGCTGCTACACAAAGTGGCGACAGTGAGTTCCCAAAAGGAATATACGGGGACTTTTGATCTAAATGGATGCTAGGGAAGCAACCAAAAAATGTTTAATATGATATTTTAATGGTAATGCCTATAATGATTATTCAGAGTTTCATTCCAACAGTTCTATTTTTAAAGTTCTGTCACCTGTCTCAAAATATTGGCTATGCATAAGGTCTTTTAAATTTATGTGGAATGATGAAAATGGTCTTGAGCTTTTAGAGAAGCTTTGGAAAAAATGTTTATAGAAATTGAGGGGCAGAGGGAAGGACTAAGAAGCAAATACTTCTTAATATTTGCTGTGTGGTATCATGCCTGAGATCTGATGGCCAAGGATCTAGCCCCAAAGGGATCAACCCAAGAGATGGTTGATAACTGAGATGGACTTGGCAGTGTGGGAAAAACATATCAGTTTCCTACCATTGTACAACAAATTTCCAAAAATGTAATGGCTTAAAACAACACAAATATATTATCTTGCAGTTTTTACAGATCAGAAGTCCAGGCACAGGGTAGCTGTGTTTTCTGCTTGGGGTCTTATATGTCTGAAGTCAAGGCATTGACTCCAGCCTTGTCAAGGCTGCCTTCTGGTCTGGCCCTCAGGGTCCTCTTCCAAGCCTGCTGAGGTTGTTGGCAGTATTCAGTTACTTGTGGTTGTAGGACTGAAGTCCCCATCTTCTTGAGTGATCTGGCTGTCAGCTGAGGTCGCTTCCAGCATCTAGAGTCCGCCTTTCAGCTGTATGGTCTTCTTATAACAAGTCAGCTTATTTCTTCAAGGCCAGTGGTAGAATCTCTCTCCAGTCTGTTATGATGGAGTTTTGTGGGTTTTTTTTAAGATTTTATTTATTTTTTGGAAGAGAGAGAGAGAGTGAGAGAGAATGAGTGAGATATATATCTAGATAGAGAGAAAGAGAAGCAAGATCCCTCCAAGCATGGTTCCTGATGTGAAACTTGATCCCAGGACCCTGGGATCATGACCTGAGCTGAAGGCAGATGGTTGACCGACTGAGCCACCCAGGTGCTCCTCACCCAGTAAATTTCTATTCATCCATCAGTCCCTACTTTTTTTTTTTTTTACCCCAGACAAGGAAGTCAGGAACATGATTTAACAGCATTGTTCTTGAGAAGCCCTTTTGTTGCTCTTGATGGGCTGGGTAGGGAGGACCTACAGGCTGGCAAATGCAGGCCAGGCTCCATTCCACATCTGCTTTGAACATCCATGGAAGAATATTGGGCAGCACTCAGTACCTGTCACATGGTAAATTTGCAAAACATGAGAATTATTTTTATTACCTGTGCCAAGGAAGCTTCTGCTTTCCTAGTCTTCAGAATAGGAGGTAGAAAGAAAATAAAAATAACAGAGCAAACCACTCCACCTCCCAAAAGACCCTCACCCTTATTTGGATGCCCTACTTCCCTATTTGAAGGCCAGGGCTCACTTCCATTGTTTGAAGGAGAAGATTACAGACAGGGACAGGACATAAGAGCAGAACTGACATCTGCAAACTTTGGGTTCTAGATGATGGGGAGGAAGAGAAGTGCTAGATGGGCTGGTCCCCGAGCCCCCTTAACCAACATATGTGAGTGCCACCCTGGAGATGTTTAGTAATAGTAGTCCTTTCCCCATCCTTTTCTTTTTGAGTTACATTTAGTCAAAGGCATGCCTCACAGAGTTAAAGAATATTCTTCATAGGAGAATTTTTTGTTTGAGTCAGTACATTTGACTGCTGTCTCTAGGAAAACATGGTGGGAGTTTTCAGTGGAGATTCAGTTAATTTAAGTTCCAATGAGAAGTAAAGGGGATCATGGTTAGAAGACAGCTTCCTTTTAGCTGGGTGACCTTGGACAAATGACTTAGTATCTCTGAGCTTCAGTTTCCTTGTCAGAGAATAGAAATAGTGGTGGTATATAGACAAAGGCATATGAAGTGCTTGATCTACTTCTAGTACATAATAAATAATTCCAAAAATATTACCCACTATCATCTCATTTAACCCTCAAAACAACCTTGTTGAATAGGGATGATGATTATGATTATTGCCTATATTTTATAGGTAAGGCCTTGAGTCTCAGACAGCTTCTGTATTCCCCCCGACACTGTGGCACTTGGCCATGGTTATTGATTATCTGTCAGGTTCTTTTTTCTTCTACTTTGCCTCCACAGTGGGATGGAGTTCCATAAATGTCTTGGCAGGCTGACAGCATATCTTGATAAGATATTAACCACCTCTGCAAAATATTCAGACTAGAAAAACAAGAAGTTATTGGAGATTCCAAGACCTTTATGTTTTTCTCTGTGCAAGTCACCAAGTCAAATTGGAATTAAGCATATGTATAAAGGTTGACTACAAGAT
Organism: Procyon lotor; assembly: GCA_028646535.1. Taxonomy (NCBI): domain Eukaryota; kingdom Metazoa; phylum Chordata; class Mammalia; order Carnivora; family Procyonidae; genus Procyon; species Procyon lotor. The sequence goes on from CM053607.1 coordinate 52,946,566, forward strand.
GTTCACCATAACTTGTTTACATAACCCAAACTGTGGAAACAACCTCAATGCTCAAGAATAGAGACTCATCGGATTCATTGGAGTATACGCATACAGTGAAATGTTACGCTACATCAAAAGGCAAAATACAATCGTCTCTGTGTCTCTATAAAAATGTTAGTATATTGTTGTATGTTTAAAGTGGGTTATAATTCATGAAGTATGAATCTGTCACATAAAAAGAAAATATATGTTTATATAAATAACACCCTTATTTCTACTATATGCCTGTAAAAACATCTGGAAAGGTGCAAACCGAATTGTTACCTATGGTTGTCTCTGTTGGGATGGGAAGTGTGGGCAGTTTGAATTTTCTGCTTTCTTATGTGTTCGAGAAGGAAATTCTTTGCTTTCTGATATTTATGCAACGTATAAAAATTCTAGCTACTGAGAAAAAGAGAAGAAAAAAAGAAGCGTTTCAAGTCTCCATTTGTGCTAACAACTGGTTGAACATTTCAGGTGATTGTGAAGACTAGAACAGAGTATCAGCCTGAACAGAAGAACAAAGGGAAGTTCCGGGTGCCGAAAATCGCCGAATTTACGGTCAGTTTCTTTACACAAACTGTAAAGGTAAGGCTGGCCTCAGCCAGCTCAAGACTCTTCATGCCAGTAGAGCAGGTTCTACTGGAGAGTGGGGAATTATATAAGGCTACTTCTCGAGGATTTCCTGAGGTCACACTGTGTGGCCCACTGAGTCAATCAAATAACAAAAGCTCACCTCCTGAGGACTTCTTATGCTCTCTTCTGCTCTGGAATGCTCAGATAATTTGATAATTCATAAACATGTCTCCTTCCTTCTTTTCCCCCGTCCCCATCTCTCTACCTTTCCATCACCATCTCCAGGCAATATGATGGAAATCTATTTCAAAAAACCCTCAGATTTTAGTCAGTGAATGGTTGCAACAAAATACAAAAAAGACAAAGTGCAGAAAAAAGCTGACTTCTTAGTGGAAAAAACCCAAATGGTTGACCTTCTGGTTTTGGGGGGAGGGGTCACTAGGAAGACTGATAAATATATATCATTGTGATAAGTCACACGAAGGAGTCATGAAGCATGCTCTGTGAGGACAAGGAGAGAAACTTCAGCGAAGTACCCTGGAGAAGTCACTTAGGTAGCTGAGAAGAGCACAGCTTGTGCAAAGGCTCTGAAGCTGGTCTCAACTCTGAATAGGAAAAAGGGCAGTGAGGCCTCTTAGAAGCAGACAGGGAGTAGGCAGAAATGAGAGAGGCGAAGTGGGCAGAAAGCAGTCGATTCTAGGCTGTGTAGACTATATGGAGGAATTTGGGCTTTAGGCTAGAAGCTTAAAGGAAGCCACCGAAGGACTTCAAGAAGGGAAGAGGCATGATTTAACTGGGCTTTAAATAAAGCATGCTGGCTTTTCTGTGGCCCGTGGACTGTAGTGGGCCAGAGGGCATGTGGGGAGACTATTAGGCTATTGCAATCATCCGAGCAGAAAGACATGGAGGCTGGAACAAGAATGGTGAGCAGACAGAGAGACACGGGAAGACCTAAAAGATGTTTAGAAGGCAAAATCAGCCATGGTTTTACTAGAACAAGTGATTCCTTAGATGGATATTGGAGCAGTCTGGCTGGGTATGAGCCCTGTTTCCACCTTATACTAGCCAAGTGGCCACCGCAAGTCCGCAAACCTCGCGTATCAGGTGGAGGTAATAGTACGGTCACCGTGAGGGTCAAGTGCAGAAGACAGGCAGGGCACTGTGACCTGTACATGGTAAGTACGAATGAACAGTAGCTCTTTAGTGTCAGCTGTGACTGGAGGCTTTATTGGAGCGTGTGCATGGATCAACATGGTCCATTCCCATGCCTCCCTGTCTCCCTGCTAAATCTGGGTTAAGCAGCTTGGTGTGTGAGCCTAAGAGGGAGTGTGGCCCCTCTGTATGCATCCCTTGGGGGGTAGGAGTTCCCTGGATGCTGACACCCGCTTTGAGGGTAGGGGCTGCTCTTATTTTTGGCTGTAGCTTCAGTAGCTTCAGTGTCTGGATCACAGCACAGGCCCCGTGAATATGGGCCTGGCCTGAACTGCATACCCACAAGAAGGAGCTCAGAGCTTCAAGGGGAGGGCGGGGGTACCTCGGTGCATAAAGTACACGTGCTGGGCCAGAGAGTAAGCTGACCTCTGCTCCTGGCAGCACAGACCATTAGAAATATGCCCAGATTCACGTACAGGAATGTTTACTTCAGTGTTATTTATAAAATCAAAGTATTAGAAATAATGCTACATTTTCAACAACTTCCTTATGATTCTGTAAATAAGACCACAGCCATATGATGGACTATTTTAGCAGTTTCTCAAGGTTCCTTTTCTCTCAGAAAGTGTTTCATTTACTCTGAATTATGGGCTTCTGTGATATTTTCACCTTCTCTTTACTTTCCTGTGCTTTCCAAATTTGATACGAACGTGCATGATTTTGATAATCAGAAAAAAGGTAGAATTATTAAAAAATATATCTTTTTACCAAATAGCGTGTTTCAAACTCCTGATGGAATTATTCCTTATTTATCAGTCGCTTTGGAATGGTGGTTATGAAGACACACAATAATTCGGGCAAATACTTCACAGGGAAAGTTGAGTGAAGAAAGCAGGGATTCAAATTGTGTGTTTCCCAGGATTGGAACAATGCAAAAAAAACACAGTAAGCAGAGGAAAAAGGACATGGCAAAAATGTAACAACATAAAAATGTATCAACATATGCCATCTGGGGATGCCTGGGTGGCTCAGTTGGTGAAGTGTCTGCCTTCAACTCAGGTCATGATCCCGGTGTCCTGGGATCGAATCCTACACCTTACTCCCTGCTCAGCGGGGGAATCTGCTTGTCCCTCTGCCTGCTGTGCCCCCTGCTTGTGCTCTCTCTCCCTCTCTGTCTCTCTGACAAATAAATAAATAAGATCTTTAAAAAGCAAACAAAACCCTGCATATGCCATCTGTGGCCACATTACAGCAGTGGTGTTAATTTTTTTCTCTGACCACTTTTGGTGATGTTGCTATTTAATTGTATTTAATGCCCACAAGCCCTTGAGAGACTGATGTAATCCTCCATTTCTCGAAGGGGAGCCATGGCTCAGAGCAGTGACGTGATCTGCTCCTCTGGCCAGCAAGTAGCCGGGCCAGCGCTCGGAGCCGCCTTTCTATTCAGCTGCGCCGCCGGCAGTGGTCAGTCACTCCCCCTTCAAACAGAACAGAAGTGAGTCAATGAGAGAAAAGGAGGGGCGCCGTCAGGGTCTGGGGCTGCAGAAGCCCCCCATGCAGCTTCACTTGATTAGTCCTGGGGGTCAAAAAGGAAGGGTGTTGGGCTTGGGGGCAGCAGTCCCTTGTCAGGACTGGCTGTCAGGGGCGGGCTGAGGGCCCTGCCATTCGGAACAAAATGGGAAGAATAGAACAAATCCGTTTCTTTGCGTAAAGCTGTGAGCATTCATTAGCCTCTTTTTTCTTTTTTTTTAAGATTTGACTTATTTATTTGATAGAGAGAGAGATCACAAGTAGGCAGAGAGGCAGGCAGAGAGGGGGAGGGAAACAGGCTCCCTGCTGAGCAGAGAGCCCGATGCGGGGCTGGATCCCAGGACCCTGAGATCCAGCCCGATGCGGGGCTGGATCCCAGGACCCTGAGATCACAACCTGAGCCGAAGGCAGAGGCTTTAACCCACTGAGCCATCCAGGTGCCCCCTCTTTTTGCTTTCTTAAAGAGAGCTGCCTCTGGGTTGTGTGGAGGATCTGTCTGTTGGGGTGAGGGTGGCTCGGGGCCTGGGAGGAGGCTTTGGGGGAGAGTCTGAGAGTTTGAGTCATCCACTGCAACAAGGCTTGGGGGAACCAGGTGGGCTGTTTTGAAGATGGAATTTATAGGACTTGCTCCTGGTGGGAAAGGGGGGGGCAGTTAGGGTACTCCTTGGTGTTTGGCTTGGCTGGCTGGGCAGGGGGATGCTGTCCACAGGGGGACCTAGGTTGGGGACATGCATTGAGTATGAGGTGCCTGGGGCATATGGGCCATGGATGGGGGCCTGGTCACCCTTGTATGTAAATGGCCTGGGGCTCAGGATGAAGCTCTGTGCTGGAGAACCGGGGCTGGAAGTCAGAGAATTCCCAATTAGCCTTGGAGAGTGTGCTGCTGGGAAACAGTGGCCGGGCTGCCTCCCGAGGGCATTGCTCATGGCCAAGGTAACCGGGGGGAGGGCAAAGATGCATCCGTCCCTCATTTGAAGACCCTCGCAGGGGTGGAAAGCTTATTACCTCATATTTCAGAGCTGACCTGGACAGAGCAGCTCGCAGCCTGTGAGAGAGAACGAGAGGAGAGAACAGTGGGGTAGGGGGAGATGAATTGAGAGAGATTGGCTGAAAAGGATTGCCTGGACTTTTTGTCTTTTCTGAAACCAAGAAGGCTCTTGCGAGAGGTCACAGACTTGAAGGTATTCAGCAGGCTATTTGAGAGGGGAGAGGAACCCTTCCTTCTTTCTTAGTCTTGAGAGCTGAGTGTTCCTCTAAAGCGGCTTTTGCCATGGAGGGCGCTGTGCAGGACACTGGTCTGCGCGGGGTGCTGGTGCATTATGAGGCGTTGATTTTTCACTATTTTCATCTATCTGCTGTGATCTACTCAGTTCTCTGTCTTCCTGCTTTCCTCCTGACCTGTGATTGATGCCTTATGTATGTTATCTCACTGAATGATCCCATGGGGCTGGTGAGCTCATCACCCCATCACACTTGCAGGTGAGGGAAACAGGCTCAGAGAGGCCGGTCCTTCCCCCAAGTTCCACACCAGGAGGCCGTGTAGCTGGGCTGTGCTCCCAGGCCCTATGCAGGGGGTCAGGACTCTAGAAAGGCTGCTTGCAGTGGAATGGGAGCTGGGCTACCAGTGAGGAGCTCTCTGGGGATGCTGCTCTATCAGCTTACCTGCCAGTTGTTCCTTTCTTCCTTCTCTTCTGTCTGGCCAAGGGATGGGGCCTTGGCCCTCCATCTCAGGGCCCTGCCCCACTAGCATCCCCTCCCACACCAACACAGGAAAAGACTTGGGGCAGCGCCAGAACCAGCCTCGCCAGGCTCTGTTACCATGTCTAATAGCCGGCAGGGTCCAGGCTTCTCTCCTTCCTGAAAATCTCCGGTCACTGTACCTTCTCTGTTCACCCATCCTCTCATCACCCTGCCTCATCCTGGGTCCCCCGACTCCTTTCTCAGGCTCCAGTCCATTCTTCTCAGTCCAGAGGAGGACTCTTCCTACAGCGCATATCCCATAAGAGCATCGTCACCTTTAAAATCCTCCCACAACCCTCTGGCTCGCCTGCCTCTCCCACAAGCGCTCTGACTGCCCAACGGACTTCCCTACAACACTGTCCATGGTCTGCCTCCCTGTCTTTGTTCGTGCTGTCCCTTCCAGCTGGAATGCCTTTCCTGTCTTCACCACTGAGCATATGCCCTATTCACCCTGCAACACCCAACCCAATGACGCCATGCTCTGTCCCTCCTCCTTGGTTTCCTTCACCTGCCATACCAGCCTCCATTCTAACATGGGTTACACAGCGTTGGCGTCATCGACTTACCTGTCATGTCTTACACTGACTTGGGACTGGGATGATGTCTTCATCGTGTTTGTACCCCAAGAGCCTAGGCAGTGCCCCACTACGTTAGGAATCAAAAGATGCCTTTCATAACTGAATGAACAGGTGAACGAGTAAACAAAAAATCCCCCTGGCTGACCCAGAAACTCCGTATTTAAATAACACCAGAGCTCTGGCTGCCTCGTTTTCAATATCTTTATTTAAAATCGGGGCCTTATCTCTGTTCCTAAGCTTCTTGATGATGACACATTCTCATAAATGTCTTCTTCTTGATACCACATTCGGAGGGAGGTGAGACCCCGTTTATATGTTTGCCATTTGCTTCTGCCAACATTTCATCAAAACCCCAGGGGCTGATTTCCTTGGGTGGGATTCTAATCTTTGTTGACAGCAGCAAATGGAGAGAAGACATTTTACTTTATTATCTGTTGTCTTGGTTTTTATTGCTCTCCTATCTTTTTTTAAATTTTTTTATTCTGAGGGACATTCTAGGTGAGTTATTAAAAACATTGCCTGCTGGGTTAAGAGCAGAGTCATTATCTGGCATGGAAGGAAAGAATTTGCATCTGAGTACTTAGTGGAGAAAGGCCCTGCTCTAATTTGATGTTTATCATTGCATTTCTGGGTAGGGTTTTGTTGAAGATCAGAATAAAGATGCTGGCCTATGTTTTTGTCTGGGTGCTTTCTCTGGGCCTAATAGAGGTACTGTTGGGGTAACTTTCAGAAATATATATATTGTTATCAGTTGATCATTGAAAAGCAAATGTGGCTTTTTTTTTTTAAACAACCCTCCCCATGGGATTGTCTCAGAAGGAATGTTCTCAGGGTTTCAGTGAGGGCCTTGGTGGCTGGGTGGCTCAATGACCACTCTGCAGCCCAGTAACTTAGGCTGCTATTTTTTTTTTTTTTAAAGATTTTATTTATTTATTTGACACACAGAGATCACAAGCAGGCAGAGAGGCAGGCAGAGGGAGAGAGGGGGAAGCAGGCTCCCTGCTGAGCAGAGAGCCCGATGCGGGGCTCGATCCCAGGACCCTGAGATCATGACCTGAGCCGAAGGCAGAGGCTTAACCCACTGAGCCACCCAGGCGCCCCTGAAGCTGCTTTTAATTACTGACTTCTCGTGCTTGTTGATTCAAACAAATGCTGATAAATAAACGCTGCAATAAAGCAAGTGACTTGGTAATACATTGGATGCAGAAGAAGGCTGCTCGAACTTAGTGAATATTCTTCTTTCCTATGGGACTTGTCAGCGAGAGCTGGGGCTGGCTCACACGCTCTCCCGAGGGCCAGTTATAAAAAGTCTGCAAACCAGTTGTTAAGCCATTGCAAGCTTGTAACCAACCAGAGTGGGAGCATTTACACCATGGAAATGAGCAAACACAGACAAATTAAGCCCTTCCCCCCTCAAAACATGAAAGGCAATATGGAAGAAGGGGGATATATTGGTCAGGGATTTGTGTGAACTAAAGCAGGTGTAAAATGGATAGTGACTTCTACATTATAAGCCAGGTGTGAGGACTGAGATAATATAAACTAATACTGTCCCATGGGAGCTCAGTAAATGTGAGCTTCTTCTTGTACTTCCGTAATAGTCGCATTTCTGGGGAGTTGGTCATCTGACTGGATGGAATGCCTCTACCTATGGGCGTCCAGTGGGAAGCCTGCCTCATTCCATCTCCATGAGCTCTCCGTCTCAACTGTCATTGCCTTGGCACACCTGTCCCTACTCACTCACCCTTTCCACTGTGCTAGCTTTTGATCTTCCACCTCTAGCCCACCCTCTTCCATCCGTTGTAAGCAGCATCAGATTGGATCATTGATCTTGCCTGAGAAGTCTTCAGTGGCTCCCTATTTCCTACAGGCAACAGCATGAAGTCTTAGTATGGCATTGCAGGCTCATCCAAAGATGGTCCTTGTTGGTAGTTCCAGTCCCTGTGCCACTGACCTCCTGTACCCTGAGGACTTCAGCCTCCCCTTAGTTCTATAAAGCCACTACACCTTTTCTCACCTTCTGGTCTTTGCCCACGCAGTCTCCTCACTTCTTTAGCCCATGTTCTCTGCCTTATGACCCAGCTCAAATGTCACCTGTAGAAACCAGTCCTGAATACCCCAATTCATTTCTCATCTGGGAGTCTCAAGGTCCCAGAACTGCCCATGGTCCCTGTACCTGTCTCTGCTTGGGCAGAGTTCTCCTGCCACCTGGTTGGGTTGCTGATAGTAACACTGAAGGCAGGGCTTCATAATGTATTTTTGAATCCCGTGTAGGAGTAGTAAGAGGGAGATGTTCATAGAAAGTAAAGCAGTATTTAAAATTATTTGTAATTAATTAATAATAATAACTTTCATTTTATTGAACATCTGTATGTGTCAGGTAGTTTGCTAGTCATTTTCTATCTCCTCTTTGCTATAACTCATGAAGGAGGCACCATTTTTTGATATACAGAGGAGAAAACTGGGGATCAGAGAGGTTAGTTAAGTTACCTAAGATCACACAGCCAACAAGGGGCAGAATCAGGCTTTTCTGACCCAGAGTGGTGTGTGTGACTATGGATGTTTTTGAGTGTATGTGTGACAGTGTGTATGTGCTCTTTTGTCTATACCCATCTTCCAAATTGGGAAACCCTGCACATTTTGGGAATTGGCTAAATTACAGTAAACTGAAAAGTGGTTGTTAGAATTCTAAATTTTGCTGCCTCCCCTTGCTATTTGCCAAGAATTAGGCTAATTTTGCTTTGGCTCTTTACTTCTTTCTTTTCTTTGAATACATTGTTTGGCCAAGCCCTAAAATGCATTGATCCAAAAAAGAAAAAAAAAAAAAAGAGAGAGAGAGAGAGAAGCAATATTTCCCAAGGGAGAAATGTCGTTTTCCTCACTGCTTGCCATGTGACTAGCCCCATCACATGGTGGGAGGGTTGATCTCCTGACTTTCTCGCTCCCTGGGCCTCTGCTGCGGCAATGTGTGATTATATTAAATGTGATTTTAAAAAATTTATGATGTTTAAGCTCCTGGAACTGTCAGAGGCAGACAGGTCCTAACAAAGTAACTGTATGTGCAGCTTGTGTGTCATCACCATGTTCTATAATTATAAGAAAACTAGTTGTCATAGCAACTGCCATAGAGGCCTAGCTTCCTCTTGAAGATGCTGACAAGCTCCTCAGCTCCGTGATCCGAGAAATTGGGAGGGAATTTGATTCTCTGAGAACATTCAACTCTCACTTGGGTGTTAATCGTGAGCTCACTCTGATTTTCCACAACTTGAACTCAGTCATGTTATGCAATCTGACAGATGCGGGTTTGAATCTGATTCGAACTGTGGGCAGTTCGTGAGGGCAAGTCACCTCACCTCCATGAGTCTCAGTTTCCTCTTTTGCAAAATGGGGAAGCTAATGCCCACTTCAAAGGATTGTTGTAATGATTATGTTTGTGGTGTACCTGTCAGAGTCCCCTGATATAAATTAGATATGTTCCCCGTAACCTCTTCACTGTGAACAAATGAAAAATGAAAAATGCTGAATTAGAGAGGTTGGGTTTTTTTTTTTTTTAAGATTTTATTTATTTGACAGAGAGAAACACAGTGAGAGAGGGAACACAAGCAGAGGGAATGGTAGTGGGAGAAGCAGGCTTCCCGCGGAGCAGGGAGCCCGAGGCGGGGCTCAATCCCAGGACCCTGGGATCATGACCTGAGCCCAAGGCAGATGCTTAACGACTGAGCCACCCAGGCGCCCTGGTTGTTTTAATAATAACAGAATTATAATAGTAATAATTTTGGTAGCATTTGTGGCTAGAAAATCAAATTTGTAAATAGAAATTCTAGGATGAATCGTGTATATGAGGGAAAGAAAGAAAGAGGGATGGAAAGAGAAGAGAGAGAAAAGATAAATGAATATGCACTTAGGTGAAATTGACTTGAATGAAAGCTCTGCCAATTTTTTTTATGAACATATAATGTATTATTTGCCTCAGGGTACATGTCTGTGAATCTTCAGGCTTACACATTTCACAGCATTTACCATAGCACATACCCTCCCCAATGTCCATAACCTAGCCACCCTATCCCTACCCCCCCCACCTCCCAGCCACCCTTTCTGCCAATTTTTTTTTTCAACCACATTTCTTTCAAGCTGAGAAAAAGATCTCTAGTCTCCAAAAAAAATATCTCACCTATGTTAGGAAACGGAGCTTCTAGTCTCAGTCTCTGGACATCAGTTTTCCCATCTGTAAAATAAGGCAGTTAGGTGGGATTGTCTCCAAGGGCTCTCCTGTCTTTCATGTTCTTACTATGGTTCTCAACTAGGGATGATTTTGCAACGAGGGGACATTTGCCAATGTATGGAGACATTTATAGTCAACACAACTGTGGTGTGTGTGTGTGTGTGTGTGTGTGTGTACGTGTGTGTGCATACTCCTGGCATTTAGTAGGTAGAGGGCAGAGATGCTGCCAAACATCCTGTAATGCCCTGGATGACCTCTACAATGAAGAATTATCCTTTCCCAAATGTTGTGGGTGCCAAGGCTGAGAAACACTGGTCTAGGACTTACCGCCGTGTTTATTGGTCTAGAAACAAAAATCATGTCACTATCACCCCACTGAGATGTATCAGATTTGTCGAGTATTCAGTTTCTTATTCTAGCCATCTCCTGCAGGTTTGAGGCCCTAGAAAAATTGGTTAAGGTAAAGACAAAAACTTATCAAGATCCCAGGGGCTTAATAAAAATTGAGATGGCCTTGGGAGGTGGGGAAAACATGGTCCCGTGAATTTTCTTTTTCCTGGATACTGCATAACTCTAAACAGACCAAATATGATTGTTTCATGGGCAGAGTGCAATTTTATACCCATAAATAGCTTTATTATTGTTTCTCTATAGAGAGTAAAAATAAGTCTTTGTATATATCTCAACTGCACCCTCATTTCTAGCTTCAGCCTTTGATTTTTGACATTTTGAGTTACAGCTAGTGTGTGTCTCTTCTCAGAGTCATTGTGATCCCTCCTTACTCCTACTTAAAATCATTCTGGGGATTCCCCTGGTCTTCAGGGTGAAATCTGAACCCCTTAGTTCATTGTACCTGGTCCTCAGAACCTGTCTTTTGCTCATCTCTTCAATCTTCCCTCCTTCCTGCTGCCAAACTCCTCCTGCCAACCCACATTACCCACAGAATCCTGGGCACACGCTGACCTATCTCCTCCACTCCTCAGCTTAGCTGTTTCTTGCATCCTGAATACTTTTCTCTCCCCCATGGTCCAGTGCACATCTGTTCATCTCATTGGTCTGGCTCAAACATCAGCTCCTGGATGAAGCCATTCCTTGTAGCCTGTCCTCTCTTCCCCATTGTCAGTTGTGGAACTGACTGTTTCCTCTGGGATCTTCCTCACTGGACAGAGTTTGTCAGCTTGGCCTCCTTCATGCAGTTACTTCCTTACTTGCAATTTTCCATGGCCCTGTGAAAGCGTGGGCTTTTAGAGACAGACGTCACCCCTGGCTGAGTTCTCCATCACCTGTAGCTATTGACCACGGGGCCTTGAAAACCATGGGTGGTCAGTAAGTTTTCTTTTTAAACAAACGTAACGTATCTACATGTGCAAAATTCCCACAGTATAGAAAGGCATAAATTGAATAATGTCTCCTTTTCTCTCCCTTCATAACCCTTCTCACCTCAAAAACCCATTGTCTGTGTCTATGCTGTCCAAATTGGAAGCCTCTAGCCAAATGTGGCTATACTCGTTAAAATTTATCAAAATGAAATAAAATTCAGAATTTAATTCCTCAGTCACACAAGCTACATTTCGAGTGCTCAGTAGCCATGGGAATCCAGTGGTTACCATATTGGATAGCTCAGATTTACAGGATGTTTCCATCATTGCAGAAAGCTCCATTAGATGGCCCAGGAATAGTTTATGTTACCATCTAGAGACATTTTCTACATGTCAGCATATATAGATTTATATATGCATGTATACATTTGATATCCTTTTTGTTTTCTCAAGTGGGACCATTTTATGTATATTCTTCTGTACCTTGCTTTTTTTCTCTTAATAATATAGTTTAGAGATCCTTCTACATCAGCACATTGAGATCCTTTTATGTTCTTGTTAATGACTGTAGAATGAGAGCTTTCATAATCTTCCTCAATCAGTCTCTTATTGTTGTTCTCGTTTCAGTCTTTTGTCATTAAAAACCATGCTGCAATGAACTTCCTAGTGTGTGTAGCTCCTCACACACATGCATGTGCACGCACGCGCGCGCGCACACACACACACACACACACACACGCACACACACACATCTTTCATGTATTTTACAAGTATATTGTAGGCTATGAGAATCTTCATCTTACAAGCTTTGCCAGGGAGTCTATGAATCTTCAATTTTCAAAGATTGGGCCAAATTATCTGCCAAAATTTTCCCCACCAATCTATACTTCCTCCATCATGCCTACAAGTATGTTCTTCCCCACATTGCTAGTTTTAACAATCTTTAAAAGCTTTACCAATTGGACATAGAGAAAATGGTGCCTCTTCTTTGTTTAAGTTTGTATGTCTTTCATTATCAATGAGATGGAGCCCCTTTCTGTGTACCAGCTGACTGTTTAATGTTTGCTCCCTTCCTGGAAAACATCCTATTTAGTTGAACCACTTGCTGTTCCTTCCTAGTGATTTGTGTGGCCTCTTCCCAAAACTAAGAACTTAGTCATTCTCATTTATTTGGTACTTTCTTAGTTGTCTTTTGCCTTTTGGTTCTGTTTATGGTGTAACTTCTTTTTTAAGCCTGCAGGATTTCCTACTTTTGCTTTAACTTAGATTAATCACCAACTCCAGAAGGCATAAAGGAAAATATTGATACATTTGACTGTATAAAAATCGAGGCTTTCTCCCACCCTAAACTCATGTTTTCTTCTAGTACTTTATGATTTTATTTTCTATATTTGAAATTTTGATCCATCTGAAATTTGCAAAGAGTAAGGTAGAAATCCAAATTTCTTTCTTTGTAAATGGCAGTTTGCCATTTTTTCCACATTCATTAGTTAATTCTTCCACTCTCTGACTTGACATACCTCCATTTTTGGATAGTGCATTCCCATTTGTATTTGAGTTTACTTCTGGGTTCCCTTTTCCTCTTTTGATGTGACAATTATTTGATGTAAAAATTGAGACAATTTGATTGTTATTGTTATTGATATTGTCAGTATCAATATCAAATTGTCTCAATTACATAGTTTTGTTGTTTATTATTATTTATTTATTATTTTTAAGTAGGCTCCACACCCAGCAGGGAGCTCAGTGTGGGGCTTCAACTCACAACCCAGAGATCAAGACTTGAGCTGAAATCAAGAGTCAGATGCTTAACCAACTGAGCCACCCAGGCACCCCTTAATTATAGAGTTTCATAATACATCTTATAATCTGTGTAAACTGTTCTTCCCTCATTCCTTTGACTTTTCAGAAAGAAAGTCATGTGTGCTTTTCCGGATAAATACGAGTATATTTTTTAGGTTCTAAAAACTCATGCTATTTTTTCATTTGGGTTATAAGAATTTATAGATTAATTTGAGGAGAAGCTACATCTTTAAAATATTGAGTCTATGTAGACACAAATTTACCTTTGCATCTGCTGAAGTCTTTTTCAGAGGTTGTAGTTGAACTTTAAAATCACCTTTACAGTTCTTACTAAATTTATTCCAAATATTTTACCTAGTTTTTGTTGATATTATAAGAGGGCATTTTATTCCATTATGTTTTCTAACTGGTCATTATTTACACTTAATAAAAATGTTTTTGAATTTTATACCTTTATTTGTTACCAGGTAGTTACTAACATATCTTATTTTTTTTGGTTTTTTTTTTTTTTAAGATTTTATTTATTATTTGACAAAGAGAGACACAGCAAAAGAGGTAACACAAGTGGGGGAGTGGGAGAGGGAGAAGCAGGCTTCCCGCTGAGCAGAGAGTCCAATGTGGGACTCAATCCCAGGACACTGGGATCATGACCTGAGCTGAAGGCATCTGCTTAATGACCGAGCCACCCAGGCACCCCAGTGTCTTATTATTTTTAATGATTTTTTGAAAAACATAATCCTTTGGGTTCTATACATATGTAATTATACCATCTACCAATAATGCTGATATTGTTCCCCTTTCTGATACTTAGTTTTCTTGTGTTACTTCTTTGAAGATTGTTTTTAGACTCCTAATGTCATTTTCTTGTCTAATTGCATGGCTCAGTATTTTCAGGTCTGCTATATCTAAATTTTGCTATTTACACTTTTTAAAAATTTATTTTAGAGTGGTGAGGGAGGCACAGAGGGAAAGGGAGAAAGATTCTTAAGCAGACTCCTCACTGAGTGCAGAGCCTGATGTGGGGCTCAATCTCACAACTCTGAGATCATGACCTGAGCCAAAACCAAGAGTGAGACACTTAAACAACTGTGCCACCCATATGCCCCTTTGTTATTTGCATTTTGATGGACTTTTTTTTCCTTGCCAAATGCCTTTTCTGCATGTACAGAGGATCATATGGTTTGTCTTCTTTGGCCTGGCATTATGGTAAATTATATGAGTAGATTTTTAAATACTAACCCACTCTTACATGCCCACATTTGGTCATGGTGTACTACTGAATTCTGTTTGATAATATATTCTTTGGAAATTTTGCTTTAGTAATGTTGTGAGTTTGTGTTGAGTAATTTTGTGTGTGTGTGCTGTCTTTGTCAGGTACAATATTATGCTGCCTTTGTAAAGAAAATATATATGCCTTCTTCTTTCTTGATGCTCTAGAAAATTTGAAAGAACAGAGAAATACCGCTTCTTTGTGTTTGTTTTTTTAATTAAGAATTAACACATAAAGTCATCTGGCTTAGTGTTATTGGGAAGTATGGGTAGTTATCAGTAAATATGTGAAGAACTAATAAACAAATTTCATTTGTACCCAGCTTCCTCTCTACAGCTTTGAAAGCTTATCTTTCGAAACACACTCTTGATTGTCATTCTCTTGATTGTAATTCCTTTCAGCAATTTTCTCTAAGTGGCCCCATTCAGTCAATAAATATTTACAGAATAGCCACCATGACCCAGGCCTTGGGGTAGGTGGTGTGGGTGATTCACGGAAGTACCAGACTTGGCGCACGATCTAATGTTCCCAGCATCCAGCTGAAACCTCCATTCGTGTGCCTTTATTTGATTTTAAAGCAACATCATTTATCATTGAGTAATAATAGAGCTCGGGGCTCTGTATTTACAGTTTCCCCTTTAGGCATACAAGAATTATTTTTGGCTGTGAAGTGCAACACCTCACTCCATCACATGGCAAACTGTCTCTCCTTTTTGTGTTGGAGCACGCTGCCTGCCATCTCTGACTCTGGTCTAGGGAGCAGGGCCACGCTGATCATCAGCGGGTGGAGCTCCTAGTGTTACTCACCTCGCTTTACTTCTCCGAGCTAGGATTTTTTTCTAAACCTGTAAAATGGAGATACCAATCTTGTTTGGTGATACTTAGATGGGAAAACATTTGTAAAGCATCGAAATGCAGTGGGCACCCAGTAAACCTGAGTTTATCTCCTTATTTTGGTATTTCCCCCAAATACCCAGCTCAGTACTAGGCTATGAAGAAGCCACTTGTGCAATATGTATTCAGGTCTGGATTAGTTTTAGAGCCCTTGACTGGTCTTCCTACCTCCCAATTTTACCACCTCCAGTTCAATTTCCATCCAAACTGCCAGAGTAATGTGTAATGCTCAGATGGAACCACATCAGTGAACACTGGATATTAAACACAGTTAACTCTCTGGTTCTCCCAATAAACTCTGGTCTGGCACTGTGCTCCTTCTGGAGCTTGCCTCTGTTTACCTTCCAAGCTTCCTCTTTCACTGTCATATGCCATCGACACCCCCATACCTTTGCACAGGCCGTTCTCTCTGCCTGCATCACCCTTCCCCACCCCTTCTAGGCTGGCTCAGGAGCCTGCTTGCCTGGTGCTGTCTTCCTCACAGCTTGCCTCCTAAAGGGCTCCCCTGAGGGTAGAGACCACACATCTGTCATCCCTACATCCCGTGTGCCTGGGCCCGGTCTGCTGTGGACTAGGTGTTCCGCCAGTATCTGTTGTCAGGTGCGTGATTAGTCTTTGGGTTACATGGTAAAATATGAATGAGATTTTCTCCATTTCAGTTCTCAGAGGAGCCCTGGGGAAATAGTTCTTTAAAACATGAAAACGAGGCCAGGAAAATCAATTGCGTTTCTCGGCTGCAGGAGATGACGGAAAAGCGTGACTTTTGTGAGCCTCCCAGGGCACGGCACTATAATGGGGAGTCGGAGGCACCTTTCATTTAACGTGGATTTCAAGCAGGGCCCAGGCTGGAACTCACCAAACCATTCAGCCACCCACTGCTCATGAAATTCAGAAGCAGCCTTGCTTGAAAAGCCCCGAGACGCCTTGCACAACTCCTTTCTTCTTTTTAAGTAATAATGAGCTGGCTGGGCAGCCTCACCAATGATTTTACAGTTAAACACCCACGCTCCAAGGTGCCTCCTTCAATAAGTGGATGGGGCAAAAAGGTCAGAGACGAGACAGGAGGGCAAATATTGATGGTTCCAGGCACAAGGCTTGCTGTTTTTATCATATCCCAGATCTTCCTAACTGCCCTATGACAGGGACGTTACTGTAAACATTCCGTTTGTACAGAGGAAAAAGCAGAGGGTGAGAGAGAGAGGTGGCCTGCCCAAAGCCACCCAGGTCAGATAGGAACTATTTGTTTATCTTCTGAGCAGTTTTCTTTTATTTCTTTCTTTTCCCTCCCTCCCTCCCTTCCTTCCTGACTCCGAATGTTCTAACAGACCCAGTTCCTTTCTTTTGTCAGGCTGCTAGTAAACATTGGACAGTTTTTGCCCCTGCTCTGAGTGCGGGCACTGTTACAACACCTGCTTCCAATTCATGCCCATCTTTGTTCCTTTCACTTACTTCATTATTATTTTCCTCATCTGTAAAATGGGTATAATCATAATAATCCACGGCACAGAGGATTGCTGTGAAGACACACTGGAGAAACCAGATAGTGTACTCAAGACAGAACTTGGCACCTCGTGAACACTCAGTGAATGGTAGTGATTACTAAATCCCGTAGCTCGTAAGTTATCCTAAATCATTTCTAGAAAAAGATGGGGAACGTATAATAAAAATCAGATGAATTAGACTAGTTAGGTGGCATTTATTTACTCAGCACAGATTTATTGAGCACCTACTACAGTCAAGCCCTGGCCTAATACAAGGGCTACCAAGATGAGTCCTCAAGGCGGGGACCCTCAAGGAACAGACAGCACGGGCCAAATGTCAAACGGCTTGCTTGGTCAGGGAACCTGTCACTAAGAACATCCCACACTCTGCATCTTCTGCCCTGCTTGATTTCTGTGTCCAGAAAGCCACCCTGACCTGAACCTCACTCCCAACACTTTGGTTTTCTGCAATCCTGCAAAGAACTGCATATAGGAAATGACACTGCCCCTTCACTCTGAGTCATGATGCCCAACTCCTCCAACAAGGACCATTGGGAGCAGTCGGACTGAGGTCACTGTTGGATAAGCATGCAAACAGGGGTCCAGATTGTGATCTCTTTAGGGAACTCAGCAGAGGGAGGGTAATTTCATTAGGCTCCAAGGCCTTGCTTTAGTGTTCTGCAGAGAGGTCTCTCTGCGGCCCTGCAGGCTGGCTGTGTGCTCAGCCTTTTGTGTCTACTGGGTGATTTGCTCGCCTTTGTAGAATCAGAGCAATTTTTAAGGGACATGCACTTCCATTATTTGGAGTCAGGGAGAGTGGGCGAAATGCAAGGGTCTGATTCCTGCCCTGAGAACACCACACAAAAGTTAATTAAGGCTCTGACTCACCAGACCATTTTGATGAAATTAAGAGGTTCAGCTAAGCATCGACTATTTCAGTGACAGGAAGTCAAGCAATTGGCTTCGCAGGCAACTGCTTAAGGAATGTATTTCAGTAATAATGACAGTAACGATATCCAACATTGTTGCGAGCTTTACATCCAGTGTCTTTGGGAGTCCTTCCAATGTGCCTGGTAGGTAGTTGTTTTGATATTTCCATTTTTGCACTTAGGAGATGGAGGCTCAGAGAGGTGGCGCTACTTGCTTAAGGTCACACAGCCAGAAAATGGTGGAGCAGAGCCTGGATCCCAAGCCAGTCTGGTGTCAAAACCTGGTTGTTCTCCCGCCTCTCACTGCTTCCTTTTTAAACCCTTGCATCCCATTCCCCGCAAAGCCAAAACTGAACTGCTCTACCCCTTGTACCCTGATCCCTTGGAAGCCTTTTGTTTTATTCATAATAAATTAAAATCATAATCACGGCAGCAGTAGATCAACTTCATGTCCTATCTGCCCAAAGCCCATTTGCCTGCATGTTGGGAGAGATTTGTAGCTACAATCACTCCTCGTGGAAGCAGCAAGGCTTTGTGTAACATCTTAATTTACTGAGCTTCCCCGGGTGCCAAAGAGCCCTGACAAGATTTGCGAGGGTCTCCTTGTCTGGACCATATTTACAAAATGCAAGTGAGTAACAGGGTTGCAGGGCAAACTCCAGGGCTCCCCTTGCTCAGCAGCCCAAGCAGGAGGAAGGCCCAGGTGTGCTGAGCACATGTTAGAAAGAAGGCCTTGACCTAGTCTTGCTGTGGGACCCTGGGAAGTCCCCTAGCTTGACCTTAGTAAGACAGGGACAATAACAACTTCATCAAACAGTTGTGCAGACTCAGTCAAGCAACGGGTGGAAAACCCCGTGCCTGGCTCACGACAGATGCTCAATAAGTATTAGATCCTTCTTTTCCACACCTCCAAATCCCCTCCCTGGGGTAGAAGGTGCTGGGCCTCTCTGGAGATGTTTTGTGGACGCATGCTCCGGACCCCTTGATCCCCCCATCCGTCCTGTGCAGTAACTGGTCATCACTTCCCTCGTTGAACTGATTGGGGACAGGTCCTGATATCAACCTTTGCGGCTATCTGACCCTAATCCAATGACTTTTTGGAAACTGATTTCCTGTAAAATAAGATTAAAAAGACCAATTTAATTAGGAAACATTTAAAATGCATAATGAAAGAAAATGTAGTTTTGTATCTGCTGCTCCCAATTTAAACATTGGGAAATTTCACTTAAAGTTCAGAACCTCCTTCTTTTCTTGAGAAAGCAGATCAGCTGTGATAGGTCCTCCTTCCTGTCCTTGATGGCACTAGCCTGGGGCTGAGCAGCTGCTGTCCCCGGGGATGGGGCTCATTCCTCCAGTGCCTTGCCCTTGGCCCTCTTCCCTCATTCGTGTTGCTTGTCTGCTCTGTGCTCGCACATAGCAGCGGGAGACTAGGAAACGTTGACTCCCCCCCCCCCCTTGATACACTGTGTAGATCAAGTTGCACTTGTTTACATCTCTCTTCTGCCGTTGTTTTTACCAGCTTAGAAAGATACAACCTTGTGAAGTAAGGCCTCAGCCTCTCCATCCTATAAAAACATTACCGTCTTAAGATTCTCTGGTCCAAAACGAATAATGGTTTGAACTTCTGAAATGAAAGACACTTCAGGAGACCAGAGATTTGTCTCCCACATAAGCCAGACCCCCAGACCCTCATTTCTTCTTTCTGATGATTATGCCAATAGCAAATTACATTGAGAAATAAGTTATTGCTTTGGAATGTTCCAGTTTAAATTGTGCTTATTCTTTTTTAAGGCTTCCACAATTACTAATGAATTCCTGGCTTGAGCTGGTCGACACCTGGGCGCACTCCTCCTACTGTGGGGGAATTTCCCTCCCTGGGTTCTGAAAGAGCCTCTCAAATCATTGTTTCATGGAAAATTTGAGGAAGATGTTTTCTTTTCCTTTCAAAAGGCAATTTACTGAGCGAGATTCATTTGGGGCCCTTGAGAATAGGCTTCTTTAATGGGTTTTTGTGGGCTTCCACAGGGAAGTGTAATGATGCCATCTTTTTGGTTTAGGGATGGAGAAAACCTTTGTCTTCCGTGCTACTAGTGGCCATTCCAGAGGAAGTAGCGTGAGTGGAAGGTACACACAGCCTTTGGGATCATGCCTGGGTTCAAATTCTGCTTCTTAATTCATTATTTGAGTTTACCTAGGCAAGCGACTTACCTTCTTTGGGTCTTACGTTCCTCATTTATAGAACAGGAAAACTGAGAAGACCTGCCTTACAGGGCTGGTTTTAAAAAGTTACCAAGAAGAAATAAAGTTAAAACAGCCAACTACGTTTAAATACTCTTACTGCCCATCTTAAACGTTTCCAATGAAATCCTCTTGGATGTGGAAGCATGGCCCAGAAGCACAGCCAACTCTCTCTCCAGGGACTGACTCCAGCAGAGGAATTAAACAGAAGATGGCAGTGAACAAAACACACGCTTGCTCTCCAGACTTCCCCTGCCCCGCCAGGGTGAGTGTTTCTACCCCAGAGGTAATATGACAGAAATTGTTCTGCACTCTGCTGAAGGCGGAGTGGCCCCAGCCACTAGTGATGGCTGTCCCCAGTCCTGTCCGGATAGTTCATAAAACCCAAACAATTTCTTTTCTTCTGATTAGGCCAAACAGGCCCACGAGGACATCAGGAGTCTTTGTTTTGGTCACTCTGGTAATCTCTCATTCACAGGTATGTCCTTGAGTCGAGAGAATCCAAAATAGAATGAATCCATTTGTATTCAGTGAATGCTGTTTGTTTGGCATGAAGGAAAAAGTCATTCAAAACATGGAACTTTGGGACAGTCAGAGGAAATCAGATTTTAAATCTGGAGGCGTCTTTATTCTGAGCCCAGGCATTGGGCTCAGTATTTCCACACAGCGATCTCATTTTATCCTCACCCCAGTGCTGTGAGGTAGTTATGATGATCCCAGTTTCCAGATGAGAAAGCTGAGGCCTGGGAAATCTAAATGAGACCGCCCCCGCATCTCTTCCCCTTTGTCAGGACGGAACAGACTGATGGAAAAATGTTCCTCCTGAGGCCACACTGAAACCTCCTTGGCTGACCTGAGAATATTCGGGCCTCAAGGACGGACTCAGCTCCTAGATGTGACCTAAAGGTGAGACTAGGGAGCATCCTGACTGGGCCAAGCGGCTGTGCAGTCAGCTTGCATAACCACGTGTGTACTTTGCCAAGAGCTGGGAAGATGAACGTTTTGGCGTCAGAATCCTTCCACTCTTTCCTCCTGAGGCTCCCTGCCAAGGATGTCCGTACGTAAGGGGGCAGAGTACCCCTGGAGAGACCCGATATCCCGGGAGACAGCCTCCTCTGTGAGCCAAGTGGGCCTGAGGCTATTGGTGGGAGGCCTCAGACAGTCTCTGGCTTCTCATCTTGGCCTGCTCACCGTCACCCCAAGGAGGGAGCTTGTGCTCTGCTTTGAGAAAAGGGTTGTCCAAAGCACATTCGCCGCCACCATCAGAGGGAGAAAAATGTGAGCTGGAAGATAAGAGAGAGAGTGTTTGTTCCCAAATCCTGAGGTCACCCAGTGATGACCGGGGTCAAGAGGCCACAAGGAGAGGGGGTATAGACTCGAAAAGAGATGGCATAGGCTTCTCCTGGGCAGGAAGAAGACCCTTACCCTGTCCTGCTCCATGAGGCAAGAAGTAAAGAAGGAATATTCAGGGGGCGGGAAGGGAAAAGTTCGAGCCTGGAACCCGGTGCCTGTCTTTAAGGCATAGGGTCCATAGTAAAGCATGGGCATTCCTGCCGGCTCTGAAAAATGAGGTCCACGATGCTTCTCCTTTATGGGAACCAGAAAGGGGGACGGTGAGGGGAGCCGTACCCGAGGTCCCTGAGACCACCCACAGGCTGCTGATTCCAAGCAGGACTCGGAGGACCCCGTGTATAGCTGTATCCAGCACTATGCTTGATTACAGCAAAAAGGAGATAAGGCACAGTCCTCAAAGGAGCAAGGACCACAGTCAGCCACAGGCTTCTAGACTCCTCTCCTCCTGGAGGCTCACTGGATACAGCTCCCCCAGTGACAAGTTATGACCTGCACGAAATGGTATCTACCAGGCAACTCATTAGAGCGCCCAGGGTTCTCACCGGGAGCTAGCCACGCATGCACCCCCATCCCCTGCATGGACCCACCTTCCAGGCCCCCAGAAGGAAGCCGGCTGGCCGGCATCACCTGTGCAGTCTGTGTAGGTTAATGCATTGAGCCTCTCTGACTAGTTCTGAGAACGAGCCAGTTCCCAGGCACCAGCCAAGTGCCTACCTTGCAAGTAGACCTTCCGGAGGTAGAGGTCTCAGGCTGGGGGCTTTAACTCTTTTCTGGGAGTCTCTTTCCTAAGACTCCTCCAGGTGGGGAGGGTGCACATGTCTGTGTGTCTGTGTGTGGGGGTGGGGGCCGGAAGGGGAGAGGAGGTAGAAGGTGGGAGTACGGATTCCTTCCTCCTCAAGGACAAAGGCAGCAAATTAAGGAGAGGAGCCGAAATGGCACCTCCCCCAAGCACCGCTGCCTCCTGTCCCAGGACCCTCTGCTGGGGGGCCACTGTGGCATTGGCAGGCCTAGTTTCTCACCTCTGCAAGATTGGTAGGAAGATGTGGAGTGGTTTATCCGGCTCCCAAACCCCACCGGCATTCCTAGCGACGCCACTCATTGGAACATGGAGGAGGATTTATAATTTTCCAAACCAATTTTGTTGATCTGATTCTTCCTCTCTCTCTCTTTTTTAAATCAACTCTTCTGCCAAGGAAGGGGATTGAGGAATGAAAGTAGCTTAATGGAAGTGGGTATTTGGGCTGCAGGGCTGGCGTCTCCATGGAGACGGGGCTGCAGGCTGAGTCCAGACAAGGGTTGGCTGGGACGCCGGGAGACGGCTCTGTGCCTCTGACTGTGGCTGTGAGGTGCATGGAGGGTCCCCTGGCTGGACTAGACCCACCCTGTTCTGCTCGGGCCCGGCTACGGGTGTGGCTGAAGCAAATGGGTGTGAGTCCTTCCCAGCTCCCTCCTGTGTTCTCTGTGGCAGGGCCAGGACAAGAACTGGGCAGGTCACAGAGGCATGGGCCCTGCCCTTAAAAAGCTCCTAATCTAGTGGGGTAGGCTGGTGGGGCAAGAAGTCGTGACAACACAGAGCGCCAAGTGACCATGGCCAGAACCCAGCATGTGCGGGCTTCCGAGCAGCCTCACTCCTGAGGGAAAGGTCTGGGAAGGCTTCCTGTGTGTCCAGGGGGAAGGCAGCAGAAAGGCATGTCAATAGCAGGAAACCTAAAACTTTCAGGAACTAAGGAGAGAGAGAGGGAGAGTGTGCATGTGTGTGTGAGTCTGTGTGTGTCTGTATGTGACGATATGTAGGTTTCTGTGTGTGTCTGTGTGTGTGTGTTTATGTGTGTCAGTATGTTGGTCTGTGTGTGTGTATATGTATATCTGTGTGTGTTAGTCCATAGGTTTCTGTGTGTGTCTGTGTGTGTGTGTGTTTACATGTGTTAGTATGTTGGTCTGTGTGTGTGTGTGTGTATGTCTGTATGTGGCGGTGCATAGGTTTCTATGTATGTGTATGTGTGTGTTTACATGTGTCAGTATGGTGTGTGTGTGTGTGTGTGTGTGTGTGTGTGAGGGTTCCTGGGACAGTAGTAGTTGGTGATGTGGGACAGATCAGCAGAAACCAGATGATGAAGACAGTGCAGTGTCGAGGAAAGACAATGTGTTTTGGGTCCCAACAGATCTGGCTTCTAGTTTTTCTCCACTACTGATGGGCTGGAAAATTCTGGCAACCTACCCAGTACCCGCAGTCCTCAGGTTCATCATCTGGAAAGCAAGAATATCGACCACACCCACTTTCTGGGATACTGGGTAGGACTGAGTGAGCTAATATTTGTAAAGTGCTGAGTATCTGTCAATCAAGGACGTGAGCTCCTTGCTCTCTTCTCTTGGAGGCTGGGCAGAGTTTTGGTCTTTGCCTTGATCTAACTATAGTTTGTTGGGCTTGTGTGGAAATGCTGGTTTCTGGGTGTCGGGGGGACTGAGGGACCCAGAATCCCCGGGTGTAAGGTCTGGGCCCCTGCTTCGGCTCAGTCTCCTCAGATGGCTCTGACGTTCAGTCATTGTAGATACTCCGCGTCTGGACAGGAGGTCAGCCCCGCCGTGGGCAGAGATGGCATCTGCGGCCGCTCCTACAAAGTGTGCTGGGGAATAATTTAGGAAGATCCCTTTGGAGGCCAGCAGAGATGATGGATGGGGAGGGGAAGGCAGGAGAAGCCAGCAAAAAGATGATCCCCATGAGAAGTGCCTTTCCATCCCATCAGTAAGAACCACCCGTGGGACCCTTAGGCCCTTGGGAGCCCAAAGGCAGCCAGCACTACCCTTGAGAGGCTGTCCGTCCAGGAGCACAGGTCACAGGAGATGGCAATACAGTGTAACACCTGATGGTCCTTGTGCTGCGGAAACACCTGGACCAAACTGAGCTCTGAGGGTGCACGATTCTAATGATAACAGAGATGGCCATGAGAAGCCATAGTTCATCACTTTCACGTTAACGTGGCATTTTGGCCTTTTGTATTATTCATCTTGGTCGCATATTGTGACATTTTTGTGTAGACTAGTGGAATGACTTAGAGCCATGGACAGGTGGTAAAGTGGAGGTGTGTCTGGGGCTGGGAGGGGCCAGACTCGGTATGTGGGGATACTTCCTCTGTGATCGTGGAGAGCTGGATGGGCCACAGATGGGTAAAATGGGAAGAAGCGGAAGGAATCAGGATTCATGCAGGGATGCACGTGGATAAGAATAAATAGAAAGTGTGTAAAAACAGACTCGAGACGATGGCAGGATTGTAATGGGTGTTTTCCTCTTGGATTTCCAATGTTGTTCTTATTATAATGGTGCAGCACACTCTGAATAAAAATAAACTCTAACACAGCTATAGATTTATCAGCAGTATGACATATGGTAAGGCAGCTGTATTTCTGAGTTAGACCTGAGTTTAAGTCTTCACTCTGCCTTCATACATGTCAAGTCATGGCCATCTGCAAAATGGGCACATGACTAGTACCTTCTGCACGGAGTTTCAAGGGCATGAAATGGTTGACCCATGTATGTGCTCCAAGGGTGCTAACTAAGGTCATTACCATGGGCTGGACCTAGCCTGAAGGCTTCATGCATTGCCATGTTCTGTCTTAGTGTGAGGTAGCCATCAGTATCACCCCCATTTTAGAGAGAAATAGATCAGGGATTCCAAAGGTCAAGCACCTCACCCAGGGCCACGTGGTAAGTTAGTGACGGAGCTGGACTTTTGGTTTAGACATTCTGGACCGAAAGCTCTACTCCATTAAGTGCTTGGTGCTAGGGCCAGGGCCAGGGAAAGTAGGATGTCACTGAGGCAGAATTTATGGAGAATTTACCATCCCCTTACACTTGCCACTCGAGCCCTATTGTCAGGATCTTTGGGACCGAGCCAGGAGCAAGGCACCGGGTGGCCTAATTCTGTCTCTGGAGGTTCCAGCTGTCACATACAAAAGATGAATGTCTGTCGGGCAGCTCTGTTTTTATCTCCCCACAAAGTTTAATTTCCCCAATGTGAGTGGTTCAATTGCTTTGAGGTTTCCAGGGTTTGCATTCCTCATAAAAAGGGTGGTTTCCTGGGCACTGTGATGCTGGGAGGCTGCAGTACCTACCCGAATGTGAATGAAATTCACTGAAATTCACGTTTCCTGCCATAATGAGGGTCCTAGATCAGTGTCCTGGCTCGGGAGACAGCGGGAGGCTTTTGTTCTTTTCCTTTGTCTTTCTAACTCCTGGGATTTCCACATCAAGGTGACATACCCCTAGAATGAGTTAATAGTACAGATTGTCTTCTTCCATTGCACTGTTGCAAGCAAAGGCAGCAGCAGAGTGGAGAAATGTTTACCAAAAGTCTGCTCAAGGTAGTGGTCAGGGCTGAGAACTTCAGAATCAGATATTCCAGAGTTCCCCTCAAGCTCTGCTGCTTCGATTACCAAGTGGCCTTGGGCAGGCTACTCGGTGCCTCTGCGCCTTTGTTTGCACAGCTATAAAATGAGGGTCAGAACTGGGCTTGCAGGTTTCCCATCAAAGATTTAAAAAAGATGATATGTACGAAGTGTGGGATGTGGTCCCCGGTGTGTTACCGAACCATCAGTAAGTGATTGCTGTTATCGTCTGAGCCCGTGCACCAGGACAACCCTGGGCGTTTTTGCAGACATCTCAATGAATCCTCACAGCTGTCCCGTGGGCTGGGAGTTTTGTCCTCATTTAACAGGTAGGGGAATGGTCTCAATGAGGTGAAGCATCCTGCCCAAGGTCACACAGCTCATCAGAGGCAGACACAGGCTAAGAGCCCTTTTGGGATGGGGTCACCACTGCTGCACAGAACTTCATGGACAGTGCCCAGAATGGTGGGGCCAGTCTTCCCAGCCATCAGAGAGCAAACTCTCATCTTTGATGGGCACAGCAGACAGACTGGAGATCGCTTCAGGGGCAACTAATAACTCTTCCAGTGTTGGACAAACTGCTCGGATGACTTTATGCCGTGATTTTATCCAGTATCCCTGCAGGGCAGTGAAACAGTTAAGAAGGGCCCTGAAAAGTCGCTACTGGTAGTGCTTTGTGCCAAAGAGGAGAAAGGGGGTGAGGGGTAGGGAATGCGGGATATGCATTACATCTTCTCTACCCAGTGCCAGCTCATGAGCCAGAAACTGAGACCACAGAGGCAAACAAGATATGGCCCCTGCCCTGAGATACACACGATAGGATGGAGAGTCATGATACAAGGCCGAGTGCTGAGTGGTGGAGGAACGAAAGTGCGGTGAGAGCACAAGTAGGCAAGGGAAGGCTTGCCAGGGAAGGCAACATGCTGTGAGTTGGGTTTTGAAGCATGCCTAGGAGTTTGCTAAGAGAGGAAAGGCTGAAAGGGTGCATAAGAGCAACACATGTTGAGAAAAATGGCAGTCTTCCAGAAGGGTTGGAGTTTTGGGAGTACACGCTGAGGAGCATGGCGGATGATACGGAGAAATCAAGGAGCCCCATCCACAGCCCTGCCAGGCACTGTGGGAGGGCGCTCTGTCAGCTTTCCTGGGGCTGGCATGACAAATTCCTGCAGACCGTGTGGCTCAGTGCAATGGAAATGTATCTCACAGCCCTGGAGACCAGAACTCTAAACTCAAGGCAGGGTTCTGCACCGAAGGGTCTTTCCTTGTTTCTAGGTTCTGGTGACTCCAAGTGTTCCCTGGGCTCGCAGGCACATCATTCCAGTTTCTGCCTCCCCATTCAGATGGCCCCTTCTTCTCCTGCTGGGTTTGTCTTCCTCTGTATGTCTCCTACAAGGGCACTTGTTCTTGGATTTAGAACCCACCTGCATAATCCAGGATGATTTCATCGTAAGATTTTTAACTTTAATTGCATCTACAAAGACTTCATTTCCAAGTAAGGCCATATTTACCGGTTCCAGAGGTGAGGACATGGACCTCTGTCTTGGGGGGTGAGTCAGCTCACTACAAGGCTTCACATGCGTTATCCGATTTAATCCTCAGAACTCTGAGAGGCAGTTACTGTTATTATTCTCCTTTCACAGAGGCGGAAACTCACTCGAAGGTAAACTTGATGAGAGCAGGGCCCTCCCCTGTCCTCCTCAGCATATGCCCAATGTGTGGAATTATTTCTGGCACACTGTAGGTGCTCAGCTGATATTTAGTGAATAAATGCTTTACGAGGAATATAGCACGGGCCAAAAGCCCAGGCCGGTACTTCACTGAATTGGACTCTGGACTGTATAATTTAATTAGCTGTGCGACTCTGAGAAAATTAGGTAACGTCTCTGCGCTTTAGTCTGCTCATCTAATACAATGAAGATGAACCTACCCCGTAGGGCTGTTGTGAGGTTTACAAGAATAAATCCACGTCCAGTGCCAAGAACAGTGCCTGGCACATACTCAGTGCTTAGTAAATGGAAATGTGGAGTTTTATTCCACACTGGCTCTCAAGAGGGGAAGCAGACCATGGTGGTTAACGATGGTGCCCTGAGAAAAGTGTCAGGGAGCTGTGAGCAGACAGGGGAGGGGCTGAGTACCACCTGAAGACTGCTGGGGAAGAGGAGATACTTGATTTGGGCCTAGGATGAGCTGCAGGACGGCAAATGCAAGGGTGTGGGAGTAGGAAAATAGGGGTGCTTCCAAGCACTGGAGGAAAGGGGTTGCGGGGGGCACTGAACACAAATCCCACTGAGGCAGAAGATACCGTGGTTGGTCCTGGAATGGAGAGTTCAAGGTGTCCTTGAGGTGCCTTGGGGTATTGTCTGAACCTACCTTTTACTAACTGTGGGACCTTAGGCAAGTCACTTAACCCGTCAGAGCCTCAGTCTTTCCATCAACAAAGTGGACATAATAATTCTACTTGCAGCATATGATTGTGCCCATATTAGTATACAGTAAGTTCCTGTTAACTCTTAGCACCTCTGATTTTTTTTTTTTTTTTAGTATTTTGTTTTTTTGAGAGAGAGAGGGAGAGCACAAGCAGGGGGAGTGGCAGGGAGAGAAAGAAGAGGAATCAAGCTCCCCATTGAGCAGGGAGCCCTACGTAGGGCTCGAACCCAGGACCCTGGGATCATGACCCGAGTAGAAGGCAGACGCTTAACCAACTGAGCCACCCAGACAGCCCAGTGCCTATGATTGATATCAATATTACTACTGCTGCTACTATTATCGTATGGACGTGTGGCCCGTGGTGGGGGGGTCACTGTGGCCCCCATCCCAGCTTGGCTTTGTGAGCTGCATACTCTGTGTCGAGTTCTTTCTCTGTTCTCTCTCTGACTTATGCTCAAAAGCATGAGGACAAATCTTGGGCAGGACTTAACAGATTTCTAAACTCCTGCCCTTTTCTAGGTTCAGGTGCCTTTGTCTGAGTATGTGTCGGGGGTTCTGGTGGACGGAACTGAGAACAGGGGATGGAAAAGGACAGAAGGCCAAGCGTGGGTATCTCAGTGCTCTACCCTAGATAAACATAGTGCAGTGGGACCAGGTTGCACTTCTGTCTGCTTGTGCACGTCTGGGGAAGAGTGTATGAGTGTGTGTGTGTGTGTGTGTGTGTGTGTGTGTGTGTGTGCACTGTGTGGTTTTACTTTGAGTCAGCATTTCAGTTCAGGAGATGTTTACTGGCCCCTCTCTGCAGGAGTCATGGGGCTGGGCACAGAGTAGACCATGAGATATGCTGCTGCCCATGGCACTCCCTGGAGAAGGGAGGGTTCGGAGGTGTGAAGAGGTCATCACAACAGAGGGAGCACCCGCAGGACGGCCAGTGCAGGCCTTGGTACCGAGCCGGGCAGGGAAGGCATAGCAGACTGAGGACCATTCTCCGTGATGAGGGAGGACACATGGAAGTTCCAGGCTGAGAATCGGGAGTGCAAGAGGGCTCAGTGGACTGGGCATGGCTGGAGGGGACCGTGTGAGCCAAGGAGTGGTGGCCTGTGTGGCTGGAGGTGATACAGGCCAGGCTGAGTAGGACGTTATCTGAAATATGGGATGGATGTTGTGAGAAGTCGCTCTCCTGGGCAGGACAAAGGTGACCTTGGTCTCAAAGCTCTGTGGCACCTCATCTCAGCGTTCTCTCCCTTGTCCCCAGTCTCAGCTCCCCTGCTCCTTCCAGACCCACTGGGACCCAGCTACTGCCTTAGCGGGTCTTTGGGCTGGCGCCTCATCCTGGACCGCTCTGGCCGGAGTGTTCTTAGGCGGGGCTCCCCCGACCACCCTATCCCTGCTATGTGCCGTTCCAGATCCCGCGCACGGCTTGTTTTAGAATTATTTCTTGGTGATGTGCTTGCTCTGCATTCGACTCTGTCTCGGCCATAAGATCCCGAGGCGACACCTGTCCGGCAGCATCCGGCTCGCCGTGGGCCGTTCATCAATCCGTGCTGAGTGGCTGCATGGATGAACGCAGGGAGGGGGGTGCGCCTGGAGACGGGGAGCAGGGGCCATGTCCAGCGGGGAGGACTGCGTCTCCCAGGAAACCTGAACCTAGCATGGGATTTATTTCTAGTTCCATGTTGTTACATCAGGATGAGAAGCCGAGGGCCGTAGGACCTCTCTAAGGTTATATAAACTGAGTCTGTCGTTAGGGGCGTGCGGCCAGGCTTTCCCCTTGTGAAGTGCTTTGTGGGGAAGTGGAGCTTCTCTCTGGGGATCTTCTCTCTGAGGATCCTTCCAATAACCAAAGCTGTACACAAGAATCCAGACCCGCCCACATGTCACCTGTCGTCCCGAGTCAGCCCCTCACTCCTCCCCTCTCGAATCACCCCGCTCACCTCCTGGGAGCTTCTCAAACTACACTTTTCACCTTCATGGCCCCACATCTAGCCTCTGCATTTGGGGCATGGCCTGGGGCCTCAGCCTCCCCACTGGCCTCTCTGCCTCTAGCCATGCCCCTGCAAACCTGCCTCCACCTTGCCTCCAGAGACATCTTGCCAAAAAATAATTTGTATCCCATCACTTCCCTCCTTGAAACCTTCATGGGCTCCCTGTTACCCTGGAAACAAAGTTCAAGTTTTAGCCTGGTCCTTCCTATCTGTTCTCTTGCCACCTGCCCATTGCCCCAGACCTCTCTCTCCCTCCCTCGTACCCTCTGGGCCAGCCATGGCAAAACATCTGAAGTTTCCAGAACAGCCCTGGCTTCCTGTTCACGGCAGATATGACTTCTCTGCCCAGAACTTTCTTCTTTTCCTATCCTGTTTTCTTTCCCAAAGTCACTTCCAACATTGCCTCCTCCAGGAGGCCTTCCATGATTCCCTACCTCCAGGCTGATTAGGCCCAGCAGTCTCCCGTGCTGATGCCCTCGGTCACGGTGCCACTCTGGTGTGCACATGCCCATAGCCACCTCTCCAGCTCCCCCTCACCCTATAAGCTGTGAGGCTCCACGGGAGGCCTGTATTCTCTGACCTCCACAGGGTCTTAGGGAATGACTGGTCTCCAGCTGCAAAAGTTACCAAGATTCAGGACAGGGAGGCGAAGTCTCCTTCCCTTGAAATGGCCTCTGCTCAGCCTCGTTCTGGGGCTCTTTAGCCTGGCTCAGCAAAATCCCTCAGTGGCTGCATTCCCAGCACCCTCCCCAGCACCAGACCCGGTCCCTGGCAGTGGTACAGGGCACCCTGCCCCCCGTCTACGTGCCACAGTCTTCTCAACCCTGCGGGCCCATGACAGCCACCTTGGGGCTTGGATCCTACCGTCGGGGGGTCTGCTGTAGTCAGTCTGGGGTAGGTCCAGAGCATCAGGATTGCTTAAAACGCTGCCTAGGTGATTCTAAGAATGTGTAGCCGGCTTGAGAACCACTCACACCCAGTCATCCTAGAGTAGAGGTCCTCATCCTTGGTTGGATGTTACAGTCACCCAGAGAGTTCATAAGACGGCCCATGCCCCG
This sequence comes from Procyon lotor, assembly GCA_028646535.1. Lineage (NCBI taxonomy): Eukaryota > Metazoa > Chordata > Mammalia > Carnivora > Procyonidae > Procyon > Procyon lotor. The sequence continues at coordinate 52,977,525 of CM053607.1, forward strand.
GACCTACCATCCCTGACCCAGTAAATGAGAATCCACCAGGGTGCTAGCCATCTTGGCATCAGCATTGAATCCTACAGAATCTTCCCTCCCCCCCCCCCCCACTTTTCCTTCCTCCCTCCCTTTCCTTGTTCCAGAAATATTTGCTGGGCTTATCTTTCATGCTCTGGGAACACTGAGATGAATCAGACCCTGACCTTCCTAGGTGGGGGCTTAACAGGGCTTAACTCTGAGCTGTTAGGAAGGGAAGAACCCCCCCCTCCCCCACCGCTCCCTAAAGGGAACATCACGGACAGGTGTGCTGGGCCCGCTGTGGCTCCCAAGGCCTCCTCCTCTTCACCAACCTGCTGCTTTCCCAGGATACCCATGCTGGGTCAGCCCCAAGACTGGATCTCTGCTCTGTCAGCTCCCGTTAGGATGGGGGCCCCCTGGGGGCTTCCCCGGACCTGGCACGAGGCTGGGGCTGGTGGCAGACTGGGGGCTGCGGGTCTCTGCTCTCTCCTTGGCACACACGAGCTCCGCAGCCATCCTTTGTCCATGGCTGCACCCGTAAGCGTGTCTGTGTCTTGGTCCCAAGCACGGCTCTGGGGAGGGCACGCCAGCAGGACTTCAGGGCCCTTTTGATGGAGAGAATCAGCCTGGGCTCTGGGCATTTTTTCAAAATGGAGGTAAAATCCACTTTTCAAATTAACTAAAGCAAAAACCCAAATGCCTTTTATTGCATTTACAATAGTGTGCAAGTACCACGGCTACCTAGTTCCAGAACATTGTCCTCACCCCAAAAGGAAACTCTGTTCCCATTGCCCTTGCTCCCAGCCCCTGGCAACCACCACTCTGCATTCTCTCTATGAACTGACCTTTTCTGGATGTTTCTGTAAATGGAGTCATGTAATATGTGGCCTTTTATGTCTGGTGTCTTCCACTCAGCATGTTTGCAGGGTCCGTCGACCTCTGTAGTATCTACTGGTATTTCATTCCTTCTCACGGATGAATGGAATTCTATCATATGGCTGGGCAATGTGTTCATTTATTAGTCCATGGACATTTGGGCTGTTTCTGCCCTTCATTACGGGGAATTCTGGGCATTTACAATTTTTTACATCTATACTCCAAACATCTGCTGACCCGTATTCCTAGGTCCTTAGCATTAGCCAGTGGGCCGTGATGGCTTCCTTCCCTGTACTAATCAAATACTATCTTCGGGGTCCCTAAGGGGGTGTAGGCATATGTGGGACATCCCTTGCCCCAGCTTTCAGCCTCCACGACATCTCCAAGTCTCTCCACATCCTACCCGGGTGAGTCCAGTTGGGTCTCTGCACTGCCCCATCCCACCCCACCCCCACCCCAATCTTGGGCAGGAGGCTGGTGCGTGTGCAACAGACTGCAGCCGAGGGGTCAGCGTGCAAATGAAGGGGGCGGACAGCACACTGTGCCCACAAGAGTTTAGAGGTGAATTTTGCGCCTTGCCATCTGAAAGGAAAAACTGCTTTTTCTCTATCCTTCCACAACACTTTTGACATCAAACGTTCGAGTTTTTCCCCGCCCCAGGTGATTCTCAGTTCTCAGTGGACAGTGACCCGACACTAGCTGCTGGAGTTAGTGCACACCCCGCGGGGGAAGGGCTCCGTCCCACAGGCTGCTCTGATTCCGATGCCAGGCCCAAGTCCCAGGCTGCATCTCTGCTCATGACCAAGAGGCTGGTCACTGGCGGCTCCCGCCCTGCCCCCCTCAGTTTTAATAGTTTACTAGAACAGCTCACAGAACTCAGGAAAGCACTTTACGTAGTCTTATTGATTTATTATGAAGGAGACAAATGAACAGCCCCCCCAAGGGGATACATGGGGCAAAATGTGGAAGGGTCCTGAGCACGGGGGCTTCTGTCCCCATGTAGTGTAATGGGGTGAGCCACACTCCTGGCATATGGACGCGTTCTTGTTCACCAATCTGGAAACTCTCTAAATCCCTTCAGTTAAGATTTTTATGGAGGTTTCATTACATAGGCATGATTGATGAAGTCACTGGCCATTAGTGATTGAACTCAATCTCTCCCCTCCCCGTGGGGGAGGGGGTGGGGTGGAAAGTTCCAGCCCTCTCATCCATGGCCAGCCCCCTGGCAACTGGCCGCCCTCCCTAGAGGCTTTCCAAAAGTCACATCATTAACATAAACTCGGGTATGGTTGGAAGGGGCTCGTTATGAATAATAAAAAACACTTCCTTTGTCTTTATGGATCTGGGCTATTTCAGGAACTGGGCACAAAACCCAAATGTTAGAGCAAAAGATGCTTCTAGTGCTCCTATCATTTAGGAAATTATAAGGGTTTTAGGAGCTCTGTGCCAGGATTGGGAACAAGACCCAAATATATATTTTCCTATATCAAAATAGCACACTGCCCTAAAACTTCACGTACACCTGCACAAGGTATTTCTAACAGACCGTGTCTCCCCATCAGGTTTGGATGGACACCTCCCACTTCCATCTTCCTCTTGTCCTTTTCAAACACCGCCTACCCAGTATTTAAAGGTGCCAGCAAACAATTCTGTTCATTCACAGCAATGTAGACTTCCGTCTTCTCCAGTCTTACAAACCACGAACTGGGGTGGGTGGGAAGGAGATGGGATGCGGACCCTCAAGGTTGGTTTTATTTTTCTTCGGAATCAAAAGAAACCTCCTCTCCATGAGAGGAATTCTGCCATGTTCCTGGGCCAACTGGCTCAAAAAGACACCAGCTTTTTAAAAATAGCATGTCATGGGGATTACCCTATCACTCTGTACGTGGGGAGTGGGTTGGGGCCGGCCCAAGCCCGGAGACACCTCTGAAATTACCATCTGTTCCTTCTGGTAAATCCTGACTGTTGAGTCCTGTATTATTTTTTTAAAGTTTGCTGGTAGGTAATGGTTAGGAGCTGGGCTTTCACTGTGAGCAATTTGGAGACCATTAAATGCTTCTGAGGAGACAAGAGACATGCCCTGACTTAGATTTTGAAAGGACCTCCCTGGTTGCTGCATGTGACCGCATCTTAGGGGGTGAGAAGGTTGCTAGTCAGGGGCTGCTTGGGGATTGCAGGTGAGCGGTGCTGATAATTCAGCCGGGTTGGAGACAACTAGGAGGTCAGAAGCCATCAGACTGGGATATTTTCAGAGGAAGAAACCATAGCTTGTGCTGCAGGCCTGGGTGCAAAATAAGGGAAAAAGTGTGAGGATGACTCCAAGGGGTCCCTGGGTTGCTCAGAAGGCTAAGCCTCTGCCTTCAGCTCACATCATGATCCTGGGGTCCTGGGATCGAGTCCCGCATTGGGCTCCCTGCTCAGTGGAGAGCCTGCTTGTCCCTCTCTCTCTTCCTCTCCCCCTGCTCACACTCGCTTTCTCTCACTCTCTCAAATAAATATTTAAAAAATGGGGGGGTGACTCTAAGATGTTTGGCCTGAGTGACCATAAAGGTGGACTTAGGGAAAAATGTGCGCGGAACAGACGTGGGATGGCGAGGAGCAGGGGTCTGGTTTGGTCGGTGTGTCTCAGGTGCCTACTGCATGTCCCAGTGCAGATGAGAGAGGCAGGGGTATCTGAGGTTGGAACCCATTAGTGCTGGGGAGGGTGGTGGTGATGGAAGGCAGAAGCACCAGAAGTGACAGGTGGATTGATGGTCCCCCCAACACACACTCCTTCGCCCCCAGCTTCAGGCTGTGCCCCCCGAGCACACACACACTTAACAGGAAACGTGGAAAACAAGAACAGGAAAAGTAAAAGACGGGGGGAAATCACACCTTGGGGCCAGAGGGAGCTTCAGAAAGTATCTAGCAGAAGGGGGAAACTGAGGCCCAAAGAGTACAGGTGCTTTGTTCCAGGTCATGCCACAAGTTAGTGACTGAGCAAGGCAGAGCCCATTCTTCGAGCCCCAGGTCGCCCCTGCTTTTTCTGACACGCCACGTTGCCCACCAGCTCCAGGATTCAAAGGCTGTCTGTGTGCTGGGCTGAAGGCAGGGAGGGCCGAGGCTGGATGACTGTCAGTGTTGTTTCCATCCAGGTCACCATTCTCGTCAGCCTGGCCCTTGCTTTCCTTGCCTGCATCGTGTTCCTGGTGGTTTACAAAGCCTTCACCTATGACCACAGCTGCCCAGAGGGATTTGTCTATAAGGTAAGGGGCTTCTGGCAGGTGAGTGACCCCAGGTGACTGCCAACCTCAGTCAGAGGGTTTCTCAATGTCTTCTTTTCACTGGCATCCGAATTTGGCAACCTCCCTGCAGACTATTGAAAATGTAGTCTGTGTCTGGCAAGGGGTTTCACGAAGGACTTGGTTTCCTTCCAGTGGGCAGTAGAGTTCTTCCTCCCAGATGGTGCTCCACGGAGTCAGGAGTAGGAGGCGGTCCAGTTTTGGGTTGGAGGTCAGTGGTCAGGGAGAGGTTGCTTCCACCCGAGGTGGGCTGGTCCATCCAGAAAGTTCTGCCTTAGCACCCATCTTCCCGGTCTGATGTCTGATTCCTGTTCCTGTGGAGGGAGTGCGTACTTTTGAGGTCCTGTTGGGCCCTTCCCACTGAACCCTGCTCTGATCGCACTCCCTCCCTTGAGGAACTGAACCAGCTGCGTGACTCCGGGGCATCTCTTCGCCCCCCTGAACTTCAGTTCTCTTGCCTGCAAAATGGGCACTGGTAATATCTGCCCGCAGGATTTTTGTGAAGCCTTAAGGAGAGAATTTAAGTTAGCAAAGGACCTATTAGATAACGGGCTTTCAATACATATTCGTTGTCATAAAGACAGAATCTGTTCTGTCTGCAAAAACAGGTGATACAAAGATTTCTAAATTGCCATTTACTGAGCACCTATTGTAAGTCACAGCCTTTCCTAGATATTTTCATAAACATTATCTCAACCGAGCTGTACACACATTCTGAAAAATAGGTTTTATTGCCCCCATTTTACATACGAGGAAACGGGAAGAACATGTCGGATAAGAGAGTTTTCCAGATCAGCCCATTACATTGCCAAGCTAGGGAGTCAAATGGGGGATGCTCTGCCTCGGAAACATATGTCCTTCAGTTCTCCTATGTGACTTCCTCAGACTACCTTCCTGGTAGTTAAAAGCTGAGGTTCTCAAAGAGGTAACAAGTCTCAAGAGGGGACAGTTGAATGAACGATGGCGTGTTCACACAAGAGATTTCTGTGCAGCCGTGAAAATGGGCGAGGAAGGTCTCCAGACCCGGGCCTGTAATATCCTCCAGGTTAATAATGAAGAGGAAAAAACCCACTGCCTTTGTGCGAGGAAAAGGGGAGAGAAGGATATTTGCAGAAAGAAATTCTGGAACGATAGATGGATGGATAGATAGATAGATAGATAGATAGATAGAAGGATAGATGAAAAAACTAGGAAAATGGTTACTTGGTGTGGGTGGGGAGGAGGGAGGAGAGTAGAGGGGACAGGGGGTGGGAGGGAAGAGAGTAGAGGGGACAGGGAAGAGGAGCGAGCCTTCTCCGGATACATCTTGCTGCCCATTTGTCCATGGTATCTGTAAATGTCTGACATACCTAAAAAATAAATAACAAGTCATTCCTGAAAATTAAAAACAAGCTGGACCAAGAACCTAGCTCTATATCAATTTGGGGACGTCAACGTACAAAGAAAATAAATATTCCAAAGAGCAGAGTGCATTGACTGTTCACCCACAGCAGAGTATCTTCTAAGGATACAGAAAGTTGCAGAGAAATCTTAAAGTTGATTCAACAATCTGACTGTTGGTCGTAATGCTCATGTTATTTTTTGACCATTTGATGTATATTGTAGGATAAAGCAAATAGACCATTCTATCAATGTTTGTTGGGAACCAAGGATTTTGATCAAAGGGAGAGGAGTTACAAATATAAAATCAAAGAAATAAAATAGACAGCCATAGGCTGGAGCAATGGCCCAGAGAAGCAGCTGGGGGAGGGGTGAATGAGCTGGATCCAGAGGTCTGTGCGGGGTGGGGGGATGGGGGAGCAGGAGTGGCCCCTACAGCCTCAGAGTCACTGAGCAGAGGACCGCGGATTATGAGCCTCAGGTTTCTTTCTCTCTTTTTTGTAAATGGAGGAATAATTGACACATAACACGTTAGTTTCAAGAATCAACGTGACGATTTGGTATTTGCATATATTTTTAAATGTAAGTCTAGGTAACATCCATCACCACACAGTCACAAAAAATTTTTTTTTCTTATGATAAGAATTCTTAAGATCAACTCTCTTAACAACTTTCAAATATACGATACAGTGTTCTCAACCGTAGTCACCACTGTCCAAGACACCCCCAGAGCTTATTTAGTGTATAACCGGAAGTCTGTGCCTTTTCACCACTTCACCTCCCACCCCCCAGCCTCCAGCAGCCACCAATCTAGCATCGGGTTTATTTTTTCTAGTTTTGAGTAGGCGGCAGCTTTGAGATGGTAATGGTGATGATGTTGGGCACAGAGTGCTGAGGGCCAGGCCCAGGCCAGGTGACATCCCCTGCCCCCTGGCTCAGAGCCCCTTGTGGCCCTGGCCCCCAGATGGGGTGGCCGTGGGGCAGGCTGGGTCGGAAGCAGTCCGCTGAGCTCCTCCTGACTCTGTCTCTCTTGTCTCCAGCACAAGCGCTGTATCCCGGCCTCCCTGGATGCTTACTACTCATCCCAGGACCCCAACTCCAGAAGCCGCTTCTACACGGTCATCAGCCACTACAGTGTGGCCAAGCAGAGCACCGCTCGGGCCATCGGGCCGTGGCTGTCGGCGGCTGCTGTCATCCATGAGCCCAAGCCGCCCAAGACCCAGGGCCATTAGAGGCCCACCCCGAGCCAGAATGGGGGGCCCAGAGGGGGGCCCCCTGATGGCCAAGCCAAGCTCCAGTTACAAGACACCACTGTACTCCTGGGATATGGGGGCGGGGGTGGGGCCGGGGTGGGTGGGGGGGAACTCACCGAAAATGTCGTGCACTGGAGTTGTCGGAATCGATATTTCTTTTCGTCCTTTGGTATTGTTGACTCGTCCCCAAGTCAGGATTATGTACAAAGGCATGTTTCGTGTTGTTTGTTCCCATGTAAGATATTTTCAAAGCCACTGCTCATTCCTTGTTAGGAAAATTTAAAGACAGAAAAGGAAACAAAATGAACAAAGAAGGACTAAACTGGCTGTGTCTGGAAGCCGTTGGCAGGCAGTGAAGAGCACAGACTCCGGGCTGCTTCCATGAGAAGCCGCAGCCTCCGTGGGGGGTTGGAAGGTGCAGGAGATGTGAGCGATGCAGGCTGGGGCTACGTGGGTGCCTTCTGCTCTGCAGGAGGGGAAGACAGGCAGTCAGGACTGGCCTAGTTGGAGAGGAGGGCTGAGTTCGGCATTGTTAAGCCCGGGACTCCCAAAAGCCAAAGTCAAGAGCACCCACCATGGGTGTGTTTTGCCAAGCTGGCCCAGACCGTCCATACGGGAGTCCAAGCTGGGGCTTGGGCCAACCCCTGCGGCCTGGGGAGGCAAAGGGGCCATCAAACACTGAGCAGCAGGCAGACGTCCTTGGTCTTTCTCTTGTGTGTCTAGATCAACACCCGGATACTGCTTATGTTTTAGAGACAGCAGGGGTAGGATGGGAGAGAGGGCAGGCGAGGCCGCAGGACGAAGTGAGGCACTGGACAGGCATATCACATGTGGCCCAGCTAGAAGCCCAGGCACCATGTTTTAAAAGTCTTGTTTGCTTGGTGTCTCCCAAAATGCTAATAGCAATTGGAACAGTGACAAGGGTCATAACCGGGCACCGGAGGTGACAGCCCGGGAAACTTTCAGACCAGGCTGCAACAATGCCAAATTAGCCCTTAAAGGAAGCTGAAAAATGTGACCATCTCTTGCCTACCCGTTGTCCTGACAGCCGTTGGACAAGCACCCAAAGTCCCCATCTAGTTCTAGAAGCTGACTAGGGGGCAGCGTCTGGCATTGACCAGGCCTCCCACTGCTCTGGGACCCCCATCGGTCCCTCCCACGAGGCTCTCCCACAAAGGTTTCCGGGAGGCCCCCTCTGCAGGCTGCGGCTCCAGGCTCGCGGGGCCCGAACGGGCTGGGAGAGCCGGTTATCTGAGATGCAGTGCTGTTTCCCCACGAAGCCCCGACCGGGCTAACGGACCTCCTCTCCTGGCTTGCTCTGTTGCCGAAATCGTCTCGTACGCAATGGCTGGGTAATAAGACTAGCATAGCTCCAACTACCCTGCCAAACGCTGTCATTTGACTTCCCTCCTCCCACCCCATCACCTCGAGTCACCTGTAAATTCATTTGTCATCCGAAGCGGAATAACAAATTGTCCCTAGCAAAACCGCCGAGCGCTTTATAATTTTGTGGTGTATTTTTGTCAGTAGGTAGCAGAGGCTGAAGTATTTTTTGGTGTAATTCTTGAACTTTTCTGGCAGGAAACAAATAAAGATAGATGTGTCTGAAATGCTTGACCTTCCTTTGCAACTTCCCTCACCTTTCACGCAGTGAGACCGGGGGGAAGCCGCTGGGGGCGGGGATCGGTCCCTGAGGGTAAGGTGGGCTCTGGGGGCAGTGTCTTGTGAGGCTGGGACTGGAACAGGGCTGTGGGGGGACCCCCGCCCTCAGGCAGGTGGGCCTTGCAATGATGCTGTGGTCAGAAGCAGGGACTAAGAGATACGCCTGGTCACAGCGCAATGTGCCCGTGAGTATCTGCTGAGCGCCCATGGAGGGCCAGGCTGTGCCGGGCACAGAGCATTCAGTGATGAGCAATGCATGCTCACCGCCCTGACATCTGGAGATGGAGTTGGACGTGGGCACAGATGCTCGCAAAAGCAGAGTCTGAGGACGCCACTGCTCTGATACAATTGGTTGTTGGCTAAGAGCTTGAGGAGCAAGGTGACGCGTGATCAGTGGGGTCCTCTTCAGAATTAGCTTTGAGGTTTCTTATAACCATGCTAGCGGGTCGTTATTGACCCCCATTTCACAGATGAGGAGACTGAGGCTCAGAGGAATGGAGAGGTGCCCAGGGCCATAGCGGATGAGCTGGGATTTGGACCCAGGTCCTTTGGGAAGGTCCTCAAGGTCCTTTAGGAAGCTCTTTTGCATGCCCCCACTCCGGCCCCAGCCTGCTTCTCTAAGACCCTGAGCCACCCTGTCAAGTTTCTAGTTCATTCACCCCTAAAGTAAAGTCACTGTCATCATAAAAACAAACTAGCTTACTCTCAGCCAAAACTCCGCATCAACGGTTAACGTTAAGAACAGCAAGCATGTGGGATGCCTGGCTGGCTCAGTCCCTAGAGCATGTGACTCTTGATCTTGGGATTTGGTTTGGAGCCCCTCCCCACCCCGCCTGGCCCAAAAAAGAATAGCAAACACGTGAATGGCTCTCGCTCTGTTCCAGGTACATATAGCCCTCCATCAGCCCCATGAGGTAAGCACCTTCATCGTCAATGTCGCTCTTGTCACGCTGTCATCCTCACCCCCACTTTGGGTTGGAGGAGCAGAGGCTCAGAGCAGCGCGGCAGCCTGCATGAGGTCACGTGGCTAGGAAGCATGACTCGGCCGACAGGTTTTGGGACTAGTGTCCTAACCACGGTGCCGTTCAGCAGTAACCGCTCGTCTCCTGTGTTTTGCTCGGTAGTTTATGGTTTGTGTTCACAGCTCTTCTCAAACCCAGATGACGGACAGGGTGTTTGAGGGGAAGGCCGGGATTGACTCTGGGCAGAGCTGGAGGCTGAGGCTCCAAGTTCATTGCTGCGCTGGGGACTGCGGCTGTTCACGCACGCCTGGCAGGAAGGAGAAGGAAGCTAGCAGGGCTCCTGCCCTTTGGGGAGGCCCACGCTGCTGAGCGCTGGCGTGAGAAATCCTACCCGCACCCACGGAGCCGGGAGCTCAGCCTCTCTCCAGGGCGGGGTGAAGCCAGGGAGGGGATCTGGGCGGGCAGCCCGCTCGTTGAGGCAGGCTGATCCATATGGCCAACGCGTAAACACCCACTATTTTTTTCAATTACACAAAGTCAACTGAAGACTTAATGAACACATGTTCAAACATTCTGTCATAAATGGATTTGCCACTCCATTGCCTCAAAAAATAAACCAAAGCCATCTCTTCTCCAGAACGAACAGGCCATGGGTGTGTGATCAGAAAGGAGGGAGACGGTGGGGGATAGGTGATGGGCGACAGACACTGCTGTTTTTAGGGGCAACCCTGGGCCATGTGCTATGCTTGGTAGAGTCATACCTTTCTCAGCAGGGAAAAAAAAAGGATACTAACTCCATGAGACCCAAGGAGCGGGAGATTAGTTCTAGAAGAATTTAACCACAGGGGGTTTTGGTCAGGGAAAAGTTGCTCCGGTTTTTGGAGGATGGGGTTTTGCAGAGCACCACCGGCTGGAGGAGAGTCAGGGGAAGGCAGGAAATCACGATAAAACAGCACCGTGGTTCGTAGGAAAAACTCCGTCGGTGGCTCATGCACACTTTTTAACCAGCTCACCGACACCGGGGACTGCTCTCTTGAGAGGCTCCTAGTTGGCAGAGAGAGAAGACAGAAGGAAGGTGTGCAGGAGAGGTGGAGGGGAGGGTGTGACAGGAGAGGGGGTGACAGGGGACAGGGTGAGCCACGGGGCCTTGGAGGAATAGGCCTTAGAACTGGGCCTTGGAGGCTGGCTTGCATTTTTGATGGAGAGAATTCAGGAGGGTGGGGAGAAGATGCCACGGAGCAGACAGCACTCCCATGTAAAGGGACCAGTGTCACAGAGGTGCAGAGGGGACATGGCCCAGGGCTGCTCCTCACACAGGCTCTGGGATGTCCCCTCCAAGCCCCTGCTGGACGCAGAGTTGAGACACGGCCCAGGAGGCAGCTGCTGCCCCCACTGTGGCTCTGGGCCAGGGTGGGGGGGAGGGAAGGCAGAGGCCTGAAGGGACCATCACGGCACCCCGGGGAGAGGCCCTGACGGCCATGGTAATCCCAGCAGGCAATCAGGCCCGGAGGTATTTAGACGGATGTACATTTTTTTTTTTTTTTTTTTGGGAAAATCTACAAACTACCTGTTGGAACGGCTGCTGATCAATTTCTCCTGCTCCCCTCATCCCTGCATCGTGTTCTAATCCGACTGGGGAGTCATGTGGAGGAAGGAGAAGGAGAAGAAAATAAATCCCTGGTCGTTTTTCCAAGAAGCACACATCACCATCTCTTTAGAAAAATAGTGCTCCTGAACGGTTGTGGGGGGAAAAGACTGGTTTCCATGGCAACATCAATGTCATTCCCCAGGGATCAGCCTCGAATCTGGCACAGCGGAATGTTTATCTGACTCCGTCCTTCCGTCAGAAATGATCTGCTTCTGAGAACCCAGGCCCAGGGTTCATGAGTCACAGCTGTCCTCCAAGGTGGCCGTCCCCTCTCTGGACGCTCTCTGCCTCTCCCTCTCTCTTCTCTGTCTTTGTCTTTCTCGGTCTCTGCCTCTCTGCCTCCTTCCAAGGGAAGGATGTCCGGAGGCTGTGGACTGAATTGATGTAATTTATATTTCAGTTCGAGGCTCCTGGTGAGCACTGGGCTGGGCGTGGGTGGCAGAGGGGGAAACAGAGTCCCTGAGCTGTCCCTCCTGGATCTGCGGCCTCGGCCTAACTCCATTTCCCGCACCCAGCTTCAGCCTCCCCATCTTTAAAGTGGGGACAATAAGTATACCTACCCGTTTTTTCCTGAATTTGATGAAATAATACTTAAAGATTTACCTGCGGCCGATATTCAACAAATTATAGCTGCCATTTCTTGAACAACTCCCTTCCTCCGGCTCAGTTTCCTCACTTGTCAATTGGAATTATTTATTTATCCATTTATTAATTATTATTTTTTAATCGGAATTATTTATTAAAAAACAAAACAAAACAAAAACCCTCCCGTCACAGGATTTCTGTGGTTTAAAATAAGGCAGTGCTGGGATGTGCCCATGACCCAGAAATTGGTCACCAACCGCCTGCCCTCAGGAAGCCCATGGGCCCCGCCCCTTTCATTCCAGGCATCCCTTACCTCGTCACCGCAGGTGACATGTCCCCATTCTCCTCCTGTCTTCCAACAGGTTTTCATTTGTAAATTTAGTCCCGCAAATACATAATTTTTTTTTTACAAATTTATCGTTTTTAATGATAACGTTCATTTAGGCCATTTTGATCAAACTCTTTACATGTATTTTTTAAACAGTATCGGACTACAGGCTTTATTCCCGATTTCACTGATTTTCTACTAAAATTCTCTTTCTGTTCCAGGATCCGTTTCAGGGACACACATTGCATTCAGTTGTTTCCTTAGTCCCCTTCGATTTGTGATAGTTCCTCAGTCTTACCTTGTCCTTCACAACCTTGACCCTTACGAAGAGGGCAGGGCAGGTGTTTGGGAGATTGTCCCTCCGTGTGGGTTTATCTGATTGGTTTTTCCACGGTTACACTGAGAATATGGATTTGAGGGACGAATTGCCCAGAGGTGACTGCTGTTCTCAGAGCCTCAGGTCCGAGGGGGCATAACACTGATGCTAACCTTGATCTTCACGTTAGGTGGTATTGGTGTGCCGGCTTTCTCCATTGCAATGTTACTATTTTTCCCTTTGTAATTAGTAAAATTTGGAGTAGGTACTTTGAAAAGGTACCCTGTTTCTCCTTAAACTTGCAAATGCTAATTTTAGCATTCATCAGTAGATCTTGCCTGCTGCAATTCCTACTGTAGTGTTCTAATAGTCATTTTCTATTTTCTATTTTACCCAGTTCGTTTATACTTAATAATTGGAATTCTTCTGTAAAGAAGAATTGTCCCTTCTCCTCCTTTATTTTCTGATTCGATCATTTCTTTATATTAGTACAGACTACATATTAATATAGTATATAATAATATATTTATTTATACTTATTGTAATCAAATACCGTCATTATCTATTTTGTTGCTCAAATTGTTTCAGCTTTTGTCATTGGAAGTGCTTTTGGGTTAGCTCCTGTGTTCTTGTACATACTTCACTTTTTGGGGGTGGGGGAGCACTTCCTTATTTTCTGGCACCATAGCATGTCCCCAAGCCCATCCTGTGTTCCTTTCCCCAGACCTGGATTCAACCATGTTTCCAAGGAGTCTTGGTTCCTTTTTGAGGAATGGTATTTAGAAACCAAGATCTGGGTGTTAGATGTGTGTATTGCTTCCAGACCCTCTCAGTGGGCAGAGTTAGGAAACCATAAATTTATAGTAACTCATGTGTATATCTCTATGTCCATTTTTGTCTATCTATCTATCTATCTATCTATCTATCTATCTATCTATCTATCATCTTTCTATCTACCATCTACTTATCATCTGTCCATCTATAGAAATCCAATAGACAGGAATTTATTTTCATACCTCTATTTCCAGTGCAAAACCAAGGGGTTCACGCTAGCACCCCTTCTTTGCTTGCTTGTAACTTCTACCTCTGACAGTGGAAAATACGACTCTATTATCTACCATATATCTACTGAACTTATTTGTGTCTAGTATACAGGTAAAGTCGTTTCAGGCACATGCATTTTTTCTGACATTTAGAATTTCTAACATCACCAGACAAATTTTCAAGTCATTAACTCTGTGTTTTAGAGTATATCACTTTCCTTTGTGCTCAATTTGGAAAGACTCACAGGAAGAGCCTTTTGTTTTCACCAAGGCTGGCACTTTCAGAGGTCAATGCGTTGTGTTCTATTTAAGCTGAGTTTCCCAAGGCCTCACCACTGAGAGCCAAAATGGGATCTTATTAACAATAATCCCTGCAATGTCATAAACACATACCTCCATCCGCTCATGGAGGATTCAGCTCCTCGTGAAGACCTTCCTCCCCGGCCCAGGCGCCTCATGTGTGCTGGAGGACAGATGTGAACCCACTGGGCTCTGCTGAGCTCCACGGGTGCCCCAGATGTTCTCAGGCACCGATGGGCAGGGCTGCAGATCCCCTAGAGCCCATCTGGGTACGTTCCCACAGACTCTGGCAGTGTGAGGGAGACGGTGTCCTCTACCCTTTGAACTTCACCCTATTATCGGGGGGGGGGGTGTCCCTGCAGGACGGTTTGTGCCTCCAGAGCCCGGCAGAGTTTTAACCAAAATAGCTCTTTATTCTTTAACTGTATCCTTGGCACTCTTCCTTCCTCTGTGCCTGACACGGGACCACGGTGTGAACCCACGGGGTCTGCACCCCAGCTGCTCCCGTCCGCACCCACAGCCGACTGCGAATCATCTGTGTCACTCTCTCTCCTGCCACCCGTTCTCCACACTCCCTCTATGGCTCGACTGGACGTTGTGGGCGACAAACACTGCTCTGGCCCTCCCAGAGTGTGGAGTTATCACCAGGAGGGCCTTGGCTGGTGAGGGGTCCTCTTTCCCAGCCCCCGCCACATCCAAGCTTGACTACACACTAGTTTTCACCCTTCAAATGGAAGTGGGTGATGTGTGTCACTTCTGGGTTGTCACTCCCAAGCAGGTGATGGGGCTTCTCTACTCTCTTCCCTCCCACTCACTCCTGCTCTGCAACATCTCAAAGCCGAGGACTCCCAGGACTTGGGGTAATGGAAGGAGCCTGGATTCCCGAATCTCCACATGGAGGAGAGCGACCTGCTTACATTGGGTTATTTCACAGGGAAACCAACTTTTATGGTGCTGCAAATAAGATTTTAGGTTTTACTCTTTATGGCAGAAAGCAATGCCCAGACCAATACACAAATGAAGTCCATTTTCCATCTGGACACCGTTACCTTATCTGGGGTTGATTGCAACAGTGGCCAGACCTTACGCTGGGCTGGTACCAGCGCCTGATCCCTCAGGTGAGCTCCCTATGGAAAGTTCCTCGGCCTCCAAGCTCTCTCACCCAACGGGCACGTTCCAGTTCATGCTGCAGGAAGCAGACATGACTGGTTCTGTAAAGTCTTCCTCTCTCTCCCCAAAATGGATTGGATCCTCCACTGCCACGCCCCCAAATCCTGTATCACAGGGGTACACAGTCTGGATTTATCATCAGGTTACTTATCTGTGAACTCCTGGTTAAATGGATGGGTGAAACAAGTCTCTATGTCAGTAGCTCCTAAATGTCCATCTCCCGTCCAGATCTTCTCCCCGAGTCACACCCGCATGTGCCTCTTCCTGTTGACCATCTTGAACTGAAGACCCCGGCCCGCCCCTCAGATTCAACATGCCCCCCAAAACCTTCATCGTATTTTATGCAAATATGCCTCATTTTGGGGGGGGGAATATTTTATTTATTTATTTGTTTGTTTGTTTGTTTGTTTGACAGAGAGAGAGAGATCACAAGTAGGCAGAGAGGCAGGTAGAGAGAGAGGAGGAAGCAGGCTCCCCGCTGAGCAGAGAGCCCGATGTGGGGGGGATGCTCAATCCCAGGACCCTGGGATCATGACTTGAGCTGAAGGCAGAGGCTTTAACCCACTGAGCCACCCAGGAGCCCCAGATTGTAAGAGTTCTTTATATATTGTTTTTTTTTTTTTTTTAAAGATTTTATTTAGACAGAGAAAGATCCCAAGTAGGCAGAGAGGCAGGCAGAGGGGGGGAAGTAGGCTCCCTGCTGAGCAGAGAGCCCGATGCGGGGCTCGATCCCAGGACCCTGAGATCATGACCTGAGCCGAAGGCAGAGGCTTTAACCCAGGCGCCCCAAATTTTTCATGTCCCTTAAATGGGGTGATGACTTCATCAGTTATTCGGCTTTCCAGACTGGGAACCTGGGTGCCATTTTAGGTACTCCCCTGGCCCTACCGAATCAACCAACAGTCGGTCAGCCCTAACTTCTGCCCATTCCACTTTCAGAATGTGACTTGATTCTGCCCCTTCCTCTTTCGGAACCTGAGCTCGTGCCCGACTCACTTTGGCCTCGCACGGCCTCCCACTCTCCCTCCGTCCCTCCCAAGGGCTCGCGTCGATCCTGCCATGCTCCTGCCCACAGTCGCTCACTGGCTTCTCCTGGCCCTCAGGATAAGTCCAGCCTCTTTACCTTGTCGTGGGATGCTGTTGCAGCCTGAACCCTGATTTCCCGTGCCCCCTCCTGTCTTCTGTGGACCGCCCCCCCCACGCTCAGTCTTGCCAAGCTGGCCTTCACAGCACCCCTAGCCTCCAATGCCCTATGAGCTGGGGAAATGTTTTGGAGATGAAGCTTTCATTTTTCCCCCCCTTTCTCCATCCTCCTCACCTTGCCTGATTGAAATAGATAATTGTCTTTGTGCTCATTGTGTGGGAAAGGGATACAGCAGGGCGTGAAGTGGAAAGCACTTTCCTGACTGGCTTTTGTTTCTAAAATCTATACGTCAGAGGGGAGGTAATCCCAGCATACAGATGAAGGGTCTTGAAGAAACATGGAGAACGATTTGTCTTCTTCCAGAGAGGAGCCTCTGGGCTGAAGGAGCCGCTCACCCCCACCGAGGGGGGCCCCATGCAGGGGACACTGAGGCCCCGGAGAGGACCGGCGACGGCGTGTTCATGTGTCCAGGAGGATGGATGGGCTCCTGATGCCTGCAGGTGCCTATCGGTAGCTCAGAAGCAGACTGAAAGGGACCCCGAAGACAGGCACACTTGTTTCTAAGAGACACCTAAGATTCCAGAACCAAATTCTCCAAAGGACTGAGGTTACCTCTTCCGCTGGCCCAGCAGAATAGGGGCTCGGATGGGAATTGCACTGAGTTTGGAGGAAAAATAAGAGAAAGATCTTGCCCCCTGAATTTGAAGTTCAGACTCTTTCCACCCTTCTTACCACCTCCAGTTCTTCCCTGTTTCCGTGCTCACTCTGTGGGAGGCCCTCCTCTGTGTCCCCACTGCATCTCGTCTATCCTTCTAGTGTATTCCTTATTCTGCAATTGTTTATTCACGCAACAGAGTATGGGGCAGGTGTTATTATTATGATTTCGGTTTATAGATGAAGAAATGGAGGCTCCGAGAGGTCAAGTGCGGCGTCTGAACTGGCCGGGCTGCTCCAGCTCCTGAACGCTGACCTTGGCACCCTCGTGTGGAGTCGTGGTCCCCCCACCTTGCCTCCTCCAGCCTCCTCATGGCCCCCTGCCCTCTGGCTTGGAGGCCCCCCAGTCCTGCCTTCCTGCAGACAGAGAGCATCCGCTGACTGTGTGCAGGGCTGGGCTCCAGCTTTAAACAAATACATTTGATGAGGATGCGACATGTCTATGTCGGCAATTTATTCACTTCTATGCAAATTATCCAACTAATTAATAAAGAAAAAAAATGACACAATTCAGACCAGTGAGCTCTTGAAAGAGAAAATGAGGGAGCTGTCAGCATGTCAATGGCATCCAAATAGTCCCGGGCTTGGGTGCAAATCCTGCCCGTGCTGATTCCTGCCCTTGGGGACTCCGGCAGGCCATGCCCCCAGCAGGCCATGCCCCCAGGAGCTATGGTGCCAATCGCTACTTCACGGAGTTGCTGGGAAGGTCATTTGAGAAAGTATCCAAACGTTCAGGGAACTCCGCGATGCTCTGGAGGTAGAAGTACAGGAAGAAGAGTCCTTTACATTAAATTGCAGAAAAACTTGCAAGTGGTCCGCACCTCCACTTAAAGATTCTAGAACATACGGTCACACTTAGAAACTCACGGAGTCATGACCTCTTGGTCTCTTAGACTCTGTTGCGGCTTGAACTGTGTCCTCACCGGAAAGGTAGGCTGAAGTCTTAGCCCCTAGAACCTCAGAATGCCATCTGGTTGGGAAATAGGGGTAATCAAGTTGAAATGAGGCCATCAAAGTGGGCCCCAAAGGAGTGTGACTGATCCTTCTAGAAAGGGGGAATTTAGAGACAGAGGCACAGACCACGGGCAAACACCTTCTGAAGGTCGAGGTTTGGGGCAAAACCGGTACGAACCAAAGTGCACCCGAGGCTACCAGCAAACCGGCAGAAGCCAGGGAGGGGGCCGGTCACATTCTCAGCCCAGGGCCCTGGGATGGCCACCGCCTCGCCAGCACCTTGACCTCAGACCACCCGCCCCCGAGCTGTGAGACCCATCTCTGTTATTTCTAGCCCCTCGGTCGTGGAACTTGTTACCGGCAGCCCCAGCAAACTAGCAGAGACCCCGGAGGCTGTGCTTTCTCGAAGCCGCTTGCAACAACTGTTCACCTCTGGTTGTTACAATAAACGAATGCAGGTTCGACTGGGTCTATCTAATTCAGCGGTCAGTCCACCGAAGCGCGTGCCAGGTCTCTGCTGGGAGCTGGGGAGCCAGGGACCCCCGAAAACGCAGACCCCCACCTTCAAGGTGAGGGTGAAGACGCCCAACACATACAGCTCCCGAGGGACGCCCCGCACTTCTCGCCGACCCCCCGCAACCACTCAGGCCGTGCCCACACCGCGGGGAGAGCTGCTGCGGACTCGCGCAGGGCAGGACCCGGCCTCCCAGTGCGGGGACAGGGAGCACAGCCCCCAGATAATAACAATCCTTATCAGGCCAGTGGGCAAGCCCGCAACAGCCAACCCTGCGCTGGCCGCGAGAAAAAAAAAAAAAAAAAATAGGAGCGAAATTTCATTTGGACTAGATGAGCTGGAAACAAACTCTTTCCCTCACATATTTGCTGTGAGCTCTCCAACGCCTTTGCAATCATGAGTTAGATAAAATAACATCGGCAATTTGGGTTTGAAATCAGCAAAGGTAGTTGGCATCTAATTGGGTTTGGAAAGAAAACAGAGGAAAATCTTTTAAAGTCATGATTGCATTTTCTCTAGCGTGAGAAGCGGTGCTTTTAATGAGTCGTTCTTTGGCCCCCTCCGTCAGCAACCCGTGAAACCTGGTGGGGCCCCAGCTCAAGCCAGCGCCCTACCCCCTCCCGGGAGCCCCATCTTCTCCTCAGGTCCAGTGCAGGGGCTGGTGCCTGGGGGGAGGGGGAATGGGGGAGGGGGAGCGGGCTCTTGGAGAGAAGATGGCCAGGGGCTTGGGTCTCAGCATTTGCTTTTGGCTTGGGCTTCAGCCCGCATCCCCTTCTTCCTGCAGCTCCGGGAAGCAAACCTCTTTCAACTGAGGCCTGGAAAAGACTTGTGGCCCAGAGGTGTGCCTCGTGAATCTGCTCCTGTCTTTCATCTGGCCCAGCAGACAGCTTTGTCGTGGCTGATGGAATCTTTTGCAAATGAATGTCTTTTTCCAAAAGAAAAGGGACAGTTTGTTGTTTTTCTATTTTTTTTTTCCCCCTACTGCAATGAGATAGGGAGAAGTCAATTTGCCAGATTGCCTTCTAAGTAGAGCACTGTATTGATTTGGAAGAAACACCTTGAGCTAGCCATCCATTCACCGGATGGATGAAGAGTGACATCCCAAGGCAGGGGGTTTCAAAATATTTTACTCCAAGTCCCCCTGAGACAGTAATAATTCAAAAAGTGTTGTTTTCCCTTGCACATTCTTATGTTGATATGTAAATCACAAGTTGAAATGATTGCAAGAGAGGCAGCTTGCTATTTATTGTAGGCTAAGTGCATGCTTTAAATCTATTTTCTTTGGAAACTTGAAGCTTCACATTTAAACTCTTTCAGTTTTGAAAATGTCTGGCACCTCGTTTAAATGGCAAGGCCATTTATTCAAACTGGCGGCCAAATCAAACTATCAGAAAACACCTGACTTCACTACTTAGTTAAAAAAATTGACATCGACACAACTATCCCTCTTCTGAACTCCAGTTCTAAGTTGGATAGGTAGATAGATAGATGGAAATGGACAGATAGATAAACAGTTGAATAAAGTCAGAAGGGGAAGCCCTATAAGGAATTTGCTCCAGTGTTTGTCCCCGAAGTTCTTTGCTTTGCTAAGGGGCTCCTCCTCCCTCTGCAGCTGTTCTTTCTCAAATCTTTCCCTTTATTTGGGCCTGGCCACCTTGGCAAAGCACTACGGTCATAATTAGCCTGGAGGCTGGAGGGGAAGCAAGCCTTTCTTCTGCGAGGTGCAGGGCTGTGTTTGGAAAAGGGAAGGTGGGGGGAAAGGAGAGCAGAGACCCCAGAAGCTGGCAGAAAGCCCATTTTAGAAACACGGGCTTTTGCAAACTGAAGATCTGGCAACTGATTAAATAAAACACACCCAAGTCTTTGTGTACCCCCAGCGCTCTGCTTCTGCAGTTTGAAGATTCCCAGATAGTGTAAGGAGTCTGAAAAAGGGATTGATTACAATTTGCTAAGAAGTTCCCAGTTCATCGAGAGGGCTGGAGACCCCAACTCCAGGCTTTGCTTTCTGGACAGCACTCAAAGCCTTGCTTGCTGGAGGGGGGAGGCGATAAGGAGGCAATCTGGCAAATTTGTTTCCTTCCCTGCAAGAGCTGCAGGCAAGGGGAGGGATGGAGAAACCGCACAGGAGGACCCCCATCTCTCAGCCCAGACTGTTCTGCCCCAGTATTAAATAGGTCAGACACCTTCAGAGTTAATAAAAGAAGGCGCTGGCATGGATGTTGAAACATTCCACATTCGTAAGCCTTTTTTGTTCCAAGAAATGACTGTCTAAAGTAAGAACGGAGCTCTCTCTCTCTGAGCTCTGTCTGGTGTCCTGGTTGGGATTTGGGGTTATTCGGGAGGATCAAGATCATCCTGCATTATAATTTTTTTCTTTTAAACAGAGGTTTTATGACCTGGGAGGGACTCGTCCGGCCTCTGTCCTCTTGTTCCAGAACATTCCAAATTCCTCCCCGTCGGTCGTCTGCCTGGTCTGGGCTCTTTCTTCTTCTAGCCCATCTTCCTCAGGGGCCACCAGAGTGATCTTCCTTTTTCAGTAGCTTAGGAAATGGTTGGCTGGAATATAGAATGAAACAACCCCTTTGGAGAAGGTTCTGGAACTTTCTAAGTGAAACAAAACGTAACCCTACCCTACGGCCAGCAATGACACTCTTAAGAAATAAGAAGGCACACATCCACACAAAGACTCGTGTAAGATTCTTCCTGGCAGCATTTTTCACAATAGCCGAAACACAGGGGAGAGCCCAGGTGTGCACCAGTGGGAGCCTGGGTAAAGGAACATGATGGAATGCTATGAGGAAGCCAAAGGAAGGAACGTGGGTCTTTCCAATAACAAGGGGGCATCTCAGAAGCATTATGCCTCGTGAAAGTAGCTTGCCCCAAAGAGCACAGACTGTCTGATATATTTATATAAAGTTTTTCAACAGCACAGACTTGTCCCTAATGATAGAAATCAGGACAATGGCTGCCCCTGAGAGTGGCTGGGTATGGATACCGACTGGGAAGGAACATAATGGAAGCTTCGTACTCTGTGTCTTGACAGTGGCTTACATTTCACAGCGGTGTCATTTGTCAAAACCCACCAACAGGTAACTTTTAAGATTTGTGCATTTTTCCATATGAAGGTTTACCTCACAATAAAAAAAAAAACTATATACATAGATACTGAACATTGGTTAATGATAGGCACACTGGAATGTTTAGGAGGAAGTGTATTTTGAAATGAATACAAAATAAGACAGAATAAGGACCAGATGGCGGGGCTGGCTGGCTGGAGAGACACGTGAGAAAGGACACGGAGCAAAGTGGTAGGTACCTCAAGTGGGTGGGTGCCGGGCTTTCACTACAACTCCTTTAAGGTAGGCTTGTCTTCAACACCACTCTATACAGGGCTTAGCGTGATGCCTGCTATGAGCTGCGTATGAGACATTTTGCTCGTTGAGTCATCATAGGAATTTTATGAAGCCTGCACCTCTGGAAGTTATGGACGAGAACACAGAGACTCGTGTATCAAGTTATCGAGTTGGTTCCATATAAGCCCGGATTACAGCCCAGGACTCCACGTCCGGAAGCCAGGTTCCAAGCATCTCACCAAGCCCATTCCTTTAGAGGTCAGGAAAGAAAGCTGGGTACATCAAAGGGTTTCCAGTGCCCCAGCTATGGACCATGAGGACCTCATGGTCCTCAGACCATGGCCGACTTCTGTGCCTTACGTGGCCCCTGCTGTTTTCTCTTTTGAACATTCTGATTTTGAGACAATGACTCTTATGGGTTGAACCATGTCCCCTGCAAGTTCATGCATTCACGTCCTAACCCCTAGAACCTCAGAATGTGACTTTTTTTGAAAATAAGGTCTTTCCACTTGATCAAGTTAAAATGAGGTCATTAAGGTGGGGTTGAATCCAATAGAACTGGCATCCCCATAGAAAGGGGACACTTGGACCCAGAGACAGATGTGTCCACAGGGAGAATGCCATGTGACCTTGAAGCAGAGATCAGAAAGGTGTACCTATGAGTCAAGGAATATCAAAGGTGACCAGCAAACCGTCCAGAAGTCAGGAGACAGACATGGAATATGTTCTTCCTCAGAGATGACAAATGGAATCAGCCCCACCAACATCTTGACCTCAGCCTTCTGGCCTCCAGAACTACAAGACAATAAATCTCTGTTGTGTAAGTTGCCCACTGTGTGCTGCTTCGGTAGCCCGAGGAAACGCATACCACATCCGGGTAACTCTTAGTGCCAGCCATTTTATCCTGTGACTTGTTTTGAGAACCATCTCGCACGCATACCCCAGTGTGTGATACTGTATGTTTACCTGAGTTCTTAAAGATAATATGGCTTAGAAATATGCTCCCAGAGAAACTTGACTGATCATGTAATGAGGGCCAGGGGAAGACATGACTTAATTGATAGAAATGTATTTTCCGGGTGACCTTTCAGGAATTAATGTGTACATGCTGTCCTCCCGGAAAGATTCTGGAAATGAAAATAAAACTGCTTAAAAAAACCATAAGATTTTCTCTGTATTATGCTGAGTATCAATATGTCCGGGGGGAAAATACGTAGTTCACGCTCATTTAAAATAATGAGGCTTAAGGGTGGATAGTAATTTTTTTCCCACCTAAAGGCAAAGGATAGGGAGCGTTCTTTACATCTGTCCCTTTTCCTTCCTTCTTTCCCTTCCTCAACCAAGTTCCCACAGCATGTCCGGCCCTGTGCCAGCTTCTGGTGACAGCGTGAGGCAGACACTGTCTATGCAAGACTCACACATCCCTTGCACGGTTCAAGGAAGCAGCTGCTGAGCTCTGGACCATATTTCCCAGACCCCCTTGCTTCTAGGAGGGGTTCACAGGATTGAGTTCTGGATGACAGAATATGGGAGGACGGCGTGTGTGCTGGTTTCCTTCAAGCTTGGTTCTTTTTCTTCTTTTTTTTTTTTTTTTTAAAGATTTTATTTATTTATTTGATAGAGGGCGAGAGATCACAAGTAGGCAGAGAGAGAGGGAAGTAGAGCAGAGAGCCCGATGCGGGGCTCGATCCCAGGACCCTGGGATCATGACCTGAGCCGAAGGCAGAGGCTTAACCCACTGAGCCACTCAGGTGCCCCTCAAGCTTGGTTCTTAATGATGAACTTGAACAATCGTCCCTTAAATGAAGATACTTTACATTGTTATGATGTTTTCAGTCGCAATGATCAAAAACCGATGGTCAGACATGGATTAAGGAGAAAGAAAATAAAAAACCTGTCAGGGGACAGAGAGGAGATTCGTTAGAACATTGACTTTTAAAAATATGACTGGGACTGGGAGGTGTTTTAAGAGATTGGAGAAGAGACATTCCATAACCTTGAATCACACCGAGAAGAGGTTACTCTTTTTGTACGTCTCTATAAATCCTGATTCCGTGAAGAGGAAGGTCCCAGTTTGGATCTACTCTGTCTGAACGCGCTCTACAAGGCTCTGCCTTCCGCTAGCATTGGGATTGTTCTAATTATATTTGTTTCCATCATAACCTCAAGGTATGGTGAGTGGTTTTATTTTCAGTTTGTAGTCTCCATATAAAGTTTTCTCTTGAATATGCGAAGTTGCAAGCAAACATATCTGGCCAATTGAATGCAAATGAAGTAAGCAGGAATAGAGGGGGTCAGTGGATAAGGCTCAGATAAAGATAGAGTTTGAATGCCTAAACTCTGCTTTTTTGTAAGGCAACCGGGGAACACAGGTTAGAGCTACAGAGCTGTCCCGGGTGGGGGGTGCAGCGTGGGGGTGCGAGCCTCCGGAGCCAGAGGATGGGAGGGAAAATCATGACACCCTCCAGTCTGTCCTCCCTCTGCTTCTCGCCTCCTGTCTGTCCCATGTTGGCGTCTGCCTGTGGGCCATAGAAAATGGTCATCGACAGCTCCCAAGTTTGACTGCTCTGAAGGCAGAGACTGATTTGCTCTCAGTCCCACTGTCCCCTTCCTCAGGAATGGAATCTGTGGAGCAGTGGGGGTAGGTGCCTGCCCATTTGGGCGCTAGTCCCTTGTGTTCCCTAAGGCAGGACAACACTGGAGGCACATGGCTGTCTCAGCTGAAGTCACACAGTTGGGACCAGGAATCAGCTGGTGGCGGGGTGGGGGGGAGCTCAACGGGATCCTGGACAAGCTGAAAGAAGCAAAAATGGGTGAATTTGGCATTAAAATGGAGGCTATTCTCTCTCAACGAAGGATTTCCCGGAAATGTTACTGACAAATGACAGGCTGAGTCAAGATGGTTGCAACATCCCATATGTCCACAAATTATTGTACCTGTGTTCTGTAAAGAGTTCCCACAACCCAATTAAAAAGAAAATACAGAACTCAGGACCTAGGACAAAGATAAACATCTTCTTCCTAGAAGGGGAACCCGACTGGCTGAGCGCTGTGTGAGGAAGGGCTCGATCTCACTAGCACCGAGGGGATTGGAAGCAAGAACAACACTGTGACAATCAAGGCACATGTAGGAGTGCAGTGAGCATTAGTCAGTGAATAATTCCACTTGCTGGGGGGGATGTGGGGAGACCAGAATGCTTGTGCTTAGAAGCAAGAGTGCACGTTGGCAGAGTTCTGGAAAGGGATCTGCAGCATGCAGCAAAATTAAGGATTGCATGTGTCACATGTCCCAGCTAGTACATTCTTAGGTGTGCGGCTCAGATCAGTTTTTTCCAAGGCCTGCTGGGGAACGTATCCTAGGATCATCCTTGTTAGGCTCTGGATGGATGGGGAGGCGAGGATCTCGGGTGCCCATTAGGGACAAGCACAAGTAGAAAGTGGGGTGGAGGCACCCTGCGGAATATGCTGCGGGAGACAGACAACATTGGACAGGTGCATATACAGAATTGGGAAGAAAGCGAGAACTGGAAAATAAAGAAACAGTAGACAATCAGCAAGATGTCTGACCCCGGGCCTGGGAGGTGCATACATTAGGCGGGATATGGGGGCAGGGCTGGGACAGAGGACCCCATCGTCACACTGTGATAATAGTCTGAGTGAAGGAAAAAGAAGACTCCAACTAAATTAAGTAGTGAGGCTGGGGGGATGGCAACTGATTTAAGAGATATACAGGAGGAGGTGGAGATGACGGGCCATGGGACAAGCTGGATGTGGGCAGTGAGGGGAAGAAGCATCTAGAACAGTTCTTTGTTTCTGAACACCTAAGTGCTGGCGTTACTCGGATGGGAAACCAGGAGGAGGACCAGGTTTGGAATGGAAACGATGAATTCCCTTGTGGTTGTCAATACATGACGGTCCGTGACGAGTGACTAAGTGTTTTATTGTGGATAAACCATTGGGCAGCCCATGGGAGCAGATTCCCTGCCTAATACCACACACGCTGCTGCGCTAAATTAGCCTTTAAAAAAAAACAGTCAGGGTGACTTTAGTAAAACACATTTCTGGACTCGAGAAGAAAGCAAATAACATTTATATTCCAGTGAAGGTTAGAAATTGGGCAGGCCCGGACCGAAGAAGAGATTTTCATTTGAAGTGCAAAGTGCAATGTTGGGGTTCGTTTTTAAATCTCAGAATTTGTGATTTGTGCAATGCCTTTTTATTCCCTGTGGACTCCAAAGCGTGAGGAATACCAATATTTTAATGCCTTCACAATATAACACCAGAGTTGGCGGACGGAAGTAAATACCCATGACAGTGATCATAAGTTCATTGTCCAAATTCTCAATCCATGTAGCAGCTGGTGACTGCTAGGGCTGAGGGCTTGGGGCAGGAACGTACCATTTGCAAGGAATCCCGCTCCCCACCAACAAGGGGGACTCCTCTTTGGGCGAGATCCTGGACTCCACAAGGGTCTTGCTAGATGTTGGGGGGTAGCAGAGAGATAGCTGTATGAGAAGCAGGGGAAGGGCACAGAGTTCCTTGCTAAGGAGTCTCCTTAGGGCCCCGGGGGCCAGTCACCCCACCCCCCCTGCAGTCTTCTCTTTCCTCATGTGCAGGATAAGCCTGTCCAACACTAAGGTGTCTGGGTTTTTCCCCAACTCAATGCCAGTCCTTTCTGCTGTACCCCAACCTTCCAGGTGCCGAAACTGTGTCTAAAATCAACTCACTTGCAGGCCGTCCTTTACAAAGAATTCCCCAGTCACCACCTCCCTGGAGCGCTTGTCATGTATCTATAAGGTGATGGGTACAAGGCGATGGCTCACTTTCTAAGTGAAGAAAGTGTCAGGCCAATGAGCCAGGAAATGTACTAGCGCTTGCAGTCGGCGCCATGATAGAAATAAAATAAAGGAAAGGGGAAATCATCTCCCAAAGCTGCACAGCTCAGAAGTGGGATGACTGACTGCTTCTGCTCACCCGGGACAGCTCCCGTTTCAACCCTGAGAGCCCCACATCCTGGGAATCTGGGTGAAGGCAAGGATCTTCTTGTCTATTTAGGCCACTGCGATGTCTGCAGGGACTACAACAACGCCTGGCACGCAGGGGCACTTCATCCACTTAACCCACATACTGACAGATGCGTCCACCCTATCTAACACACAGAGCACTCACTTATCTGCTGGGCATGGCTCGAAGTGCTTTAAATGTGTTACCTTGTTCAATCCTCATAGCAATCCGCTGAGGACACAGAGAGGTTAAGAGGCTTGGCCAGAGGTCACACAGCCGCTCGGTGGCAGAGCGGAGATTTGAGCGGATGGCTGGCCCTCTCAGCCGTCAGGGTGGCTGGCTTCTTGGTGGAAGGCAGGAAAGAAGGAACATTGTTGCAGTCAATGCGTCCTCTGTGAGTTGAACACATCTCCCGGGCTTACCCGGACCTTACCTGGACCTTCCTCCAGCCTCTGGGGGTGCTAGGTACCTCCTCGGCATTACTGTCATTACTGGATTATTGCCGATCTCGGTCTCCATCTCTCTTACTAGAATGTACGCCCCTCAGGAGCTGCTTCTGTCTGCTTTCTTGGTCTTCAGTGCTGGGCACAGGGCCCGGCACAACGGATGTGCCCTGCAAATCTCTGACAGTGGTCGTTTCGCACCTTGCCCGTGTGTTTCTCATCCTCCTGTGCCCTGGCTGTCCCCAGCTCACTTGCCTCTGGGCCATGCCAGACACGGCCTTTTGCCCTCCCCTCTTGCTGGCTCAGTGGCCCTTGCCCCTTGAAGTTCATCATGTCCTCCAGGAAGGGTGTGGGCTCGGGCGTCCCAGGTCGGCTCGGGTATCCCTGCTGCGGGGACTCAACCTGCCAGTTATGTTCCTATCGCAGCAACTGTCTGCTGGCACGGCAGCCTCCCTCATCAGACTGGGAGCCCTGGGGGGGCTAGAGTCACATCCTGTCTAGCTCTAGTCCCTTCATGTCCTGAACCCGGAACCGAACAGACACAAAGTAAGGGGGAGATAGATAATGCTAGAATCTTTTTATTTCCACTGCTAGCCAACATCTTTTGGGAATCCACGGTGGGCCAGGAATTGCTCTCATGTTTCCCACGCGGTGATTCTGGAGCCCCCACAACCCAGTGGGGCAGGCGCTGTTACCATTTTTAGTTTACAGACCTGGAAGCCTGGGCATGCAGAGTGCATGGGACTTGTCTAGGGTCTCTCAGTTAATAAGAAGCACGGTTGAATTTTGAACCCAGACAGATGGGTTCCAGAGCCCACCTTCGCAGCCACTAAGCTGTGTCCACACAGGTCCAACAAGCTCTCTGGGCCCTGCCTCAAGCCCCCACCCCCCTCTACGGGGGCCCCTCCTCTGTATGCAGGGGGCAGCCCTCTGGCTGTATTGGTCATTCCCGCTTGGTTGTAGGGATAGGACAGTACAGGTCTTGTGTGGGGACCATCACACAAGCATTCCTGGCCCACGCCCTCAAAACCACTGCTGGGATGGGTTCAGGGCTGAGTAAGGCGCTAGCAGGGCTCACATCTGTGAATTCTCCAGATGTTTGGAGAAGAGACTTTGCAGGCTTTCTAGCATCTGGCTGTTTCAAATTCACTAAATTTATGAAGTTCCAAGATCTCACCCAATATGCCTATTTATTTCATCACTTGTTCATTCATCCATTAATCCACTCATTCAATGACCGGTTCTTTATGGAGCCCTTACTCTAGTGGCCACTATGCAGAGGGCTTTGTAGACTCCCCTCCTGCAATCCCGGCAGCCAGCCTGCAGGCGTTGTCATTTCCAGGACGGGCACACGCACTCGGGGTCGGGGGCTCAGGGGCTCGGCCGTGGTGGTGGAGGTAGGGTTCCCATCCAGGTCTGCTTGACACGAACACCTCCAGGAAACACGCCTTTGAGATAAATAGTAAACTGGCCGCTACTCGCTGAGGACGACGGCAGGTGCACGGGAGACAGCATTGCCCCGTTCAGTGACACGGTTGTTCCGCTGGGATCGATGCCCCGTCATTCACGCATTCCTTAGACATCAAGGAGAATCTAGTGTGTTCCAAGAACTCTGCTGGGGGGGTGACCTGGGCGAGAGGGGCTGGGAGAGATGCCCAGGACGTTCTCTAAGCAGAGTGAGGCAGAGGCTGTCTCTGATAATCTCTGTGCTCCCCCTGCCACGAGTTCTGGCCAATCCCCTCCAGCTGTGCCCGAGTCATGGCGAATGTGTCTAGAATGCTCTTTTCCTCCCCTCCTCCCTTCGGGCGTCGGAGCCTCTCCTAATTCCAATTACTTCATTCACGCGCGCACTCAGAGAGGAATTTGTTCAATGAGAATTTACCAAGCACCTTCGCTGGGTCAAGCACTCCTCCAGGTTTGGGCACACGGTGGCGAACAAGAGCGATGGGATTCCTGCCTTCGGGGAGCTTACATTCTAGTGGGGGACTTGGGGAGTCCTACTCTGGGGGGAGGCATTGCAGGGCGCCTGGGGCTGAAGGAGGAGGGGCCAGCCACCTGAAGAGCCAAGGGCAGGGTGTCTGAGAGAGAGGAACTAAGGGCTTGGAGGTCTCAAAAAGGCCGAGTCTGATAGGGCTCTGATAACGGCAGGAGGCAGAATTCACGGACCCCTGCCCGAAAGAGAGGGAGCCAGCTTTCCATCTGTGTTCCCACAGCACTGAGCTTGCTTCTGTTTGAGTTTGTGCCATATGGTAATTATTGATTCATGCCTTCATCCCCCCTCGGAGTGCCTCGAGGTCCGGGACCATCTGTAATGAGCGGATGATAATAGAACGAAGCCTTAACAAATCTTCCAGGGGCGTTGGGAAAATTAAAGCGATCATCCATAGGAAGTCTTCAGCACAGTTTCTGGAACTTTAAATGCTCAATAAATATTAATTGTTATTATTGCTAGTAACCAAGTGCCCACCAGCCCAGGTGCAACACAGAAAAAGGATGAAAGGCTATTTAAGAATGCCCATGGAGAAAGGAAACAGGGGAGTTGGTAGAGTGGCAAGGCCATTGAAGACGTGGGTGGGTCACCTCCAAGTAGCTGGGGGTTTCTGTTGCAGGGAAAGTGTGCCAACTGTGAATCCCAGGCCACAAAATTAGTGCAAAAAACCAATTTCACTTTCTTATCACTTACATTAATTCTATGTTTAGCTCTCTCTTTAGGGCAGTGGATACAATCAACATTCCCCCATTTTTTCCTAGGATGGCACCTAAAATCAGGAGGATCAAATATTATCCAGGGATGAAGGAGCTGTTCTTCTGGTCTTTGATAACATCCATCAAGACTCAGGACTTCACTCGATGGGCCCTTGGTTAGCTGTCAACATGGGAAATTTATTCATTTGGTCAATATCCATCAATCATACATGAAGTATCAGGTGCAGTCCTAAGTATCGGGGACAGGGACATGAAAGAAATAGACGAAGTCATACTCTTAGATCAGGTACTCAGGTAATGCTTGAGCCAGATTGATTTAAAGGAGCAAGCTGCGTGTCAGCTGGAAATATTCTTGCTCATGTGCAAAGGCCCTGAGGTGGGCCGTAAGCTCAGTGTGTTGGAGGAACAGCCAGAAGGAAATGACTGGGGGATGAGGTCGAGAGGTAGACAGGTAAGACCTTGCAGGTCACAGAGGGAATCTGCATTTGGCACCCAGTGAGCTGAGAACTGGCTGCAGGATTCTGAGCAGAAGAGGACTGTCATGATTTAAACTGTGTTTTTAGAAGATCACCCTGACTGTTGTGGGCAGAAAGGACTATAGTGGGGTAAGTAAGGGTGGAGGTAAGTTAGGAGACTACTGTAGCAGGTGAGGTGAGAGACAGTGGTGGGGTCCGGGGAGTGAGGGTGGTGAGAAGAGCCTCAGAAATAACAATACTGGTAGGACAATGCCTTCCATCCTTATGTATTGAAGGATCAACCCAAGATCTGCATATGGGGTGTGTGTGTGTGTGTGTGTGTGTGTGTATGTGTGTGTGTGTGTGTGTGTAAGAGAGAGACAGAGAGGAGGAGAGAGGGAGGAAGGGAGATGGGGTTTGTTAAGGCTTCTTTCTGTCCTTTGGGCTGAATCTGCTGGGCCCCTGGCTCAGTCTTGCCTCTTTGGGTGCTTGGAGATCATTCCACTGCTTCCACAGCTACAGGTGCACAGCCTTGTTTCCAGGACAAGCCTGCATCCCTTCTGTGGCTTCTCTCAGTTGTCTGGGCTCCCTGTGGGAAGCCAGGGGTGGGTGGTGTCTCTCTGGGATCCACAAACCCCTTATGGATTTTGCCACCCTCCGGGGGACTCAGCCTGGACAAATATCAGAACCCCAAGTACCTTGTTTCTCCTCTAGGATCTTCCCTCTGGGGGAGAGACAGCCCTAGTCTGAAGCAACCAGATGTAAAGAAAGGGGAGACCTTTGTTCATAGGGCCTGGTGTTTTCTCCTAAATATTTAGTCGGTGCTGTGAGATTTCCTTCCCCTGGGGGTTTAGGTTTTTGAAAGTTGGAAGCTACAAAACCAGAAAGAAGCTCCTTTTCTTCTACTTTGGGCACCTGGTTCAGTCCCGGAGGCCGGAGGCAGCCAGAGGACCAGGGCCTGAGGCCGGGGAGGGGAGGGCAGGCGGGGGTCAGTTCCAATGTCCAAAGATTATTTATCCCCCTGAAAAGCAAGAGGAGGAGTGGATTTTGGAACTGAGCACAGGTTATGAAGGGACCACGCTCATCCAATAGGTTATCAGATAAAATACACTTCAATGTTTGCCCATGAAGCTGTTGTGTTTCTCTTTTTTGCAAGAAAATAGATTGTTAATGCCCTTGGGGGGCAGGGGGAGGCCACAGAGGGCAGGAATCCAGCCCTGAGGCTGCTGTAGAGGGAGGTGGGTCCCACCCCTAGGCCTCTGGGTCTTTCTTCTAGAGCTGGAGTACTGAGAGCCCTTCCAGGGCCTACCGAGGAAGGCAAGCTGGTTTATTCTCCGTATCTTTGCTTTTGGGAGTATTCTAACTCCTGACGGAAGACCAATACTCTGTAAAGTGCAAAGATAGAGTCGTAATGATACATAATTGATGGAAATAATGATAAATAAGTCAAATGGATGGTCTGAGAAAAGCAAGTTGTGATTTCACAATAATCTTTTCAAGGGAAGAAAGATTCACAGATGGATCTCAGGATCTTCCCGCGTTTTGAGCCTTTTAAAGGCCGCCCTCCCCCTTACCTCCCACGCCCTGGCAGCGCCCCCCCCCCATGCTTGGGGTGCAGGCAGGGGCAGGTGAGGCTTAGTTGTCCCTCCTTTCGCGGTCCCATAACCTCTGCACCAAGCCTCCTACAGGGCCTCCCTGTTGGTTCCCCAGAACCTATTCTGGGAGTCAATCAATCGTACATCAGCCATGACTTTCCCTGGGGCTTCCTGTCCACCATCCTAGGTCCCCTCAAGGCAAAGTGGAGGGGTTTCCCTTCTGGGGGAAGGTCAGGAGAGTCCAGAATGGGAGCTCACCCCCAAATGACCATTTAGACACATGACTTTGCTCCCTGTGTACCTGCTCTCTGAACACAGCTGGGGATCGACAGCCAGGGGTCTCCTCCCCTTCCTTTTCCTTCTGAGGGAGATTTCTGGGTGAAGCAAGCCCTTCCTGAGTCAGCCAGGCAGTTGGCTTGGCGGGAGGTAGAGTGGGTGCAGTGGGGATTTAGCCACTAGCTGCGCCCTCTCTCTGAGTCTTCGTATTCTCGTCTATGAAACGAGGGTAATACTCAATCTCTCCCTGAAAAGTCAGTGGGGAGGGTGTAATGGACCAATACAAGCAAATCTTTTTTAATTGTAAGGTGCCATTCAAAGGTGAGTTATTATTCCCAAGAGATGATTGATTAGCTCAATGTGTTTATTTGTTTGCTTCTTCAGAATCAACCAATTACTTCAGGGACTAAGCAGTGACCTCATGGGCACGGCGATGACCGCAGCTTCGCCTTATCCCTTTTCGCTGCGTCTGACCAGAGGTCCCGGTCTGTTCAATCTGCGGGGGGCGGTTCCTGGAAAGTATATTTTCCATAATAAGAAGGAGGCATGTGGGGGTAAACCCTTTGTCCCCTGCCACCACTGCTCTGTGCCTTCTGTCTATGGATGTGGTCAAGGGACGCCATGATGCCCGGGGCTGCAAAGGGATGGTGAGGGAGCCCACTCATGTGTGGAGCTGAGACCCCACCCCTGAGCCGCTGCCCCCCCAGATTTCCTCTCCCGAGAGAGAAATAAACGTCCTTAGGATGGCAGCCACAGCTGGTGGGGGCTTTCTGTCACTTCAGCTGAACACCTCCCAGCTGCACTCTGGCTGAGATTCCTCTTCCGTCTCATCATCCTCCACTTCCCATCAGGCTCATGCTCTTGCCCATTCTTTTAACCAGTCTGTCCTTCCGTGTAAGGTCCAGGAAGGAAGCAAATGGAAGGCTGCTGCCTGAGGTTTTTCTCTTTTCTGCCTCTGTATGACCCTCACAAAAGCCTTGTTAGGTTAAAAAAAAAATGATCTCTACATGGTGGACTCCAGTCAAGCTTTCCTTCTTATTGTACCTCAGACACACATTGTGCTAGTTCCTGCCTCAAGATCTTGGTCCCTGTCACTCCCTCTTCTGGTCACATGACCCCACCTGGGCTCAGATAAAGTCTCCCCACGTGCCCAGGAGGAGAGAGACAGGGGTCTGGGGAGCACCCGGCATTGTCTTCTCCACACTGGCCCGACGCAGCCCACCTTACATTGACCCCCTGTCAACTGTGTCCTGCTGGGCTGGGACAACTCTGTTCTGGGTCTATTGTTGGGCTCAAGCAGAAGACGGTCCTGCCACTCCTCGCACCACGAGGACGCGACTGACTGCTCCAAGTTCTCCACAAACATTGATGGCGTAAACATCAGGTGACCCGACACCATACTTGGAATGAGAATACAGGTAGGCAAGTGGATGTCACAGTGAACATCACTGAGGATCCCACTTGTCCATCCTACCAACACACGCATTTTGCAGACGTTTGTCGAGTACCCATGCTGGGCCCAGTGATGAAGAGACAGCCACGGGCTCTGCCATATGGTGATGCAGACCCAAGTGGTGGCTCTGATACACTCAGTCTTCACTTCCTAGTGTGACGCTGGTATGAAAAAGTCCATCTCTGACTCTCAGCTCTCTGGTCTGTAAAATGGAGATGATTACACGCCACGATTCAGCAATCCTGCACAGAAGGCACCGAGAGCGGGAGCTCTCTCCTGGGGGTTCAGTTACTGGGCTTTTCCTTTCTATTAAGTGTGTGGACTGTCTGCTCTGAAATTCTCATTTTAAATCCAAAGCTTTTTCTAACAATTGGTGCCGGAAGAGAGGGATCGAAATGGGTCAAAGCTTGGGTCTCCTCATTTTGCGTGCACAAAAGGGAAAATAGTGCCCGAACCCAGGAATGATTAGGAAGGATTTAAAACCTTTCATGGTACCATACACAGCATGCTTTTATAATGCACTCATTTCATTTGCGAGGGCTCCCCTCATTTGACTTAGGCAAAAAGCCTCACTTCCTGATACCATCATTTTTGGGGGTTAAGAATTCAACATATGAATTTGGGGCAACACATTCCCACCAGAGCAGGCAGGGTGTCTTTGTCCTTCCCTCCTTTCTTCACTTCCCCTCCTTTAAACACCTATCCCCCTTGCGTCTTCAGGGAGGTATATAAAGTGAGGAAATTGAGTTTTGAAGTCAGAAAGAACAGTGTTTGATTCCTGGTTTTGCAGTACGTGTGAAAACTTGGACAGATTTTTCCTGGAAGTGGTCTTCCTGCCCTCTAACCCCATGCTCCCGCCCAGCTCTGAGAGCTCCCTTCTGCACTTGCAGTGAAACACGTGGGTCCTGTCCTGATTTCAGATAAGCCCTCCCGTGTCCCCCTCTCAGTGAAACCCTGGGAACTCTGTGCTCCAGAAGGTGTCTCACCACAAATGGACCCTGTCCTTCAACACTCAGCTTCTTGGTACATACAGCTTCCTCATCTGCCCAGCTAACTCCTATGCATCCCTCAAAGCCCATTTCAAATTTCTCCCGAGGGAAGTCTTCCTGACCTCTTCTTGTTTTGTCCTGGTTTGTCTGCTATCACAGCACCGATGGCAAGGAATGGATACCGTCCTTCTACTTTTCTGTTATTCCCCACTGGGCAGAAGTTCTTTGGGTGAGGAAGTTGTACTTTGTTCACCATTCATTTATAAATTCATTCAACAGACATGGATTCAACATCTCATATCCCTGGCCCCGGGCTGATGCCGGCAACAGGGTGGGGAACAAGATGGACAAGGTCCCTGTTCTAGCAGGAAAGTGCAGAGAGTAAACAAATAACTGAGTAAGGAATGTTGGACCATGATAAGCAAAAAAGAAAGAACTATATCGGTAGAAGACAGAGTAGGGGGTGGGTGTGTTGGGCGAACTGCTAAAGCCTCTATGTATCCTCCATAGAAGGCACTGGAATGGTTGTTGACAACTGGGAGGAGGGGGAGGGGGGAAGGCAGCACGTCCCTCTTTTTGATGCAGGTGGCCTTGTGACTAGCAGCAAGTTCATTAATGGGGTGATCCCTCTGTCCCCCCGGGGCTCGCTCTGGGATTCCCCTTCTGGGACAGCCCGTCCCATAGGTTCTAAGTGCACCCTTGGCCAATATTTTTCCAGAACGACAATTCTCAGTTCGGCTTTGAGTCTTACTAAAGCTGAAAAGGCTTCTCTTTCTCACCACAGCTACTGTGACTAACCC
This sequence comes from Procyon lotor, assembly GCA_028646535.1. NCBI lineage: Eukaryota > Metazoa > Chordata > Mammalia > Carnivora > Procyonidae > Procyon > Procyon lotor. The sequence goes on from CM053607.1 coordinate 53,012,738, forward strand.
ATGGGTGGGAAGACCCACAGGCGCTAGAGGGGAGCAAATATGGGTTCAGCTTCAGAGAAAGCTCCGGAACAATTAGTGTGACATCCTTATAATAATGGCAATTATGACAAAAATAACCCTCACCATCCGCATGCAGCTTACCATCTCAGAATTACATCCAGAGCCAATATCCTGTTTGAATCTCCCTGCGGACCTGTGAGATCATGAGCCTATTTATGGAAAAGGAAGCTGAAGCTCCCAGGAGGGGAGCAGCTTTTCCAGGGTCATACGCTGCACTGGATGTCTAATCTAGGGCTCTAATTCCAGAATCTGCTTTCAGAAAGGGCTGTCCTGGGAAGGGGTAAGCTCTCCATCAGTAGAGGTATGCAAAGAGAGGTTGAGCGTCCCTTCAGCAAGGAGACAGAGGAGGTGGGAAGTGTGGCCTCCTCTCTTTCTGCTCAGATGCTGGCTTTTTCATCCTAAGACAGTGTAAAGGATACATTGCCCGGCGCGTAAAGTGGCCCCTACCACAAGCCCCCCCTTGATTTCTGGAGATCAATCCAAAAGCGAGCCTGCCCCTTGCCACGCTCTAGCTAAGGGAAACTGGACCTTCTGCTGAGAGCTGGAACGGCGATGAAAACTAGCCCACATTTTAGCAGCTGAACCCCAAGCCTTTCCACCTCCAGTCCGATATGCCTGCCACGGATGATGGCGTGTGAATCTAGCGCATTGAGACAAAGGGCCAGAAGAGATGCGTTTCTTGGTAACCATGTGAGAGGCCCCCATGTGGGTCCCAGCCACAGACTGCCCCCTCTGGGGACGGCTGGGGGCTCGTGGAGCGGGAACTGGCCACAGAGATGTGTTCAAGGAGGGCGTTTGCTGCAGTGTTTCGGAGGGGAAGGCCACAGCCACCAAGGCAAGCCCCTCTCGTGCTTCCCTGAGTGCCATGAGCCTTTGTGACATGTCAGTGAGGTGGGGCCCAGCGTCACGCAGAGATAACCGGGCAGCTCTCGCACTCCCACCAGGGCCGTCGGCCTTACCCAGATCGGGAGGCTTTCCCACAAATACAGGGCAGTGGGTGGTGTGAAGATGGAGGAGGTTGTCCCCGCCTCCACGTGCTAGCACCCTACAGTCACATGGGACCCCTGGGTTCTGGGGATCCCTGAGTCTCCGAGCCCCGAAAGGCGGGGAGGAGAGTGTTCTACCGCTGCAGCCCAAAAGGAGTGTCCCCGCCTTTAGGGCAGGAGTTCGGCTCCTGCCACAGCCAGCACTCGCCTTTCTGGACGTTCTTGAGCTTCGAGGGGCGAGGGGCGTGTCCGCTGTCCAAGTGATTCTCAGCAGTGGCTGTTACGTCGGACACGGAAGCTTTGTGCCCTGGCACCACTGCTTACTCACTGGGGACCCTGGTCATCGCGCTCTGTCCTCCGGGCTTCGGTTCCTCACCCATCAGCGGATGTGATATTCCGACACGCGAGGACCCCCGTACGCGAGGCACTCCACGGTTTGGAGCTCGGCGCCTGCTAGGGGCTGCCTGTTGTTGTTTGTGGCTCTTGTCATTCTGGACTCCACCGCTTTGAAGGAAGAGGCCAGGAATCACTCGGCTGGAATTCTTCCCTGACCAGGCAATGGTGCGGACTTTCAGGGATCACGGGGACATCTGCTTCTTGTGGCAGATGTCCTTAGCTGGCTGCGGGGCCAGCCCGGGATGTTTTGGTCTGACTTCAAGTTTTTGGAAATGAAAAGGAAACCCTTTATAAGAAATAACAATAAGAGGGCGCCTGGGTGGCTCAGTCCGTGAAGCGCTGGTCTTCGGCTCAGGTCATGATCCCGGGGTCCTGGGATCGAGTCCCACACCGGGCTCCCTGCTCAGCGGGGAGCCTGCTTCTCCCTCTCCCTCTGCCTGCTGCTCCCCCTGCTTGTGCTCTCTCTCTCTCTGTGTCAAATCAATAAATAAAATCTTTAGAAAAAGAAGTAATCATAAATAATAATAATAATATTAGCTGATATTTACTGAATGTTAAATGTACCGCAGGCACGGCGCTAAACACTCCCTGATCTTTAACTCACTTCATCTTTTCAACAGCACTGGACACATGTTCTTGCTAAACCACCTTACAGCTGAGGAAATGGAAGCGGAATGAGGGTAAGGGATCGACTGTAGGATACGGTATGAGTTACCCACTGATATGAGACAAATTGGCCCTCTCACCCCTGACTTGAGGTCTGCCATCTCACGGTTCCTGTGGGGCAGGGATCCTGACGGGAGGAGCTGGGTGGCTCTGGCTGGGGACTCCGGAGTCTGTCGGCAGATGCAGCAGGTGTTGGGAAGCCGGAGGGCGCCCAGGACCCGTTTCCAAGGCGGCGCACTCGCGTGGCAGAAGGCCTCGGCGCCTCCTCATGGGACCTGTCCTCACGACACTGGCGTGTGCTCAGGACACGAGTCACCCAAGGCCAAGGACACGGCCAAGCTGCTGCACCCCTTACGACCTGGTCTCCAAAGTCACACCTTGTCATTTCCACAATATTTTCATTGTTCCATGTCTTAGAGCAGATCACGAAGTCCAGCCCGTGTGTGAGAGGAGGGGCCTTCAGAGGGACAATTAAAGAACGCGTGTCCATACCTGAAAATGTGTGAGTGGCTTCACTGGCACTCGAAGCAAAGTTGTCACAGTCCACAAGCCTGGGGTCCTCCTTCTTCCCCTCCCCACCTCAGGACTCTGTGTGTGTGTGTGTGTGTGTGTGTGCATGTGATGAGCTATCGGCCTGGGGACTGGATTGTGGGGGGCCTTGAAGGCCCTGGGAAGAGTCTGGGCTTTGGGTTGTGGTAGGTGGAGCCATATAGGGGTCAAAGCCAGGACCCCGTGCTGAGGTCTCATCAGGCATCTGGAAGGTACCACAGGGAGGAGAGTGGGTGGGGCTAGGGTGCAGACACACTGCCCAGGAGGCCACGACCAGGCCTGAGGTGGACAGAAGTCCTTGAAGGAAAGCAGGGAAAGGGGACAGTTGCTGGGACTTTGGGACTGTTGACCTTGCGGTCTAAGGGGATAGGAAAGGCCCAGCATGGCAGCTGCTTTACCATACACCTCGGGGTTAGTGTTGGTACGTTATTGAGAAGGCCCAGCCGGAGCAGGACCTGGGTAAGGGAGCATGAGGCGGCCAGCTCTGGTCATCCTGTGGGGGGGAGGGTCCCATGGCTCAGCTGTGGGTGTGGGGGGAGTGCAGGGGAACAGGATCTGGGCATAGTCAAAGGGCACGTTCTTGAGGAGACAGACGTGAACTTCGGATGTTAGTCCTCTCCGAGCCTCCGTGCCCTCAGGTGTAACCTGGGGACAAACGCTGCTCTGAAGACTGTGAGCACTTAGGGGCACCTGGGTGGCTCAGTGGGTTAAAGCCTCTGACTTCCGCTCAGGTCATGATCTCAGGGTCCTGGGATCGAGCCCCGCATTGGGCTCTCTGCTCAGCAGGGAGCCTGCTTCCCCCTCTCTCTCTGCCTGCCTCTTTGCCTACTTGTGATCTCTCTCTCTGTGTCAAATAAATAAATAAAATGTTTAAAAAAAAAAAAGACTGTGAGCACTTAGCACGCTACAGAATGTTCTGGCAGGCAGTTGGCATATCATCAACCCCGAGTCCTTTCCCTGCACTGGAAAGCCCAGAGGATTGTGAGGGAATAGGCCTCATAGGGGCTAGAATTGAGGACTGGGCCCTGCCTAGAGCTAGATCCTGTGTGTACCGGATCCTTGCCAGAAACAAGGTCCTTCTCCCCCCAGGTCCCAGGACTGGCAGTGAGTCATTGCTGCTGCCTTTGTTGTGACTGGTGCCCGTGGCTCTGCAATGATGCAGATGCTGATGCTGTTGCTAGGCAACCGAGCTGCAGCACAAATCCTCTGAGGCCTCTGTGCCACTCACCCCTCAACCTGGAGCTGCTGACAGAGGTTGATTTGGAGCTGGCTATAAAAATGGGGAGGGGCTTCTCTGCAAGTCCAAGGGTACGTTAGGGCAGCGTGTGTTTATGGACACGATAGGGGACAAAGAGGTTGCAATGGTAATAGTTTCCATTTATTGAGTGCTTATTCTATACGAGCCTTTGTCCGTGAATTAGCGCATTTAATTTCATGCATCTCCCCAAGATGCATGCTAAAACTACTCCCACTTTATAGATGAGAAACCCAAAACTTAGAGAGGGAAAGTGGCGTGTCTGAGTCTACCCCAAGGCCCAGTGGCGTGGCTGAGATTTGAACCTGGGTCGGTCTGGTTCCAGGGCTCAAGGCAGGAAGTGGGATTTGGCTTGGATTTCTCGCCTGATTTGGTTGCGGCAATCCCTGCTTCATCCATCGTCCACTGCAATTCGTTCTCGGCAAAGCAACCAGAAATCGGATCACGTGCTCCTGCTACGTCCCGCCCTTGCTGCCCAGTGCCCTCTCGCACTCCTTAAATTAAATAGCGTGGCTGTGTGCAGCCCCGCCCTCCTGCGGCAGCGCCTCCCCTTCCCACTCATGCTTCCTGCCCCTTCCTTTTTCTTCATGCTGTTTCTCTAAGCTTCATACTCTATTCCCTCAAAGCAAGTGACATCCCCCACCTTGACCTTGGGAGTTCTTCCTCCGTGTTAATCTGCCTCTCTTTGGGGGCAGACTTCGTGCTGGGCACATCCCTAGTCAGCACTCGCACCTTGAGTAGCCCCTTTTGCAGACAAGGAACCTGAGGCTCGGAGACAGGAAGCCGCTTGCCCAAGACAGCATGGCTTGCGATTAGCAGACCTACGATCCAAGCTCCAGTGGTCTGGTCCCATAGCTCGGCTGTGAAGTTCCAGGTCTCTGAAGAGCATTTGCAAGGAAACGGTGCAGAAATGAGAACCCTGACATTTTCACATATCCGTAGTATTCACAGACACCTTCCATTCGGAGACAGCACCTGCCAGAGAATGAAAAGGCCAAATGAGAGTGGGAGCAGAGGAGTGTGGAGAATGGCAGGGTGAGGGATTATGGGGAGGGGGGAAAGCATGGCGAGTGCAGCTTTGTCCTGCAGGGGGCCCTCCCCAGGACACAAGGAGCACCCCCCTCCCAGCATGCCCAGCAAGACACAGACCAAAGAGCGCGGCACAATGAGAAATCGAGGGGCCTGGCCCCACAGTCTTTGCTTCTGTACCCTCAGTTCCTCTGACCCTGTACCCCGGGAACGGAGCAGGGCCGCCCTGGCTGAGAAGGGGCCTCACTCATTCCCGGGGCTGCAGCAGCTCTCCTCACAAAGCGGGGCAGGAGATGCCTGGAGCCTGGCGAAGCATGCGTGTGCGTCTGGGTGGGGTGGGCTGCAGGGGGGAGGGGAGGGAAGAAGGGGGTCACACCACAGGGACCCTTCGTGCCTCTTCAGGGCAGCCTCAGAGGCAACTTCCTCTACCCACGATCTCCATGAGCTCATTCAATTTTACCCAAGGAGCCTTATTAGCTCTGTTTACAGAGAACCTGGAGCCTCAGTTGTTCATTGATTCATGCATCTGACAAGTTTACTGAACCTGAGTTGAACACCGGACACCTCCACTCGGGAGCCTTCTGGGCATGGCGGACTCTCCCCAAACACGTCCCACTCCCAGTCTTCCTGTCTTGTACGTAACTCTCCATTGGAAACCCCAGGAAGGAGAGCTGCTCTCCGTTCTCATCCACATCCAGCCCATTTGCGCCTACTGCTTCTTCCATGTCCGATATACTTCTGGCCTGGATTCGTTGTCTCTGATTCCAAAACTGGCTCCCTGGTCCCGGTGGCCCCAGTCTCCAGCCAGGGTGACTGCGTCAGCCTCCCTCTTGGTCCCTGTTGGCTTCCCTCCCCTTTAGAGATCACAAATCCAGTCATGTCCTGCCACTGATGGAACTCTTTCATGGCATCGAGAAACACTTAGAAGCGCATGCTGTCCTTATCTGGGCTTGCGTGCCCACGATGGCTTGCCTTCCGACTACTTCCTGGCACACCCGTGCCTGCCCCAGGGCCCTTGCTTTTGAGTTCTTCCTGCAAGAGTCCACCCAGTGTTTGCATAGCTGACATTCATGCCTCAGCTCCTGTCACTGTAGCCATGCGGACTTTCCCCTCTTAGGAACTATTACATCATTCTATTTTATTTATTGAGAACTTATTTCTTGTTTTTGTTATTCCCCCTCCCTACTATGATGTAAGCTCTAGGAGAGCAGGAATTGGTCCTGTTTAAGGCACCTAGAACAATGCCAGGCACTATGTTGGCAGGGACGGTGTACTCTGCAACTCCAAGGAGCATGATTCCCAAAAAAATCTATATGAAGGAAGCTCTGGAATAGTGCAGTGCACAACTTCTACAACTGTATAAATTGGCAGCCTTGGGGACATGCTAGTGAACAAGAAAGAAACAGTTCCTGATCTCACAGACCCTATAGTTTAGGGGGCCGAATTTGACAATCTGAGCCTTTTATTATATTAAGTGCCAGACAACACTTCACATTTATAATTCACATGTTTCTTAACAATAAGCCACCCCTTTACAGATTAGGAAGCTGAGGCTCAGAGAAATAAAATGGTCTGCCTTAAGGTCACGTGTCTGTCAAGGACAGAGCCAAGATATGAACATACTTCAGTCTGGTGGCAAAGTCCAAGTCCTTGGAGGTGCCCAAGATAGAGGACCCCTGTCCTCACAGAGCTCAGCATCTTCTTGGGGTGGGGCCTAATCTTTATTGTGTCATTCACATGTGCCGGTCCTGATGATGAGCAGGTTATGGGCATTTTCTTCTCATGTTTGAAACCTCACAGCATTGGGGATGGAGACCCAGAGAAGAAAGGGGACTTGCTCAAGGTCATGTGTAGTGAGAAGCAGCGTTAGGAAAGGGAGCCCCAAACCATCTGATCTCCTGCGTCTCCCTCCTTTGTGGCACTGAATGGGAGTGGCCGTCATCAAACGTGGCAGTTGCTGTAACTGAGGAATGAGCCGGACACTGAAGATCGAGGAGGAAGATGTCCACGTCTGCTGAGAGCAGGACAGGAGTCACAGAAAACAGCTTTGGAACGAGCGGAGCTTCTGGGCCCGCTGGGGGCACTCCGCGGGACGGGCCCGGAGAAGTTGACTCCAGGATCGTGGCCATGATTAGAGGTAGCACTGGACCAGAGCCCAGACCCCCGACTTTGAGGCTGGCTGTTTGCTTCACCCAGGACCCTGGGTGTTTTTAATATTCACCTCCCCGCACTCCTGGACCCTTATTAGACATAGGTTGGGATCAAAAAGGTGGGCCATTTCCCAGCAATCTGAACTCTGCTGAGGGCTCTCAAAAGCCCTGTTTCCATTTTTACCAGGTGCTTCCACCACCTAAATAAGGGTCTTTGATATGTAATAGCTGGGACATGAGGGAAAGGGGACAGAGGGGAGACTCTGCCTTTGAGGGTTTCAAGTACTCTCTTGGGAGCTTTGTACTCTTGCTCAATAAACTTTGCCTTGCTGCCCACCACTCTTCGTCGGGTCTACCTCTTCCTTCTTTGAAGCTGTGAGACCCAGACCCTGGGCACTAAGGGGACCCAAATCCGGGAATGAAGGGGGAGACATCTGAGCCTCGCCTGGAAGACTGGGTAAGGAGCTGGCCATCCACTACAAAGGAGCTTCTGACCGAAGGCACCAGGAAGCTCTAGAACCAAGCACAGCCTACAGCCCCTGCCCCAGGCAGGCAGAGAAGTCACAGAACGAGGTTCTATGTGTGGGAAGAGGGGATGCCCTCATCCCAGTTCCCTGGTCTGCCCTGTGGGCGGGATCGCATGTGCCCCACCAGGCCCGTGGGAGGGTTGAAGGGGTCATGGCTGACCGTGACCTACCAAGGGCAAGGAGACTTGGGTGGGCATGGAGAGATCCTGGGAGCCTGGGGCTTCCCTGCCCCGGATGGGGGGGCCTGGGACCCCAAATGCATGCTTGAATCCCTTCCATCACTGCCCAGTGAGTGACCTCGAGGGAATGAAACGCCGTCCTTCTTCCCTCCATTTCCTATCTCAAGGTCACACAGAGAAAGCTCAGATTCATTATCACAGATGAGTTTGCTCCCGGGCACGGACTCAGACTATCGCCAATGCTGAGGGGGGCATCGGTATTATCTCAGACACCCCAAACCCATGAAGGGCACTTGGTGGGGAGCCAGACACGCCTCTCAGAGCCCCAGACTTCTCCGTTGTGCACAGGGATGTTGATAAGAATAGCACTCGCCTCCTAGAGTTGTAGTGAGGGCACGATGAGGACATCTGCGGGTCTGCTACATTTTGAGTCCCCTCCCAAGTTGGCTGCTTCCACCATCCCCCAGAAACTTCGGTGCAGCTACCCCTTCCATGTAGAATACCTTTTGTATTGTGTCCACAGTCTATAGTTACTATTTCTGCGAGGACTGATGTCCACTAAGAGTTAAGGCACCGTGTTCCAAATAGAATTCTGAACTGGATTTTAAAGGAAAAGCAAAAGTTCTTTATGTGCAAAGAGAGGAAAGAGCATCGAAGGAAAAAGGATCTGTGTGTAGGAAGGAATGGAGAGAGAAAATGTGATAAGCTCAGGTCTCCCTTACGATCCCTTTCCTTGCATAAATATACAAGAGAAAAGGCTTGCAAGCAAATACAGATCTAGTTTTTGGCATCCCTACAACCTGCTTTTCCCCTAGAGAGAAGAATTGCCATAATGAATGCATTAAATTCTTCTTTCTGAATACAGACCAAATCCTGCCACACAGAAGCCCTTGCTCACAGTCCTTTAGCTAAGAGTCCTAAAGGGTAATGCTGTATTTCCGGGACATTGCTTGAGACTGAGGTCCAGAAAGTTATTTCTGGCATCCAGATATTGTCAAAAAGAATGTATCACTTTCCCTCTCTTTAAAATTCCTTGCAGATTTCTGTGACATATACATGAATTTGTCCAGAAACAGATTGGCAGCAAGCTCAAAGTCAATGATTTAAAATGTGTCCCTCTTTAGACGGCCCCCCCGGCCCCCGCCTCCCCCCCCCAACCCCCCCCACCCCCACCCCCGGCTTCTGCTCATCTCTCCACCCACTGCAATAGAGCACACACCTCAGGAAAACAGTCTTCACCATAATCAATGCTGTGGGCTGGAAATGTAACCAGAGACTACTACATTTCATTCCCAGGAAACTCACAAATGTGCTATTGCAGAGTGAAAAACAGAAATTAAAAAAAACCCAAACAATTAATTTCACCTGACTCGGGCATTTCCGACCTTAGTGAAAATAATTTTGGGAAGCTAAATTTTTAATGGGTAAAAAAATTGATTATTCTCTCTGCTTGTTTTTTTAAAAATTATTTTTAAAAATTTATTTTAGAGAGAGAGTGGGGGCGGAGGGAGGGGCTGTGGGGAGAAGAAGAGGGAAAGGGACAAACAGACTCCCCGCTGAGCACAGGCCCAGCAAGTTGCTGGAGGTGGGGTTCCAGGCGGGGCTTGATCTCATGACCCCGAGTTCATGACCTGAGCCAAAATCAACAGTCGAACACTTAACCAATTGAGCCACTCAGCACCCCTATGTCTGCTCATTTTTTAAAAATAAAGGAATAAGCAAACCTAGAAGGTTTTTTCTACTCTACACACATCTGCCTGCAGTATTGGGGAAGAGCGAAGTCAGAATGGATTCACAGAAGACAAATGTGATGTTTTATTTATGGAAGTGTTGGCTGACTTTGCTTTTACCAGTTAGGATTTACTAGGAAATGAGTGCTCTGAGGTGTGTGTGTGTGTGTGTGTGTGTGTGTGTGTGTGTGTGTGTGTGTCTGTCTTTTCTCTCTTTAACCTCTTCCTCTGACAGCTGTACTAAGGCTGCAGAGAACTTTGCAGGTTACACGCCCGGCTCTCGGCGCCTCTCTCTCAGTGGGAACCCAGGAAATGGTCTTCAGTCCCGAAGGCAGGGCACACACACACACCTACCTCTCCTCTGATTCGGGCTTCCGTGGAACCTGCTCCCCTCTCAGCACCCTGTGGGTAATGGAGGGAATGGCCGGGGAAATGTTGGGGCCACTTGCTTTTTCTGGCTGTGCCCATCTCAGCCAGCGTGCCCTTGGGTCTGTTCGGTGGAGACAGCATGGCCTAGGGGTAAATCTCTGGGCTGTGGGAGGGCAGGCTCATCTCTGACCCTTCTTGGCTGCTCAAGCACGCAAGCATGCTTCTACCTCAGGACATTGACACATGCTATTCTCACTGCCTGGATTAGGTGTCTCGTTCTCATTTTGTCTTTCCAGTGTCAGCTGTGCATAGAGGCCCCCTCTGATTACTCCACCTCCTTACCAGTTTTCCTTTGCCTTCCGAGCACTTGTCACCCTGTGACCTATTTTATTTTTATTCATTCATTGTATGTCTCTCCCCGTAAGAATATTAGCTCCATAAGGGCAGGGACTTTATTTTGCTTTCTGCTATATCATTCTTTGAATAGTGCCTGGTCCATGGTAGGTAACATTCAAAAAATACCTCACCATTGGAGGTCCTGTCTCCTCTCTCCATCCCTTGTGTCCTCCTGTCTGGGGACATGCATAAGTCCTTGAAGATGTTAAGTATCACCCATCTGGCTAAGCTTCCTGCGACCTGCCCAAATCAATAGATTCCTCCCTCCTTGGAGCCTCCACAGAAATGCTGCACTCAGGAGTGCAAACACTGAACACTGTCAGACGTGCCCGCCTTCAATTCTTGGCCCCCTGCCTGGTCACCGCCACGTGGTCTGGACAAGGCATTTCACCCATCGGAGCCTGTTTCTGTAAGTGACCCTGCGTAACACCTCCTTCTCGGGGCTGTTGGAAGATAAATAACTTAGTGCAGTTTCCAGCACATAATAGGTGCTCCGTATAGTGACCTACTCCATATCCTCACGACGGCCTCCTTTATGCTCCCTCTCACCGCGGTGCACCACTGTCTGTCTTCACGTCTCCACTCTGATCTCCTCGAGGATGCCTGGGTCTTCTGCGATGTGTCCCAGGGTGCGGAGCAGTGTGTCCCAGCCTGCCTCCTGTTTCTGTGAATAGAGTCGGACTGGGACACAGTCGCCGCATGTGTTTCCATATTGTCTGCACTACAAGAGCCGCACCGAGTGGTTGCTATAGAAACCGTATGACCCACAAAGCCTTAAAGATTCACCATCTTGCCATTTACAGAAAAAGTTTGCTGGCTTCTGTCCTAGAACAAGGCTATCGCTTAATAGATGCTCGTAAATACTTGTTTCAAGAATGAGTGAACGAATGAATGAGTGAATGGATGGCATATAATCGGTACTAGAGACCGGGCATATGGGCTGTGGTAATGGGTTAGCTCAACTGGAATTTTCCTCTTGTTAAGCTTTTTTTTTTTTTTTTTTTGGCAAGTAGGTTCTCTCCCTTGAGTTAACTGGTATTTAAAGCTGACACCCTGATTATTAACTTCATCAGAACATGGCTGGCTGTGTGGGTGGTACAGCCCTGGAGAGAAGAAAATGAGAGGAGGAATAAACAGGGAAGAGAGAGGAGGAGGCACAGAAGCTGCCCCTTACCCCTTTCTCTTGCACTGGCCTTGGTCAGGCTGTCTTTATATCAAGCCTGGACAGTTGCAGTAGCCCAACCTATGGCCTGCATGGGGGAGGCACTCAGTAGACTTTTACTGAGTGAGGGAATGGAGCATTGGAAAGAGCACAGGAGGGGAACCCAGAGACTGAGTTCACGTTACAGCCTTATCTGGCTGAGTAACCACAAGCAGTCCAGTTTCTCTCTGTGCGCCGGTGGGAACAGAGATCCTTGCCCGGCTTGCCTCCTAAGACGTGCAGAGTGCATGGCTTTAGTGGGTCGCAGAAGGACGAAAACTCGTTTCTGGCACAGTTACCATGTGCTGGACACTGAGGAGGACATACTGGATATTTTCATCAACAGTCATGACAAGGCTGTGAGGTAGAGATGATTTTATAGATGGAAATCTGAGTCCTGGGAGCCTAGACTGATGGTCTTTCCATGTCTCTTTCGGCTTTAGGATCCTTGCTTTTCCCAGTCAAGGGGAGTGATTTCCAGGTCTAAGAGGTGACCTTCTCAGATGGATACTGGCCGAGAACATATGGGGAGGAGTTGACAATGTACCCAGACAATGCACAGTTTATCACCTTAATTCAATGACCTAATACAGATACAAAGATGGGAGATAGAAATAATGTTACCATTGAGTGAATGTTAATATCTTGGGCCAGGCAAGCTAGGAGGTGCTTTGACACATGTTATTTTGTTAACCTCCCAGGATGGTGTGAAGGAATCCGTTTCATCCCCATTCTACAGATAAGGAAACTGAGACTCAGAAGTCACATGACTTGTCCAAGGTCACAGAGCTGGTCAGGACAGGACCAGGACTGGAGCCGTCATCTGTATGACTCAGACCACTAAGCTAACTGCTTCTCGTTCTCTACTTATTTATCAGTGAGAAAGGATTTGCTCTGTCTTCTTCCAGAAAAAGTTCCCCACTTCGTGCTTCGAGGGTAGCATGATTGATTATGATAATTATAACATGGTGCGAGCAGCGTTTTCAAGGCAGTTAAGTCCAACACCACAAACACAGCCTGAGCGGCCCCGACTCTTTCGAAAGAGCAGATAATTAGGTTCTTATAATTACACACCCTGTTTTCAAGGAGATACAAAGGGGGAAAAAAGTGAAAATCTTAGGTTGAGGGAAAATTCTTTACCAATTGTCTGAAAGAACAGTTAAGTGAACCGGGGGAAAGGGAAAATGTGAAAGCATGCCTTCAGGGGCTGGGGTACGTGTGGAGCGTTTGGCCAATGCCTTTGCATCTAGGTTTTTGGTTTTTTTCTCAGTGACTATCACTAAAACACAAAAAGACTTAGGCAAGGCTAAATTTTGGATTAGATCTCACTGAAAACTGTCAGTGCTAAATGTAAGCCTTTGATTCCAGTGTGTCAATTCCAGTGTGTCAATCCCAGTGGGACACTGGGCTACGGGCCAGAGTCCTGGTTTTGCTGGCAGGTACTGCCCCTTCTTCTGCTCCTTATAGAGCTTCGTGTGGGCATATACCCCTCCTCCACTCAAAGTCCTTTGGGTGTAAAGAGGGGAACCGGGGACATGGCAGGTGATCTGGGCAAGCGAGCTGATCGCAATCTCCAAATCTGGGCAGGAGGCAAAGGCATCATGCCTACACAACAGAACGGGGAGGGTTAAAAATGATAAAAGCCGTCCGTGCCTGGCATGTGGCAAATGCTCAGAAATGTTAGCTGTGATCATGATTATGGCTTATGAAATTACAGTCCTATTCTTTAAGCTGTGGAGTTAAACACATGCAGGTTCTTGCAAATCCCTCTGAGGATTACAGTCCTCGGTGCCTCCTTGCTTGGGGGCTGGGTGCGCACCTCAGTTTCCTTATTCTGTCCTTTCTGCCTCGTGCCTTGCCCCAAGCTGTCACCTCTGTGCAAAGGGGGCCAGTTAACCAGGACCCAGAGTGACAGTGGCTCAGGTTGGCTGAAGCACTTCTCATTAGCAGCTTTACCAAAATCAGTGTTTTTGGTGAGCCCAGACCCTGGGGAAGAAACCCACTGAGCTCTGAAACTCCGCGGAAAATTAGAAATTCTCCTTGAGTTTGGTGGTGGCAAGGAGATATAGAAAATCTTTAGTCCGATGAATCTTCAGCCAGGTTGCGTGGGGTGGGGTAGGGGGGAGGCGGGGAATTTATGAGATCAAGCTTGCTGAAAAATGCAAACTCCATGACTCCTGTCCCAGAAGCCACGGACAGACGGTGCTGGCTGTGGAGTCCTGACTTGTCCTTGACCTGGGGATCTGAGGATTACATTATTCAGGAAACGGAAACTAAGACCCAGAGGGAAAAAATGGCCCCAGGCCTACAGGCCAGGTGGTTCAAGAATTGTTGAAAACTTCTGAGAAGAAATGAGCCTTGCCTTGCAGGAGGGAGAAGGGAGCTTGCTCCTGAGCCTGGGAGGTCACAAATCAGAGGGAAGTGTCCCCAGTGGGCATCCTAACAGGAATTGTCGTCCGGTGAGCATTTATTGAGTGCCTTTGGGGCCAGGCCCGCTTCTAGGTGCTGGAGAGAGGACCATGAACAACGTGAAGTCCTTGCACTCCCTCATTCCAGTGGGAAACATAGTGTTTGGTGTATAAAATAATGACACCATAAAAGCCGGGGAATGGGAAGCAGATGGTAAATGGGGCTCAGAGGTTATCATGTGGCTTCTTGCGTCTCCTCAGGGGAATGATGTCTGAGGCTCAGTGGCCTTGATATCCACTTGACACACACTTTGGTTGGGAGGCTCAGAATTCCTCGGTTGGGCTGCATGAGGTGGGACCAGCTTGGCAGTGGGGGATAAAGCGAAGGAATGTCAAAAGAATGGAACCCAGGGGTGAAGGCAGACCCAGGAACTGGGTGGTCTTCTGCGTCAAGGTCAAGCAGAGACTTGGAATTGTCTCCAGAGGACTGGACTGTGCATGGGGCCAGCAGTCGGGCTTGAGAGGAGAGCTTCCTGAGCTCCCCATAGTTCCAAATCCATCTTACTGACATGCAGGGTCTTTTCTGTGGTGTATGATGGAATTGTTCTTTTTTTTTTTTTTAATTTTCCTGAACACTTATTATTGAATGCATAAAATCAAGAAATGCATGAACACATTTTCAGCATGAAAGATTAAAATAATCTAGAATACAGAACAAAATGGGAAATTTTCTCACACCCCCTCCCATTCCAATTCTCTCCCTCAAAGTATCCGCTGTGAACGGGCTCACATCCATGTTCTAGACTCTTCGGTGCTTTTACGTTCCAACATGATCTGCATCTTAAATCAGAGATGGAATTACAGTAGGCCTATTGTTCCAGGACTTACCTCGTTTCACTTTAAAATAGGCATTGGAAATCTTCCATGTCTATAAGTATTTTTTTCATTATTTTTTAATGATTGCATTCTATAAATTTTTAAATATCATCTTCGCTTTTTCCTAATGAGAAAAATATCCTGTTTACTGAGTAGTCTATGTGTTATCATGAAATAAAATCCCAAGTGTATATAGTTTGGCCTTCATATTTTCTATTTTGTTCTAATTATTGTCTATTTCAGAGCCATTAAACACACTGTTTTAATAACTATAGCTTTACAGTGTATTTTAATATATGGTAGAACAAGTTCTATATCATTCTTCTTTTTGAAAAGTTTCCTTCTAATCTTTATGCATTTTCTATGTCGAGTTCAGAATCTACTTACCAAGTTTCATTAAACATCATGCTGAAATTATGATTGAGATTACATTAAATATGAAGATTATATGGAGAGAATTTACCCTTTATAATTTGTCTTTTATCCAGGATTATGGCATGAATCTTCATTATGCAGGACTTTTCATTGTTGTTAGCATCCATTTCATTAGGCTGAATAATTTTCTTTATGAAGGTTTTGCATGGTTCTTACCAGTTTATTCCTAGATATTGTATATATGTTTCTTTGCTTTTTCTTGTTATGAATGGGAATATTAATTACATTTTATAATTGATTATTTTGCAGTAAAGGAAATTGTTAATTTTTTTAAGATTTTACTTATTTTTTTGACAGAGAGAGAGGGATCACAAGTAGGCAGAGAGGCAGGCAGAGAGAGAGGGGGAAGCAGGCGCCCCGCTGAGCAGAGAGCCCGATGTGGGGCTCAATCCCAGGACCCTGAGATCATGACCTGAGCTGAAGGCAGAGGCTTTAACCCAGAGTGCCACCCAGGTGCCCAAGAAATTGTTAATTTTTAAATGCTGTGTAATATCTGCCTACTCCCCCTTCATTTATGTCTCTTGTTAGTTCTGTTATTTTATTAGCTGATTTTCTAGGGAGATAACAATATTGCCTAGAAATAATGACAATTTTCTTTGTTTAGAATTTTGATGCTTGTGAAACATCAGCTATTACATCATTACTTTATTTCAGCAGAAACGGGCGTTTAATTTTATTGTGCTTTTGTAGCACCTATTAAAACAATTATACGATTTTCTTCTCTTATCTGTTAAGCTGGTAAAATATATAAATAGATTTTTCTAGTATCGAAGAGATATTGAACAGTCAAATATCCTTGGAATTATAATATTAACATACTAGATTTGATTTGCTAATATTTTATTCAGCACATCTATATGTGTGTTTCTGAGTACAGCCTACTATTTCTTTGTTTTAATATTAATATCAGGATTTGCTCAGAGGCTAAGGAGAAATAATCTCCATCTTAATCTATGCTCTGAAACAGCTTATACATCATAGATAGCCTTTTTTGTTGTTGTTTGAAAATTTGATGGAATTTATCATAAACCCTTTGAGTTTATTTTCTTTTTAAGGGATAGGTCTTTAGTTACTTTAAACATTTCTTCTGTTTGTTGATCTATTTAAGTTTTCTTTTTTCTTTTCTTTTTAAGATTTTATTTATTTATTTGAGAGAGAGAGAATGAGAGAGAGCATGAACGGGGGAGGGGCAGAGGGAGAAGCAGACTCTCTGCTGAGCAGGGATCCTGACAACACTGGGCTTGATCCCAGGACCCTGGGATCGTGACCTGAGCCGAAGGCAGACGTTAAAATGACTGAACCACACAGGTGCCCCTCTACTTAGGTACTCTACCTCTTCTTCGTCTTTTTTTTTTTTTTAATATTTATTTATTTATTTGACAGAGAGAGATCACAAGCAGGCAGAGAGGCAGCCAGAGAGAGAGGGGGAAGCAGGCTCCCTGCTGAGCAGAGAGCCCTATGGGGGACCCGATCCCACGACCCTGAAATCATGACCTGAGCCAAAGGCAGAGGCTTTAACCCACTGAGCTACCCACGCACCCCACTCTCTACCTCTTCTTGAATCAATTTTAATAATTAATATTTTCCTAAAAAGTCATTCATTTCATGGAGATGCTTACATTCATTGATGTGAACTAGTTCCTAGCATTCTTAAGTGCATTTTTATTATCGTTCTTATCTATAGTTCTTTGACTTCTTTCATTTCCAAAGTTATTTTTTAATATTTTCTCTCTGATTTTCTTGATAAGAGTTGCCAGAAATTTGTCTATTATATCGGTTCTTTCCAAAGACCATGTCAGGTTGTACTGATCAAATCTACTGATTTTGTTTTGCTTGTATTCTATTTTATTAATTTCTGCTGTCATCTTTCTTAATTGTTTCCTTCAGGTTAGAGAGTGTCATTTTGTTCTTTTCTGCCTTTTTTAGATGCAAGCTAAGTCTTTTTCTTGTCAACCTTTGTGTTCTTAATAAATGCATTTAAGGCCATAGATTTTCCTCTAAGTGGGTGGACTGGCCGGAGTTCTTGACGATGCTGAATAAGATGGGACTAATCCTGCTAATTCTTGAACTTGCCTGGATAACCACATGCCATGAGCCAGGTCATGGGTCCAGCATCAGATCAGACTGGCTTATCTCACGCCAACCACGTGCCAACAACTCCAAAGAGATTTTCAAATTGGAAAGCAGCTCATTCTAGCACTACCTCTTGTTGGTTTAGCTCAAAACAAGTTTTAGTCACATTTGCATGCTCTCCTCTTTCCACTGTCCATCTGCATGTTTGGGTATGGGAATGTGCCAGTGGCCCATTTAAAAATTCCTCAGCGTCTACAGCAGGCTGAAATCACAGACCTGCACCGGCGGTGGTCCCCGTTGGTCCCCTGCTCCAAGTGTTCATGATCCGGAGTGGGGGTGAGGGTAGAGATCCAAGTAGGTAACCTCAGTAAACGATGAAAGTGCTCGGAGTCTAAATATTTTAAGGGCCGAGAGGAGATGGGCTAAATCTGCATGGAGGTGGGGGAGATCAGAAAGGAGGGAAGCTCTCCCAGAGGGAGGTGGCCCAGGCTGAAACTGGGTGATTAACTAGGAGTTTACGTGGCTCACAGGGAGGAAGGGAGAGGAATCAGGCAGAGGAATCAACTTAAATATAAGGAAAAGAGGTTAAAAGGAATAGGAACCGCTTGGTTAGCCACATGGAGCTCAGTCTGCCTGGAGCAATGGGCTTGTTTCTCTGGGGGGGGTGGGTGACACTGGAAAGTCTGTACTGAACCCCCCAGCTGGGTGGGTGGGGGGCGGGCCCAGAGGCTGATGCTAAGGAGATTGGACTTCATCTTGTACCGTCCAGGCAGAGGTGGGGGGACACGGCCAGAACGTGTTTGCACGGATCCTGTGGCCTCAGTGAAGGGGGCCTTGGGATGAAGAAATGGGAGTTAGGAGACCAAAGCAGAGGAATCTCAAGGCGTCCAGTTGGAAGATGGCATGCACACAGATTCCAGAGACATCTGGAATCTGGGCTACATCCAGGTCTGTATCCAGCCCACCTGGGGGTGCGGGGCCAAGACAACATCCAGCATCCCTCCCCTTCCTCCCCAGGCACCTGGCTCCTGAATCAGGCGCTGATACCATAATCACCGGTTCCGGGGATGGCGTGTTGGCGAGGCATCTGGTGCCGAGCTGAGCTCGCATCCCCGCACCCCCCGCCCCCGAGGGGCTGTTGGCCTCTCCTGAGCTCAGTTTCCTCTTCTGTGAGGAGGTGTTTGGGAGGGTTTAATGTAAAGTCCTTATTGTTTTTGTTGTGTTGTTGTGATTCACACATTAGCATGTATTTTCTAGTTCTCAGACAGGGCTCTAAGATGCATTCTATTAGTTTTATTTTGTTTTGTTTCCCCTTGGGAAAGAAAAGCCTTAGTTGGCCTGATGTCATGAAAGGGTTTGTGTATTTTCTTGATGAGGAAAGAAAAAGCCCCTGCTCCACACAGGGCTTCTGCTCCGAGCAGACACTGAGCAGATCTGCAG
>CM053607.1:53031962-53049941 GCA_028646535.1 Procyon lotor
GTCGAAGAGGTTAAGAAGCTATCAAAATTTGATGCAGAAATTCCACACTCCAAAACCACAAAGATACACACGCACGTGCACACGAAGGGCAAGCTCACTCACTGTAGCGTGACCGTGGGGAACAGAAACAATGCAACGTTCGCCATAGAGAGCGCTTACAGCTGGCGTCTGCCTGTGATGAATTACCCTGCAGCTGTTCAAAGGAACAAAGTCGTCTTCTGCGTTCTGATGAGGAGCCAGCTCTGAAGTGTATTATGAACTGGGAAAAACTGGTCTCGGATCAATATATGTAATTTGACTTCATGATGAAAAAAACCCAAACGCCCCCAAACCCGACCGGTTAGGAAGTCCGTTCCGAGCTGGTGTGTGAAGAGGAGGCCTCTGATCATTCCCGGGCATCGATGGAGGGCCCTTTTGATCTCTGGCGCGTCCTCCCTCATCTTCCACAGCTTACCCTGTGTCTTGGGGGGTAAGGTTCGTGGAGGTCCCAGGAGGTTGTAGGGGTGGCGGGTCACCCGGGTGCCTTGGATGGAGGCTGGCTCAGGTGGCTGAGCTCGTGGATGCGGGCGATGGGCCCTCTTCAGTCTCATGGACAGCTCAATCCATGCTGCTGTGGAAACTAGCCAGTCTCTCATGTGGAACAAGCCCCAGGGGGGTACAAGCGGGCGGTCTCCCAGGCTGACCCAGATTCTGGGTCTTCCTGCCCTGGGCTCTCTCTACACCTGTGTCCTTTGTTGTGCTTGCTCGTCACCTGTCCTTCCATCCCACTGGTATAGAAACTACAGAGGTGGGAAAATGGGCTCTGACCATTTCTCTTTATTCTATATATCAATTATTATTTTTATTATGTTATTTACTATTTAGAAGCTCAAAAGCCTAGAAGTGGGTACGTGTGTTCTCGGCTCTGCTATGACGCTCTGTCCTCGGATCCGTTAAGGGATGTTCATAGCAAACTGCATGAATGGGGGACCGGCACACCCATAACAGAGGAAGGAAGGGGACACTCTGATTGTGAGACTCGAATTTTATTCCTACTTCCACTCTCCCTCTTGAGGGTTGCGATGCCCAGAGCGAAGTGCATGCACCTTTGACCCCTCTCGGGGACTCCTGCACCTGCTTCCTGCATGTCCCATCTTGGAGATGCTTGCATTTCAAAATCCACTCGGAGGGGCTGCCTGGGTGGCTCAGTCGGTTAAGCCTCTGCCTTCAGCTCAGGTCATGACCCCAGGGTACTGGGATGGAGCCCCTGCATCAGGCTCTCTGCTCGGCGGGAAGCCTGCTTCTCCCTTTCCCACTCCCCTTGCTTGTGCTCTCTCTCTCTCTCGTTGTCTCTCTCTGTCAAATAGATAAATAAAATCTTTAAAAAAAAAAATCCACTCGTGATCCTCAGCTGATCTTGTCAGGGCCCCCTATTCAAACAAAACTCTCGGTCCTGTTCTCAGCAATCAAGATGAATCTGCCTGGGTACTTGGACCCCTCGAGAAAATGTGGCTCCCTGCCTGCTCGGGAGAAGAAGTGAGCCAAATCCTGCAGCCTGCCCGAGGCATTCCCCTCCCCGGCTGCCCTGCTCCCTTCATGTCGCCGCCAGCACCCTGCTCCTGCAGCCACACTCTGCCTCCCACAGACCCCTGCCCGTCCTTTTTCCCAGAGCCGCAGAGACATCCTTTCAAAACAGGCACCAGGTGATGTCCCCTCCACCAAAACCCCTTCAGTCTCACCAATAGCTGAAGATAAAGATCAGAATCTCCCGTGCGGGCTCCAGGCCCTGCACAGCCGGTCTCTGCTGGCTTCTCCTGATTCCCCCGGCCCCGGGTTTTCTCTCTGAGATAGCTAGGGGATCTCCCACGCAGGGCCTCTTGGTACGAGAATTCAGGAGCACCTTCCTTTGGGACCTAGCACCCCCCCAGCCCCAAGCAAATGCTACTTTCTTTCTCCAACTGCCAGAATTCTACAGTAGTTGAACTCTGGTAGTGAGACAGATCCAACTGTCCGAATATAGCAATGGGGCCGGGCTTGACCCACTTTTGATGTGTGTGTTTTATGACAGTGGAAGGTTATTCAAGCTCTAATCACCACCTAACATCTCTGAAAATCTCAGAATGTTCGCAGGCTGTCCCCCTATGATGGTGGCCTGATGGCATTGCTCCTGCACAGCCTGAGGCAATTAGACACACACTCCTTAGACTGACCTCCAAGCCTCCTGTCTCCCGAGGGACCTCAGGCTGCTGGGAGACCTCTTGCTGCCTGCAGAGTGAGAGCCTCCCCTCTTTGTCTAGGAACCCCCAGTAAGTCTCCACGTTCCAGCTGCCTGTGGGGAGAGGCTCCCCCTCGGGAACTGGAAGACTCATTCTTGATCAGACAAGACCCTGTGTCGGGGTTCTCTCCTCCTTGGACGTTTCTCCCCACCCAGCCCCTTTCCCGGGTAACTCTAATTCCATTCCAATGAGTGGCACTGTCTGCTTTGCTCTCAAGGGCCCTTCCCATGGCCTGCGACCGCAATCATCTGTGGGTATTCCGCACATGTCTGTCCCCTTCACTAGGCTATAAGCATCCTGAGGGCAGGCCTGGTGTCTGTCTTGCAAGGAGCGCTTGGCACGCTGGTCATTAGCGCAGAGCCTGACACATAGGAGGGGCCCACTCGGTATGTGTTGATTGAATGGGTGAATGAATCACTCAACAAACGTGCTGCTGATGGCTGGGTGACTTTTATGTCTCCAAGCCTCAGTCTCTCCATCTGTCAAATGGATAAGGTAGAGGTGCCCGCCTCAGTGATTATCGTGAGCATTAAGCAAGGTCAGACCCCAGAGCCCAAGCTTCTAGGCAGACTGGCCAAATCAAGCATTCAAGGCACTTTGAGACCTGTCTTTGTTCCAGTTGCTGTAACAGATTCCATAGACCGGGTGGCTGATGGACACCAGTCGTGTATCGCTCACAGTTGTGGAAGCGGGGAAGTCGGAGATCAGGGTGCCAGCGTGGGCCGGGTTCTGCTGAGAGCCCTCTTCCTAGTTACAGACTGCTGACTTCCTGCTGTGTCCTCGCAAGGCACAAAGAGGGCAAGGGAGCTCTGTGGGCCCCTTCCTTCCATCACCTCGCAGAGCCCCACCCCCTAACACCATCACACTGGGGGTAAAGTTTCAGCACGTGAATTCTGGGGGGCACAAACCTCCAGTCCATAGCAGCCCTGTGCTCACCCCAGTAGGAGTTTGATTTCTCCCCCTCTTCCTTCCCACCCCACCTCTGGGATGAATGTTTTACCCCAGGGTGTCCCCAACCCTGAATCTGCATTTCTGTCCACCTGCAACACACTACAATCTCTAAAATGTGACATCGCTGGGCTGATTTGGCTGTGGACAAGCACGTCTTTTAAACAGAAAGACTGGCCACTGGCCATAGGATTAGGATTAGGATTAAGATTAAACACCAATTTGTGCCAGAATTCTTAAGTACATGATCTCATCTAATCCTTGAATCAACCCTATGGGGATATTATCCTTCCCAGTGTCTGTAGGGAACTTGGGCATGAAGGGATAAGGGGGTTTGCCCAGGGTCTCATGGCTGGTGGTGCCCAGGATGGGATCAGACCCGGGTCTGCCTGGCTCCAACCTGCATTCAGCCCACCAGTGCACTGAGGGCCGAGGCTGTGTGCTATCCCTCTCAGTGGACACAGCCTGCCAGTCTCTATCATCAGAGAATAGGGGTGCCTGGCTGTCTCTGTCTATGGAGCATTCAACTCTTCATCTCAGGGTTGTAGGTTCGAGTCCCACACTGGGTGTAGAGATTACTTAATAATAAAATCTTTAAAAAGAGGAAGACGACGACGACGATGAAGAGGCAAAGACAAGCTATTTCTGAGCATAACGAGGACATCAGAACTCCATGCATCCACAGAAGGAGGCAAACCCCTCAGTGGGGTAAGAATGCACGGGGGGGGACCCAGCTGCCTGTGTCCTCCAGAGACAAGCCTGGGCTTCCACAGCCCCTTGGCTGAGCCCCCCATTCCTCCCTGTGGAACTGGGGTCGTTTACTCTATTTTTTTGAGCATTGATTTCCTCGAATCTAAAATGGGAATGACATTATTTTGCGTTAATGAGAGGGAGGCTCACAAAGCACCTGACAAATTATAGGTACTGAAAATGCAGGTTTCTCTTCTTGATCTGTGGCGTGTCACTTTTTTTTTTTTTGCACATACTTAAGAGCTGCCTTAATATGAAAGCTTTCATTCTTCTGCCCCCAGTCTCTGCAGATTCACCAGCCAGTTCCTCTGTGACGACCCCGCACACCCACGGGATACATACAGAGGCCCTAACACTGGTTTGCTTGGTCCTTAAGCCACTCTACCCCCTCCCCGGCATCTACTGAGCCCCTCAAAGGCCTCCGCATCTCACTTCTGCCTGCTTTGTCTTAGAGGCATTGTAAGGTGTGGGAGGGAACTCTTCTATGGAATTACAGACATTTGAGATTTTTTTAAAAAATGCCCCAAGCCCCAAAATACCCATGCAGAGAGTGTGTCCTCATGGACCCAGTCAACTCTTTTACTGTTGGCCGCAGGAAGGTGGTATTCTGCCAGCCCCCGCCTGAGCCGGCTTCCTGACCCCTTCTGCAAGGAGCCACCTCCCTCAGCACTGACAGTGGACGACAAAGGACCTCCCAGACTGGATGCTCTGAACCAGGAGCTCCCTGGGCTCCTGTTAGGAGAGGCTGATGGAAACCGAGCGGGGTTCCAACCACCAGAGTCGCACAGCTTGCGCGTGGCCAGCCTGGGATTCCAGGCCATCTCTGTCCAGTGCCGGGGCCTGTCTGCCAGCCCTGCCGCCTCTGAGCCTTGCTGATGAATGCTTGTCACTCTCCAGGGCTTGAGTTACACTAGGTCCAGATCAGGGTGGGAATGCTGGGGAGGGAAGGGTTAACAGGGCCTGGTGCAGGGAGAGGACTTGGAGGGCAGCAGAAAGCAAGGGAATGACATCTGATCTGTGTTGATTCTTTGTACTTCGCTCCCCCCCACCCCCCCATGCCGGTACTGGTTTAATTTGGATTCATTAAATGAGAATAAAAATTAATTGAATTTATTCAGGAAACTATTAAAAGGCTCAAGTCTTGCCTGGAGGAATACGCCACCAAATGGGGCCTATAGCTTAATGGGAAGAAATTTCTTTGTGATTGCATGTATTTTAAAATATGTCATTCTTGCACGTAGGACAGATTTTTAAATATGCCTTTCTAGCCCCATTCCCTGCCCCCGTTCCCCTCCCCAGGATCCTGTTTTCTTCCCAGAAAGTGACCCCTAATACCGGTTATTCCTGTGCGACCCTCCCTATGTGCTCCCTGGGCAAGCGGGCTTGTAAAGAGACATTAGGTTTTCACACAAATGATGGCATATTTTGCATTCCATTCTACGCTGTGCTTTCCTTTTCTACTTTTCCTTCACGTCGGCTCCTCAGTAATTTTCTTCTTTAAGATTGTATTCCATCGTATGGCTCTCACCACAGCTTATTTAAACAATCTCCCAGTAATGGGCACTTACGTTGTGTGAACCTTCTGATAGCCTAGCACTGAAATACGGAACTCGGTACCCACTTTGTTTTGCAGAAAGCAATGGTATTGCTGTAGGTAAATACTTAGAGGGGGAATTTCTGGATATGTTTGGAGCACGTGCTTGTGATTTGGACAGGTAGAGGCCAAGTTCACTCCCCGGAGTGTGGACCATTTTGCACCCCTCACTGTGAGAGTCACCGCATTGTCAGCACCCAGGATTCTCGAACGTCTTGATCTCTGTCGATTTGCTTGGTGCAAATAGCTTTTCCAGCTTTTCCTGTCTTTGACTGCCAGTATGATTTAGGATATTTTCAACTTTTTTTCAGAACTACCTGAGCTTCTCTTTCTGTGGATTTCTCTATTACTTGATGGCAAGAGTTTGGAGAAGCTGCAGCAAGAGATGGAATGTCATCCCTTGGAATGGTTGCGTTTTCTGTGCTTCTGGAAGAGCAGTCAGGTTCTGCTCATGATTCATCAGTGGAACCGTCATGGGAGGTCAGCAACTGGCCTTGACTTTGCCACGGAGGCTGTAGGTGGTGGAGGGAAGAAGCCAGGCTTTTCTGGTTCACATAGGTGCCCTCTGGTCTCAGCTCTTTCATGGTATGGGTTGATTTGTGTCCCTCCCAAATTCATATATTGAAGTTTTAACCTCCAGTACCTCCGAATGGCACTGTGTTTGGAGACAGCATTTTTAAAGAGTTGTTTCAGTTAAAATGAGGTCTTTAGGCTGGTTGCTATTTCAACAAGTCTGGTGTCTTTATGAAAAGGGAAAATTGGACAGTCATCTATAAGCCAAGGAGAGAGGTCTGGGAGAGATTTTTCTGTCACAAGCCTGAGTAGGAAACAACCTGACGACATCTTGATTTTGGACTCATGGACTCCAGAACTGCAAATAAAATACATTTCCGCTGTTTTAAGCCACCAAGTCTATGGTACTTTGCTACAGCAGCCTTGGAAAAATCATACACTCACCCACTTGTTGGTGTCCTGGGCAAGGGTTGGGGGCTGGTGACCTCTCAGAGGCTTTTGTCTCATCTGCAAAATGGGGGTAATGATCCGTTCTTCACAGATGACTGCAAGTACTTGGCTCACGTCAGGGGCTTGTGGCTTTGCATCTGAGAGATTGGAGTCTGCTCCCTGGCAGACCCAGAAGACCTCAGTTTGGAACCCAGGAAGGAGCTGCCGTTAGCCACCAAAGAGATTTTTCCAGTGACTTACACACCCAAGGCCAAGGCCATTCAGCAGAGCTAATGGTTGGAGGCCTGGGTTCTCTCTCACTTCTGCCATAAATTGGAGGCCTCTTAACCTTTCTTGGTCTCAACTAGGGAGAGGAGTGGATACAACGATCTCTAACAATACTCCGACTCTAATATTCTACACTTTCGCTTTGAGGGAATTCATCAGGCCAATATATTCATTCTCAGCAAACAATTCCGTACAAAAAATTCCCCAAATTTTTCTAAAGCTGAGGCTTCCCTGGAAATGATTCCCGAAGGAAGGACTTGGAAAGAGGAAGCCCCTATGATGATCTCTCTGGATAGACAAACCACTCTGTCGAAAATAAAATCAATTACTTACCTATCGGTGCTGTACTTACTACGATTGTCCCTGAGCTCTACTAGCTGGCAGGAGGGTTAGGCCTGGCAAAGCAGGAAAGGGCATCCCAGGGTGAGGGCAACACGTCGGTCACCTGGGGGTCTGTCGCAGGGCGGGGGCAGGAGGTGGGGAGCACGAGGAGCACAGACCGGAAGGATCGTGTCTGTCCCCTCTCTTCTCCGGGCCTCAGACTTTCCCTCTGGGAATAAGGGTGACCTCTGAGGCCCTGGTCAGTGCTCACTCTCTGCGATTCTAGCCAGCCGCCCTGGAAGAACAGTGTAGACATCTTTTTTCTCTCTTTTTTTAAAAATTTTAACTGTGGTGAAACACACATAACATAAAATTTACCATCTTGGGGCGCCTGGGTGGCTCAGTGGGTTAAAGCCTCTGCCTTCAGCTCAGGTCATGATCTCAGGGTCTTGGGATCGAGCCCCACATCGGGTTCTCTGCTCAGTGGGGAGCCTGCTTCCCCCTCTCTCTCTGCCTGCCTCTCTGCCTACTTGTGATCTCTCTCTCTGTCAAATAAATAAATAAAATCTTTAAAAAAAAATTTACCATCTTCACCATTTCTAAGTGTACAGTTCAGTGGTATTAAGTGTATTCTCACTGTTGTGCAGCTGTTCTAGAACTTTCCATCTTGTGAAATGAAAGCTGTGCCCGTTAAACCCCAGGTGTCCGTTGCCCTTCCTGCCCCGGCAGCCTCCATTCTACTTTCTGTCTCTGTGACTGTGACCACTCCACCTCATCTAAGTGCGGTCATGCAGCATTTGCCTTTTTTTTGACTGGCTTGTTTCACTCAGCATAACGGCCTCGAGGTTCATCCAAACTGTAGCAAGTGTTAGAATGTCCCTCTCGCTATGGATGCCAAATAATATTCTATTTTTGTAAGTGTAAGCCACACTTTCTTTATCTCCTCATCTGTTGCTGGAAGCTTGGGTTGCTTTGACCTTTTGGCCACTGTGAATAATGCTGCTGTGAACTTGAGTATATGAATATCTTTTTAAGATCCTGCTTTTAATTCTTTGGGGCACATACTCAGACGTGGAGTCACTGGAGTGTACGGTAGTCCCGTCTTTAATTGTTGGAGGAATGATGGTACTGTGGCCTATAGCAGCTGTACCATTGTACATTCCTCCCAGCAATGCACAAATGTCCCTCCATATCCTTCTTGCCATCTCTTATGTTGTTTTCTTACCCTCCTCTCCCCTCCCCCCTTCTCTTCTTTGCTCTTTCTTTTCCTTTTTTTGGTAGAAGCCACCCTAAGGATGTGAGGCAGAGATTTAGAAATCTTTACTTGTCCTGTTCTTTGTGAAGCCGACCATCCTTGTTGGGTTTAAATCTCAGACCACTGATGGAAGCATGAGGTAGACACGGCTTTCTATAATACGATGGAACTATTTACTGTCTTCTTGGAGTTACCAGTCTGCTAAGTGATGGAAAGGGGCTTGCAGTTCATGCAATGGACTGCCCTGGAGTCATGTCCAAGTGGAGAATTGAACAGTGCAGTGATCAAGTGCTCTGGTGCTCACCGTTGGCCTTGGCCTGCGCTGGCACTCCTTGGGGTAACCTTGCCTCCACTGTTGATCACGTGAGCTCCTGCTTAGTCATCGTCCAAACCAGTGTCCCAGCTGCCAAGGACAGAATCCACCCAGAGCAGTATTTGTCAGAAAGTGTAAAGTTGCACAGAATCTCTAGAAACGCCTGGGAATAGAGGTTGGTGTCTCACATCCAGGGACAATGCAGCCAGGAGAAATATGGACCATCTTAGGACTCACTCAGTGGAAATCACTCCTGTCTATGCCACCGGCCATTTGGCTCTGCAGTGTGGGGACCAGAAACTGTAAATCTCCTCCCAGGTGCCTGGGAAGAAGCGGACCCATCCCCAGCCCTCCTCACCACTGAATGCCTCCTCCCCCAATGGCCTTCTTTTGTGCCCTGCAAGGCTGCTGGGGAAAGGGGATGGCTCTTTAGAGGCCTGATCTACAGTAGAGGCAGGACAACTATGAGGGAGCTGAACAAGCCAGTGAGGTAGCCGACTGTGAGCACCATCTCCCACTGCTCCTGATGGAAAGCCTTTTACACATCTTTGAGCTACTCTCACGCATCCCTGGGAGACCTTATGTCCAGTCATGTCATAGAGCTTCCCTGCTCTGGGGGTGGTCACCACCCAGGGCTCCACCTGGAAAATCCATCATGGTGCCCACTGCTACCAGATCTGGGGATTCCATCTTCTTTCCTCCTCTGGAGAGAATCCACAGAAAGCGTTCTATGGGACCCGTTGACTTCTCACCTCTTCTCTCTTCTGCCTCAACTCCTCCTCCCACACCCAAGAGAATCTTGGTCTGGCTTTGCTGGTGGAGATCTAGTTCTTCTGTATCTCCATTGTATTCTCCTGCGTTGATGGTATTTTCTAGAATTGTTGCACGCTCTCCATGAGACTTCAACTTTTGAAACTCAAAGGCTTCTACTTGGCCTTCCTTTTCAGAAGTGATGAGCTCAGTGTGCTCACCTGAGCTGTGTGGATCAGTGAGGACCAAGGCTACTGAGGAAGTTCAAGGTCAAGAAAAATCACAGTTAATCCTTCAACATATGATTCTGCCAAGTTCTGTTGTGTCCTTCCCATGTGTCTGGTCTACCACCAATACAACCCTTGTAGGTTGAGAACTCTTAGCTGAGGAAAGAAAGATGGCACATACCCTACGCAGTGCAGACAGGGGCCCGGTACCTGTGTCAGGGACCTCCAACCTCCACCAACGCTCCAGGGCACGTGTTATCAGCTCATACTCTAGATGGGGAAAAGCTCATCTTACAGAGATTACACAGGGATAGGGCAAGAGCTAGACTTCTCTACCTTTTATCTGTCTCATTCCAAACCTGGAGCTTTTGCCAAGAGCTCTTTTTGCGAATCCACTTGTTTTGAACTTTCTGACACAAAGCAAAATTCATTTTTTTAATCATCTCTCCCTTGTTGAAGTGGGAATCCAAGAATGCTACACATTTAGAGTCTGAAGGCGAAATTCTTTTTTGAGTCCTTTAGATAATTATGATTTATGCTCATGCCCCTGGCAGAGGAAGGCAGGAGTGTAATTAGAACTGTAAAATCTGAAGATAAAGGAAAATTCTCTTTCCCTCTCCTGGGTATGCGTTTGGCCTTCCTGGCAGATGTCAAAACAACGGATCGTCAGGGGAGTGAAGAGGGACCAGTGGCCGAGTCCTGCTCATAGAGCACTCATGACATCTCTGTTTCTTTCCCAAGTTCCCCCTCCATGGGTCATCGTCAGCTGCTCTGCACCCTTGGATTGCGTGGGGCCAGCCTGAGTGCTCACCAATGTCGGTCTCTCCTTCCCCTTCCAAGGACAGCTCCCTGATCTTCTCAGTCCCCTGCCATTGTCCAGGGTCCTATGACCCGTCCTAGCCAGTGAAACATGAAGGGAAGTGACAGTATCCCTTATGGGCCAAGACATTGGGAAGTCCTTCCCCAGTCTCTGTCTTCTTGGAACACGGCAAACGGGGAGGGGAACTTGTGTTAGAACAGTCACAAGCTCAAGGCAGCCCGAACTGCCAAGTTGGAGATCATTGTCCCAAGAAAGATGCCCAGAGCCCACTGGACTTGGCAAAAAGCATAGAACAGGTCTTTGTTGTATTGAGTCTCTGAGATTCGAGTGCCTGTGAATGACATCAGTGTGACTTTGCTTACCTGGACTAACACTGCACACCAGCGTAAGATCTCTTCAATTTCCCCTCCATGCTGGGCTGCCTGGGACCCAGTCCCAGCCATACAATCCCTGCCCGGGGGCTGGCCAGAGCTTCTCCCTTCCCAGCCAACACGTGAGGACTAGAAGGCAACTTCCCGATCCATGGGAATATCAATAATTTTGGGGTCTTTGTGGTAGGTTGACAAGGACTGTCTGCCTGCCCCCTAGAGATGTTCACATTCTAATCTCCAAAACCTGTGAGCATTACCTTGTATGACAAAAGGGTTTTGTAGATTTGCTGGAGAGAAGGATCTTGAGACGTGAGATGATCCGAGCAGGAGGAATCAGTCAGTGGAGAAAACCTGCCGCAGCTAGAAACAGAGACCCGAGTGACGTGCACTTTGAATATGCAGCGAGGGACAGGCAGCTGAGGACCCTGCGCGGTCCTGGGAAGCTAGAAAGCCAGAAAACAGCTTTTCTGTTCAGGCCCTCCAGAAGGAACTGGTCCTGCTGACATTTTGACTTTCAGCCCAGTGAGACGGGGCTCATACTTCTGTAACCCTAAGAGAACAAATTGAGATGGTTTTGAGTCACTAAGTTCGTGGTAATTGATTCCAGCAGCCGTGGGAAAGGGAAGCACTCCTCGAGCCATCAAATGCCTTTATTAGGAAGTCAGCTATGTGATGAAATTCAGGTAGTTGTTTTGTTCTTTCCCTTCTGGGTCGTCTCTGAGCTGGAACAACTTGGGGGCGAGCCACAGATCTCAGGGGTTGAGGACGTTGCAAAGGAAGGGTCGTCATGATTGGCCATGGCTTTTAGGCAGAGCGAAGAGGGGATGTGAAAGAGTAAGGGACAAAGACAAGTCAGTAAGACTGCTGGTTGGACGGTTGGGGGCTTGGGGTGTAGAAGAACTGAGCTGAAAAGTCAGGGGATAGGGAAGAAAGGTAAGTATCCAAAACCTCCTTCACCCTCAGGTTTTCTGTTTTCCCACCTCTGACTTTGGCCATATCATTCCCTCCACGTGGAGTGCATTCCCAAGATACACCTTCCATGGATACCCATAGATTGGCTACTTCTCCAGTCTCCAATCCCCTTTCCCAACCATACCTAAATTTCCTGGGTGTTGAAGTTTAAGTGAGATTGACTCCACCCATGATTAAGCCCTTACTGGCCTGAATCCGACCATAGTGATAGCTTCAAGGAGGGACATATAACTTAAACCAGGCCAGTCAGAGCCAACATGGCTCACCTTTAGGTTACTGGCTCATGTTAATTAGTGAGGCAGATTTTCTTCACCACTAGATTTGCATAGGGAAGCACAGAACCTGGGAAATTGCTGTCAGGCAACTTGCAACCCTGAGCCTGTGAGACTGAAACCATTCCAAGGAGGCAGAAATGTAAGATGCAAGGTTCCATTATTAGAGTGGCTGGATCATGCCTATCCTGAAGGTGACACTGAACAATTCAGTTAGGCAAGGCACTCCATTCTCTCTATCGTTAATGGCTATTTTCTTTCCCATCAACACTCTCCCAAATCCAATGTCCAAAACCTCTTGAGAAAAGGGACCCCCTTTTCCTTTGATAATCACTCATCCTTTGGCTTTAGAATCCCAGGGTGTATGCAAATAAAGTCACTGAGAAATTTCTCTTTCCTATAGCATTTCTCTTTGAAAACAAAAATCCAGAAAGAAGATATTACAATGGAGTCCCAAGACTACAAATATCTATGTAACAAAATTTTATCTTCTATTTATACTCACCCATTCTTCCAAAGGAGAATGAAAAGACAAAAAGGGAAAGGAGTGGATCCTGTTAAATGAAGCCGGAGAGAAGTGAAATGAATCCTATTAGACGAAGCAGGAGCTGGAGAGAACTGAATTATTCTGCTTAACGGAGGGAGAAGATTTTTGAGTTTTCAGAGCAGTTCAAGAGGAAAGGGAGAGAAAGTCACGAGGATGTGGATGCTACAGGGAAGAGACAGTTAGCAGAAATTCTCTGCGGGCAGCCAGAGGAAGGGGGCTGGGAGAGAAGCATCTTTGTTAGGACTTTGCTCTTTTCCAATCAGTACCCTCCATTTGAGTCAAGTCTACTGCACCCACAGGATAGGTGCTAATAAATATTTATTAAATAAATAAGTGAGTAGATGAACAAATAACCAAAGTCACAAGGTCTTCACAAATGAACATCCAGAAAAATAACTCCGGGGTTAAGCAAAATTTTAAGTGATGAATCTTGAAGGTGTCAGCTTCAATAAGTTGGGGGGGGATCTCGCACAAATACTATTCCCAAATGTAGACATATCTGCCTAAAGTTACGCCCTAATCCCATATGCCTCAATAATATGAAGATGGAATGAAAGAAATAGAATCGCAATCGGTGCAGAATCTCTTTTCATACAGAACCACCAGCAGCTGACTTTCCTAACTAGTTAGTTCCTACTAAGGGTCCCAAGACTGAAAGCTGCCGTCCCCCAGGTCGAGGCCACAGAGACATCTCGTTGCTCCCAGGACGAAAAGCCGCAGAGGCAGCTTAGGCATTTTTCAGGACAAAATTCATTCACTCATTCAACCACATCAGTGTATGAGAGGCTCACGATCCCTACACTCACTGAGTATGTACACTGGCGGGAGCAATGATGAGCAATTTTAAGAACAAATGTAAACATTTAAAAATTTGACTTTATAAAAATCTGCCCAGAGAGGAATGGAGATGTCTAGCACAGGCTGGGACACCAGGAAATGCTCCCTTGAAGGAAATGGACAGAACCACACTGTGACTCTCACGGGTCCTAGGTACTCTCGCCTCCTGAGGCCCCTTATTCCAGTAAACCATTTATATATATTAGAAAAGTTTACAACTATGTGAGTACGTTGGTAAAAAAAATCAATATAATTCACAATGGATTCATAATCATATATTATTATCATATCATTATTTTCATATTTTAAAATAAAATAAAAAGAAAATATTTCCCTCTGAACTTCTTTGAGGAATAACTGACGGATATAATTGTATATATTTCAAGTGTACAACATGATATGTAATACATCTACATTGTGAAACTCTTACCAAGGTCAAGAAAGATGACCCACCCTTCACCTCACATAGGCAACTTTACGTGCGTGTGCGCATGCGTGCGCGTTGAGAACATTTGAGATCTACTCTCAGCAACTTTCAAGCCTATAATAACATAATGTTAATGATAGTCACTACACTCTACATCAGATCCTCAGAACTTACTCTTCTTCCACGGACAGCTTGTATCTTTTGACCTCCATCTCCCCATTTCCCCCAAGCTCCTGGTAACTTCCTTTCTATTTCCTGTTTCCATGAAATTGGTGTTTTGTTTTGTTTTTTTTAAAAGATTCTTCGTATAAGTGACACCCTACAGCGTTTGTGTATATCTTTATCTTTCTGGCTTATTTTTTTTTTTTTTTAAGATTTTATTTTATTTATTTGAGGGAGAGAGAGAGATCACAAGTAGGCAGAGAGGCAGGCAGAGAGAGAGGGGGAAGCAGGCTCCCCGCTGAGCAGAGAGCCCGATGCGGGGCTTGATCCCAGGATCCTGAGATCATGACCTGAGCTGAAGGCAGAGGCTTTAACCCACTGAGCCACCCAGGTGCCCCTATCTGGCTTATTTCATTTAGCTTAATGCCCTTAGGGTCCATTGGCATTGTCACGACGGCAAATTTCCTTCTTTCTCATGGGTGAATAATAGTCCCTTGTGTATAGATACTGCATTAAAAGGAAAACACTTTGTGCATACATGATGTTTTAAAAGTACTGTGACTCCTGTGCGGAATGGACAGTCTGAGCTGAGATGGTAGGAGAATCAGGCGAGGCTTGTGCAATGAACCTTTGCCGAGGGCGTCTGGAGGGGTGGAGAGTGGAGATGGGTGAGGCGAGGCAGAAAAGCCCCACAGCAGCCACACTGGGATTAGCTCCTTCTGATTACTCCGGTCCCAGGCCCCAGACAGGGCACAATCCTTCTGCCTTCAAGGTCCACCTTAGATCCTCCCATCCTGGACAGCTTTCCGCTCCTTCCTTCTCGAAGAAATCACACCCTCTCTTTTGTCCCACCGGGGGCCCAGGTTCCTATGGTGACATCAGCCTGCAGTCCGCTCTCCTCAGTAACTTCCATCGCAGCTCCTTTCCATTTGTGGGGGTGAGAAGCCACCACAGAACGGCCTCAGAAAGGTCACAAAATTGCTTCTGGCAGGTTGCATGCCCATCCCTGGGCCAAGCAGGGGGTAAAGAGATAGGGTGCTGTGTTTGGCCGCACTTGGTCATACTACCCATCCCTTGAGCCAGGAGAGGAGTCACCTCTCTCAAAGCTGAAGGACAGAGCCCAAGGGAAGGGATTTTCCCAAGTGAAGATGGAGATGTCGTTCCCAGCAGAGGGGGGCAGGCACGTGGTCCGCGGCCACCCGGATAGAGTGGCCGCATCACTGTCTCTGACACTTGAAGTGGCCATGACGACAGTGTCCAAGTCCAGTCGGTATTCCCAGCAGAGAAGACACCACCCCGGCCTCTTTCAACTTCAGGAAACCTCCCCAGACTCTGGTTCTACTCCAACGACACTTCTAACCTGCTTGGTGACCAAAGATAAATTTCTTAAAATCTTGCGGGGCTCTGCTTCCTGATCCACAAAATAGGGATGCCAACAAAGGCCTGAATGGACACGCTGGGGAAATGTCATTCCTTCCCCTACGTCTATACGGGGCTGTCGGTGTGGTCATCTCCCCTGTGACTGTTTGGATTTCTTGGGATCGTGAATTGCATATTATTCATCTCCAAACCCCAGTTGCCTCACCTGTAAAGTGGGGATAGCTTCCATCTTGGAAGGTGACTGGGAGAGTTACATGAAATAATGCATGCAATGTGCTGATCGGAAAAGAGTGAAAGAGGGCACCTGGGTGGCTCAGTCGATTAAGTGTCTCCCTTCAGCTCAGGTCGTGATCCCAGGGTCCTGGGATCGAGCCCCGCATCGGGCTCCCTGTTCAGTGGGGAGTCTGCTGCTCCCTCTGCCCCTTACCCTGCTCATGCTCTCTCTCTCAAATAAATAAAATCTTAAAAAAAAGAGAAAAAGAAAAAAAAAGAAAGAATGGAAAGGGAAAGAATGCACAAATCCATGAAACATGAAAATTATGCTACGACAGGATGAAGGAAGGGGTTAGGGAGGGGGAGGAGGGGGGAAAGAACCAGAATGATTTTCCTCTGTGTTCTCTGCAGTGGCAAGCAAAGGAGCCCCCAGATTTCAGGCTTCCGCGGGGTGTGGACTGCCAGCAAAGCTGTGATTCCCAGGCTGTTAATTGCTGGAGTGTTTGCTTCTCTCCCCAAGGCATTTTGGCTCCAGTTTGGCCATTTTTTCCCCCTGTTTAAGAAGCTTCAAATGTGTAAATATCTCAGAGAACGTGTATTCCTACAGGAGGGAGGGGTGGAAGGGGAGGATGGCTCAGGTTAGGGTAGAGAGGATGGGTGTGGGGAGGTGAGAAGAAAGCAGGTGGGCAGAGCCACGTCTGGGGGGTGGCCCCGCCCCGCCCTGCCCCCACCCTTCCTGTCTGCCCGCCGTGGAGTAGGGAGTACAGAGTAGAGCAGTAATCCCAGTAACCTAGGCCACCCGAACCTGATTTTCTGACAACCCTTTGGGATCATGGAGTAGCTTGGAAGACATTGCAATGGAAACAAAGTCCAACTCTCAGAATTTCAAGAGATTTCCTTCATGACAATTGCTATGTGGGCCGACCTTCGCTGACAGCTTCCCTGCTTGCCAGGCACTGGGCAAAGCTCTTCTTTGGTCTCCAGAAACATGACAGAGACCTAGAAGGGGCCGGTGAGGGGTGAGGGGAAGTCACTTGCTGTAGCTTCTCCCTGACATCCCAAAATAGAACGAATCACCCTTACTTTTCTTGTCATGTCTCTCCTTGTCCTTGGACACCGACTCCCCACATTAACATATTCTGTGCTGGCTTCTTCCCCATAGACAATGGGTTTCATTTTTACCTCCCACTGCCTAGCCCGCTGCCCTATAGGAGCAACACTCAGCAGAAATTTGCAAATGAATGAACAGATGCAGAGGGAAGCCCAGATTTCAGCTTGAGCCTGGTTTTGTCCTCTGCTCAATCTCAGCCTGGATGTCTCTGTGTTGCTCAGAGGACAGTGGGCCGGGCATTGAGTGGTTGGAGATCTCTGTCTGATCAGCTGGCTGGGAGGCCAGTCAGTGGACTAGGAATGAAGCTGGAGAGGCTGCTGGAATATTGCCAAGAAAGTGTGGCTTGGAGGGGGTGCTCTTAAGTGTTGTGGCCCCGAAGCTGCTCTTGGTCTGAATTCATCTCTCCTCCCTGTCCAGCATATCTAAGGAAATCATCAGAGGCTGCTTTTTGCCGCTGAGGCCATAAATGGATCTCGCCTGGTCAGACAAGACTGAACTTACCTTTCAGGAGGGAACAGACTCAAGTACCCGCAGAAGCCAGATAATAATGCCAACGATTGGAGAGAGTCTAGGGTAAGGTAGTAGGGAGTGGTGGGGACTATGGCAAACTGGAAAGCAATAGACTTCATTCAAAAGGAGCAACGGCCTCTCAGTTCTCCAGCTCATGGCTGTCATGCCTTCATATTATTAGACTTCTTGAGTTTTTGGATGGGAGCTCAAGACACAGCTTTTGGGGAAGGGGGGAGTGCAAATTCCACATCTCATCTAATTTAAGATACCCTCTATTATAAGCTACATCATTACTTCATGTACCATTAAGAAAGAAAACCTTACCAGTTAAACTATGACACAGGGCTTTCTTATCACAAAAGATTTATGTGTCTAGAAAGAGCTATTTTAGATTTATTAGACAGAAAATTTCTGTCCTAGATCAAGCTTGTGCCTACATGAAAAGGAAATCATATGCGAAATTAACTGGTTAAAATCCTTCTTCAATTCCTCCCACTTAGAATCGGCTTTGTGTGGCTTCTCCTCGGGCATGGTGGGAACCTGCATCTGGCCACACAGGATCGTCTTCTCTCCCTACTCCCCTGTCGCTTCCAGGATTTTTTTGCACGCTGCTAACACTCATTCTGCAAGCAGCGATGGGAACATGCACAGCAGCGATGTGTCGCAGCTGATGCCTCCCTGACAGTGACTTGGACAGGCATCCTGATTTCAGGG
>CM053607.1:53050441-53066245 GCA_028646535.1 Procyon lotor
ATATATATATATATATATTTGCAAGATATAAAGCTATTCTTAAAACTTTGTTGTTGTTATTGTTGTTTAATTATGTTGAAGGAAATTTTCAATGATTAAAAAATATACATTATGAACTAGAATGCACACTTTATGTACATTATTTAATGACGGCGTGGGTTTCAAGATTATTTCATCATATGTGCGTAGCTGCTTTAAACTGCTCCCCGCAACCTTCTAGAATTGCCCACGCATTCCTGTCTGCCTACTGCTCCCCAAAAAAGCTTGAACAATGGTCTTACTGCAGTCTGGTGCTGCAGATAGCACCATTGTCCCCCATTCTGCAGATAAAAGAGGAGTCTCAGAACTTTGATGAGCTGGCAGCCAGAAGTGCGGGAGTTAACAGTTCACTATGAAGTACGTGCCTTCCCCCACGCCTGCCATTATACTGGAGCTAAGAAGAGAATAGTTACATAATATGAAGAGAGTCTTTCCGGGTTTTCCAGAGAAACAGAACCAATAGGGTGGTGTAGATAGACAGAGATTTTCTGTGAGGAGTCGGCTCATACAGTTATGGAGGCTGAGAAGTTCTAGGATCTGCAAGCGGGAGGCCCCCGGGAGCCAGTGGTGGAGTCCCAGGCTGCTTTCGTTGGTCTGAGAGCCCAGAGCACTGATGACGGAGGGCAGAGAGAGATCGATGACAAAGCTTGGGCAGAGAGCAAACTGGCCCTCCCTCCATCTTTTTGTTCTGTTCAGACCCTCCATGGACTGGATGACGGCCATGCGCACTGGTGAGGAAGATCTTAGTCTACCAACTCCAATGCTAACGTCTTCCTGAAATAACCTCACGGACACACTGAGAAATAATATTTGCTGACTCTCTGGGCATCTCTTAGCCCAGTCAAGCTGACACATAAAATTAACCCTCACAGGAAGCATTCCCGACTGAGGTCCCCCCTGCCTCTGCGTCAGGCCACTTGGCTTCCGTCCCAGCTGCTGTGGCCTCAGCGAGACCTAGGGTTGTCTGCACATCTGTAAAACCTGGGCTGCCATTGCTGGGGACTGAGCATCTAAGCCGGCCATGGTGTCCGTGTTCCTCCGTCACATCGTCTGTAGTGCCCGCTGTAGTGGCCCAGACCCACAGAGACTATAGAGGCCTGGTGACACCCTTGAAAAGCAGAGAGTTCAAGCCCAGTGGGGGATGGAGCAGAGTTAGGGATTCATCAAATAACCCATAAACCATATTGTCACAAGTGTGGCATAGGTGGGACATACAAATTAGGAAGAACTAGAAACCAGAGACCTGAGGAAGAGGGCTTAGAAAAGGGAGGAAAACTATTCCAGGCAGAGGGAATAGCATAGGCAAAGGGCCTGTGGTAGAAGGGAGCCCGATGTGTACAGGGAGCTGATAAAAAGGCAGAGCAGCTGGAACACAGCAGCAGGGGGCCAGGCGGTGAGGGATGAGGCTGGAGCCTGGCCTTGTAAGGCCTTGGGCCCCCTGGTAAGGATGGTGTTCTTCATCGTAAGATGGAAAAACATTGATGGAAGTGGAGACCAGGTAAGAAACTTTACGGTCGCTTCTTTGAGGGATTTTTGGAGTAGGGTGAAGTCCAAAGGGTTAGAGGGAGTGAATGGTTTAGGAAGATGTTAGGAAGGGAAAATCTACCGCAGCTGGTGATCGGCTAGATATACAAAGAAAGGGAGAGAGTGTTCCAAGAGAGATTTGTAGGGTTCTGTTGTATGCGGCTCAACAGAGGCACTTGCCTCGTGCAGAGCAGGGAATGCCCGAAAAGAATCTGTTGTTGGGGGGGCGGGGACCGTGAGTGACAAAGAAAAGACAGCTGAGTTGGAAGGCCTCCAGAGCTGCAAGGGGAGAGGCAGTGAGGAATGCACGCTTGCGGATTCAGACCGGGATTCTGGAAAAGGGGTCTGTGCTGGCGGCAGGAGCTTGTGAGTCACGGCTGTGGAGGTGGTGGATGGAGCCGATGGGGGTGGATGAGATCCCTGCCTGACATTTCAGGGAGCAATCAGCGAACGGAGAAGCGCTATTGAGCTTTGTAAAATATTTAAAAATAGCTTCAGTTCTGCCACCTCTCCTATCCTCCATCCCATCAAGAACTGAAAAGATTTGAGAGAGCCAGGTCTGAAACCAATAGCCTGTTGGGTTTTCCAGCTGACTCTGGTGGTGGGATTTTGTAGCCATACGAATAAGCCCGGTAAACGATAAAGTGTGCCGAGTAAAAACAGAACAGGTCTGGTTAAGGCACGGTCGCGAAGGGCTGGTTCCCTCCCGCTCAGGCTTTTCCCGGCTCCCAGGTATCGCTGGGGACTCTCGGGGCTTCAAGGAAATCAGCCTGCGACCTGCTGGCCGGAACGGCCTGTTTGCCTCCACCTCTGCGAGGTTCTGAGTCTTTGAGGGTCTGATGGGGAGTGTGCTGACCGTCGGTCATCAGTCTGTCCAAGCTGGCCCCCAAGGACCCCAGGATCTCTGCGGAACCCTGGGTCATCTTAGCAAACCTCAGTCATCCCTAGCCCTGACCTTCAGATACTTTGAAGATTTCCAGCCGACAGAACCCCAGACAGGGCAGCTTGTACACGGGATGCAATTGAGAACCCCAGCTTTTTTCAGTCGAGAGTCTCCTTGACAGTGCAGGCGTGCTGGGGTTCCCAAGTGGCACCCTCATTTAAAAAAACGCAGTTGAACTGTCAGCGGAACTAAGGGCATGTGTTGGATCCTGCTCAGTGGCATTGCTTCTGCAGTGACAAAGAAGTGGAGGGGGCCAGGAGAAGCTCGTGGGTCTGGGAAGGAGAGGGAAGGATGGCATTTGGGGAGCTTGCTAGTGCTAAATTGCTCCGTCTGTTGCATTAATAGCCAATCAGTGCAGGGGGCTGGGAAAATGGGTAATTGAAGCATACGGTACCTATTAGGACCTATCTGCACATATGTAACTGCTCATTTCATCTGTACAAATGACTGCTTACTTATGCAAATGGCAGGTCTGAATGCCCACAGTGGGGAATTCTGCTAGGAAACCGTTTCCCATGGAAAGGCCATAGTCGAACCCCAAAATCGCTGAGAAGTCTAGGACCCACGATGCCATGCATGCAAAAAAGAAGAAGGCTACAAGCAAGGTGGGAAGAGTGAAGTCCGAGGCTATGCTTTTCCAAAAGGGGCTGGGGAGTCAGGCTTACATTGGCCACAGTGTGGCACAGACGAAGGTAAAGCAACAGCACTCAAAGCAAAGACCACTAGGGGACTGGGGCTCCAAAATTTGGGAGTGGTTGGGTCAGATGGCCTAGTGTGGTTTGTGGGAGAGACAAAGGTATTAGGAACAGCAGCATAACTAGTCACGTGACCCCCGATATAACTTGGGGCTCCCTATTGCTCTCTTCGTGATCTGGTGGGAAACTCATGGGGAATTATTTGTGATTCTTTCTGTCTTCGTACACCTGCTTTCCTGTGTGCTGTTATTTCAACCTATAATCACTAGAGACCAGAATCAGCTTTGTCATGGTTTCTACAAGTGGTCCACATTTTGTGGCTTTTGGACACCATACCACAGTTGGGGAGATGCAGGGACTGTCTAGCAGAAGGTTTAATTCTGGGGCACCTGGGTGGCTCAGTCGTTAAGCGTCTGCCTTCGGCTCAGGTCATGATCCCAGGGTCGTGGGATCGAACCCCGCATCGGGCTCCCTGCTCAGCAGGAAGCCTGCTTCTCCCGCTACCATTCCCTCTGCTTGTGTTCCCTCTCTCGCTGTGTTTCTCTCTGTCAAATAAATAAAATCTTTAAAAAAAAAAAAAAGAAGGTTTAATTCTGTACCTTCATCTGTGCCTATTCAAGAGCCTATAGTAGTCTCTCTGTGACGGACAGCATGTGGCTCCTCGCTTTCAGCCA
Organism: Procyon lotor; assembly: GCA_028646535.1. Classification (NCBI taxonomy): domain Eukaryota; kingdom Metazoa; phylum Chordata; class Mammalia; order Carnivora; family Procyonidae; genus Procyon; species Procyon lotor. The sequence continues at coordinate 53,054,317 of CM053607.1, forward strand.
TCTCCTCACTCACTTCCCTCCACTTTCTCTCTTATTCTGTCACTTCCATCCCCTCCCAAACACAAACGATACCCTCTCCTCTATCCTGCCCAAGCTCAAAGGCTTTGCATTCTCTGCTGTGACCTCAAATACTTATCAAACCATTTTCCCCACTAAGACAATGACCCCTTTCTAAGAGGAGTTTTGGTAAATGCAATTTTCTCTAATTTGTTACATAAAAATGGACCCTGATTCAAAAATCTAATATAAACTTCTCTGTAAACTTCGATCCTTCCACTATTTCTGTTGCTGGAAAGAAAAGTAAGTTTGGCTAAGCATCATTTAGATCTCGGACAGGAGGTGATGTAGGATACTTTTGGCTCCAATTCAAATTAAATGATAAAGCAATTTATATCTCACCTCATAAGAACTCCAGAAGTGAGGTAGCTCTGTCTGTGTTGGCTAATCAAGTAGCTCGGTTATCTAATCGAAGACCCATATTTTTCTGCCCTCCACTCTGCCACTTTCGGTAAGTGAAATTTGTTCTTACGTTGGCTCTCCAAATGCCCACTAAATGGTAAAACACTTCCAGGCATGACGAGTCACAACCTTGTTCAGAGATGAAAGGAGGCCATGCCTTCTTCCTGTCTCTTTGGAAGAGCAAAGAAACCATTTTGCAAAATTCTATAGGAAACACTCCTTCCTGTCCCACTGGACCAGTAATCCGCCATATGCTCAAGACCAGCATTCACTGGTGTAGCAAACTGACTCATCCTGACCTGCCCGGTTTAATCAGAACCGAACCTCTGCACCTTAAAGGGCAGAAGTTTCCTCCCTAAAGCCCAACACCTGGTGTGGGGGAGGGGGGTCCCTAAAGCAAATCTAGGCCCAATTGAGAAGGAAAGAAAGGAGGAAATAAACATTGAGTAGACAACCAATTTTTTATCTGCTCCAGGAAAGGTAATTTAGTGGAAAACAGAAGGAAGTTGCCACAGAGCTGTGGGCAAAGCTGTTTCTATGGTTCTGGAAACTACTATAGGCTCTTGAATAGGCACAGATGAAGGTACAGAATTAAACTTCTTTCTCTCTGGACTATGAATGCTGGGGTTTGAGCAAATCTTTGACCTTATCTTATCTGCCAGACAAGCCCAGGGCCTCCTTGATTTTGTTCTTTTCGATTACCAGCCCTATAGCTTCATCGATGACCACCCACCCCTGCCCCTAACCTTGAGCATGATGGGTCCCATAGAGCTCGGGTTTTCTGATACATCAATTACATTTACCAACATGGGCTTGGCTCGGATGGGTTCCAGAATCAAAGCCAGGAATGGTGGGCCAAAACACGACCCCACCCCAAAGACATAAAACCTTACATTGGATGACAAAAGAAGTGATAGGGTTAAAGATCTTGAGCTGGGGAGATGATACGGATTATCCAGGTAGGATTTAAATACAATGGCGTATTTCCTTATAAGAGAGCAGCCGAGGGAGATCTGAGGCAAAAGAGAAGATGACGTGATTTGAAGAGGCTTGCCTAGAAGACGGGGACAAGCAGCCAGAAGCAAAAACCAGAAGCAAAACCCAGATTCTCCCTTAGAGCCCCCAGAGGGAGTGCAAACCTGTTGACATTTTGATTTTATCTCAGTGAAACTCATTTTGGACTTTGGGACTGCAGAAGCGTGGGAGACTAACTTTCTCCCAAGTTTGTTGCCATTTGTGGCAGGAGCCATAGGAAACCAATACGCCAGATTTAACCAGAATGACAGCTGGTGTGGGAGGTGTGGGTGGGCAGGGCATGTTGCCTTTGTTCTTTGTTTTTTTTTTTCAGGGGTTTAGTCTTCAGGATTCCAGAAGCAGATGAATGAGACTGACGGAGGCCCCGCGGGGAGGCCCACCTGCACAGATCACCAATCATACAAGACCCCGAAGTTTGGGCTCTGGCCCCACTATCTGAAGAGCAAGGGATGGCCACAAGGACGTTGGGGAAAGTGACCAAAGGGACAAAGGGTCTTCTATACCCGCACCCTGTATCACCAGAAGTCAGAGGAAGGCATGGAGCGGGCTTCTTCTTAGCAGTCTAGCTTGTGAGCGGGAGCCAGAAATTCCATTTGGGGGAGTGAGAGCTGAGACCTCAGTGCCCTCCCTCTGTTCATGGGCTTTCAGAGGGCATTTGTTACCTGGGTATTTAGATAACGGAGGCCTCGCCATTGTTTCCGCCTCTAGCAGTGTATTAACGTTAAGATAGTTGGGAGATCCCTGGACGAATGTCACACAGGTCCCACCCAGGAGTGGGGGGAGCGCGTGCATGATGTCAGCTTGTGGTTCCTCCTCAGCCAGCCTCCTGCTCCCTCATCAGTGCCGTAGTAATGTCCTTAGCCTGCCGTAAAGAGATACCATAAACTGGATGGCTTCAGTAACAGAAATTTTGAATCGCAGGGTTCTGGAGGCTAGAAGTCCCAGATCAAGGGATTGGCTGGGTGAGCTCCCTCTAAGGGCAGTGAGGGAAAATCTGGTCAGTGCTCCTCTCTCCCAGCTTCTGTTAGCTTCGGGCATCCTCGCCTTGTAGGTGGTACTTTCCTGCAGCCTTACACCATCTCCCTCTTGTGTGTCTAAATTTCTCCTTCTTACAAGGACATCTGTCATGTTGGATTTGTGCCTGTCCTAATGAGCTCACCTTACCTTGACCGTCTGCAAAGACCCTATTGCCAAACGAGGTGACGTTCACAAATATTGTCAGTTAGGACTTCAAGGTTCTTTCAGGGGACACAATTCAACCTATAGTAGGAGTCATAGGTCACACAGTTTATGGAATATTTTCATAGCTGTTAACAAATTCTCATGCCAGTTGTGTGGGCTTCTAAATTAGCTTTGCCCATTATACAGATGAAGGCTGTGAGGCACAAATCCCACACAAATCCACAATCAACCAGTCAGTGTCCAGACAAGGACTGAGATCCAGAACCTAGTCTGCTTCTTTGCCAGGGATCTTTCTGGAGTCTGTGCTGATGAGGGAGGGGAAGGCAAGCTGAGGACAAAGCACAGGCTGACACCCCACGACCTCCCCACCCCCTCCACTCCCAGGTGGGATCCGTGGGACACTCCTCGGGTCCGCCTCAATACCCTAAGACTAAGGGAAGGAAAAACAAATGGGTGACTGATAAAGATCACACTCCTGCAAGACAGGGGTCTCCATTAGTTTACCAAGGTCTTAGTGATGTGCCAGGAAAAAGCATTCTGATCAATAGCCTAACTTCCAGAGACCCATAACTCAATTTCCTGGAGCCTAACATCACCCTCCCTTCCAGGAGTGTTGTGGGAAACAAAGGTAGAGAAGTAAACAAGATAAAATGTCACTATAACCTGCAACCCATTGACAAACTCTTGAGGCAGGGCCCAGCACAACATTCCTCCAGGAGTCCCAATTGTCTTAATGTCATTGCCTCACTAAAGGGAAAAACCACCCTAGCTTGAAGATAGCAAGGCCTCCAGTGTCTTGTAAATCTTTAGCATATGAAAGCCCCTTTTGGACATCTCCCATTTTCCTGACCTCCCTTGACTCCCAAGTACACTGTCAGCCCTTCCCCCACAATCCCTGTGCCACAGCTCCTTCTGCCCAAGGGTCCTGTCCCCCGTGCTTTAACAAAATCACCTTTTTTGCACCAAAGATGTCTCAAGAATTCTTTCTTGGCGGTCAGCTCCGGACCTCACCGACGCTCCAAAACTACATCCCGTGCTGCTTCTCTCCTAGGAACAATCAGACCAGAGGGAAGGAGCCCACCTGAACGGCAATGGGGTGATCCACAGGCAGGCCCCAGAGCTGGAGAAGTTTCTACCTGAAACCATGTTGTTTCCAAGTGGGTTAATCAGTCTGGTTCTCAGACCAGAGCCAGTTAGAAATGGAGGAGACTGCTGGGATACTTTCGGTGTTTGGTCTTGACTTGATAACATTTTCTCCCACTGTGGGAGTAGAGGGTTTCTGATCTTGTGCCCTGTCAATTAGTTGGCTAATTAATTTTCCCATCCCCCCCATCTCCTGTGGCCACCAGGAAACTCATGGCTACATGACTATGTCGGGAGAAGCTCACGACCTGCACATCCACGCCCCAACTTCCTTACTCTTCTTGACTTTCTCATGAGATGCATATTTTCTTGGGCCCCAGTTTTTTATTTATGACCTAGTTTACTGAAAGCATTCCTGTAAGCTGCCTCTATTCCTTTGTGGATTGAAACAGGGTATAAAGAAATAAAATACTATCTTTTTCCAGAAAAAAAAAAAGATGTTTTGGAAAATGAAAGCCTTTTTTTTCATGATAGAAACAGAAGATAAGGGAAAGATTATACAATTTTGGAGGCTTTGTGCTCTGGAGAATACAGGCCTGTGAGGCTCGCTATTAAATGCATGGGCTACGGCATCAATTTCCACAATTGGAATAATTGTGCCAATGTTGTTATTTTCATCTCCATCAGCCCTTTAACATGTTGTTATTGGGGGCGGGGGAGAGTAGGATTTGAATTCTTTCATTCTTTTTATTCAAAGTCAGGTTTATTGAGATTTAATTGACAAAGGGTAATATGTATCCTTCTTGGGTATGCCAATTCAGTGCATTTCGATAAAGGTTTAGAACCCCTTAACCAGCGCCACAGTCCCAGGGATAGAATATTCCCATCAACTCTGAGGAACAAACTGAGGGTTTTGGAGGGGTGGGGATGGGGGGTTGGGCGAGCCTGGTGGTGGGTATTGAGGAGGGCACTTATTGCATGGAGCCCTGGGTGTGGTGCATGAACAATTAATTTGTGACACTGAAAAAATAAAATAAATGTATTTGGGGAAGAAAATAAAAAGAATATTCCCATCACTCCAGAAAGTTACTGAGGGCCCCTTTGTCGTCAATGCCCTCCCCTCCTCTCCCCTGCTTCTGCTCCAGTCCACTCAGCTGATTTCTGTCCCTGTAGTTTTGTTTTTTTCTCCAAGTAGCATATACATGAAATCATACCTAACGTAGCCTTTTGTGTTTGGCTTCTTTTAATTAGCATAATGTGTTTTGAAACTCTTTCATGCTATTGCGTATATCAGTAGCTGATTCCCTTTGATGGCTTAATGGCATTTCACTGGAGAGATATTTATTCATCAGCTGAAGGATATTTGGGCTGTTTCTAGTTTTTGATGAATACGAATAGAACTGCTATGCACATCTGTACCCAGGTCTTCTGCGGACATCGCATTTTTCTCGGGCAAACATCTAGAGTGAAATTTCTGGGTCACACATACAATTGATGTGCAACTCTAAAATTAGATTGCCGGTCGTTTTTCCAAAGGGGTCGGGTGGACCATTTCCATTCCTGCCAGCGATGCATTCCAGTTCCAATCGCTCTGCATTCTTACAAGGTGTTTGTCTTAGTCCATTTGGGCTGCTCTAAGCAAGTACCACCAACCGGGAGGCTCATAAATAACAGAAACTTATTGCTAGAAGCTGGAGATCAGGGCACCAGCCAGGTCAAGCGAGAGCCCTGCCTTCAGAGTTGATTTCTCCTCAGGTCCGCAGCGGGTGGAAGGTTCCTGTGGGAGCTCTGTAGGATCTCTTTTAGAAGAGCTCTCAATAATCCCATTCAGGAGGACCTCACCTTTAGGACCTAATCACATCCCAAAGACCCCACCCACTAATACCGTCACCTTTGGGGGTTAGGATTTCAACAAACAAATTTGGGGGGGCACAAACATTTAGACCACAGCAATGTTGATGTTTTGTTTGTTTGCTTGCTTTTACCATTCATTCTAATGGGTGTGCAGAGGTATACCTTTGTGATTTTAATTTGAGTTTAGTTAATGATGGTGAGCATTTCTTCCTGTGCTTATTTACCATCTGTATCTTTACTTTGAATAAGTGTCTGTTAAAATCTTTCACCCATTTTTGAATAATGATTATGTCTCAATCACTGAGCGGTAGGAGGTCTTTATATGTTCTGGACACAGACAATTATCAGAGAAGCATTTTACAAATACGTCCTCCCAGTCTGTGGCTTGTCTTTTCATTTTCTTACCAGTGCTTTCTGAAGAGCAGACGTTTTTAATTTTAATATAGTCCATGTTAATCAATTTTTTTTCTCTTAGGGCTTTTGCTTTTTGTGTCCTTTCTTCTATAAAAACTGTCTAAACCAAGGTCACAAAAATTTTCTCTAGTTTTCCTCTAGATGTTTTAGTGTTTTAGGCTTTACTTTGAAACCTATGATTAATTTTGAGTTGACTTTTGTATGTGGCATGGGCTGAGTGTTCACATTCATTTTTCCCACATGGGCATCTAATTGTTCCAGCACCATTTGTTGGAAAGTCTCTTTCTCCTTTGACTTACCCTGGTGCCTCCGTGAATTCTCTCATTCTTGATTTGGAATGAGATGCTGTCATTCACATCCTGCCCTTGCTTTCCAAGGCTCAGCCTGGCACTGAGCTTAGATGGAGACTTTTGTTGCATTAGGTAACCATCTGTAAAGGGGAAAATGTTTGCTGTAAGTGACTAATAAAAAAGCCTCCTAAAGCCTGATGAATTGGCCTCGACATCTAAGTGCTTCCCCCAGGTTTTAAAAGAGAAAGCTGAAAGGCATCCAGTCTCACCTGCTCGAATGAAATTCAGCTTTCTCTGATTGGATGGTCATAAAATCTGCTTTTATCTGCCGCCCTAGCCTTTTCTGAAAGAAATCCAATTTAGCAAGTAGAATATAAAGCCATTCTAGCTGATAAATACAAGCTGGTGGCAAGCCATGGAGAGCCTCTCTGCTCTGGTACCTGAAGACTGGCTCAGAGGAAGGTGGTGTGGCCAAGTCCATGGTGGGTCATGCGTCTTGGGGCCTGGGGCCACCTAGGGCCATCGGAGCTGTGATAATGGAGCCTACAGTATCCAGGGAAGAAGCAGAGAGCTTTGGAGTCATCAGGTCCTGTCATAGCTGCGTTCTCTGATCTTTGTAAATCATTTCCCCTTTGTGAACCTGTTTCCTCACCTGCAAAATGGGGATAGGAGGACCCCACGTTAGGATGGAGAGAAGATGCAATGCAAATGAGATCATGCAGGTGCCCGTGTAATGCTCAGTACTTAGCAAATTCTCCATGATGATAACCTGGTAGGAGAAAAAACTCAGGTGGACCTGGGGAGCGGTGCCAACATTTTTTTTTTTAAGATTTTATTTATTTGACAGAGAGAAACACAGCGAGAGAGGGAACACAAGCAGAGGGAATGGTAGAGGGAGAAGCAGGCTTCCTGCGGAGCAGGGAGCCCGATGCGGGGCTCGATCCCGGGACCCTGGGATCATGACCTGAGCTGAAGGCAGATGCTTAACGACTGAGCCACCCAAGCACCCCTCAACATTTGAATCCTTGTAGTGTGACTTGCTGGGGTGCCTGGGGTGCCAAAGCCTCTGCCTTTGGCTCAGGTCATGATCTCAGGGTCCTGGGATGGAGCCCCGCATCAGGCTCTCTGCTCAGCGGGGAACCTACTTCCCCCCTCTCTCTGCCTGCTTCTCTGCCTACTTGTGATCTCTCTCTGTCAAATAAATAAATAAAGTCTTTAAAGAAAAAGTAAAATAAATCCTTGTAGGGTGACTTGGTAGGTGTGTGATGGGGGGGGGCTCTCTTCTCTAATCCTACTACTTATAGGGCTGCTGAGTGGATGAAGAATAATCCTGGTCCAGTGTTCTTAGCAGTGGAAGCACTTGATTAAAGGAAGTAGTAGGTGTTATTATTTATGGGACACTCACTAATGCCCCTCCCCCCAATATGTCCACGCCCTCACCCTTGGAAACTTACATGGCAAAAGAGACTTTGCAGATGTGATTATGTTAAGGTTCTCAGGAGGGGGAGATTGATTGTCTTGGATGATCCATGTGAGCCCTAAATGTAATCACAAGGGTCCTTATGGAAGGGAGTCACGAGGGTTGGGACTAAAAAAGGTGGTGAGAGCAGAGAAAGATTGGAAGATGCTACTCAGCTAGGTTTGAAGACAGAGAATGGGACTATGAGCCAAGGAACGCGGGCAGTTTCCGGAAGTTGCAAAAGACAAGGAATGGGAGCCTACAGAGAGAATGCAGCTCGGCTGACACCTGGATTTCAAGACTTCTGACCTCCAGAACTTGAAGCAAATGACTTTGCCTTGTTTTAAGCAACTAAGTTGGTGGTCATTCAGCATAACACCCATAGGAGGTTCATACATCATCGTTATTATTATTTATACTAATTACCAAAGAAGTTACAGACCCTTTTCTGTGGATAGCAATCCTATAGTGATCTCTCTGCCTTGGAATGTTAATTACATGGCTATTTGTCTCCAAGGGCCACCTTTTTGTTCTTGGTGTTGTTGTTGTTAAGGCTTCCAACACTCCGGGCCTCCTGCTTTGAACTTGGATCATCATAAAAACGTACTTTTAGCTTAGCACAGATGGGCTGGGAGTGGGGCTCAAAAATGAGCCTTCGGTGGGTTGAGTGATTCAGAGGCAGACCGCTGCGGTAGTGGGGGCCTTGAGGAACCCCGCCCGCCCAGATGGTTTTCTCTCTGACCAGCGTTCCTGGGAGCCCCCGTGCAGACTAGAAAGGGCACAGGCTTAGGGATCAGATCTGCGTCTGGTTCTTCTTCCACCATCACAAACTGAGTTAAGTACTTTTTTATCTGAGCCTCAGGTTCCTTCTCTGTCCCATGGGGAAGGGATTCTAACCTCTCAGGGGAGAATGATGGGTTGCCCAAGACAGCATTTCTGGAACGGCCAACATGGAGGGCTGCCCGGTGGGCAAGCCGCCCTGCGCTTGGGCATCAAGGCCTTATAGAGCCTGGTCTGGAGGATTCCACCACTCGGGGCGCTGTGATCATACCTTCAGATGGGAAGGAGGCCTCAAGCTGTGAGGGAACAGAAGGTATGATCACAGGGAAATGTCCAAACCTCTCGCACACATATTGCCACATGAAAGCTGTGAGCTCTCGGAGCACAGCTAGTGAAACGGAGAAATTGAATCCTTACTTTATGTAATCGTGGCAGTTTAAATTTAAAGAGCCAGCCCAAGACTTGGAAAGTCACAGCAACCTCTCACAGCAGGGTCAAGGATGAGAAACACCACAAAGGTGCCAGGGTAACTGATGAGGAAAACAGAGGTTTTCTTTAAATCAAACAGATGCTGGTTTATTTATTTATTTAAAAATAAATTTAAAAATTTTATTTAAAAAATATTCCTTTTTTATTAAAAAAGAAGTGGCAATTTAAATTTAACTTCTCATCAATTAAAATGTGGCAAAAGTAGACATTTATTTGCTCACACTAGGTACATTTCAAGGGTCCCAGCAGCCACACACGGAAAGTGGCTACTGTGCTGGGCGGTGACCACCATAGAACTTTCCACCATCCACAGATAGCACACTTCCGTCTCCTGGACGGTTCTACTGCATGGTGTAGACCAATAGAAGGCCCATCCCAGATCTGGCAACTTGGCGTGGTTTACAGAGTACTGACTCGGGTCCTTTGCAGGGGCTGTGGGTGGCCTCTGTTGAGAAGGATTCTGAGTTAGTCTGGGCGGGGCAGGAAGGAGCAGAGGGGAACGTTAGCAAAATCTGCCCGGGGGAATGGATAAAGAGTACTGGCCAGGGCATCTCCGATCCATGCAGCCTGCCCCGGAGGCTGGGACTCTGCCCACACTCAGCTCATTCCTCTCCTCCCTGGCCACATCCCTGAGTGCTGCGAACCGCAGCGATCTGTGCCAGCCAGAGCCACCAAGCTGCCTACCGGCGACTCCGGAGTCTCCTGCGAGCCCTGGCCTTGCCGTCAGCAGTCAGCAGTAGCTCTGTGGTCCATTTCTGAAACCCAGCTTGCACCGGGGAGTGCTAATCCCCCGTGGAAAGTGTTCTCCAGCCACCTATTTGTACTTAGGAATGGCTGAGCATCTCCTCGGTTATTTATCAGAGTGGAAAACGTTCCCAGCCATTCTCAGGGCAAATGCTCCCCGAGACTACAGGCTTAGCACGCTTAAACGTTTCCAAATCACACAGCTGCCTATAAAATTCCACTTGGGCTTTGCTGGGGACTAAAGGCCCCCACGGACTGCTTCCTATACACGGAGCTCCCAGCCCGGGAGGCCAGAACATTAGCTGATTCCTGTTCCCCCTTCCTCTCTCCTCCCTCCCTTCCATTTGTTAGTACTGCTGGACCACACAGCCTGTGCTAGGAATTGTGGGTCTCTCCTTTTGTGAGCCTTACGATAGCACTGTGAGATCCCTTTCCTTCTTAGATGAAGAACTACTTTCATGACAGTAGGTTGGGGAGAGAAGATTCCGGCCAGGGCCATTTCACAAGGGAAGCCGCAGGACAGGCCGGGTCTCCGGGCCATAACCCGACATGCGGGATGCCAGGGCCCGGGAGCAACCAGACGAGCCGAGGACCCGTGGGTGCCAGGTGGGAAATGGAGGGCAGGCCAGAGAAGTGGAGACTTTACTGTGCCAACAACGAGGAGCCACTGACCATTTTTCAAGCAGGAATCTGCATCCTCATGTTTGAATTTGAGACACACTGTGTAGGGGGTGGGCTGAAGGAAGCAACAAGAGGCAGATAAACGTTATGAATCAAGCAATAAGTCAGTTGATAAGAAAGGAAAGGAGGGAGAGAGAAAATACAAAGGGGTCAAACTGGCTAACCGGGAGTATCTTCGTCTTGAAGGGGATTCTGTGGCTGGTAAATCTGAGACGCAGAGAGAGACACACAAGCCCCATGCCTAGGCCTCTGGGGCCGGCTCTACAGAGAAATCAAGAGCTGGTTGTAAACAGAAGAAAAGCCATTTAACGGTCTTAGAGAGATCATAAAATTCAGTGTGTATACGAGTCCTCTGGGGCTCTTGTTAAACCGTGTAGGTGTGAAGTGGGGCCCAGGAACTTGCATTCCTAACAGCACTCACGTCAAGTGGAGGCTCTTGGTCTGAAGGCCACATGAGCAAGACCAAGTACAAATGCTAACATAGTTATTTACCGTAGTTACATAGCATATGTCTTTTCCATTTAGGAAAAACCCATCAACGTGTAAGGGTACACCTGTTAGGTATCAGCGTCTCCCACTCTATTTCCCTGTACAGGTGCAGAAATAAAGTAGCATGTGCTCTTGGAACATGGGTCTCTAAAGGAAGACAGAGTTTGATGGAGGGAGGTTTAAGTCTCAGTCCCTCTACTTAGTGGCTGTGCGACCTGGGGCAAAGCATGGGTGCTTCCTGAGTTTTCCATCTTCATTGGTAAAATGGGGCTACTAATCCTCATTCTAATAATTAAAGGTGAAATGGGACAGCAGGTGTAAGTCACGTGAATGCTCTTCCTATACGCGTATTCCCCAAATTATGAACATTCACACCTTCCCTTTTAAGAGAGACCTATGTTAATACCTGTTTTTGCTTAATGGAAAGAAATCCAAAGAGGATTTGTTTGTTAACGGGAAAAAGGACACAAGGGAAAGCAGCATTTAGTGTTTTGCTGTGAGCCGTTGTAGAAGCAAGGGGCAGCCCGGTGGGGGGTGGGGGGGGCGGCCCCACCCAGCCCCTTCCCCAGCAACCTGCTCAGCATCTCAGCATTAAGCCTCCAGAGCTCTGAACTCTGTCTCTGAGCATCTGGTCTTTATCTCCATTTATTTTGTGTATCCGTTAGCAAGATGAAACCTAAGGTACCAGAAAAGCTGGAGAGAGGCGATTTTGGGGGATTTGGGAACACTCAAAAATTTTTTCCATGTAAATGAATGGTAACTGCTTCTTTGATGTATGCTGCTGAGGCTTGTGAAAGGTTTCATAGGAGCACATTTTTCCGGCAGCAGGGGACACCGACAGCTGGTGTCTGGGCCACAGGTAACAGGCATGTGTCCAGCCCTAACCGCCCCCTCTCCCGCAGACAGACTCTGGCTGCTTCCACTGCCTTGGGCGCTATGGATTCGTATGTATCACACAGGCGCCCAGGGA
>CM053607.1:53066745-53106202 GCA_028646535.1 Procyon lotor
GAGATAACACCAGCTCGCTCCCAGAGTTACTGGAAGTGAGATCACACTCGAGAGAAGCAGCACCAGGCGTGAGGGATGCCCTGACAAGGCTTTCGCAGGGAAAGACTTCCTATTACCAGGCTCCCTGTCAACGCCTGCCGGGGGGCAAGAGTTTTGTTCATTATTTACAGCCCGCTGCCTTAGACATAGTAATTGCTCAATAAATGCCTTTTGAGTTAAATTGATGCATCCTGTTTCTTTGAGATTGGAAATATACTAGGGGTGGGGAAAGCGGGTCTCTTGCTGTCTCGAGATCAGAGTCATTTTCTTTAAGCACAAATATGAGCCCGGCAGTTCCAGCACGCAGGCCGGAATGTCTCCCCAGCCTACAGTGGGGATGCTCAATGGTTTCCATCTTAACGTTCCAGCTCGGATTGATTGGCTGTGGCTGCCCAGAGTGCTGTGCAGGGAAGGCTTCTGGGCTTTAGTGGGCAAGACACAGGGGCTGATTCGTGATCTCAGGCTCGGGTGTGGCCCCAGGATGGTGAGGGTACGTGTACCAGAATTGGACCTCCCTGGCCCATAGAACAAAAGCCGCGAACATTTAGAATTAAAAACCAAACTTCTGAATAACTTATGACTTCATAAAGACGAATTAATAAAGAAAAATTTAAAAATACTTAGAACTGAGTGATAATAAAATACTATGTTACAAAATGTGGGATGCAATTAAATTGCTTTTTAGAAAGAATTTTATGGCTTTAAATGATTATGCTAGAAAAGAAAAAAATGAGAGGGAAACAAATGAGCTAAGCATCCCACTTAAGAAATTAGAAAAGGCACAAGCAAATAAACTCAAAGCAATCAGAAAGAATGGATGGATATAAAAATAAAAGCAAAAATAAGAAAAATAAGAGGGAAAAAGATTTAATGAAACCCAAAATTGGTTTTCTGAAAACTCTAAAAAAATTAATAAACCTCTAGCAGTATTGACAAATCTCAAACAAAACAGGAGACTCAAATATTAAAAAGCATTTAAAATGGGAAAATAGACAAATGCAGATTCAGAAGAGACTTAAACGATAAAAAAAAAGAGACCCTAGCAATAATTTTATCCTAATAAATTTCTTTTTTTTTTAAAGATTTTATTTATTTTACAGAGTGAGATCACAAGCAGGCAGAGAGGCAGGCAGAGAGAGAGGGAAGCAGGCAGAGAGAGAGGGGGAAGCAGGCAGAGAGAGAGGGGGAAGCAGGCTCCCGATTGAGCAGAGAGCCCCCTGAGGGGCTCGATTCCAGGACCCTGAGATCATGACCTGAGCCGAAGGCAGAGGCTTTAACCCAATGAGCCACCCAGGCGCCCCTATCTTAATAAATTTCAAAGCAGGCATAATGGACAAATATTAGACAGATACTAAATTATTAAAAGTGACTCAAGAAAAACAGAAAACCTGGATGGCTCACAAACCATCATGGCAGTAGGCACCTGGGTGGCTCAGTCAGTTAAGTGTCTGCCTTAGGCTCAGGTTGTCCTGCTTGGGGCTCCCCACTCAGCAGGGATCCTGCTTCTCCCTCTTTCTCTCTGCCCCTGCCTCCTGCTCGTGCTCTTTCTCTCTTGTAAATAAATAAGATGTTTTTTAAGAAAATCTATTATTGGAGTTGATGATAAGATTAACATTTTTTTCATAATGGAACGGATTTTTTCAAAATTCCACACAAGTTCGACTCACTTTCTGAAGTTCTTGCAACCTGACATCTAAACCAGACAATATTTAAAAAGCCGAATATGGAGATGCCCAGATGGCTCAGTTGGTTAAGGGTCTGCCTTTGGTTCAGGTCATGATCCCAGGGTCCTGGGATCAAGTCCCATATCAGGCTCCTTGCTCAGTGGGGATCTTGCTTCTCCCCCTGCCTGCTGCTCCCCCCTGCTTGTGCTCTTTCTCTCTCTCTGACAAATAAATAAATAAAATTTTTTTAAAAAGAGACAAATATGGACTCAACTTATTCAAGCATGTAGCTGCAAAAATTCCTAAATCAAATCTAATCCCTCAATCAAATTTAGAAAATGGACTCCAACAATGGATAAGAAAGTTAATATACCATAATTAGGTTGGTTTTATTTTGAGAAAGCAAGGTTGATTCAACAGCAAGAAGACCTATTTATGTAAATTACCGGATTAACAGATCGAAGGGGAAAAAAAGCACCTCATCATCATATTAGATGCAGGGGCAGGGTTTGACAAAACTGAGCCCCCTTCATGACTAAAAACTAAACAGAGCTTTTCTAGAAGTAAAAAGTAACTTCTTTGGCCTGATAAAGTTTATATGAAACAAAATAAACAAAACAAAATAACAATGGCACTAAGTAACTACCGAAAATGTCCTTCTCAAAGGTGCAAGGTTAAGAGCATATCCTTTTTATCTGTAATAAAACAAAGAAGTTTACTATCTCCACTAAGTGTCTTACACTAAAGAAAAATAAAAGGGAGGTTGTAAGGAATAGGAAAAAAGAAACTATAATTATCTGTAGATTATATGTGTCTACCTAAAAAAATGTACCTGGGTGGCTTAGTCAGTTAAGTGTCTGCCTTCAGCTCAGGTCTTGATCCCAGGGTCCTCCGATCGAGTCCCACATTGGGCTCCCTGCTCAGCAAGGAACCTACTTCTCCTTCTGCCATTCCCCCTGTTTGTGTTGTCTCTCTCAAATAAATAAATAAAATCTTTAAAAAAAAAAAGTAAATACCAGAAGACACTCTTAAACTCAGGAAACTAACTGAGGGTTGCTGGGAGGTAAGGGGGAAGGGATAGGGTGGCTGGGTTATGGACATTGGGGAGGGTATGTGCTATGGTAAGTGCTGTGAAATGTGTAAGCTTGACGATTCACAGATATGTACCCCTGAAGTAAATAATACATTATATGTTAATAAAAAATAGGGGTGCCTGAGTAGCTCAGTGGGTTAAAGCCTCTGCTTTCGGCTCAGGTCATGATCTCAGGGTCCTGGGATCGAGCCCCCACATGGGGCTCTCTGCTCAGCGGGGAGCCTGCTTCCCCCTCTCTCTCTGCCTGCCTCTCTGCCTACTTGTGATCTCCCTCTCTCTGTCAAATAAATAAATAAAATCTTTATAAATAAATAAATAAATAACACATTTTAAAATAAAAAATTAAAATATTTGTGAAAAAACTATATAAAATTATTAATGAAAATGTTTAGCAAGATAGTTGGACATACCACCAAAATACAGAATCAGGTGCACACACCAACTATAATTAGAAATTTTTAATTTAAAAGATAAGACCTACAGAAGTATAAAATTTATAAAGATAGGCCAGGACTTTATGTAAAAAAATATGCAGACAATCCTACTTCGCTAGAAATATTTTCTTTAAAGATCCAAATAAGTAGGATGACATACTGTGCTTATGGGTAGGAAGAATCTAATGTTCTAAATATATCAATTTCCCCAACCTGATCTCTAGACTTGATGGCTTACCCATCAAAATGCCAGGGTAAACAAAAACAGCATTCGTTTGTGGAGAGCAGTGTGTTTGAACGAGAAAAAGGTGGGGTCCGATCCCACCACGGCCTCTAGTGTGTCTGACTCCCCAAACCCAAGCTCTTAACCAGTTTTCCACGATCCCTAAATTGATTACCTTTTGAATCTCAGTCTCTTCACCTGTAAAATGGGACCTTGTCTCCCTGAGTCCTTTCCCTCACCATGATCTCCACGTCACAGGGAGTTGTGAGAATAAACGAGAACGTGCACGTAGGTCAAACAGGATGCAAGTAGAGTGTGACCCAGCATTTCCACTTCTGGGTATTTACCTCCAAAGAATCAAGACCAGAATCTGGAGCAGATGTTTGAACACACATGTTCCTGGCAACGTTAAGTCACAGTAGGGAGCAACCCAAGTGTCCACTGGTGGAAGAATGTTTACACAAAAGGTGGTATTGACTTCCGGTGGGATGTTATTCAGCCTGGAAGGGGAAGGGTGCTCTGACATGGGCCGCAGCGTGGATGATGAATTTGGAAGATGGTGGATGAATCCGGAAGATGTCAGGTGAAGTGAAAGAAGCCGGTCAAAAAAAAGAAAACCCCAAATACTGTATGATTTCACATCCATAGGTTCCTAGAGTGGTCAAATTCATAGAGACAGAAAGCAGGCGGTGGTTGCTAAGGAATAGGGAGAGTGGGGGGTAGAATAGGGAAGTGTTTAATGGGTACAGAGTTTCACTTTGGGGAGATGACAGGAGTTTTGGAGGTTGGCTGTACAACAGCGTGAACGTACTTAACACTACCGAGTTACACACTTGAAATGGCCAAGATGGTGATTTTGTGTTATGTGGATTATACTACAATTAAAAATATATATAAGTGCATATTGTCACAGTACTTAGCACATAATAAGAATGCATTATGGTCTACCATTCTATTCTTATTGTCATCCTTAGGAGCTGGTTTTTTCATGTTACGAGCTGGAATTCACTCTATCATGAAGACCATATGGTCATTTTTACTTTAGAAGTACCATTAACAGATGACTGAAGTCCTCCACTGGCGGCTATGATGTGAACAGAGGCAATTATATATGAGATGCTAAAATGTTTGCGCCTCTTCCGAAATCAGTTTTCAGGCTTCCACACTCCAGCTAGTATGCTAACACTGGTATCTCCATCCATAATTGACAAGGCAGAGAGTGAATTAAAAATTCATTCAAAATGCTTTGAAAGGAAATGGAGCCAATATTTTCATCTGTTACCATTGCTTGGCATGTTCAATGCCTCTGTTTGATCCTGGCTCAGAAGACTCTCAGTGGTCATGCTCGCTTGACCACCTGTTTCTCTCTCATGCTTGGAGGAAGACGGGGAGAGAGCTCCCATGAAACAACTCATCTGATCACACTTAGGAATTACCTCTCTTCGGCAGGACCAAAAAAATGGATCAGAACACTAATGTGTGATGAGATGGCCAACCATCTTTTTCCCAAACAGGTTGTGTCCTCAGTGTAATGCTGTCCACAAATATTCCAGGACAAGTAAAAGGCCCCTGGTTCTTTCTTCCTACTTCCCTCCTTGCTCCCATCTGAGAAGGAAGGCTAACAGGATTTCGTAGAGCCAGGTTCTTTAAGGAGAGGGTAGGAGAGGTCACGCAAGCTCTCTCTCAGCCAGAGGGCAAGCCGCTCTGCCCTGACCGCTTGATCCAGCCATTTGTTTCTTCACTTCATGTGGCCAGTTACTCAGCTCTCTCTGTGTGTCTGGATTTACACTTAAGCACGATGACCACTGCATGTCCTATGCCAAGTGGTTCCCAAGAAACCAAGATTGTAAAATTTAGTTAGGGCTTAAAGAGAAACACAAGTCTCAACTTATGCCCGAAGGCTAAGCCACGTACCCCAAACAACTTTACTGACCAGGAGTCCAAGCGATGACAAAGTGGTATATACTTTGGTTCTCCTTTGCTAATTGTCCTTACGAGAATAATCTATAACCCAGTGGGAGATGAAGGGGTGGCCAGGAATAGTCCAGGCCCCTCTGCAAACTTGAACCAATCACCATCAACCTGCTCTGAACCCTTCATAGGAAATGTAGATCATACCAACTTATATCCAGGGAAAAAATTTCCCTGTTCTGTTTGTTGTTTGGCTGAAGGTCAAGGAGAGAGTGTGATAGAGCAGAAAGAACAGTGTTACACCCAGACAGCTCAAGTTCAAACTCGGGATCTGTGTCTACTTGCGGGGCTATAGAAAGTTACTTCACCTTTCTGACCTCAGTTTTATTATGTTGTAAGTGGAAAAAATAATGGACTATAACTCCAACTATGGGGTTGAGAGTATTAAATAAAATACGGCACGGAAATAGTTTGTTGGGTTCTCATTATTGGCTGCTGTTAATGGTACCATTATTGTCAGGACCCAGAGCAGAAAACCTGAATGGACTCTGGCCAGTGTTACACTCGGCTTGTCTGATGACCACGGGGGATAATTGCCCTTCCTTCCAAGACGATCTCTGAGAAGGTGACCGCCTGCTGACCAGCTTGCTGGGTGCTTAGTTCACTCTTCCAAGAACTGGTCGATAAACCTTGTGTTTGCTTTGATCCAAGAATCCCCTAAAAATCGTTTCATGTTCAGTTGCCCAAAAACCAAAGACTTGGAGGAAAGCGTGACACTGACTTTATTCTTCCCAAACCTTCACATTATTCTGGCACCATCTGTCTTCTCCAAGCAATATGCTGCTTTTGGGTATGTCTGTGCTTTTGGAGTGAGAAAGGGGATTTGGGTAGTATTTATTCTGTTAAAGTGAGGTATCTGGTCAAAGCAAAAATGAACACAGGCTCAAATTCTGGAAGAGGATATTTTTCTTTGGACTTCTTTTCTTTCTTTCGATATTATTATCACACAGGTACCGCATGTTATTACAGGAAGATGAATTAAAACTTAAGGAGAAAAAGGGAAAAATTAAAACTCACGTATCTCTACCACTCAAAAATAACCACCGTTAACATTTTTTTAAAGGATTTATTTATTTATTTTTGAGAGAGAAAGGGAGAGGGAGAGGGAGAGAATGCACAAGTAGAGGAAGGGGCAGAGGGAGCAGGAAAGAATTTCAAGCCGACTCTACGGTGAGTGCAGAGCCTGACAAGGAGTTCAATCTCATGACCCTGAGATGATGACCTGAGCCAAAACCAAGAGTAGAACATTCAGCCAACTGAGCCACCCAGGTACCCCCGTTAATATTTTAGTATATTTCCTTCAGATATTTTCTGCTGTCTATCTATCTATCCATTGTTCCTTTGAGGGAAAAAAAAATGGGGATGCGTCCACATTGGCCATTTTATTTCTTTTTATTTTTTACTTTAACATTTTCCCACAGAAACGGATCTGTATAGCAACTGTATGCAATGGCCGCAAGACATTCCATTTTGTGGATATCTCACTCTTTAACTGGCCTACTCCCAGTGCATATTGTAATGGACGCTTGTTGGTTGTTTATCCAGAATTCGTGCAAGTGTTTTTCTAATCGTCTAAATTTTATTCAAGAGATCACATCTCCTCTGTGTAACTGACTGCACCCCCAGTTTAAGGAGTAGGTGCCAGTCAGCCCACTATATTCCCCCCAGACAAAGCCCTTTGTGGTTGTCTTGTCGCCTCGGTTGGTCCAATTAGTCGGACTCATCTCACTGTTACTCTTTTTTGGTTTGCTAGAACAGATGTTTCCTCTCGTTCTCTCATGGATGAAAAAACAAGTAGCCCTAGGAGATGTTGGCAACTGTCTGGCAATAGCAAAGGAAACCAGGCTTAAAATGTCATGTGCTGCCTGACTCCAAGGCTGAAAGGCATTGTTTCATGTATTTTGTACAGTTTTTTTGTTGTTGTTGTTTCTGGTAGGAGGCTATGTCTGCTCTCTGGCACTCCACTTTGGCTGGAGGCAGAAATCTGAAGCATCTACATGTCAAATGGAGGACAAAACTCTAATCGCTAACACATGGGTCACTCATCCTTTCCTGTGACCTAGATTATGGAGGGAAAAATGTCACCAAGGCCTCACAGGACGGACATAGGTTAGTTGATCAGATGAAAAGGGCTCGGCAGGCAAGCTCTGCCTATGTTAGCGTCTTGCCAGATTATCGTGACGATTAATTGAACAACTATATGAACGAGGATTAGCCTGGAATGAGCGAGCATTTCTCACAGCTATGTTTTGCAGTATGACGTCTATATAATTCTTTCATTTCCTCAGTTAAGTTTATTCGTAAGGATTTTATTCTTCTTCATGCTATTGCAAATGGGATTATTTTCCTAATTTCCTTTCACATTTTTCCATTGTGATGTATGGAACTACAACCGATGTTGGTAGGTTAATTATATTCTGTAACTCTGCTGAATTCATTTGTTAGTTCTAACAGATTTTTGTTTGTTTTGGGTGGGGATCTTTAGGGGTTTGTACATGGTAAGATCACGTCTGTGTGAACAGAGATCATTTTACTTCTTTCTTTCCAATTTGGTCTTTCATTTCTTTTTCTTGCCTAATTACTCTGGCTAGGACGTCCAGTACCATGATGAATAGTGAGAATGGGCATTCTTGCCATGTTCCTGATCTTAGAGAAAATTTTTTTTCTTTTCACCATGGAGTATGATATTAACTGTGGGCTCATTCAACCTCCTGTTCATTGCAAGAAGTCTCTCTGCAGCACTTATAGCGGATAGTCCTTTAGCCTCTGCTTGAATAGTCCCATGAACAGGGAACTCACAACCTAGTGAAGCACTCAATTTTATTGTTGAATAATTCATCCAATCCACCAGGTACACACCCAACCCACAAGGCCTTTACATGGAATTCAGTCCCCTTGCCAAAGCCCTCCCCTCCTTTAAATCTTGGCTCAAACATCACTGGTTTGGGGAGGCCCAATAGTCCACTATATTGAAATTGTAATCTCCCATCTATCACTCCCTAGCTATGTTTTTTTTCTATAGTACTTATGACTTTCTGACACACTCTCTACTCTCCTTTTAAAAATCATGCCTATTTTCTGTTTGCTCTTATCAGAATATGAGTTTCAAGAAGGCAGCGATTTTTGCCTATCTTGTTCCCCAATGTATTTCAAAGTGCTTGGAGGAGTACCTGACACATGGTAGCCTTGATAGGTATTTAATAAATGAATAAATTATTAAGCTTATTTTCAATTTCTCATATCCCTTTTATTCCTTATCTATTTTTCAAGCCTTTATGAGCCCTGGGGAGTAGAAGAGACATGGGACATTCTGCTGGCCATCCGGAAGCTCGGAGCTCTGCAGTGGGGACACGAGGGAAATCAGAAGGCTGTGGGATAAATCTCAGCAGCAGCTCCCAACCCCTCTGGTCTGGGGACCCGGAAGGGGCATGACCCAAAAGGAGGTTTCCTGAAGGTGAAGCTGCCTGCATTAAGTGTCCCGAAAGAATCGGGAGTTGACCCATGGTAGGGTTCTCAATAAGCAGATTTCGAATAAATAGAGAATGGAAAGTTAAGAGAAATGCTACACCTTGTTTTCCTTTTCCCTGGCTGAAACAAAGCATAACAAAGCCCACTGGCTATGATGATGACTGTAATTATTGTAATCATTATTTTGCTTCTCTACCAAAGCATGGTTCAACCACTATAGTCAATGGGCTTATATTGTGGGAAGGAGACAAGGGGGGCATTTTTCATTCTCTCATTATTAAGTTTTTTTCCCCCTTCGAATGGAGTTGCCATTGGAAGGTGACAGCAGAAAACAGAGCTATGAATAATTCACGATGCCTAATCTCACCCGATTTCATTTGCTTTATGAGTTACTAATTAGCAAATGCAGGTTATTTAAAGAACTGAAAATAGCTCCTTAAAGTCAGGTAAAAGGAAGTCCTATACTTGTTTGTTTAAAAAGTGAGTAAACGAGGGGTGCCTGGGTGGCTCAGTCGTTGGGCGCCTGGGTGGCTCAGTTGTTAAGCGTCTGCCTTCGGCTCAGGTCATGATCCCAGAGTCCTGGGATCGAGTCCCACATCAGGCTCCCTGCTCCGTGGGAAGCCTGCTTCTCCCTCTCCCACTCTCCCTGCTTGTGTTCCCTCTCTCTCTGTGTCTCTCTCTGTCAAATAAATAAATGAAATCTTAAAAAAAAAAAAAAAGTGAGTAAACGAGACTACAAACAAACTCTCTGAAAATCCTATAGGAGCTGGCTAGGGAGCCTGTGGGAAGTTCCTCGGGGGCTGCAGGGCTCATGGAGAAGGAAGGCTTTTGGGGTTGAGACACAATTCGTGGTGGCCAAATGTCAATGCTTCCGCGAAATTCAGGCACTTGGCAGGATTTTAAATCAGTAGTGGCTGGAACATCCAAGATACTCTGTTTGCCTAAGGAGTTTGCAGCCCTGTGTTTAGGTATATCTGCGTTAAGCAGATGAGAAGTTAGGCAAGAGTGCCTACAAACTCCAACCCCACCCCTCGACTCGGTATTCTTTTTGGACCACTACCGTGAGTGGTGGCTGGGCAGAGATGAGCCCCAAGGAGATCTGATAGCCAGCATCTCCGCTAAGTTTCTTATTTACAGCGCTGTGAAGAAGAGCCAGTGACATAAGATACATCACAATTTTGGTTTTTAGCCTGGCACCTAGGAAGCGCTAATTACTATATACGTATCGTTAGTGGTAGAGGTGTTCTTAGTGTTGCCTGATTGGGAGGCACAGTGAGATGAAAATAACAAGGGCCATCATCTTCGTTATTCTCCGCTCGTCCCCGTTCTCAGACCCTCTCCCCTCCTTGCGGAGCCTACACTGTATCCCGCTCCCTTCGGGCCGTCCAGCGTTCAGTCCACGGGAGGCTCTGCTCAAAGGAAAGAGGGGTTGGGCATTCACCTCCTCCCTCACTTACTTCCTGCCTCACTGCTTTTTTGGGTTGTTTCTACTGCCACGGCCCCCATTGGATGGCCTCTCTGCTTCTAGAGCTGTCTCCAGGCTCTTCGAACACTGTTCCCTTCCCTTGCTCCGTGGGCCTAGGAGGGTATGGGCCGGAGGAGCGGGGTCAGCCACTGGGCTTCTCTTAACCCCGCCTACCCCTTCCTAAATAGCCTTTCCATTCGATCCCCTCTGCTAAACCCTTGAGCCGGGACCCCGACTCATCAGTAAACCAAGTTCCCTCCTAATCTTAAATACTAAGCAAAGAAGGAGCTAAATGTGAGACTATTGACTAATTCTGCCCAGTGTGTGGCTTCCATTTTGTTTGGGGCTGCTTTTATTGGCTCAGTCTCAGCTGATGCTGTCCCGCTGTGTCTTCGAAGCATCACCTAGCATTGGCATCGGTGGATGCAGGAGTTAAGAAAGCTATGAGATGCAAGTAGCAGAACACCCGGTTGGCAGGCGCAGAAGGACATATAGGACTGATTTTTTTCAAACAGGAAGCCTGAAGGTGGGCGGTGCGGGCTTGGGGCGGTGGCTCGACCACACTTTGAAAGACCAAACTTCTCGGTCATTCCATTATCCCTCGTAGCTTGTTGGCTTGTCATTCCGTAGTAACATAATAGCTGCTTGTCCAGGTACCCCCCCCAGGCTCAAAAAAGGAAGAGGATGGGAAAGGAGCAGTGCCTGCTATGTGTGTCGCTTTTATGTAGAAAAGCACTTTCTGTAAAACTAACCGGTAGATGAATACTTCTGTCTCACCGGCCAGAGACGTGTCCCATGTAGCCCCCAACAGTGAGCTCAGATGGGAAACTTAGTACTGAGCTTCCGTGGTGGGACCAGGCAGGCAATGCCTGGTGGGTCACAGGAAGGTGGGCTTACATCACACTGTCCACACTCTCCAGCCCCCGGACCCAGCCCTCTGCGTAAGAACCAGTGGCGTCACCATAACAACAGTTCCTGTCTAGTGTTGCCATGGCAATAAACAAGAAGCCCCGGGTCAGTTTTGCCCATTTACAGATCCTGCGGCTGTCACAGCTCTCTGCACCTGGCTTATGTTCAAAAAAGTATCGACTGCATGTAACCATGTAAGAGCATAAGTATTTTATAAGAGGCATACAAGGTGTCTGTAAGTTCATCTTCTTTTTAAAACAGCTTATGAGACTGATGCCTGGGTGGCTCAGTCGGTGAAGGGTCCGCCTTTGGCTCAGGTCATGGTCCCAGGACCCTAGGATCGAGTCCCGAGTCGGACTCCCTGCTCCATGGGGGGCCTGCTTCTCCCTCTCCTCCCTGCTCCCGTTCTCTGTTGCTGTCTCTGGCTCCCCCCCACCCAGCTAAATAAATAAAATCTTAAAAATAAAACACAAAACAGTTTATGTGATAGGGTTCATTAATTCTATTTTAGAGATGAGGAAGAAGAGACTCAGAGGGATGAAATAGGCCGCCCTGGGCCCCGAGAACTGGAAGCCTGGTCAGCCTGATTTCCAGTCTGGTCCCTGGGTAGAGTGCGTTATGGCTTCTGATGGAGGGAAACCAGAGAGGACCGAGAAATGGGCATCTCCACAGAAAGCCTCAGGCCTCTGCTCTGCAAGTGCGGGTAGAGGCTGTATTTAGCGGTACAATAATGCCTCCATGGAATTCTTGAGCTGTGACTATGGATTAGTGCTGAGATGCCAGGAAAATTAAAAAAAAAAAAAAAAAGGAAGAGGAGACAGAGAACAGGTGTGCATAATGGACCACATTTTTTTTAACTTTATGAGTTCCTGAGACTTGATCTGTAACACTTTCTCCATCGGATGCCCTGGCTCTCCAGCTAGACTGGAGGAAGCCACACACATCTGGGTCCCTGAGAACTTAGCCTTTCTGGAGACTCTGGGACCATCGCTGGACTATTTCAGAGAAACTAGAGCTCTGATGAAATTCCTGTGGCAAAAACTCTCTTGGCCATTTGCCAGTTGCCTCAAAACCTGCCCAGACTCCGCAGAAAGGCTCATTATCTCTGGGGTGGCACTCGGTAATTAAAAAGGTATGATAGATTACCCGAGGCCCGTGTGCCAGTAGCACCGTACCTGGGGGCTGGGGCTGGTGGCTGTTCAAGGAGTTTTTGCTTATCAGATTAGAAGCAAATGTGCTTTTCGGAAGGGGAAAAAAATGCCTGGAAATGCTGAAAATGCCGGAACTTCTGACACAAAACAACCTTCTCACTCTACGTCTTTAACCAGAAGACTGTCAATGATCCCATCAGGCTTTGTACTTCAAAAGGGGAAGTCTCAAACTGCCCCTTAACAGTTAGGTGAAACTCTTGCTCCCAAAGCCACCCTCACTGTGTATCCTTAACGTTCTGGCCCTTGTGTTGAAGGCTGGAGCCCTCAGCTATGCAAAGAAGCAGTCGACATTTCCAATGGATCAGTAACAGTCCATCCATCTATCCATCCACCCACCCATCCTACATAACTACACCTCATTCAAAGAGTTCACCCATCAATTTGTTTATTAACTCCGAAATACATAACGTACATTCATTGATTGAAAAATCCATCCTTCCATCCATCACCTGTCAATCAACTCGTTCATTTATAAATATATACCTATATTTATTGATTGAAAAAAAAATCCATCCATCTCTCCAATCGGCTCTCTACCCACACACCTACCCAGCCACCTCCCCTTCTCATGCACCAACCACTCGTCCATTCATTTGGCTAAACATTCATTTGCTTTTTTATTCAACTAGCATTTACTAAGAACTAATATTAATGATAAGCATTTTAAGACACGCCAGGCATAGTGTTAAGTACTTTACAGGGATCGCTTCACTTCCCTCTCGGAACAAGACCCTGTGATAGGTGTTATTATCGTTTCCATTTTAGAGAGGAGGAATCTGAGTTTTGGAGAGATCGAGCACTTTTCCCAAGAGCACGCAGCAATTAGGTGGCAGAGCCCATGTCCTTCTTCCCTACTTGTCATCCTGCTAGACGCAGGTCATAGGCTGGACCCCAAGGACATGGCATGACACGGTAGAGGGCAGGGTCCTCAAGATGCTCACAGTCCATGGAAATGACAGAATGTTAAAAGAAAATTTAAACACAAACATCTATTGCCCGTTTTTGACCAGTGGGGCCCTGACTTCAGAGAGGTTGACTTTCCTAAACTCACAAAGATGAGGGTCAAACTCGGGGCTTCCTCACCCCAAAACCACATTTCCCCTCAGCCAGTGTCATCTAATGTTCAACTAGTTAGATAACATCTTTACAATTTTTTGCCATTCTTTGCAAAATTTGCCAAATTCTTTAACATTTTCCCTCAACTGAAAAACTTAAGCAATATCATCTATGATGTTGAGGTTTTTAAAAAGATTTTTTTGCTTGTTTATGAATGTGAGTGGGGGTTGGAGAGGCAGAGGGAGAAGAGAGAGAGGATCTCAAGCAGACTCCATGCTGAGTGTGGAGCATGACGCAGGGCTTGATCATGACCTGAGTCCAAATCAAGAGTCAGATGCTCAACAAACTGACTGAGCCACCCAGGTACCCCTGATATTGCATTTTGATGTATCTGTCTTTTCCTGGTATACATTGTATTTGTTTGCAAGGGCCGCCATAATGAAATACCACCAGAAGGGCTGGCTTAAACCACAGAATGTATATCCTCAGTTTTGGAGGCTAGAAGCCCATGATCAAGGTGCTGGCAGGATTGATTTCTGGTGGGGCCTCTTTTCCTGGCTTGCAGAAGGCCACCTTCTCTCTGTGTCCTCCCATGATCTATCCACTGTGCATCTATATCCCTGATGTCTCCCCTTCTTATAAGGACACGAGTCCTATTGGATTATGGCCCCACTGTTATGACTTCATTTAACCTAATTACCTCCTTAAAGGCCCTGTCTCCAAATACAGCCACTTTGAACTTTGGAGCATCAACACATGAATTTGGGGGAATACAATTCAGTCTGTAACACTCATTCATGTTCAGGTCTGAAGAGATTCAACCACACACCCTCCAAAATCATTCTCCACACCACCAACAGTATACTCAGGGGAACACGGTGCTCCCCTATGTTGATGTTCATAAAACAGTGATCAAACAGCTGTTGGAAGCGCTTGGTGGATACAGACATACACCCAGATGGAGGGAGGAAATTGGGGTAAAAAGGAATAAGAGTCCCCGGTGTAGTAGCAAAGTTCTAATTGCTGAGCTGCTCCCCAGGGACACTGATTAGGCAGAGAAGATAGAGCAAAACAGGTGTCTGGATCGCTGGGATCCAAGCAAGGAGCCACATTTGGCTCTATTAGCAATGTGCTCATTTGCTACAGATTAGATGCCAAGCTGGCTGGAGCTGGGCTCTGCCCGCTGCGAGGTAGGATGTGGGTCTTTGCTGCTGCCCTGTTTATCCTGCAGCTGTTGCCTTCCTGCTCAGGCCCGCAAGGAACAAACACTTGCTATTCCCATAATGAAGCTGTCTGCATATCCCCTCCCTTGGGCGCAACTGGGTCCTCCATGGACTCAGTCACTGCAGCCAGGGTCTTCCTGGATATTTCGCTTGCGTCTGTATTGTTTGCAGGAAAGCCAAGGGGTCGGCAGAGTCTCAGGAGTGCAAGAAAGTATGCAGACCAGTTGGGGACTAACGTAGGAGTTGGTCCGTGAAGTAAACTGGGGGATGATAGAAATTCCTGTTGATAGTATTATCCTGGTCTCCATTGCTGGAAGGTCTGTTACATGGCAAGCCCTGGGCTGGGGTTTATACGTCTTGGATCGTTAAGTCCGGTGGTTTGGGGACCACAGCCCTGATGAGAATGAATGAAGAAAGCCAGGTGATGTGGGCTGGTGAGGACACGCCCCATCCGAATGGATCAGGGCTGTGCAGCTGTGGGCAAACATGGGGGCCATGTTGGCGTGTGGGCCACTGTGGCTAGAACTTTGGAATTTTTCAAGAGAGATCTGAAATCTTCATTTTTCTTTGACAGCTCACTTTTTATGAAAAAAAGGAAAACGTTTTTAACATGTGAAAACAGTTTGGTCCAAAGAAAGTACAGCTATGGCTTGTATCTGCACTTTGGGTGCCATTCTTGCTCCTTGGGCCATTTGTCAGGATTACTGGTTTGAGTCCCAGCTCTGCACCACATGCTCCACCTCTCAAGGACCCAATTTTTTCTTTGTACTCTTCCTAGACTGGCAGCAACGTTGGCAGACAAGACAACTGGGACTGTGTCTTATCTTCCAACTAGGCTTTGTGCCATCAGGACTAAGCACGGAAAGCATGCTTATATGAACACCTGTGCACTTAATTGATTTAAGTCCAGGGCTTGGCTATGGATGCACTGAGTCAGCCATGCTTTCATTGGCTCCAGAAGATTCTATGAAGGGTCATCCCAGGCAATCCTTACTTTGCGTAGGACTAGGTCTGCCAGGTGGGAGAGTCATCCAAGACTTTTAGGCTTCCCTGACCACCCCTTGCCAGCTTAGATCACCTCGTCTCCTCACCCTGACCCTTTGCAAATGCTGTTCTTTTTGCTGGAAATACCCTTCCAGCATATTTTCTTTTCTTAGCCAACTCCCACACATTCTTCGGAACTCAGCTTAGGCATAACCTCCTTTAAGACACTTTTACATGTCCTATCAGACAAAATGAATCCAACCTTCTACTACAGAAAATACCACTCTCCTCTGTTACTGAAGAATCTTTAGTTCTTCATCCCTCTACTGGATAGTGAGTTCCTTGAGGGTGGTGACTCATGTCTGAATACATAAGTCAAGTATTATCCTCAAACTGAGTGTGATTTCAGTCCCTGGCCCCTGCGTGGGTCCTTTGGGGGAACCAAAGCCTACTCTTTGGAAATGCAGGTGCCTGGGATTTTGTTGCCTCCAAAAACCGTGTCAGACTCGAGCTGGGGAACCCTGGGAGCCTGAATTGGAGGGCAAACAGATGTGCCCATCGAGGCCATGGGAATGCTCACCCTGTCAAGAGCAGTCTTGCCTCCTTCCACTATGTGTCTGTTGAGTCCCTCATGGCACCAACTCAGGGAGGAGTTCGACCAGTAACTCTTCACTGAGCGAGTAAAGATAAATTGATAAAAATGTGTGATGAAGTTCGGAGAACTAATGATGTCCTTTATAACTTGATTTTATGAAACTCTCTTTAAGTTGGTTTGCTTGCTAACATAGCATGGATCTCACTCTCCTCCAGCTCAGAGTTGAGACCTTCTGAACAAACAGGGGTGGCCATCTGGGCTTTGCAGGAGCTGCCGCATCCCAGGGTTTCGTGTATGTAGATCCAGGGAAGCAGTCTTCCTTCCATGGAAGCTACCGGAAGAGTGGTTCTCAGATGATGCACCATCCATGACTCACTCTGGCCTCATTGGGGCTACTACCCTTGCTCCAATGTCCTTTTCACCCACAGGGTTCCCCTGATGAACCAGGTTTGGTCAGATGTAGGGTGCTGAGGCCATTGGGCCTTGAGGCTCCTCAGGATGGAGACCATACTTGGTCACCTTGATTCCCCCGGTGACAACTGGAGTTCTTGGCTTATTGCTTCTGCTCAATGAGGACTTACCAAAATAAACCAAACTGCTTCTAAAATTAAACAATCTAGTTTTTCCTACCCTCTCCCCACCCTCGTTTTGCCTAATGAGTGAAAACAATGGCTGACACTTCTTACACTGATTTTCTGCTTACCCTTGAAACCAGATTTTACGGAGATTGGACACTAGTGGCATATGGGATGCAAACCGAGCAAATCAAAATTAATGAGAAAACTTAGGAAACACGCTTGGGCTTAATGTGGCCATTCCTTTTATAATTCATTATATTTCAGAGCCTGCAAATTAACTATATTTAAGCTTTACAAGTAACATAAAATTACTGGTCAGATTTCTGCCAATAATATTCCTGGGCCAGATGTCCCTTCTTCACGGGGCTCTGTGTTGAGCTTATGACCTGCAGGGACTCCACCATCTAAAGAAGTTTAAGGCCCTTTGTTTCCAGAAACTTTTTGGCATTACATCCTTTCATTTTTCTGTACGAACTCTGTCTGTCTGTCTGTCTCTCTCTCTCACACACACGCACACAGATACACACCACAGATGTTTAAAAATATCTCTGCAAAATGTTTTCATGTGGGCATCTGTGTTGAGAAATATGATTAGCTTTTC
Source organism: Procyon lotor (assembly GCA_028646535.1). Lineage (NCBI taxonomy): Eukaryota > Metazoa > Chordata > Mammalia > Carnivora > Procyonidae > Procyon > Procyon lotor. Next base: position 53,084,260 of record CM053607.1, read on the forward strand.
TTATTTGATCTATCTGATTTGGAGGTGTTGGAGAGCTTGCAGGCCAAGATCATCCATTGCTCCTTCACACTGGCTTTGGGACCCTGGCCAAGTCAGTGCATAAAATGTCCAGAACCATAAAACATGTGGTTTTCCAGAATGAATCTCTACAGAGAGAGCCAGGAGTCTAGGATTCGCAGAGACTTCGCAGCCAGCTCGTGTACTGCTGCTTGGGAGGGCACAGAGTATTTGCAAACCTCAGGCCCCAGTACCAACATTCAAGACATGAGCTTCTTCTATTTGCTCTGAAACCAGCCTTACTGTCTGTCCCCAGCCTCCGTTCTCCAGTCCATTGTGGTTAATCTCAATCCCAGATGATTCCAGGTGATCTCATCAATTTAAGGTCTCTTTAACCAAGTCGGGACTTTTTCGCTCCTTTGCCTTCTCAATGTGTCTGAGTTCTCAGAGGCTTCTGGAGGGCCATGGCATTGTGAGCAGTGGGGGATCTGTTCTGTTTCCCTGCTGGCATGGTTTGAGCGTCCCCCAGTGTCCACCACTCCATATCAACCTCACTTGTCCTCCTTTGCACATGTCACTGGTGTCCTCCCTCCTGACTCTTCATTTTCTCCAGGTCCTAACCCATCAGCTGCCCTTCTGTCATGAGAATGGGAAAACTTATGTTCACAGGAGATGCCACGTGCTATCTCTGTCCTTCCTTGTCTAGCTGTCACACATCACCATTTCTACCCTCCTGTGCTTAGGGGACACGTTATTGAACAGTCCTGCCACCTCCCTGCACCCTATCTGGAAAGCAGGGACTAAGTGTTGTCCACTCTCAGAGAGGCCCCCAGATTCACCCGGGCTTTCCATGCCTTGTAGTCTGTTTCCTCCCCCAGGGCTCACCAACATCTTTGTCTCTGACCCCTCCCCACCCACCCTAGTCCTTGTTTCAGGTATTTATCTAGACTCCCATTTCAGGCAGAAGAAGGCTTAATGTGCTGGCTTTGCCGATAGCGTGTTGTTCCAAATCTTTTTATCTCACCAGGACTTCTGGCTTTTCAAAATCTAAGGACTTGACTCTTTTGTTCCAGAGTTCCATTGTGTTAGTTTCCTCTTGAGACACTTGTGGCCCACAGCTTTTAGGGAAGAAAAAAAACAACAACAACAAAAAAAGTATCTGCGAGGATATCAAAACGTCATCCCACTGCGGCTTTATTTGGGGAACCTTGGCTGGAGTGAAAAGAGTTGGTATCTGATGGTTTCCATTGTCTCACTCCCATCTCCCGCTTCCTGAGCGGCTGTGAAATCTACAGACGGAGCCACGTTTGCCAGAGGGCGATGCGCCGTTCAAACCTGGCACAGTGGAGCTGGAGCTGAAACTGTGGGAGGCAGGGTGGGGGGGGGGGTTCAGGGAAGGAGTTTTCTCCCCTCCACACTCGAGGCTGTATTGCCACACCATCTGGAGCCAGAAGGGGAGAATGGGGCTGAATAAATATAAGGTGTAAACGCACAGAGCGTAAACGCATGAAATTGGCAATGACTAATTCATCATTTCACAAATCTGTCTTTACAAAGAGAAATAAAAATCAAGTCAGTTTGAGCAATATGGAAGGAATGCAGCTCTTCCCAGAATAGCTAATGAAAGGGGGGAGGGGAATGAGAAACTGATTGGAAAATATGCAAATTTATGAAATTGGCAGATTCAGATGACACTTCAGGGTGATTAGTATGCTGATTGGTGCGCTTTGGGGAGTACTAAGGAAACATTATATTGTTTCTTTCTTTCTTTTTCTTTTTTTTTAAATAATAGTGAAGCAGAATAAAAGAACCCAGCGCTTCCTTACTGGAGGCCAAGTCTGCAGTGTCAGCTGTGCCTTTGTGAATGGTGAGAAGTGCTTTGTGTGATCGCTCTCTACATCATGGGGCTGTCTAAGCTGCAAGGCTGGCATAAGCTATTCTATTTACTTACTTATTCATTCAATAAAGGTTCGAGTGCAAATGCTCTATGCCAGGCACCGTGCCGGGTGTTTAGGGCACATGATGAATCGGGCACATCCTCTGACCTTGAGGACCTCGGTGTCCGGTAAGAGACCAAATGTAAGTTCCGTCCACGACAGTAAGCACTACAATATGGGGATTTAAGCCAAGTGATGCTCTAGCACAGCAGAAGGAGAGACGCGTTAACATAACAAAATGAGTTGGTGGTGACGAGGGGAAAAGAGGTGGAGAAGCTTCACAAAGGAGGCTGACATTTGAGCTGAATTTGAAGGATGCATAGACTTTTTCCAGATGGAGAAGTGGGCAAAGGGTATTCAAGGCAGAAGTAATAGCATAAGCAAAAGCATGGAGGCATGAATGTATTTAACATTCATGTCTGGAATGTTAAATTCTTGTCTGGAATGACAAGACGACTGATAAATAGTTCTTCCTGAGCGTGCCCCCTGGATTTCATCACTGGATGTCATCACTGGATTGACTGGTGAGGCAGGATGCTTGGGCAGCTCAAGGCTCAACACCCAAGGTCTGGCAGAAACGCCCATGATGAGAGCAGGGTTTGGGACCCGTTGGTAGATTCATCAAATTTTCAAGCTTTCGGAGTTCCTAGAGGATAATGATGGCCACCTTAAATTTTAATTTTTGCACATTTCCTAAAAATCCACAGGCCAACTGGAAGAGAAAACAACAACAGTCAGCCCTAGTCTACCGCAGCTGTAGTTTAACAAGGAGGAAGAGAAGACCACAAATTTCAACTTACACGTGACTCCGGAAGCATGTGTTTTGAGTTGACAAGAGCTGGAGCCAAATCCTGACCAGCGCAAGGAGAACTAAGGGGACCTCGTGGAAGAACAGAGTATGACAGAACCCACAATGCATCAACAAGGTTCACCCAGAAGAGAGACCTCCCCTCAGCGGAGAAACACCGAGATCCGGTTTTAAATGTGGTGAGTGAGCAAAAGGGAAGGAGTTGGAAGGAAATAAGACCAGAGAGACAGTCGGTCATGGGAATACATTGGTTTTATTTCACCATAATATATGTTTTTTTTGGCCTAGGACTGTTTCAATTTTCATATTGAAAGCCTCATATCCTGGGAACCCCCTCCTTCCCAGACCAACTGGGAAGATTGATCACCCCACTTTTCTGTACAAGAGAAGGAAGAGGTTCAGAAGAAATTAAATCTCAACAGAGATGCCCTATATTTAAAAAAAAAAAAATCTACCTTCTCACTGTAGAACAGAGAATCTTTGGATGGAGAAACTGGAAAACTCACCCAAACATCTCTTACTCTATCCCTTTTGCCATGGGAACCACTCTTAATAACTAGTTCAGAAAAATCCAACACACCGAAATATGAAAAACAAAGAAATAAGACTTCAAAGATTTTGTAGGAAAATGACAGAAAATGGGAATAAAAACATTTCCAGAGACACAAGAACACCAGAAAAATCTCATGAAGAAGCAGAGGAAAACTGAAGCATAATATTCTAACCTAGATTTTAAAATAATTATATAAGCAGGGCATCTAGGTGGCTCAGTCAGTGAAGCATCAGCCTTTGGCTCAGGTCATGCATGATCCCAGGGTCCTGGGATCGAATCTCATGCCCGGCTCCCTGCTCTGTGGGGAGTCGGCTTCTCCCTTTCCCTCTGCCCCTCCCCCTGCTTGTGCGCACGCTCTCTCTCTCTCTCTCAAATAAATAAATAAAATCTTAAAAAATAATTACGTAAGCAGTTGCAAATATCTATAAAAGGACACCACAGAACAGAAATGCAAAAACTCACAGAAATATGTAAGAAGGTAACTGACAAGACAAAATCATTTCAGAAATACAGGCTAAATTTTAAGGGAAACGAGGGAGGATAAATATGCCTCAATGCTGTCGAGGTTCCTAGAGTATAGAAGTGAGCAGAGCTGAGAAACTGAATCAGAAATACAGATAAAAAGATCAGAGAGGAGGTTTCAATACAGGAGACATTCAAAGAAGATTCAATATACATAGAATTGGACTTCCCGAAAAAGGGAAACATAATATTTAAAACTTTTGGACATAATATTTAAAACATTAATTCAAGAACACTATATCAAAGTGAAGACCTGCCTCTCCATATTGCAAGGACAGACCCTATACTTGGGGAAAACTGACCAAGAAACACTAAACCCAAAACATCCTGATATAATTATTAGCCTTTCAAGTAAGGAAAAAGGTATTCTCTGTACCTTCACTCAACAAAACAAAACAAAACGAAACAACCACAAAGTTTTCTCCAAAAGTAAGAAAATCAAGTTGTCATTAATTTTCTCAAGAACGAGAATGTGGAGGAACACATCCACAAGGCACATGAAGAGTGGGACGCCTGGGTGGCTCAGTCAGTTAAGCATCTGATTTCGGCTGAGCCAAAATCAGATCTCAGGGTCATGATCTCAGAGTCCTTGGATGGAGCCCCTCATCAGGTTCCTTGTTCAGCGGGGAATCTGCTTCTCCCTCTCCCTCTGCCTTTCCCCCAACTTGTGCTCTCTCTTTCTCAAGTGAATAAATAAAAATCTTTAAAAAAAAAAAAAAAAGACATGAGATGAGAAAAAAATGAGTTAAGGATTTTGAATACAGCTCAACTTCAAGTTTCACAGAGAAAGAAAAAATAGGTTGAATATGCAAGAGCTGGGGGACAACTGTACCCTTGAAAACATCAAACTTGACCCAAGCAGCTTGGGCAGATGAATGCTGGGAGGCGTCGAATGTGTTGAGCAGTAGAACTAACATGAACAGAGCAGGCTTGAGTAAGGGGAGAAGAACACGCACGTGTTAAATACCCTGATGTAAGAAAAATAGCACAACTTTTAAAATGGGAGAAGGCGGAAGAGGGAGAATGGGATCCATTCACTGTTTGCTTTAAAGGTAATAAATGAGAGAATCGAAGAACATCACTTCGAGCTGACAAACCAAACAGCAGAAGGTTAAGTCTACCTAAGAATGGAAAGGTCAGCATAAGAAAGATCACTCTGCAGACAGAAAGTGGGTGGTAGGGGCGCCTGGGTGGCTCAGCGGGTTAAAACCTCTGCCTTTGGCTCAGGTCATGATCTCAGGGTCCTGGGATCGAGACCCCATAGGGCTCTCTGCTCGGCAGGGAGCCTGCTTCCCCCTCTCCCTCTGCCTGTCTCTCTGCCTGCTTGTGATCTCTCTCTGTCAAATAAATAAATAAAATCTTAAAAAAAAAAAAGAGGGGTGGTTAAGGAGGGGGGGAGGGAAGAGGAAGACCCTGCCATCTAACACATACTGCTCAGAGTAGAGAACCATTAGACTCTGTCTAAAGGAAAAAGGTGACTGCAGGCATCGTAAAGATAATAATGTAAAGGTAATCCCAGAGGCAAACAGACACATCTTCCTAAATACTAAAAGGATTACAAAAATAAAGTATAAAAAAAGCAGAGACCGCACGTGAAGAGGTTTTAAGATATTTATCTTATAACAAAATACATAAAATAGAACTATGACCGGATGTAGAAATTGTATCCAAACACATAAATGGGCTTCACTTGGATATTCAATTTTTCTAGTTTCTTTTTTTCTCTTCGCTGAGCCCTTGAACTTCATTGAGGTCCCACAAATTCTTCAACTTATTGATTGAGGGGGAGCTGGGATGCTGGGGAGAAAAAGGCATTCTTAGGAAGACAGGAAGTGATCCGGACCCGCCTGGTGGAACTATTAGAGCCACAAATTTGTTTTTAACTGAGTTTGTGAAATCTGACATACCAGTTAAGGTGAGACTGGGGTCTATATTGATTGGGCTGCCCAATTATCAGAAACCCAGGCCCCTGCTGGCATGTTCCAACCACAAGGCTGGTCCCCAAGGCCCCATGTCCCCACCAGTGTGCATTTGAGTTCAAACATCCTTTGCCCCTGGTGGTCCCTGTCCACTAGATTGTTCCCTCTGCCACCACCCAACACCGTACAAGGGCTTGGATTCATCTCTATTCTTTTAAGCACAAATACCAAAATCTTGGTAAACAAGTTTACCAAGCTTAAGGAAGAAAGAAACAAGCTTTCTTTGTTTGAAAGAAAGAAGCTTAAGGAAGAAAGAAAATTTATTGGCTCATTTAACTGAAAAGTCTAGGGATAATACTGATTTTAGCTATAACCATTTTCTCATGTGATCCTTTCATTCTTAGACGGGCTTTTCCTAAGCGTAGGTAAGGATGACCACCGGCAGCTCCAAACCCAGCACAGGGACAGAGTCCTTCGGTCGGATTTCATCAGCTTCATTTGAGTCACATGTGCATGAAAACCAATCGTCATGACTTTAATTGACCAAGCTGGGTCAGGTGTCCAACCCAGCCTCCTAGTGGCATAGGTGAAGTCAGCCTCACTTGAGGCAAATGACCGAGGCATGGAGGAATGGTGATGCTCAGAAGAAAATCCAGGCGGAATGGAACCACTGGCTTCTATTATATGGGTCAGAAGAACGTTGGGGGCATCAAATCTAAGTCTTAGTTCTGGCCTAGTTGTTAAAAGTCATAGGACCTCTGGCAAGTCTCTTAACTTTTCTAAGGCTGAGTTGTTCTTCCTGTTAAAGGTAGCTAATAATACATCTCTTATAGCTATTATAAGCAGGTCTACTGTTCACCCTTATATACCAAATATAAGTTCCGTAATTCCTGCATGACTTTAAGCTCAGGGAATGACGCTAGCTTAGCTAGGTGGGGACCAAAGGAAAAACACGCGTCCCAACCCCACTGTCTCTATGATATAAACTCCGTCTCCATTGGGATCCCTCCTCCTAGCCCACCTGGAGTCATTTTCATTTTTTGTATGGTGGGCCCAGGTGTGGATCTGCCACAGTTCAGCAAGGTGACCACGTATTTAGCAAAATAATGGAGCACCTCTCTACAAGCCCACGCTAACAGGGAAATCCGGGGCTGCCAACAGTAAGAGTTAATTAAAAGTTTCTCACATTCAGTCAAGCTGATATCCCTTTGGAGAGCATCACCAAAGGTGTTAATTACTTAAATTCTGAAGAGCCAGATTTTAATCATTGGTGTAGCCGTAAGAACTCAAAAGGCAAAAGTTAACATTCTGCCTTCCCAAATAAGCTTTGGCAAAGTAACCATGCTCGTAGTCAGGATCTCAGGTGAGTAAGGCCTCCAAGGACAGCAATGAACACCTCCCACCCGGCCGAGAGAGATATAGCTCCTCGTCCTTGTCCAAGACAGGATTCGGTTCGCTGCCAGCATCAAGACCACCACAGACATGGGCACGTGCTTTCCACTCTGTCTCCATTAAAATCTGAGGCATTTCATATGCAGAATTTCTCCAACTGGAAAATGGGACTGCTGTGGGTTGAACTGTGTCCCGGTCCAGCTTCATATGTGGAGGTTCTAATCCCCAGTGCCTGAGAATGTAACCTTATTTGAAGATAGGGTTTTTACAGGGGTAATCAAGTTAAAATCAGGTCCGTAGGATGGGCCCTGATCCAATATAACCAGATCCTTATGCAAATAGGAAATTGAGAGACAGACACTTAGCTGAGAGAGCACCATAGGCACGCGAAGATGGTCATCCACAAGCCAAGGAAAGAGGCCTGGACCAGATCCTCCCTCCCAACTTCCAGAAGGAATGAAACTTGCCAACACCTTGATCGAAGATGTCTAGGTTCCAGAACTTAGAGACAAATGTCTGTTTAAGCCATCTGATATTTTATTACGACAGCTCTCACAAACTCTTACACGGGGACATAGTTACTAATGTGTCAATAAAAATGGAGAAATTATTGTTCACTGGTATTTCTCTAGAAGAAAGCATCTAATTGCACCTTGTTGGGCCCCCTAAGGTAGAGGATGAGGGCCCTGTCCCCCAAGGATATTTAAGCCACAAAAGATCTTTCCTTAACTTCTATGAATGAGAAAGGTTAAGAAATTTGTTTTCATCATGTATGGAGATAGGAGCGAACCCTGGCAGAGGGAGTGGGGAGTGTCAGCCCTGTCCAGAAGTCCTCGACCCACACATCTTCACTGAGATCTATACAGATTCTCAAACGGTTTCCCCTAAGTGGGTTTCCTCTAGACGCCAGTGCTGACACTGAGCTTTGTGTCTGAGTTGTAGGACTTGAGTCAGAGAAGCTGTGGGTCTGTAAGCCCTCCTAAACAGGCAGAAACCTAATGAAAGAGTCTAGTCTGCTTCAAGCCAGAAGGTGGTGACTCATGACAAGAGGATCTATAGACACTAGGACGCCTGGGTGGCTTAGTCCATTAAGCATCTGCCTTGGGCTCAGGTCATGATCCCAGGGTCCTGGGATCAAGCCCTGTATCTGGCTTCCTGCTCCCTTTCCTTCTGCCTCTGCTCCTGCTTGTGCTCATTCTCTCTCTCTCTCTCTCTCTCTTTCAAATAAATAAATAAAAATCTTAAAAAGAAAAAAAAAGATACGAGGATGCCCGGCTAACCTGGATTATGCTGAGAACAATCGTGACACCAAAAAAGGAAAAATAAATAAAAATAAAAGGCAGATGGAGTATAAAACACACACACACATGTAATTGCTATCAAGTGATTTCCACAGCCTCCATACTGGTGTTCCAACAATCAGGCCTCAGCAGTGCCCCATGATTTGGTGGCACAAACAGACTTGCTCTCAGAACTTTGTGCCTGGTTTGAAGTGCAGCCGAGGGGAAAATGACGAAGTCTGTGCAGATCAGTTTGGATCAGTTTGGTTAAAAAAAACAAAAGATGCATGATTATGGTTAGAGCCTGCTGATGTCATTTACACGTGGGCGGCTCCATTGCAAAATGTTGAGGATATGGAGAGAAACTGGCAAGGGCAGAAAAAATATAACACAGTGCAATAAGATTTTTTAAAGTGGCTCGCATTAGAGGAATGTGGGTAGATCCCTCTGGAACCACCATTATTTTTAAACCGTAGTCTAGCAGTCTATTGATGTGGGCTCCCCCCCACCCTGTTCTTTTCCCTCTTATCCTCCCATGAAATGCCGATTGCCAGATGTCCCAACTCCCGAAGAAGCATAGCTCCTCCCAGGCTCCCCCCAAGGCCCAGAACGGGGAGTGTCATAATCTCAATGCCCTCACCCCACCCCATTAAGAACAGTGAGGTTGCGCAAATAGGTAAACAGTTGAAGAAAGGGTCAAAAGTTGTTTTTCTGTCTTCCTTTTCTTGCTCTCAGTAACTCGCCCAGAGACATTAAAGCCCCAACCCAGGACTTGAGTCCCCTCACTGGAATCTTTCAGTCTGACAGACAATTCTCTGTTGCTTGTCAGTCACCCGCCACATGAAGAAGGCTGAGTTTTGGGGGAATGAAAGAAAGTGCATTTGCTGGGAGATGAGACAGGGACGTGTTAGGAAATCCCTTGGAGAAGATCCTCGGAAATAGAGATGAAGTCAAGAAAAAGAGGTCTAAATGAATCTAAATATACCCCCAAATGAACAGAAAGAAGACAAAAACCGAGGAGTGAGTCATTTCTAAAACTGAGATCCCTCAGAGGCGCCTGGGTAGTGCAGCTGGTTAGGCATCCCACTCTTGGTGCAGCTTGGGTCCTGCCCTCAGGGTCCTGAGATTGAGCCCCATGTCGGGGCTCAGCGGGCAGTCTGCTTGAGATTCTCTCCCTCTCCTTCTGCCCCTCTCCCCCACACACGTGCTCTCTCTCTCTCAAACAAATAAATACATCTTAGAAAAGAAAACAACTGAGATCCTTTAGCACATACCCCTAATGGTTCTTTCAGGGAAGAGTTGTTAAGTAATAGGCCCTGTTGGGTCCCTTCTAGAACGTCATCCTAGGCACGTGCCATAGCACGGCAGGGGCAATTGGCTCCTCATTTCACAGACAAGGCGACAAATGTGAAGAAAGTTGCCCAGAGTCCCACAGGTAGAGAGAGAGAGATACAGAAGACAAGGAAGCCCATCTCGGACTCGGGTGCTAGGCCTGGGCTTCCTTTCACGATGTCTCTCTCAGTCAGGTGTTTGATCAGCTTCCCAGGGCTGCCGTATTTACAAGAGCATCACGCCGAGGGGCTTAGAACAATGGAAATTCATTCTTTCCCAGTTCTGGAGGCTGGAAGCCTAGAATCAAAGTGTCAGTAGGGTCATGCTCTTTCTTCAACTCTACATGGAATCCTTCCTTCCCTTTTTCCCAGCTTCTGGTGTTGGCTGGGGATCTTGGGCGTGTCTGGGCTGGCGGCTTTAATCACTTTAATCTTTGCTTCTGCCATCACACAGAGGTGTCCTCCTGAGACCTTACATCCTCTTTGTACAAGGACACCAGTAAATTGGGTGAGGGTCCCATGCTACTCCAGCGTGACCTCATCTCCACGGATGATCTCTACAATGATCCTATTTCCAAATAAGGTCACATTCTGAGGGACTGGAGGTTAGGATTTCAACATATCTTAACCCAGACAGACTTAAGCAGAAATGAAATTGGTTGGTTTGTGCGACCAATGAGTCTAGGGTTGAAATCTGGTCAGAAACACATGGATTCTGTGCTATCTCTATTTCTTCTAGGGATGCTATCTCTGTTTCTTCTAGGGATGTTATGATGTGGTGGCCCCAAGCATTCCCATACTTGAATTCTGTTTCTGCTATTTAAAGATGCTTCTCTTTGTGAGTAGATACAACAGGATTCCAGAATAAAACTTCACTGTCAGGCTTGGGGTCTGTGCTCATCTGGAAGAAATCACAGGTATGGTCCAGAGAGAGGTGGCATGGCTCCCCGAGGAAAATTATTACTAGTCATAAAGAACAACTTAACAGATACCTTTAGAGCATAATTTGTCTTCAGGGTTTATGCACAACATTCCTGGGGACCCAACAGGGCAAGCTTTCTTGGGATCATTCTTCTGAATAGAGCTCCAGAGGGTTTTGTGGGTGAGCCATCTCCCAGGCATCAAGGCTCAGTCCGTTTACCAAGATCCAGGCAAAGCTTTCTTATGAGTCACCTGTTCCCTTATTTCTATGGCAACTGTGAGATGGGAAGCTTGTTTCTACGTGGGCTGTGCTGTTTTTATCTGGCACCAATTTGGAGCTATTCAGCTAGGGTTGAATTTGGGCTGCAGCTAAATCCATGGGGTGAGTAGAAAATTCAGGACCAGCAAAATCACAAGAGGAGGGAAAAATACCAGTTCCCTTTGGTTTCAGTCTCTTGGTGCCTCTCAAGCTAGAGGAAAGAAGAGCATTTCTCCACCCTAGGTTCTTCAATTTTCTGAGACTCACAGAGAGCTGAGAATGAAAGAAAGTAAGATATTTGGAAAACAGCTCTAACCTTAGAAGTATGTCTCAGGAACTCTTGAGAAATAGCTGGGGAAGTAGTTTTGGAGTCAAACGTAACAAAAATGGTGTCCATTTTATGCCCATTCATGTGCCAAGCACCGTGCTAAGGAATTATGTATTAGTTAACCGGTGCTGCATAACAAATTACTCCCAAACATAATAACTTAAAATAACATAATTTATTATGTCAGTTTCTGTAGGTCAGGAATCTGGACATGGTTTAGCAGGGGCCTCTGCTTCAGGTCACTCACAATGTCCTCCGGGGCTGTAGACATCTCAAGGTTCAACTAGGGATGGACCTGAAGCTAAGCTCACTCACAGAGTTGTTGACAGGATTCAGTTCCTCGTGGGTTGTTAGGCTGAGGGCCTCAGTTCTCCACTGGCCGTTGACTGAAGGTCACCCTTAGTTCCTTGACATGTGGGTTCCACATACTTGTTTCATCAGGTGAAGCATGAGAGAAGAGCCAGCAAGAGGAAGAAGGTAAAAAAGGAGGAGGAGCAGGAGGAGGAGGAGGAGAAGTAAGCAAGCAAGTGCAAAGCAGAAGTCACAGTCTTGTATAATCTTATTTTAGAAGTGGCATTCCATAATTTTTGCTATGTTCTATTCATTAGAAGCAAGCCACTAGGTCCATCCCATACTCAATTGGAGGGGATTACATCAGAGCGTGACTATCAGAGGTGGGAGTCATGGAGTCAATTCAGAAATGCCTCCCACACCTAGGCATACATTATGGTGTCAGCTCTCCACAACATCCTCTAGTACCCATGCTCCCGTAGTCCATATCCCTCTTGCTTCCCAGACAAATCCTGGTGTAGGAATGGGCCTTTCTCTGGGCCATGACAATGAATCTCCCTCATACCAAAACATCGGTAGTAACTGACAAGGAATCTATATTGTTTCTCTGTGAAAGGACATCTCCAGGGGACTCATGGCCCCTTTCTCCACCCTTTATTCTCTCCTCCAGTTAGAAAGTTGGGGAGATGCTCCTGGCTCAGACCTGTCTCCTCTCTCTCCTTCACATCTTCCTGACTTCAGGAAGAGAGTATTTTGGTCTACTTGCTTGGCTATCTTAGAGGAGCCCTGCCTGAAGATTGGGCAAGTAAATTCAACTGAGGGGAGCTTTAACAAACCATTTGTCATGCCTAAGCCAAGTCCTTTGGCACAGTTTTTCCAGTAATAATGTAGCACTTTGATCTCCTTCTCTCTGATTCCTGATTCTGTCTCAGTAAGTACAGGAGGTAGATGGGGTAACCTACAAAGAGCCATTGGACCTGACCTCGGGTTTCCAAGAATCTCTTTCGCTATCTTGTTGGGACTAGACTTTAGGGGCAAGGGTAGAATCAGGGAGGCCTGAGAGGAGGCTCTTGCAATCTTCCAAGCAAGACCACATGATAGCTGGTCCAGGCTGGTGAGAAATGAGAAGCTCTGAGGATAGAGACAACAGGACTAGCCGGCAGATTGGAGGCAGGATGAGAGAAAGAGGGGAGCCAAATCACTGTGACTTAGGAAAATGAAGGGATGGGCTCATCATCAGCTCAGACTGGGCTGGTTGTGGGTGGGGCTGGTTTGTGGGTTGGGGAAGAGCAGAAGTTTAGATGTGGACTTGCCAAGCCTAAGATGCCCGTTAGACAGTGTGACAGGCAGAATAATGGTCCCTGAAGATGTCTACACCCTAGTCCCCAGAACCTGCAAATATTCTCTTATATGGCAAAGTGGAATTAAGGTTGCAGATGGGAATATTTACTAATTAGCTGACTTTAAAATTGGAAGATTATCCTGGATTATTTGGATAAGCCCTATGTCACCACAAGGCTCCTTAAAAGTAAGAGGAAGAGGCAGAAGAATTAGTGCCATATGAGGACCCAACTGGCCACGGCTGCTTTGGAGATGGAGGAAGGGGCCACAAGCCAAGCCAAGCAGGAAGGACCTAGAACCTGGAAAAAGCAAGGATACGGTTCTCCTCTAGAGTTTCAGAGGAACATAATCCTGCCAACACTTTTATTTTAGCCCAGTAAGATGTGTTTTGGGCTTCTGACCTCCCCAACAGTAAGAATAAATCTGTGCTGTTTTAAGCCGACACTTTCTGTCTGCTCCCTCTTTTAAGGCCAAGAAGGAGGAGGGAGAGGAAAGAGGACAAAAGTCCCTGCTCATTGGCTGCTCTTGTTCTGCTCAATCTTCTGTTCATCACCGCTCCTTTGGCCAACACTGATGGGGCTTTGATGGTCTCTGCGAAGAAGGTGTTGGAAGGCTTCTCACAGGAACACATATTTCGGTCCTGGAGGAGGAGGGATGAAGCCTTTGCACTCTGAGCTCAGACGAAATTCCAAAGATCTCTTCATCCTTGCCTTCTTATCTTCTGCTTTATGGAGCCAGGGAGGTGCAGGATAGGCGTGGGGTGGTTTGGTGGTGCCAATTCTGTCCTTAACAATCCCTTGAGGGCAGTCTAACCTCAGACATCTGAGGGCCCCAGTCAGTTTGCCTGGCTTAACTGCCTTCCTGGACCCTGAGCTTTGAGACAGCAGGACCCTTGTCTGTGCTACAGGGCACGAAACAGATGCTGGAATGTACTGTTGAATGAATAAATGAGGGCACTCGGTGGCTTTACGGTGGAGAGAAATCAAAAGAAAACAGGCTGAGATGGATCCAAGGAAAGGGAACTCATAAGTACCCATCATCAGCCAGAGATGTTGACAAGGGATGGAAAAGCAAGTTCTAACAATACACGGCAGAAAGCAGGGATGAGAGAGAGAGCAGGCTTCATTTTTACATCCCCACCAAATCCACCAATATTTTAGAAAATGGTACAAGCCACGTATTATTTCACTTAATTCTTGCAACGCCCCTCTGAAGGCAGGTATTACTCACCCATTGTGCCATGTGAAAATGGGCTCAAGAGGCCAAGTGCCTGGCCAAGGTCACGCAGATGGTGACTCTGGGTGTTCAGACTCACAGCAGCTGCCCTTAGGCCTTTGATGGCCCCAAGATACTGCCATCAGCAAGAATCACTGAAGTCACTTAACTTACAAAGAAGACTCATCCTGGCAGCTCTCCGCAGCTCTTCTAGAAAGCCAGACAAGGCCAGGGCAGCTGTGTCAGAAGATATCTCTGCCTCAAGGTTTGAAGATCTAGAAGTTCTCTGACCTCAAACCTTCAGAACCTCTGAAATGACTTAAAGAGACAGTTACAAGCTTCTCCAGCAGAGAGAAGGTGTTTCTTGGGAACTCTTTTTTTCTTTTTAATCTTACATCCTAATTGGCTGTCTCCTAGCCCCCCACCACTGCCACTAGGTTTTTTTTTTTTTTTTTCCCCCAAGATGGTCTTAGGAATGGCAGAAAGGCAGGGATTGTGAAAGCCAAAGTGATGGGTACAGGGAATCACTGTTAGTCTCTCTGCTTCTGCGTAGGTGTGAGTATTTGCATGGGCTGAGGTTCTATAGCAAGGTGGATTCGTGACTTGTGATAGACGACAGCATGGCTGTCTGGTTCTCATGCATGGGAGAAAGAGTATTTCTGAAGTCTGCGTAGGTCAGGAATCAGCAAACTACAGCATGCCTTTTTTTTTTTTTTTTTTTTTTTGCAAAGTTTTATGGGAATGCAGCCAACTCTTTCATTACATATTTCTGTGGCTTTAAAGTGGGCTTCAAAGATAGCTGAGTAGTTGTGACAGAGACCAAATGGCTTACCAGTCCTATGATATTTACTATCTGGTCCTTTTTTATTTTTTTAAACATTTTATTTTTATGTAATCTCTACACACAACGTGAGGCCCAAACATCAAGAGTCAATTCCGAGATTAAGAGTCACACACTCCACCAGATGCCTCTACTCTCTGGTCCTTTAACAGAATGTTTGCCAACTGCTGGTTTAGATCAATGTTGATAATGATGATGACGATGAAGAAAATGAAGATGATGAATATAATGGTGAGTGTGATGATGACAATGTTGATACTGATGATGAGGGTGGTGATGATCATGACAGTGATGATGATGATGATGGTAATGCTGATGATGGCGGTGGCGATGATGATCATAGTGATGATAATAGTAATGATGATGGTGGTGATGATGATGGTAATGTTGATGATGGTGGTGGTGGTGATGACGGTAATGATGATGATAGCGGTGATGGTGGTAATAATGGTGGTGATGATGATGGTAATGTTGATGATGGTAGTGGTGGTGGTGATGATGATGATGGTGGTGATGGTGGTAATAATGGTGATGATGATGATGGTAATGTTGATGGTGGTGGTAGTGATGATGGTGGTGGTGGTGGTGATGATGATGGTGATGATGGTAATGATGATGGTGATGTTGATGTTGGTGGTGGTGGTGATGATAATGGTGATGTTGATGATGGTGATGGAGGTGGTAGTGATGATGATGGTGGTGGTGGTGGTGGTGATATAATGGACTTTCTTCAAAGTCCATGGGTGCTCTCTTAGGCCAGATGTGGTCCCAGCAGCAGAGAAGAGCAGCTGGGAGTGGCCTTACATTCTGCTGAGAGGATCTCCTCAAAGAGGTAGCTAGCACTGAATGCAGAGATGGTCTAGAAACTAGAGCCTAAGGAGAGAGTGGTGAGCCAAAGGGGAGACATCACCATTCTAGGAGTGACAGCTGGGGGGTTCTAACTCAGGAGCCTCCTGAGAACCCACAGAGGCACTCTCATAGTAAGAGTCAGCTTTGCCCCCGTGCCAGCCAGTGAATGCAAAGCCACTTGTCACATAGAAACCCTTGTTTCCCCTTCCCTCTCCCTGCCTCCACACTTAGTAGGATATGAGAAAGCGTTGGTGAGTGCATGGGTGAGCAGACATTGTTATTTCCAGAACTAAAGCTGTGATCAGGGGACTTATGTGGCTTATGCCTGTCTCTACTACCCCTACCCCGGAGAAGCACGGGGACCACTCCGCTAATGCAGGAGACAAAAATGAAGTTGTTTTTGGACCACCTCCTGTGAGTCATTCTTGTTTAATTCAGCAACCCATCAATAACAGTGAGGTCGTACTGACACCCACACACTCTCCCCACCTTGTGGATCCCGGGCCCTCATGACAAAGCCCATGACCTTCAAGATGACCGTGCTCCAACCCTACCTGTCTCAGTCCTCTTGTGGCCTGCTCACTTGTGTGCTGACCTCTAGTCCCACAAATGCCGAGCATTCGCTGGTTTCCTGGCACCAGGTCCTCCCTCTGCCTAGTGCCTCCCTCTCCTTCCCCTGGTGTCCTCCTCCTCAGCCTACACTCAGTGTAAGGTCGCTACCCTCCCCATCTCACTGATGCCCCTGCATGGCTCTTAACACCATCCAATAATGTCACTGTTGGGCAATGCTTGCCATTGGTCTGCTATTGGTGGTTGCCATAGGTCTACCTACGCCTCTGGCCTCTTCCCACTGTGCCCCCAGCACTTAGCTCAAGGCCCGGCACCTAGCTGTGCTCTCTACGTGCAATCTCCTCCTCACAGTAGAGGTTCACATTTTTCTAAGACAGTGCAGGCCAAATAAAACCTGCGTCCAGACTGGATTCATTGCATAGCTACCTGTCTTGGATGGATGTTCCAGGAAACTTTCTGAAATGCTAAACAGAGGGCAAACACCCAGGGTGTCCAGAGCACAGAAAGCCACAGGGAAAGGCCCAGGTGAGAAGAGAAGATGGCAGGTGGAGAGAAACAGAGCAGCTGGAGGAAGGGGGTGGGCTCCAGGTCCACGGCTCCTTCTAGAACGGCCCCTGTCTCAATACCCGCTGACCACACCACTCAACACAGTCTCTGCCATCGCCAAGGGCAACGGCCTGTTGGCCTCTGTTCCCACTCAGACTCAGAAAGAATTCTGCCTGTGAATCCAGAATGTTAGCACACTGGGTATGTGATGCATGACCGGGGCCCAAAATAGCATCTGTGCCCCCTCCCTGCATCCCTGGAAAGCCCTAAGGTTCTGCTTCATTATTTTGGTGTCACTGCCTGCAGTCTGGCCTGCTTTCTACTCCCTCTCTCCACCCTGCACCCCCCGCTGGCTCTCAGTGGGAGAGCTGTGAGCTCAATTCTTAATTAAGTTCCCTCACTGCCACAAATAACTAGACCTACACACACATGTGCGCACACACACATGCATGCACGCACATATACACACGTACGTGCAAACATACAGACACGCACACATGTGTGCACACAAAGACATGCACACACATATACACACGAACATGCGCATGCACACACAGACATATGTATGCACACATACGCATGCACACACATATACATGCATGCACATGCACACAGAGAGACACACATGCATACATGCACACATATACATGCATGTATGCACACACACATACGTGCATGCACACCTAGACATGTGCACACGTGCACACACAGAGAGACATATGCACACACACATACACCCACATACATATGTACATGCACAGACACACAGACATATGCACACACACATGCACACAGAGAGAGACATACACGCACACACACATGCACCTGTACACACACAGACAAACACAGAGACTCCCATGGTCTTTTTCCCTGTGCAACCAATGAAGCTGGATTTGGAGAAGAAAGAACTGGTGCAGAGGCAGCAACTTCCACACCTCATTCCGCCCACTTTCCATCCCTCAGCTCAACCCAGCCACATTTCAGGGCCAGGCAGTGAGAGAGTTTGGGATAGTGACAGACTCCCCGGGTTCATAGAGGGCTCTGGTGCTTTCTGGCTGTGTGTCCCTGGGCAAGTCACTTCACCTCTCTGAGCCACTGTCTCCTCATCCATAGAGAGGAAGGTGATACTCACATGGCATGGCATTAAGTAGATGCCCAAGTAAATGGTAGAGGTCCATAAGGTGCCCCTGTTGGCTCCCACTTTATAAAGGAGAAAACCTACTTGGGATGATGCAAGGACTTGCCCCTAGCCACGTGCTGTGCTGGGGACTGCGGCACCTGGGGATTGCAGATCCCCGGGTCTGTTTAAAATCTGATCACGTCACTCAGCTGGTGCAACTTTTTCAGTGTTTCCCTCTGTTTTAGGCCAGAGTCCAAAACCACTGCCCATCACATCATGCCCTGATACGATGTGTGGCCTGATTCTCCCTCCCTTATCCCTTTCTGCTGGAACCCCATCTCTGACCTCCTGTTTTTACCGCTTTCTCCACCTCAGCCACACTGTTTTTGCTTTCCTTGCATGTGCTAGCTTCCCTCCTGCCGCAGGGCCTTTGCACGTGCTGCTCCTCTGTCTGATGCTATTCCCACACGGCCACCTCCCTTCCTCTGCCCTTTATGCAACACCTCCTCACCCCTCAGCTCTTGGCTCAAACTTTCTTTTCCAGAGAAACCAGCCCTATGGGGTCCCAGGCAGGGTCTCATGTCTTTTTCTACATCTTGGCATTTGCAATTAAATATCGTTTGTGGGATCATTAAGATGGCTGTCACTCCCATTAGCCTGGGATCCCCTCAAGAGCCGAGGTCAGACAAACCTTAGTCACCATTTGATCTCCGGGCCTAGCACTGTGTCAGGCCCACAGTGGGGGCTCTACAGATGGTTGTCAATATGCAGTGATGAGTAACGGACTAGAGAAATGAATGCACCCAAACGCCCTCTGAAAGGAATCAGCATGGCCTTGAAGATCCCCAGCCCCCAGCTGGGGACTCTGGCACCAAGAGGTTCAGCTACCGCCTCATGAGATGGCTCCGTGTGCACCGAACACCGTGCAGATGAGCTCGCCTGGCAAGTCGAAGGAAATACTAACTAATAAGCGACAGGCAGCCTGAAAAAATACAGCTTGTGCAAAGGTGGTGCCCCCAGCATGAAGCCCCAGGTGATGTCCACGTGGCTCAGCCATCCCGCCAGGCTTCTCTCGCCCCCACCTCCTGCATGGGGCCCTGGGCTCTGCCGGGGGCTCTGATGGCAGGGCAGGGATGAAAACTTGCTTTGTCTTTCCCCTGACAAGCCAGCCCCGGCAGATCCCACTTGCCCGGGGAGGCTCTTTCCAGCAGGGCTGCAGCTCTGGCCACCCTGACGCCTAGAGGAAAAAGGGATCTGGGCAGAACTGGCAGAGGAAACCGGGTGCTGGGGCTTCACTTGTCTTAGCTTTCCAGTTTTTGTAGTTTTCAGGAGCCGGGGAAGGATCCCTCCTTGTGTTTTCCCTGATCAAATTCACGACCACCACCACCACCGCCGCCACAATGTCATATCAGGAGAATTTGGGAAAGGAGATGGAAAAAAAATATCTCCCACAGATCCAGTGCCTGAAGAGTGCAAGGCTGCATATTGTGCAGGTGGTTCCGTTTTTGCAGAGCTGAGATCTTGGTGCACAATCAGTTTTGCTCTCACACTGTTTCTTCAGTCAAGGTCACACGTAAGCCTTTCCCGGGTGGCTCCATGGTGCTTCCATGGGTCAGTGTCAGCGTCCACTATGCAGAATGCAGCTTCCCCTCGGCGGCAGTGCCCTGTCTCACCCGCCAGCCTCACTTCCCACCACTTCCCCACGATCCAAGTCCCTGCCTCCTGAGCCTGCTGTGGCCAGAGTCTGGGGGAGGACAGGGTGACTTTCTGAGCCCCCTGTCCTGATGTCTACCTGGAGGACCATAAGGCTGCCTTCCTCGCAGGCAGGGCTGCTGTGCGGGTGAGCAGAGCGCATTCGTGTCCCAGCGCGGCTGTAACAAATAACCACAGCCCCGAGGGACTGCAACCTACAGAAACGTGTTCTCTCACTGATTGGGAGGCGAAGTGCTCTGCTGGTGTTGGCTCCCTGCGGAGGCTGTGAGCAGACCCCATCCCATGCCTCTCTATTGGCTTCTGGTGCCTGTTGGGTAACCTTGATGCTCCTTGGCTTATAGACACGGCTCTTGATTTCCACCTTCATTCTCATGTCACTTTCTCTGTGTCTCTGTGTCCTCTTCTTTTTTTCTAAGGGCACCAATCAGGTGCCCTTAGAAGGACCTAGGACCTTGAATTTACCAGGACGATTTCATCTTAAGGTGGAAAGAAACGTGCAACGACCCTATTTCCAAAGAGGGCCACGTCCTAAGGTTCCAAGTGGACATGCGTTTTCAGCGGACACTACGGAACTCAGAGCTTGCCACCAGGGAAGTTACTAGCACCAACAAATCTCTCAGTCCCAGCAATGACAGATGTTCAATACCCACGGAGCAACTTAACAGGCCTGCTACTGGGGCAGACTTATGTTACAGGTCACAGCTGGCCTGGCAGAGCCCTCCTCACCCACGCCGACATCTGAGCCCCTGGCGGAGCCCGGGACTCAGCGCAGGGGGAGAGCAAGTGGGACATGAAATGTAGGGTGGTGGAGGAGAGGGGAACAGAGACTCTTAGTGGCCCATGAAAATGTTTCAATTTATTTTAAAGTAAGAGAGAAAAATGAATACTCTCCAGCTGCAACTGTATCTATCTTTCTACGAAGGCAGTCATAAAATGTAAGCGTTAAAATTATTTTATGAGGAAAGAACCCATGAAGGCATAAAGTTTAGGACCCATGAGAGTCCCAATGGCTTCCACACTCCTGGGTGGGGAGGGGCATTTGCTGTCCTATCTCATTACATCCTTACACTGTGATAGGCATCATTATCCCCCCCTTGGGGGGAGGTGGGAGGAGACACTCAGGTTCTGTGAAGTTCATTGGTATTAACCTCAAGTTGGAAGTGACTTTAGAGATGTCTCATTCGGTCCCCAGGAAATGGCCAGCACACATAGTCTAGGTCTCATCCTGTCCTCAGCATGGGGACACGCAAATCAATGTGATGTAATCCCTCCTCTTCAAGACCACCCAGGCATGTGGGGGGAGCACCGAGGGTATCCCCAGACGAAGACTGCTCAGGTGAGTCCTGGGTGATGGACAGATGAAGTTGTGTGTGTGTGTGGGGGGGGGTGTGGCAGGGTAGGTGGGAGCCCATGTATGGAAGTCAGGTAGGAACAGAATGTTCCAGAAGGGAACAGCAGCTGCAAAGTCTAGGGCAAGAAGACTGGGCCAGTGAGCTGGAGCAGAAAGGATGAGGAGGAAGCCAGAGAGGTGGGTGGGACCCAGGCCATGCCAGGTCTCAGGGGCTTTGGATTATATTCTGTGTAAGATAGAAGCTGCTGGAAAACTTGAAAGAGGGGAGCGGCATGCTCAGACCAAGGTCTCTCCATGATAACTCTGCCCACTGGGCAGATCAGATTAGTGAGAGGTGGGAAGGGGCTGTAGGGAGAATAGTTCGGGGACTCTTGTCACCAGCTGGGTGACAGGTGGTGTGGGCTCTGCCCGCAGTGCTGGCAAAGAAGACGCCAAAAAGCTGAAAGATTGGGGACATTTGGTAGAGGAGAAAGAGTCAGTGGCTCTTCTGGGGGGACTGAACTCAGGATGAATCAGGCCACACTCCACAAAGGAAGTGCTGACGAGCAGGGTTTTGAAGACTGAGAAGTTTGCTTAGCAGACGAAGGCTAAGCGGTTTTTCCCAACAGTGACTGCAGCACGGACATCACAGGAGGGCCCCCCTCAGTGGCTGGAGAGTGCTGCTCTACAAAGACTCAAGGGCCGCTGAGCAGGAGGAGAGGGGGCTGAAAAGTCAGGGTGGCAAAGAGCCTTGAAAGCCGTGCCCACAGTTTGGACTCGGTCCCACAGAAGCCACATGTTTTGTTCACACATTGAATTTCACTGCAAGGACTAGAAGTGTCGTCCAAGCAGAAGGCACGAATGGATTACTCCAACACAC
>CM053607.1:53106702-53213385 GCA_028646535.1 Procyon lotor
GGCAGCGTGGTCAGCAGAAAGCCAGACAAGTCACCAGCACCAGCCCCGGGCAGTTACCGTGGAAGAATCGCTCAAGGCGCGAGACTGGGGCTTAAGACACAAGGCTCCCAGGATTCAGCTTTAGGCTGGATGCCCTGCCCTGCCCTGCCCCGCCCCAGACACGTTTGCAGCCCTGGAAGTTGGGGTGCAGATCGAGAGCACGGGGAGAGTCCTCTCCGTGCTGCCACCACGGTGAGGCCAAAGCAAACTGTCCCCCTCTCTGGGCTGACCCCTCACCCTCCCTCCACGGATGCCAGTTCTTGCAGGAGAACCAGCCAGATGGGAGGGCAATCCAGACTCCTGCAGACAAGGCAGTGTGAGAGTGGGGGTCACCGCAGGCCTGCCAGGGACCCTCAGGGTGCCAGCCTTCCACGTCAGGACAGCCCTTCCAGCGACGGTCCAAGTTCACTGCACACCTCCTGATGTCCCCGCTGCGCGCAGCTAGCAAGTGCACGGCCGGCTCATCTGCACGGCTCACTTCACTGCCTCTAGCCAGTATTGCTATTTTCATGATCTCATTCGCCGGAGGAGGGGGCCCGTGACCAGGGCAGCCTGCACGGTGCAGGGCCACGGCAACCTCAACCTGGCCCTCCTCTCCACGTGGTCAAACTACAGCAGCTTTCTTGGCTCACTGCGCACCCACGGGCACAGCGGCATAGACACTCCAAAGCCTCCCTCCACCGTCTTCTTGTGGTTCCCATGCTGAGATGCATTTTACTAAATGGACTGTTTCAGTCCATTCTATTCCTTTTTTTTTTTTTAAGATTTTACTTATTTATTTGAGAGAGAGAGAGCAAGAGCAGCAGAGGGAGAGGGAGAAGCAGGCTCGCCGCTGAGCAAGAAGCCCAACATGGGACTTGATCCCAAGACCCTGGAAATCATGACCTGAGTCGAAGTCAGACGCTTAACTGACTGAGCCACCCAAGGTGCCCCAATCCATTCTAGTTCTGCTCCTAAAACATGCAAAATGTTTGCAATATACAGACATGTCACTTCTTGTCTATAAACTCTTTAACCAAATACACTTTAAAAGATTTCTTAATTCACGCGTACCAGAAAGGTTTCCCCTTTTCCAGAAGAACCCGCATTCCCGGCCTGGGGATGACGAGGAAGACGGCGATGATGTCACATAGTCCCTCGGCTTGTTCTGCATTTTTAGTCATTCATTCAACACCTTGGTTGTGCTGTGTGTGGGGAATACCGCGGTGGGCAAGATTAATGCCGTTCCTACCACCTCGGGGCTCAGCCTTGAGAGGGGATACAGGCAGAAATAGTCGCAGGAGAAAGGGGAGAAGAGCCCGAGTGTCCGGTATTGGGCCCTCTGAAGAAACAGGATGGGGAGACATAAGAGAGAGGGGGCGAGTACTTGAGATCAGAGGTCAAGGCCAGGAGGAAGGAGGTGGGCAGCTTCCAGCCCCGGGAGGTGGAGCCAGAGCTTGCCCAGGTCCCTCCCCTCCCCTGTGTCTCGGGTTTCTCCTCCGTGCAATGGGCAAGGCAGCCTTTCTACACTGCTGAGCTGTTGGAGGGTGAAAGGAAGAACTGCACAGAAGGGACATTTTCCAGCAAAGGCTGAGTGCTCACTGTGGAGGGAGCACCACTTGGGGTCTGTGTGTGTGGGAGGCAGGCGGAGCAGCCATGGGGATAGCCTGGGAGAGCCATACACCCAGCTATACCCAGGGGGTAGCTTGTCTGGGTTGAGACGCCAGCTTTGCTGATCGCCCAGTCCTCTTCCCCAGTGTAAGGCTCACCTTGGGTCTGTAATTGACTCCCAGCCCAGGCCAGCTGCACGAGGCTGGGGACACCTGAGGGGTGCCTCCAGGCCCTGGGGCACCCCTGGGAACCCAAAGAAGGATTGACGAACAGCCACCAAGCAGGGTGAGGGGAGCCCCGGGGTGACTCAGATGTGGTCCTGGTCCGGACGGATCTCTGTCCATAAAAAGACCTTCTCCAGGGCCATACGGTCATCATACGCACAGACACAGGCACTGGCTGCTCTCCCAGCCCAGGAGGCCAGGCAGCTTGGGGATGTCTAGGAGGGACCGGTTTCTGGGCTCCCTTGGGACAGAACCGGCAAGGCAGTGGGGGAATCTACATTTGCACAGCCCTGCACACAGGAGATGCTTTCACCGCCCAGAGGGAGCTGATGGAGGGAGGGCTGGGCCGTGGCCAGTCACCGAGCATCGATCTGCGTATATAAAAGATGAAGTCTCCATGAAAGCCGAGAAACTGGAAAGATCTTTGAGCCAGGCCCTGGAAGATGACAAGAAATGCAATTCATCCGCCAGGCAGAGAAGAGGAGTGTCGGCTGACGCAGGCTAGAGCCCCTGTGCATCGGGCAGGCTCTGCGGCGGCGAGCGGGGGGCCTGTCCCGGGGAGCTGGTCGCCCACGGGCACCGGGGAGCGGGGGTGGAGGGGCTGGGGGGGCTGGCTCTGGCGTCAGCGGGGTGCGGGAAGGGGACCTCACGCGGACAAAGGCGGTCCCCCAGGGCGGCTGTGAGCGCGCCCTGCCCCCTGGTGGCGAGCCGCTCCCTTGCAGCCAGCGAGCGATCCGTCCCTTTGTTTTCGCGAGGCAGCTCCAGCCAGGGCTTCCTGGGGATTCTGGAAGCCGGGGACTCTCGGCTAGGAGCGCCGCTGGCCACGATGCCAGGAGTGTGCGTGGGAGCCAGAACCGAATCCCAGCGCTGCGGCTCGCCAGCTACAAGTTCTTGGCTGGCTCAGCATGCTTACAGCCTTAATTCCCCCTATGTAAAATGGGGACAAGGAGCCACCCAACTCATGGGATGGTGGGGGGGTTGGTTGTATTCCAGATACTGATTGCGGTCTTCTTGCCTCTAGCCCCACATTTATCCCCCCTCCCCCAGCAGTAGCTAATGGGGGTTTGTCTCCCCCTGACCCTGGTTTCAGATCCTTTGCAAGTTCCATTAGGGACCCATGCACCATTTTGTGAGCTTGAGTGGAATTTAGAGGAGATTTGGGGGCGGGAGGTCTCAGCACACAGAGCATAGTTTCCCTCCCCTCCTCTTTCTCCCGCCTTCATTCTTCTGAGCCTCCCCCATACCTTCCCCTTGTCTTGGAGCTATCCGTCTAGAAAACATCCTTAGTTGCTGGGGTGTGCTCTCAAGGTCACACCCTGTACCCCCAGACATTGTCCCCAAGCAAATGCCGGGCTTGTCGCTAAATGGAAGGTCCTCCATCCTGGCCCGTGGGAAGTGTGTGGTGGTGGATCTATGCTCATTAAATCCTTTCTGGAGACAGATCTGCCACCAACTCACCCCGCGGCCACTATTCCCTCTTAACTCGATCATTTTCTGTCCCACCAGATACAGGAGAAAAAAAGAGAAACAGAGAGAGAGAATGAATTTGTTTCCTGGGCTGCCATGACTAGTATCACAGGCTAAGGGGGTTTAACAGAAATTTGTCTCTTCACAGGTCTGGAGGCTGGACATCCAACGCCAAGGTGTTAGCAGGGACAGTTTGTTCTGAGGCCTCTCCCCTTGGCTTGGAGAGAGATAACCATTTTCTTCCTCTGTCTTCACATGACCTTCCTTCTGTGTGTCCGTGTGGTAATTTCTTCTTCTAAGGACGCCCCTCATATTGGCCGAGGGCCCAACCTCGTTTTAACTTCATTGCCTCTTTAAAGACCCCATTTCCACATATAGTCACATTCTGAGGTACTAAAGGTTAGGACTTCAATACATGACGTTTAAGGGACACAACTCATCCCGTAACTGAAGGAAAGAGAGAGGCAGGGGGGATATGAGGGGGAAAGAAAACCAGTGTTGCCCCATATTGCCTCTTGCTTCCTCTTACTGGGGTTCCTATGAGGTAGTGACTGACCATAGATGGTGGCTTGAGGACCAAAAACAACCTACAAATGTGACTGACAACATTTACAACTCAGGTGATTTCACACAAAAACTTGGATCTCGATTTCCTCTTGGACATGGTGCCCTGAGTGGAATCCATTTTCCTCAGGGCTTTGCCATTCCCAGAGCTGCCTGCCTGCACACCCCGCTCATCACGGTGAAGGGACTGCTTTGTCGTGCGGGCACCAGCAGACGCCCGAATGAGCCCGTGTATGGCGACCCAGAGAGAACAGCGTATGCGGGTGCTTGAGGAGCCGACGAGAGGCCGACACCTCCAGACTGCCGGCTACAGAATAAATAGGTCCCCGGGTTGTGATGTGCGGGCAGCATGAGGGACAAGGGCTGACAATGTCGTATTATGTATTTGAAAGTTGCTGACTGAGTAGATATTTTTTTATAAAGATTTTATTTATTTATTTATTTGGGAGAGAGAAAGAAAGAGAGAGAGAGAGAGCATGAGCAGGGGGAGAGGCAGAGGGAGCAGGAGAAGCAGGCTCCCCGCTGAGCAAGGAGCACGATGCGGGACTTGATCCCAGGACTCCAGGATCATGACCTGAGCTGAAGGCAGTTGCTCAACCAACTGAGCCACCCAGGTGCCCCCGAGAGAGTAGATCTTAAAAGTTCTTATCATAAGAAAAAAAAATGGTGACTATGTATGGTGACATATGTTCACTAGACTTACTGTGGTGATCATTTGGCAACTTTTATACAAATATTGATCATTATGTTGTACACCTGAATCTAATACAATGCTGTATATCAGTTATATCTCTATTAATAAAAAAGAAATAAAAGAAGACCAGAGAACAATAACCCGAGCCAGATGGAGGCGGGGAGCAGACCAGGAGGTACGGTGGGGAGAGGGTGGATAGTGAGGCCCGTGGACGGCTGGGTGGGGACTTTGGATTTTATTTCAGGGGAGGTGGGAGCTCTGGAGAGCCCTGAGCCAAGGAGAGACAGGATCGAGCTCATTACTACAGGACAAGCCCAGTCCCCTGGAGGCAGCTGAGGGGGCCCAGGCCTGGGGATAGTGTGGCTTACATTTGGGGGTCATTATATGGGGTGAGCCAGGCTCCCGCTGGAGTTTGCTGACTGCCCAGATGCGGGCCAGGAGAGTGGAGAGTGAGACAGGGTTTGGGCCCAAGCACCTGAAACCCAAGCACCTTTGAGTGGAGCTGGGGGCTGCAGGAAGGAGGGTTTGCTCCCTTGCACTGCCGGCCTGTGTGTTGGGCACTGGCGTCACTGTCCTCTTCCATCCTCAGGACGGCACTACACCTGGGAGTCCCAAAAAGCCGTTTATTAGGAGGCATGGTGGAGGAGAGGTGATCCCCTGCTTAGAACAGGAGCTGTGAGCCAAGCCTGAAGATGGGCATGGACTCCTCTTCCAGTGCTCACTGGCTCCAGGCACCCTGCTGGGTGCTCTCCCTGCAGATCCCCTGTCAGGCCCCCCGCCGCCGTGGTGCAGGGGCTGGCACAGTCCCTGGCTTACAGATGAGAAAGCCAAGCTAGGAGACGGGACGTGGCCGCCTGATGGTGAGCCTCTGAGCTGGGTGGTCTCTGCAGGTGGTCTCGTCGGACACCCAGAGTTCTGCTCAGCACAGCTTCCCAAGTCGGGGTGAGGCTGAGGAGCACCGTGCTCCCGGTGTGCCTGCTGCTGACGGTACGGGACCGCGCCTGTCACGCTGAGCTGCTGCTGCGGGGTGACAGATACCCACCCGCCTCTGCAGCTCAGCGACCTGGAAGGCCTGCCCCACAACCGAAGACCCGGCACCTCCCTGTGCGTGTGCGCGTGTGCGCGTGTGTGCGTGTGCATGCCTGTGAGCATCCCACGGGAAGGATGCAAGGAAGGGGTGTGTTGAAAGGCACCTTGCTGGCCCCTCAGACCCTGCTGGGGAGCACTGCTTGTGCTCCATGGAAGAAACTGAGGCTCCCTGCCCTGACTGCAAGCCCATTAGGCAAACCCTGGGGGTTCACTGAACCCCAATTGAGGGGCCCTGCCTATATTTGGAGCACAATAAACAATAAACATGAGTTGAATGAAGGCATGAATGGGTGGCTTCTTTGTTTTGAAGTCCCGTGTGCTCCCTGCCGCCAAGTCTCACCGTAACTCTGTGATTGCAAGTCTCATGTTACAGGGAAGGGATCTCGACTCAGAGGGGACTGCGGAGCCCCAGGTAGCCCACCCAGGTGGAGGGGGATGGAGGGAGATGGAGGGAGATGCATAAGGGTGGAGGAGGTGAGTACCCCCGCCCCTGTCTTTGTCCCCTTGGTGAGCTAAGTTAAGGAGGAGACCCTTGCTGTGTCACAGAACAGATGCAAGTTCTTGCTTGCCCTTCTCTCGGAGTAGCCTGGGGACAGTCACTTCCCTTCTATGTCCCTTAGTCTTGTACTCTAGAAGATGGAAGATAAGAGCACATACCTTAGAGGGGAAGCTCAAGAATGGGACAGATCATCGCCGGGCTGCGTGAACTCTAATAATATTAACTGGCATCGGGGAGGACTCACCCCCATGCCAGGCACCTTGCTAAGCTTATTTAATCATCACAACACCCTCTAAGTCAACACTAATATCCTCCCTGCTTTACACACGAGGACACAGGAGGCTCACAGTAGTGCAGTGACTTCTCAGATGGCCTGTAAGTGGAACCACTTGGCTTAAATAGGAATGCACTGTGTGGCCATTACCATTATTCCTGTTCTTGAAATCAAGCTCGTTGAGTTTAAGGACACTAAGATTTGAGTCCTCCTCCTCCCCCTTTTCTCCTGCACCCGCAGGGGAGGGTCCCGGAGGGCTGAGGTGCTGTAGGCTTGAAGCAGAGGCGCTGGGAGCTCCGTTGGAGCTGCGTGGGATGGGTGCATCGGCTGTGGCAACACTGCCCTCTGGTGGTGAGGATGGAGCATAGCCCCTTGTGCGGTCTCAGGGCGCTCAGACCTCCGAATCCTCGAGCAAGGATGGCGTTTTGTGCAAGAGGAACCGCGGACTCGTAGATAATTGAAGCTGAAAGAGCTCCCACATGCTATAAAATGAATCTGCACGCATACATTTCTTGGCGTAGGGAGTAAACATGTCTTTGAGTAAAGGCTTCCGGAGGCAATGCCCTCACCCCCCGCCCCCTTTTCAGCCCCTTGTGACAATAACGTGTTGATGATGGCGTCACAAGAATGAATGTTGATAATTCACAATAATGTTGATGATGGGTAAGAGCTGAACGTGCCGCATTTGCCAGTTTCCGTGGTAGAAATGCTACCAACACGGCCATCCCTGAGGGACCAGCCTTCAGAGGAGTCCCTTGTGCTTGGAGCTGAGGGTCTTCAGGTCTGAGCAGGCTGGGGGTTTAGCCGTTTACACGTTCCTCTGTGCTAATACATGCATTCGCATTCGCCAGGGCTTTTGTTTGACATAAAATGGGATGGCGCCTCACATTTTTCTCTTCCATGTGCTATTTTCACTGAAGGATCGGGCCCATCTCCCCAGCTGGCGTAGACAGATCTGTCTCCTGCTCTGTCACTGGGGCAGAGCAATCCACTGGAGGGATTACTTGGATTCACTGACCCAACACGCCACAAGGAGCATCCAGGGGCAGCCTGGGTGAATTCCTCCTCTACTGTCTCCAAAGTCAATGTTGAAATAGGAGTCTTCCTACTTGTATTTTTATGATCCACAGAGTAGATTTTCAAGAGTGAGATGTCTGGGCCCAAAGGTAAGTGTGTATGAACCTATAATAAAGACTTCCAGCATTCCTTCCAAAATGGCTGTCGCGGATAGCGTTCCCACACCCCTCCTGAGAGAATGATGATTGCCCCACATCGGAATCCGTTCTCCATTTTTCCCTCCGGTATTGCAAATCTAATGAGTGACAACAATATTGCCTTTTATTCTGTACGTCTCTGATGACCAATGAAATGGGTTTGCCTTTGTACATCCTTGGTTCCTGTTTAGATTACATCATTTGCCTTTTATTTGTTAATTGGTAGGAGTTCTTCACATATCGGGGAAAATTGACTTTGCCGTAATAGATGCTGTGTTTTCCCCAAACTTTCTGCCTTTGTGTGTGGTATCTTTTCTTTTTTTAAGATTTTGTTTATTTATTCATGAGAGACAGAGACATAGGCAGAGGGAGAAGCAGGCTTCCCACTGAGCAGAGAGCCCGATGCGGGACTCGATCCCAAGACCCTGAGATCATGACCTGAGCCGAAGGCAGAGGCTTCACTGACTGAGTCACCCAAGCATCCCCACATTCAGTACTTTTTATTCCACAAAATTAGGCATCTTGGGAAGTCCGCTCTGTTTCTCCTACTCTAAGGCACCTGGTTTTTTTCCTTGTTTAAGGCACTCTTCTCCAACCAAAGTCATTTTCCTAAAACATAATCTGCTATTTTCACTTCATTTTTTACATTTAGATTCTGAATACACTTTGAACCTTTTAAAAAAAATTTAGCATGCTTACTATGGTCCAGCTTTTGTTTTCTCTCAAATGGAAAGTACCATTTACTTCTCACTGCAATGGAATCTCACCATTTTAAATATTAAATGTGTGTGTAAACTTGGGTATGTTTCTAAGTACTGTATCCCGCATCACTGTTCTCTTGTTGGTAATTCCACTATCGGACCTTTGCAGTACGTTGTACCGGCTTTTTAAAATTTCTTGGGTCACACCATACTATCTTTTTATGCTGGGTTCGGGGTGAATTGAAATATTTTCTGTTTTCAAGAATATATTGCATTTTTTGACATTTGTTCTTCTTCCATGAGAACTTTAAGATAATGTTGTCGTTTCCAAAAAATATGGAGCTCCTAACTGGAATTGAATTAAACGGTAAGAATTCACATTTTTCTGGTACTTCCTCTTCTTATTCAGGAACAGAGAATTTCTTCCTATTTGTTGTCATGTTTTATGTCCTCAATAAGACTGTGGAGCTTTAGTCATAGAGGTGCCATGTCTTTTGTGTTAACTATTGCTAAGTACTTTATAATTTGTCTTTAATGTAAATAATTTCATTTTTAAAAACTTTTGCTTCTGAATGGTTAGCACAAATGCAGAGAAAAGCTATTGATTTTATGAATTTTATGAATCTTTAAAGTAGAGCGTGGGGCACCTGGGTGGCTCAGTGGGTTAAGCGTCTGCCTTCGGCTCAGGTCATGATCCCAGGGTCCTGGGATCGAGCCTCACATTGGGCTCTCTGCTCAGCGGGGAGCCTGTTTCTCCCTCTCCCTCTACTTGCCACTCCCCCTGCTTATGCTCTCTCTCTCTATCAAATACATAAAGAAAATCTTTAAATTTTCTTTAAAAATTTTAAAATCTTTTTAAAATCATTAAATTTAAATTTAAATTAAATTTTTAAATTTAAAAAATCAATAAATAAAGTAGAGCATTACTGGGGAGA
The DNA here is from genome assembly GCA_028646535.1 of Procyon lotor. NCBI lineage: Eukaryota > Metazoa > Chordata > Mammalia > Carnivora > Procyonidae > Procyon > Procyon lotor. Next base: position 53,115,993 of record CM053607.1, read on the forward strand.
ATGTTGTTTCCCAGACTCTAATTCGAGTCCATAAGAGAAGCACTGAGCTTCAGCCGGGCCCAGCTGGTGACGGGGAGTGGTGATCCCAGCCCACTGGCTGGGTCTGGCAGCTTCTCCCCCTTACTCCCACCAGGCATGCCTTGCAGGCTCCCAGCAAGGCCCAGGCCAGAGGCAGCCAGGATTCACGTCCTCGCTATAGTTGACCCTTGAACAACATAGAGGGTTGGGGCACCGACTTCCCACACAGTCGAAATGACTTTTGATCCCCCAAAACTTAACTTCTAATAGCTTCCCATTGACCAGAAGCCCTCCCAATAATATGTATAATAGCCAACTTGTATTTTGTATGTTACGTATGTTAGACACTGTATTCTTACAATAAAGTAAGCAAGAAAAAAAGAACAGTCATTAAGAAGATTATAAAGAAGAGAAAACACATCTACGGTACTGCACTGTATTTATCAGAAAAAAATTCGTGTATAGGTAGACCCACTCACTCAGACTCGTGTTGTGCAAGGATCGGCACTTATGAGCTGAAGACCTTCGTCTCCCTAGGCCTCTGGCTTCTCATCTATCAGCAGAGGCGGTAAGCCTTGGCTCACAGAGCTTCCCATTTCGTAGGAACCCAATACAACCCCCTTCCTCCCTATCTTCTTTGATCAGGCAAAATCCGATCACTCCTCGACGTGCATACCGTCGTTTTACAGTTTGCCGTCTCTGTAAATCATAGTCCTCGGGGCGCCTTCACAGGCCCATGTTGGAAGGGGAGACGCCTTACCCTGAGCCAGCTTCAGCCATTGGGCAGAGGTGGGTGTCCTCCCTGTTCCTACAGACATGGCTCCTCTTGAATGAAGTCCTCTGTACGGGCTTCAGCAAGCGTCATGGTGAGGACTGCAGGATGGCGACTCTCCTCCTACCGCGGGCACCCGAGTCTAGAGTACATAAGAACAACCAAGTGACGACCACACATCCAGCAAACGAGAAGAAAGCCACATCAAAACATGTAGGAGGCCCTGGGACCCAGCCCTGCCATTAACCCCAACCCTAAGGTGTCGACCCATACTCACAAGGAACTCCAAACTGGAGCGTCCCCACCGTGGGCACCCCAAATTTTAAGACCTGTATTTGAGAGAAAGCAAATAAATGAGTAACAACAAATGCCACGAATCATTTTTTTCTTAATCAGCGGCATGGGTTGGGGAATGAAGCTGAGCCTTCAGCTTACAGCAGCCCCTCATGGGTTGCGTGCCCCCAGAACAAGTCATTTTACTTCCCCTGCGTCTCCATTTCAGTACCCATGAAGTGAGGTTAATGAAGTTTATCTCGGGGGGCACCTTGTGGCTCAACCAGTTAAGCACCTGCCTTTGGCTCAGGTCATGATCCTGAGGTCCTGGGATCAAGTTCCACATGGGGCTCCTTGCTCAGCAGGGAGCCTGCTTCTCTCTCTCCCTCTGCCTACTGCTCCCCCTGCTTGTGCCTTCTCTCTCTCTCTTTTATAAATAAATAAATACATAAATACATAAATAAATAAAAGTTTATCTTGGGGTTGTGTGAAAGAGTTTGACTCAGGGATATGTGTATGGAGGTGGCTGGGTTATCAGTGTGCTTACGTCCCCAAGGCACATGTGCAGGTAAAACAAGCTGTGTGTGTGGGGGGGTAAGGGTTCTCCTGGGTTCCTTTGCCTTCCTCCCCAGGCAGGTATCTCTTTCTTTCCCTGTGATGCATCAAAGTTGGTAAGACCATCTCTGCACTTTTATGCTCAGAGAGTCCCCTTGCCTTAGCACTGGAAACACTTTTTCCGTTCTCCTTTGATTTTTCTTTAATTTTATATCATTGTTTCACTTAAGTCTTGGAACGGTGTGGAAGCCTGAATTCCATCCCCCACTAAGAGAAATCAGAGGCCCTTGGAGTGATGTCCGACTCCAGGTCTGGGACCAGGAATGTGCAAGATGAGTGTGAAATTTCTCAGACTGCCTGAAAGTAAGAAGCCGTCAAAGACATCTAGACTGGGAGAGGAGCCAATCTGAAGGACCTCTCTTCTGTCTAAAGATGGGATGATTCCAGCCTCAGAAAGAATAATGGCTTCCATGGATGGAAATAGAGCAAATGCATAATGAGGTTACTACTCACTTTTGGAGGTTGCTAGGATACCGATTCATTATTCTGAAAATTGATAAATAAAGGGAAAGAATGCAACATTCGTCTTGCTTTTCCTCTACAGACCATATTTCAGGATGAGCAAATGCAAATGGTTGATGAAAACATGTTCTCTTTAGCAGAATCAAAGCTAGAAAAGGCAGGAGGGATGACACAGTTGGAAAATTAACTTTGTGCAGATAAAACACTCCATCTTGGCAATGGTCGTTAATGTCGGCAAAAACTCTCAAGGGACAGATTGAAGCATTACCTCGCGCTAGATGGCGCGGTGAGGTCTGACACTACATTAATTCAGCAGACAATTTAACATCACCAACGTGGGGCCACCCGCACACGAGAAGTCTCCAGACACGGTAGGAAGTCCACAGAACCATCCTTGAGGTATTCTTGCCAAACGCTCACCTGGGATTTCACAAAGCTTCCAGAACTAATTTTCCAGGATACGTGTGGGAGAAAGGAATGTCTAAGCAGCACTAGTCCATCAGCCAAAACCATGATGTGAGAGATTCTACCAGAAAAATGACCCTGCTTTTTCAAGAAACAAATGGCCGGCAGGAGGAGGGGGAGAGAATTGCTAGAGAAAGAGAATTAAAAGACATCCCGAAAAAGGCACTATTGGTTCCTTTATTTGGATCTCAATTCCCACAAACCCACTAGAGAATGGCATTTTGAAGACAATTGGGGAAAAATAAATACGAAGTCCTTATGTGAGAGAAACTCACACTGAATTAAAGACCCAGGATGTCTGGCTGGACATTCACTGGTACCGGTTTTCCGGAGGTGCTTTTCAGCCCCAGGGCTGCCTCATACCCACAGAGTTGGGAAGGAGAGGGATCTGAGACTCTTCCTCTGCTCCTCTCCCCTATCCCTGCACCCCTGCCTACAGACATCCAGATTCTCTCTCCTTCTTTCCCTAACACCAGTGGTCTCACCCACGGAACATCTGAACCCGGCTTCCCATGCCCACCGTTGGGCCACGGCCGGTTCATTCTGCACTTAGCATCCAATAAGATCCTTTAAGCTTTGGGATATGAGTTAGAGTAACACTGGCTGCTGTAAGAAATAAACTCAACAGTTCTACATGTTCACCCACGGAATTAATTTCATGGTGTTCTATTTATGTCTTAAGTCATTGTCCAGTGCAGGCGATCCTGGTTGGCAGGAGACTTCCCTCCTTGAGGTCATTCAGGAGATGAGGTGCCTTCCATTCTGCGGTTCCATCTTCCTTTAGGGCCTGCAAATCCCCTGCATCCTGGGGTAGGAGGAGAAGCGAGCAGAGGGTGCCTTGATTTTTAAGAGCTCCCTCCTGGTGGTGTCAAACATTTCATTGGTGAGAACCAGGCATGTGGCCACCGGTGGATGCAAGGCAGGCTGGGTAATGTAGTCCCTGGCTGGTCATCTGTGTCCCCAGAAACAAGGCCACGCATGCCACTCCACAGGGGGAAAGTGACTGCATGTGATAACATGTGGTTGTGCTCAGAACCGTGCCTTGCCCCTGTAAGTGCTTGATAAATGTTATCAATTATTATTTAACCAACATCCACACATCATTCTAAAAATTCAACCAGAACAGGAATATATAATAAAAGTGAATTCTCCCTCCAGCCATTTTGCCAAGGAAACCGGTGTCACCAGTTTCTAGTACATTCTTCCAGCATGCGCCATGTGTGGGTGTGTACTCACAGATATAAATATACACGATATACACATATATATATTTTTAAGATTTTATTTATTTATTTGTCAGAGAGAGAATGGGCGAGGGAGCACAGGCAGAAGGAAAGAGGCAGCCTCCCAGCTGAGCAAGGGGCCTGATGCGGGGCTTGATCCCAGGACCCTGGGATCATGACCTGAGCCGAAGGCAGCTGCTTAACCGACTGAGCCACCCAAGTGTCCCTGCATATATATTTTTTAAACAAAAATGATACCATGACATATATCGGCTCTGTTCCACTTAAGAATATATCTTGGAGATCATTCCAAATTTGACCACAGCTGGATCAACCCCATTCACTTTAGCAGCTGTATAGTTTCCCACAGAATGGTAAAGACATCATTATTTAACTAATCTTCTATTGATGGGAGGGATGTTTATGTAAATTCGATTTTCCTTTCTGATTTGGTCAAAGGAAGACAAACTAATAATCTCTATGCTGCCCAAAGATAAGGATGAGAATAGAGGCCCTGATTTAGGGAGGGCAAAGGGTTGCCCCTGGGGGCAGGCCTGGTGGCTTCCGAGTTGGGACTGCGAATTGGTGCTCCAGACCTGACTCAGGCGTGCAGCTTGGGGAGAAGTCAAATAAGATGGGAATCCATTTCTATTTCTCACTAATTCAATGAACCTTCCCTGCTTCTTCAGCTTTAACGAGGTCATATTTTCTTGGCTCTTGGTTTGGTTCCCCCTCATGCAATGTCTGCTCCCCCCAAAAAGCAGCTGGGGACAGAGGGAGAGGGCACTTGTAGCCGCTCTGGGTAACCAGTGAGCTGGCTGGCAGGGAACTTTCCCAAGCCCCTCAAATCACAGCCGTCTCTTGGTGCTGCTTAGAAATGACCGGTGCCATCACCCCCTTTACTTTCCTGCTCCTGGGTCTCTCCGAGGGTCTCTGCGGCCCGGCCTGAGCCCAGTCCCACCATCCCTGACCCACTCTTCCCATGATTTTCTGACTACCCACCATGCATCGGGGCGGGGCTAAAACAAAGACACAGCCGCCGAGCCCCGGGCTTTGGGAGCGCGCCTCGGGCACAGGCCCCCCGCGCTCTGCGCTCTGGCCTTCTGCGATTGCTCCCGCAGCCCGCTCCGGCAAGGGATGAATAGAAGCTATTTGCTCTTGACCAGGAGATACAGGTGAGGATACAGTATGGGGAGCAGCGTGAACATCTGTGGTCTGGAGGAGAAGGCTGAAGTCACAGAGAAGCTGACCCGGGCCATGACATCGGCATCTGCTGAATTATCCCAGCCTGGGCCTGCCCAGCTCCTGAGGATCTTACGGCTCCGACAGAGGATATGACGTGTCCAAGGAATCGTGGCTGGTAGGCTTATCGTGATGACTCCAGGAGGCATAAGTTCTAGCTTTTCTTTTTTTTCCAGAAGTTGTTTCTATGATACCGCAGCTAACGCCCAGGGGTTGTACAATCTCCTCAAGGTCACACAACTTCTAATCCGGGCCTCCTGATCTGGGGAGAGGGCAAGGGAGACTCAGGACACTGACTTGAATTCAAATTTTAGATAAACGAGTTCTTTAAGAGTAAGTACGTCCTAGGTAATATTTGGGATTTTTTTTACACTATTTTTTTTTTACTATTTACACTATATTTTACACTAACAATGCGTTGTTTATAGGAAATTCACTTTAACTGTACATTATATTTACTTGCTAAAATCTCGCAAACCTATAGGCTTGGGATCTTGCTTTTGTGGCCCATTGCAAAGCTGCACTGAATTCATCCAGCTTGTCGGCCACCTGTATAACTCAGGATGGAAAAATGGACCGTGTTGCCAAGATGCTAACTGGGACATCAATGAAATGGACCCATAGTGCCTTTCTCCGAGCTCTAGAGTGTAGGTTGGTGGCGGCATACAAATCCATGTCCATCTTTCCCTCAGGGAAAGTCTGTTAACCCCTCTGGATCACACTTAGTCTTCCGGAAGTTAACAAAAATCTCAATACTCAAGACAAAATGAGATCCCATCTACAAACATTAGCTCAGTGCCTGCGGCAAGGTACTCTCTAAGAGCCTCTCTTCTTTCTCCTCCTCCTGCTAAGGTCCTTATGTAGTATTGCTATTTGGGCCACCAACCTCATCACTGTTATTGTTTCAATTATTAGCATTAAGCGTCAGGCCTTGTAGCCTGTGCCCAAGACCTCTTCTTGAAGCCGCCTCTCTCTTTGCTGCCAGAAGAGGGTGCCATTGCCCGACAAAGAGGCAGCCATCAGGCCAAAGCCGCCCCTGTTCGGCTTCTGGGATCAGGTTTCCCTGCTGGTGCCTGGGGGGCCCCAGGTTGTAAGTCAGCCTGCGCAGGGGAGCCTCAGACCTGTCACTGCCCTCCTTGCCAGCACAGTCCTGTTTGGGGAGCCTCTGCCCGGCCTCCCGTTTGGGAGCATTTTCTAACAGGCTACTGTTGAACTATTTATTTCTTTTACCTCTTAGGCACCCAGGCTCTGGTTTTTAACAAAAGTCCTGCTGGAGAAGGGTCAGAAAGGTCTGTTGAAGTGCTGTCCACCAGCCTTCCGAGTTCTTTCTCCTGGATCTTTCATCATGGGAGAGTCAGACGGAACTGAAGCCTGCCTCTCCTGCTTCTCCAGTCACCAGCCAGGCAACCCTGGGCTCCAACGGTCATCCTGCTGAGCTTCCATTTCCTCGTCCATGAAAAGGGGGAAGCCCCCTCGTGAGACGCAGAGCAGCCAATGTTGGCAAATGTGTCTCCCCCTCCCCATCCTTGGGGCTCGGTCAGCAAGGCTTGTGTGGGTTTTCCCTCCACACTTTAGAGCTTCTTCCAGACACATCCATACAAGGAAGGTTCTAGGGCATCTCGTGACACCTGGTGACAGCTAGTGATGACAATAATAATCACTGAGACTGCCACAGTCTCCTAAAAAAGTCATCACATTTATGGCTTTAATCCTTCCAAGAACTCTGTAGGAGAAGGTGAATTTTTACACCCGTCTTAGAGCAAAGGTGTCGAGTTGGGGCAGGGGAGCATTTCCTCAAAGGGAAGATGTATGGTTGTTCATTCAGAGCATTGTGTTGTGGTTGGGACGCGGTTGTCTCTGGCCTGTCTGCGGGGACGCGGGAGGCCGGTGAGCGGCTTCTCTGAGCCAGGAACTCGGACAGCTGGGTGTCCGTCTCTTTATTCCCCCAGCGCAGCCCTAAGGTGAGGGGAGGGTTTCTACGTCTGTTGTACAGACCAAGAGACAGGGCTGAGCAAAGTCAAGGAACTTGCTAGAAAGCCAGGGTTGGAAGGCAGGGTGTCTGACTCCAGACTCATGCTGGGGCCGCAGCCCACAAGAAGGGAATGGAAGGCAGACTGCTCAGCAGGGCTGGGGGCCGCACTCTCACAAGCCAGGAACCTGACCCTGACCCTCCCTCCTGCATGCGACCCGAGATTCGGCCTCCCCCTCTGCAGATGAGAAAGCCCTACGCTTGCCGCCAACTTTAGGATTATTCTGAAGCTCACGTGAGAGAGTACATAGAAAATTGTTTCCTAAACCAAGCTGGGGAGGGAGGATTCTAGCTGAGCCCACTGTGGAATTCCGACAAGCCTGGGCCTGTTTGGGGAAAGCTCAGGCAGGCCCTCAAGGAGTCAATTTCATGAGATTTGGGTTGTTTGTTGGTGCCGAAGGAAAACGAGGACGTAGCTTTGCATAGCATAGTCTCCGGAAGGCAGCGGCCAGGAGCCCCAGCATCTGTCCCGGCTATTGTCCTGCAAGGTCAGCTTGAGCACCCGCCCTGTGTGTCCAGGGGCTGCTGAGGCTGCTGAGGGACCGCGTCAGCCAGGGTATCCCTGAGCTGGACCGGGGCACCCACAGAGCCGATGTGGGACCGGGGCCCAAAGTGTCTGAGTGGCAGTGGGCCTTGAGGGCTGGCTGTGAGGTCTAAGGGGACCCTTCGGGGCTCTGCCAAGTGTGTGCAGGCCTGGAGGGCGCCCGGCCTCTATAGCGGAGGCCCAGCACTAAGATGCAGTTACTGCCATGTGCGGGACCCCAAGTCAAGGCCTGGGGAGACCTGAGCATCACCTTTAAAGGGCTGTGGTGGTGCATTGGCTTAGTTTTCATCATCAGGAGAAAAGTCAGAAACGTGACATGATCTTCTGGCCAGGCCTTCGGAGACGTGCCTCTCATGGGGAGTGTCCGCCCCTGTCCCCTGGTGGGAGGCAGGGTGGCTGCTTGGAGTCCCACAGCGCTGAATTCAAAGCTTCGCCTCACCTTTTACAAGCACAGTGGTCTCACCTCTCCGAAGGCCGCTCCCTTCACCGGCAAAATGTAGGAGAGGTCATGTCGCTACCAGGTCAAGGGGGCTCCTCAGTGAGACAACAACTCGTGAGCAGGGGTGCTCACCCTTGTTTTCCAGTCTTTCATTCTCCTCCCTCCCCAGTCCCTTTCCTTTCATTCATTCCAAATAACCCACAGTGCCCCACAAAGAACCATGTGGTTCTTTGGGCTCTGGTCAAAGTGTACCTCCTCTTTGGGAAGCAATTAGAATCCAACGGGCATTGCAGAAATCATCATCTCAGTGCCTCTGGGGGACACAGTCTCAAAGCAGCTCATTGTTCTCTTCCAGAAGCAAGTCAGGCCAGGAATCTCTCTGCGCGAACCTGGTCTGCTTCGGTTCCCCATGAAACTCTTTTGCTTCGTTTTCTTTCTTTCTTTCTTTCTTTCTTTCTTTCTTTCTTTCTTTCTTTCTTTCTTTCTTTCTTTCTTTCTTTCTTCCTTCCTTTCTTCCTTTCTTCCTTTCTTCCTTTCTTCCTTTCTTCCTTTCTTCCTTTCTTTTCTTCCTTTCTTCCTTTCTCTTTCTTTCTTTCTTTCTTCCTTTCTTTTTTTTAAGATTTTATGTATTTATTTGACAGAGAGAGAGAGAGAGAGAGCAAGACAGCGAGAGAGAGAACACAAGCAGGGGGAGGAGGAGAGGGAGAAGTGGGCTTCCTGCTGAGCAGGGAGCCTGACACAGGGCTTGATCCCAGGACCCTGGGATCATGATCTGAGCCGAAGGCAGAGGCTTAACCCACTGAGCCACCCAGGTGCCCCATCGTTTCTTTCTTTCTTTTTTTTTTGATCATAGCTCAGCATGATCATTTGCTCTTTTATCTCTACTTTTCACATCCCCATACGTGGAGAGGCCAGCTGACTCTCTGGACTTCAGAGAAGTTAGTCTCCTAAAAAAAGGATGCGGTGTGATGTGTGGGAAATGAAAAGTAAAGCTCACAGAGTGAAGTCATAAGGGATCCATCTGGAGAGGATGGGACAGGTAGGAAGAACGTAGCTTCCGTGTTTGCCAAGAGGCTCGGGCACAGCTGTGCACATCCTCGGGGGCCACAGGACGGGAGGAGGGTGGCTTTCTCTGCAAAATCATTTTCCTTTCCAAGAATGCAAAATCACATATGGTTCATTTTAAAAAATCAGATGCCTCTGACATCGAAGGCCATGTCCAGGTTGGCACAAGGAAGTGATGGCCGAGGCCATTAAGGGACTGCCATTCATTTGAAAATGTTGCTAGCTCTTGTTACAGGAAGCAAGGGCCATACATAAAAACAACGATAATACCACAGTGATGTCAATATATTTTGGCAAGGTCTTTTTTCCAATTCCTTTTCTCTCTCCAGCCAGTGAACCAGGTACTTAAAGAGTACAATTGACGATTTAGGAAAAAGCACAAAGAAGATGAAAAATGATGAGGAAATCTGTCCTATCCCTCCGTCCATTCAGACAGAGTGTGGTGATAGCCCAGAAGCAGCAGGAGAAGGGGGCAGAATTGATAGCCGGGCACAGCGTGGGAGCTGAGCACACGGATTTTTAAAGCCAGATGGCCCTGGGTTTAAATCCCAGCAACACCGTTTGCTAATTCTCAGACACTGGGCAAGCTTTTCTCAGCCCCAGTCTTTTCATCTGTAAAATGGGATAATCATGTTAACTACCTCCTAGGGCAGCTGAGGTATTAAGAAAGGCAAGAGTCTACAGGGAGCCCTCAGTAAAGGGCATCATGACCATTGTAATTTGCAGAGCTGGCCACTAGGGGGCTCTTTATGCTTCTCCGTGTTCACCGGGCCAACCCTTCTTTCCAATCAGTCAGCAAATCTTATGACTTTCTCAAAATATCATCGAAATCCATCCTCTCCCTTCCATTCACCCTTCCACTCCCCGGCTTGGCTTACACATCATGCCCCCCGAACTATTTCATACCCCCTGACTGGAGACCCTCCTCCAGTCTCCCCTTCCAGCCCAACCCTCCCAGTGAGTCAGGAGGGCACCACACAGAGAGTTAACCACAACCTCAGCTTAAAACCCTGTAGTGTCTCCATCACCTTCTGGACAAGCCCCAATTGCCTTAGTAGGAGTATTGTGTTTATCAGACATTGTTCAATGGAAAGTGACAGAAACCCACTTCAGACTGGCTTAAGGAAGTAATAAAAAGGAGTAGAAGAGTTAGGCCTTCTAAGGTCTTCCAAGGAAGGTCTTCCAAGGAAGCGGATGCCAAGATGGGAGTGGACCTGTAAGAGACAGATGCACCCGGGAAGGCTCAAGGGGAGTAGCAAGGTGATTCAGGTCTCATCCTGCAAAGGAGAAAAGGAAAGAAGATGGGCTGGATGGAAAGAGTCTTAGACTGTGAAGCAATTTCTCGATGTTTTGGCCCAGCCAACGGGGAATCCTACAGCCAAGGTCACCAATAGGACACGAATGGTACTGATGTCCCCAAATGTCCAGTCATTGGCTGAAAGCAGCCCAGGGTTGGTGAGCAGGTGTGGGGGTTGGAAGGGGCAAGGTTTGACCTAGAAGTGAACGTGGTGGAGGACACAGAGGGGCTCCACAGCAACAGGTCTGAGGGTCATATAATCATGGCCACCACAGGAAAAGACTTGGGTGCTCACCCAACCCAAAAGTCCAGAAACAGCATTGCTCCAGATCTGGCTCTATCTGGGATTTCTAGATGACCTCTCTACAGTATTTCTCCATCTGGTGGCTCTGCTTCCCTGGGTAGGGGCTCCGTTCTCTGACTGGTTCTCTCCGTGTGGTGGTAAGATAACCATTAACAACTCCGGGCTTGCCTCCTCTCAGGTTCAAATTCAGCCCCAAAGAGCCTCCCTGTTTCTTTCCCGGTCATTCATATAAATGTCCCAGGAAGAGCTCTGATTGGCTCTGACTGGATCACGTGCCCATCTCTGTACCAATCACCACGCTCAGATTGGTCAGTCCCGGGTTGAGTGCCTTCTTCCGGGAGCTGGCGGAAGTTCAGTTTCACCCATCATACCTGAGAGTGGGGGAAGGGTGGTTCTCCAAGGAACACAGGGATGGGGGGGGCGGATTGGGGTGCACTTAAAAGAAGAAAGGAACATGAATGCATAATAAACACAACACAGGTTCTCTCTCCATAGATCCTTCTTTACATTTCTCCCTGAGGTACATACAGTGGGGTTTCACTTATTTCTTGATGGATGACAAGCCAGCCCTAAACTTAGTGGCTTAAAACAGAGTAATCTATTACTGCTTATGAATTTGAGGGCTCACCGGTGGTTTCTCTGCTGGCCGGGCCTTGGGTTGCTGGTAGGACTGCATTCAGCCAGCTCACCTTGCCCCTCGCGGTCCTCCACCCCTCTCCCTCCACATATCATCATTCAGCAATTAGCCTGAGCTCCTTCCCCTCAAGGTGCTGCTTCCCAGAGCATGGAGGACCGGACTGGCCCCTGTCATTTCTGCCACACTGATGGCATGGCTGGAAGTAAGCCACAGGGACAGCCCAGACGGAGCAAGAGGGAAATTGGCTCTGCCTCTTGAAGAAAGGGCCAGAGGAGAATTTGTGAGCATTTTTAATCCCCCCAAATGAAAAAGGGTTGGGGAGATATCCAGATCTGGCCCAATAGCTAAAGGTAGAAGGAACTTTCCTCTGTCACTTTCCCGGTCGGAGTTATAAACTAGCTTCTCAGTTTCAGCTTCTTTCTTTGGAGATTTTGGGGGGGGTGACTGTGACACCTGGAGGGGGCATGCTGGGGACGGGCCAGCGAACAAACCACAGAGGCAAGGCATTTTGTCTCCTAGCTCACCACTGACTCGGAACACTTGATGTAGAGGACGCTGGGCCTCTCGCATCCCAGGGCTGGGCCCAGGAAGCCATAAGACAGGTGAGCACAAAGCCTTTGGGACAGGCAGACCCAAGTCCTCATACTCCCTGTGGCATTCGTAGGCATGAAAGCTCCCTGCAGCGAGAACCTGCCTGTCTGCTCACAGCCATGTCCTCAGCACCCAGCACGGTGCCAGACACATAGTCGGTGCTCAATAAATATTTGATGGAAAAATGAATGAACCTCTCCGAGCCTTATTTTTGTCATCTGAAAAATCATGGTAACAACAGCAACAGCAACAGCAGCAACCAGCCCAGTCAAGATGATGATGTCAAGATCCAACCCCTCAACACAACCTTTGAAGCTCTGTGTGATCTGGTCTCTACATACCTCTTTGGCCTCATTCCATACCTTTCCATTCCATTCCGTTCATTCCATACTTCATTCCATACGTAGTGGTGTGGCTCTCTGGATTCTAGTCACTGAACCTTGTTCCAATTTCTCATATTCACCCATGTGCTAACCTCAGGACATTAGCACATGCTACTTTCTGTATCAGGGGCACTTTCCTTCCCTTCTTCACCTAGTTAGCTACTGGCCACCTCCAACTCCCAGCTTTCTGACATCTCCCGGGGAGAAGGCATCCCTTAACACCTGGACAAGTTGGATACTCTAATTGCATGCTCCCAGAGCACTGTGTGCCTTTTCTTCCTAGCTCTTCTCCGAGGTGGTCTTAGGGTCTCCAGAGAACAAAACCAATAAAAACAGGACGGACACACACATACACACACACATCCTATTTATTCATATAAAGACCTTTATTTTAAGGAATTGACTTAAATGATTTTGGAGGTTAAGAAGTCCCACGATCTATCATTATAAGCTAGAGACCCATTAAAACCAGTGGTTTGTTTCCATTCTGAATCCAAGGGCAGAGAACCATGAAAACTAGTGGTGTGAGTCCCAAAGTGAGGGCAGGAGAAGATCGATGTCCCTGCTCAAGAGTCAGGTAGAAAGAGAGTGGATTCTCCCTTCCTCTGCCGATTTGTTCTAGTCAGGCCTTTACTCAGCCTACCAACTCAAATGCTAATCTGATCTGCAAGCACCCGTCACAGACACACCAAGAAATAATGTCTCACCAAATATGTGGGCTCCCCACGGCCAGGTCAAGATGACACATTCCAAGAACCATAGCAGAGGTGGTAGCTACAGGGAGCCTAGTCCTGTTTGGTTAATATCGGTCTCCCCCAGCCTGTCCTCGGCTCTGTGGGACTAGCGATGGGGCTGGTTCCCAAACTTACAGGCATCTGGCACATAGTAGGCGCTTCACACGTCCTGGGCTGGATGGGCCAATGGATGGGCCAATGGGTTATTGCCTGGCTTGGTGTGTGGTGCCAAGAGGGCACTCAACCAACATCGGCCCCCTCAGGAGGTCTTAGTAAACGGTGTTTAAGTCAATGAATGAATGAATGAGCTAGTGAATGGCTGGACCAATCTAGTGTACAAATTTGTGGGAGAAGACAAACTCAGAAATGTAATTACGAAGCAGTGAGCAAATGTCAGAAGAATTTAAGCCAATAACTATAACAGTTCCCCAGCTGTCCCTCTCATTGTTCTTAAAATAAAAGAATTTCTGCTAATGGGGGCTGGGGGGAAATGAAAAAGCCACATGAATGAAAAGAAGCGACCCCAAGAGCTGGCATCCCAGGAGGACAAGCTGGGGCCATCAGAGACTTCATGACAGGCTGTCATCACTGTCGCCATGAAAAGCCGGCAGAACTCCCCTCGAGCCATTCCAGGCCGTGGAGCCAAAAATGTACCAACGTCATGTCTGCAGTTGACCTCGGTTCCCAGTGCCTTTCTTCACATTCTTGGGGAGGCACTTGTGAAACTCAACCCAGATGCTGCACAAGGACAGGCGAGGGAGTGTGTCGGGAGTGAGGACTCATCCACATACCTTCCCCGGCTTCCCAGCTGCAGACTGACAGGCGCCTCCTCGGGGCCCGCTCTCACCCCAGAAACCACCCGTGGGCCGGGCTGAGGCTTGAACCCCTACACCAGCGTGCTGAGTGGGAAGGGGCCCCAGGAGCCTTTGGTCTGCTCCTTTTGGGCAGACTGGAAAACAGAGGCCCAGAGAGGGAAAACGGACGCCCAAAGTCACACAGCAAACGAAGTCAGCAATGTCCTGCCAAGTCAGAAGGGAGCCTGAGGCAAAAGGAGGGATCAGTAAAACAGGTTTTGCTTTTGCTTCAAAATGTGGTATTTTGTTTATCAGGGATTTTTGCATTAACTTTGATGCTGGAAAATATTGAATCAAAATATTAATCTTGATCATTGAGTTTTCTCCATGCTCCCATAAATTTTTCTCCCGGGGCAAGTGCCTCACCCCAGGGCCAGCCCTGGGAGCCAACCCATATTTCATGGGTGGGAAGTCCATGGCCCCTTCTCAGAGAGGCGGCACCCACTTCCAGGAAGAACTGGCTTTGTGGGCAGGCCCACGGAGATCCTAAACCTGACGCTAGCACCCCCGGCTAGGGACCTTGAGCAGATCACTGAACATCGGTGAATTTCAATTTTATCTTCTAAAAATTTGGCAGGCCCTCATTCAATTCATCTAACTGACTTTCCCGGCTTCTACTGTGTGCCGAGCACAGGGCCTGGCCCTGAGTGTGTGGAACTGTTGGCCAGATCTAATGGGACCGTGCGCTCCAATGGCCGGGGCGGAGCCTGAGGCTAGGGCTGTGAGTCAATACCACCCTCTCTTTTCCTTTCCGAGGCAATAGTCACTCAGTGCTCAATATCCCCCAAACCAGCCTGCACCCTCCCAGCTGATTCGGCAAGGGGCTCTGGCCCAGCAAAGGCTGGCCCTATTCTGCGCCGGGAGCTCCAGAAATCTGACCTTGGGCCTCTCTCGCCCTCCCCTCCCTGCCAGCCGCATTCCCGACTCCCGAGCGGGAGATAAGGCCGCTGTCTCCTGCTTCTTTCTCTTCTGTCTGGCCTGGCCTGAGCCAGAGTGTATGGTCTTAGTTTTCTATATTTATAGCAACGGGGTGGGGGGGACGCGGGCAGGGGGCCGGGTGGCTGGCCCCGAGCTCCCGGGCCCGTGGAAGCCGCCGGCCACAGGGGGTATTTAACTCCGGCCCGCTGGTTGTAATTCTGGGGGTAGGCGCGCTGCTCGGGACTGGGTTCCTCTGGCTTCGATGACAGGCCTTCAGCAGGCACTGTGATTGCAGAGCTGAACCCATTCATTTTCTCCCCGGCAAACTGTAGTTAAAGAGGTGCTAGCGGGCAGCCTGCTTGTCTGCAGGGACGCTGATCAAAGGGTTCAAGGCATCTGTTTTGTCTCTGTTTTCTCTCCCCCACCCCCTTTGAAAAAAAAAAAAAAGTTAAAAAGTAATTGATGAAAATGAATACCTGTCCTTCTCTAGAAGCTAAAAGGCAGCCACATATTAGAGATATTAAATATGCATTGGGTGTTTTTTTTACACTTCGGTCACTTTTATAATGAGAAAATTGGACCTAGAGAATGCTCCCAATGTGTCCGCTCCCATTAAAACCTCTCAGCGGGTTTTTGTAATATCACATCTGACTTTCTACACCCTGAGGATTTCTTGTGAAGATGAAACTCTCCTACCTCCGGCCTGTGATTGGGGACAGTGTCCCGGCCGGTCCCCCCAACCCCCGCCCCCCCCCACCCCCCGACCTCTCCCCCGTGTCCTGGAGCCCAGCGCAGAGGCGGCCCTGAGCGAGCTGGTCCAGACTCCAGCCTCTCCCCGCTCACGGAGCGCCCAAACTCTGCAGCTCGCTCTTCACTCCACTGCATTCGAGAAAGATTTTCAGCTTAAAAATACACACACTTTACTCTCGCACACGTCTCTCTTGGTTTCCAAGAAGATAAAGGCCCTCAGGCACAAGAATAAAATATCCTGAGCACAGGCAAAGAACCTGCTTGGGACTCTGAGGAGGTGGGATACATTTCAGGAGACCTTAAGAGGAGCATTCATTAAAAACAAACAAACAAACTAAAAACACATGGGACGTCTCGGAGCTGGGGGCGGAAGTGGGGAGAGGCCTCGTCAGTCGTCCTCCATCCTGCACGCAGGTCTGGGGCCTCACCCAGAGCTTTAGTTCGATTGTCTCGATTGTTCCCAGGAGCAGGGAATGCTGAGAAGTCCCAGTCTGCCGGCACCAGGTTGGCCCTCTCCAGACACCCAGTAAAGGACCAGCTGTACCCCGGGGCATTTCCAGCCTGCCACCCATTATAAGGGTTAATTCTCCACCTTCCTCGCCACCCTCCCTCTCCGTCTCTGAGTCCCTCTGGAAAAAGCAGCATAGAATCATCTGTGCATGTGTGGACAGGGAATATATAGTTTTTACAGTCTTTTCATAGCCCGTATTGCAGTAGCGTCCCCATCCGGATACTTTGAAATAGGCATTGCTGTTCCCATTTCACAGATGAGGATAATCCGGACGCCAGAGGTCCCACGGCTAGTAGGTTGCGGCCGCACATCTGGATAACTCCGAAACCCGTTACTGCATTACAACCAGATTCGTAAGGGTTTCCAGGGAAAGAACCCAGGCCTTGGCACCTGGCAGACCCAGGTTGGAAATTGACTCTGACCTTGGGCAGGTCATTTGCTTGCTTATCTCAGCATCTCAGGGTTTGAAGGGGCCACAGTAATCTGAAGTCTGGCAAAGCGAAGGCACTCGATAGATGTTATGTCCTCCCTTTGATGAGGTTTGGCTCAAGGGGCAGAAGTCACCTATTTTGGGGTCTTCCAGTCCTGCTTGGGCCATATAGTTCTCCCTTCCCTCCCCCTGGTCTGAATGCAGCCTTGGAAAATAGAACGAATCTCTGAAGCCTGTGGGTGTGGAGATGCCCAGGCGCTGGTCCCTCCCTGACTTCGTGCCCACTCACTCCCAGCCGGCCTGGCTGCTCATTAGCATAATTCCACTGCCTGTTGGTATGAGCCGTGTGAGGGTTCTTTCTGGTTCCCCAACACCCCGAGGAAAGGAGGACTGTGCCATCCCCACTGCTTAGTAATTCCACTAGATACGCCAGAATGCCACTCCAGGTGGAATGGTCCAGCCGATTGAAATAGTTCCTTCTAATGGGCTTTAATTTTCTCCCAGAATGAATGCCTTAGTGTATTGATTTTCCATTCATTAGACGCTGGGCCTCTGCCTGAGCTGGATTGAATGGAGACAATCTCCCTCCCTCCCCAAATGCAACACTGACTGGAATGGATTCGGAGGCTCCCTTCCTCATCCCCTCTCAGCATCTTGGTCGAGACCTGTAGGCTGGTTAGATTTTCAAGGACAATTTCTAGCCATGGGCCAGTCCAAACCATAATGGGAGGAAAAACACTGAACACCTACCATGGGTCAGGGATTGTACTAAGCACTTCGCAAATTATTATTTCATAAAGATATGCAATGCGTATTTAGTACTTACCGTGTACCAGATCTCGAGGCAAATACTTTCCATGCGTTATTTCTCATTCAAGCTTCAGAAACACCCTTGAGATCTGTAACTATTATTATCCACATGTTCAACGTAATGAAATCGACACTAGAATAATAACTTGCCCAGTAACATAGTAACAAGCAATAATACACCTAGGTTTGTGTGACTCAAAAATCTTAGTAAGCAAACCGATTTTATAATATCGACTAATGGGATCCTCATAATAACCCATAAGAATGAGGTTGCTAATTCCATTTTATAATCGAGAAGACAAAGGCACGTAAATGGTACATGACTTTGAGTATCTTGCTGAGGTCTTGTGCCTGCTAAGAGGGCAGAATGGGATTGGAACTCATGAAGCCTGACTTAAAAAGTGACACTCAAGGACTAGGCTCTGAAGCCCCACCAGATTCTTGAACCTTGAATTCCCTTGTGGCTAAATGGTCTTTTTCTTTCTTTTTTTTTTTTTTTTTTTTTTGTTTTGCCTGACCTAAGTAGTGAGCTTCTATATATCCCTCAAGACACAGTTCAAATAACCCAACAGGAAAGACTTCCCTAATTATTCCAAACACATTTGTGCTTCCTTCTCTGTGTACTTAGATAACCAAGGCTGTATATACCCAGTTGTCACTTTTTATTTGTATCTGCTTCTCTCATTAAACAGTAGCTCCTTAATGGTGGGCTACAAATCTTACCTGTCTGCATATCCTTAAACTTAGCACAGAATAGACAATAAAGTAGTGATGGGATATAGACATGAACTCATTTCTTTGAACCAGTTTGGGATCTTTGAATATATTACTTATGGATATATACTACATCCACATAATCTATTTAGTACATATAGATCAGTGATTTTCAATTGAGAGTGCACGTCAGAATCACACATGGGATTTTCAAAAGTTCAGATTCCAAGCCTAAAATCAAAACCACAAGAAACAAGTATTGGTGGGGATGTGGAGAAATAGGAACACTTGTGCACTATTGGTGGAAAAGCAAACTGGTGCAGCCACTGTGGAAGACAGTACAGAGGTCCCTCAATAAATTAAAAAGTAGAATTACCCTATGATCCAGCAATTGCACTAGTGGGTATTTATCCGCGGAATACAAAACACCAATTCAGAGGGATGCACGCACGCCTTTGTTTATTACAGCACTGTTTACAATGCCAAATTTTGGAAACAAGGTGAGCGTCTGTCAGCGAGGAGTGGATAAAGAAGATGTGGTACGTATGTACCACAAAAAAATTTAGATTTTTTTTTTTGTGTGTGTGTGCATTTTTATAATAAAACAAACTATTGTACAAATTTCAATGGAATAGTGTCCAGCCATAAAAAAAAAAAAATGAAATCTTACCATTTGCAATAACATGGGAGGATCTAGAGAGTATAATTTCTATTTATTTATCTATTTCACAGATTTTATTTATGTATTTGACAGAGCGTGCACAAGTAGGCAGAGCGTGCACAAGTAGGCAGAGGGGCAGGCAGAGAGAGAGAGGGAGAAGCAGGCTCTCTCCTGAGCAGGGAGCCCGAAGCAGAACTCGATCCCAGCATCCTGGGATCACAACCTGAACTGAAGGCAGCCGCTTAACTGACTGAGCCACCCAGGTGCTCCTGGAATTAAAATTAAAAAAAAAAAAATTTAGATTGCAGGATCCTACCTGAAGTCTACCAATCATATATTACCATAGCTAATATCGTATCTGTCCAGGACCTCTTCAGTCACCCTCTTACCATACAGGTAGGAATGTCACCTACATTGAAGCAATCAGAGTCCCACCCTGGGAATTTTCCGCTGGAGCCAGAGAGAGCTTTCTTTGTGCTTCTAGTCGTAGAGCTGGGAAAATGTGACTCTGGCTGGCAGGAACTGTGTTCCCCAGCACCCATGGAAAGACTGTCATCTGTAGGGGCTGGCATGGGAAGAGAGAGGGACATTGAGAGAAAGAGAGAACACCCATTCATCCCCGAGGTTCACTCCTGTCTTGCCCTTTGGGAAGTTTGATGAACTGAGAGGAAGAATTTCCCTCTTTCTTAAGCTATGTGAGAGGTGTCTCTCGATCACCAATGCTGTGTGGTGTGTGTATGTTAGGTAGTATATACACATTTTGAAGAATTGCAATGTTAGGTGGTACTTTTTATATGAAAAGATAAATAAGGGTGGAAATACTCCTTACGCCCCGACCCAGTGGTATAGTATCATATGGCACTTAGCTTGAGAAAACATGCCGCTACGCAAGGACATCCTCTCACCTGACATGGTCTGTGTGTGTGTGTACCACACTGATGGAAAGAGTGGGGCGGATTTCAGCACAACTGAGTAGAATCCAATTTTATTGTGAAGAAAAGAAGTCTCCTCTTGAGGAGTAATACAATCTTGCTTCTTCGAAGAGAAAACTAGATGGAAAATAGAGGGCCATCATCAAAGAAGGACTGAGAAAATCATCTATGGGATTAGAGACATAAACCTATGTTTTTGGTAATTCATGGGGATTTAAGAGATTTTCAATGTGAGTCTTGTTTGTTCTGACTTTTACTTTACTTGTTGACTTCACAGTCAATATGATCAGCCTCTGTAGTATCTAATGGGTTATCTTTTAATATTGTCTGTCCAATGCTAGTGGCTTTTCAAGAGTGTTAAAAGCCACCTCTCAGGTCATCTTCCTCCTTCAGAATAATCTGGTCCATGTTTCTCCATATCTTTGTGTTCCCTTGTCTTTTGTAATGAAGGCATGTCCATCACTCATTAAGCCATTTGTTAAGCTCCTGCTAGATGACAGGCCTTGCTCTGGGTTCTGTGACACCAGCACAGATCAGAGGGAGCTCCTGCCCTCGAGGAAGTTCTAACTTCTTGTCTTCTGAGGGGCAGACAAGGAAACAGACAGAGTATCATGTGCTGTGACGGAGGGATTGATAAAGGGTGGCCCAGGCACAGAGGAAGAGTCCACTAGCATTAACAGCAGGCTGTGAAGAGCGGGGTGTCACAGCAGGGCAACTTGGCTCTGGGCTTTGACATACGTGTAGGAGTTTACCAAGTAGCGAGAGAAGAAAGAGAAGAAGAGCCTCCTAAGGCTGCAAATATTTCCCAATTCAACTTCAAACCTTGTGTCCTTGAACACATACTTCATAGTAAAGAGTCTTTTTTTTTCCTCTTACAAAAAAAAAAATTGGAGGAGGGAAGAATTTATATTTCTACTTGGAGATTTGTCTGGGCCCTTTTCCTAACCTAAACAACAGCCTCCTGAGGAAAGGAGAATCTGATAAAAATATCTTATGTCTAAAAGCCACAAAAATATACAGAGCAGGAGCAAAGTTTGACATATAAATACATTATATAAATGCATTCACAGCTCAATTTCCTCACCCTCTGACTGCCAGTAATTTACTCAGACAGCTTCGGCTGAAACCATGTCTCGCTTGATATAATAATCTGGAAAGGTGTGTTAGAATTTTCCTCATTCTGTAGGACTTTATTTTTTCCTTGCCAAGAAAGTATGATATCCTTTAGCTTCTGGCTTCTCTGATTTGAGGTGGGCGGGAAATAGATCCAGTTCTCTCTGGCAGGAAAAGCAAGTGATTTCTGTGCTTGTAGATGTTTTCTTTCTGTTCAGTTTTGATTGATGTGTCTAGTGCCTTAGAGCTCATATGAGGCTCTCATCCTTTGCTGACAATGACCCAGGGAGATGGGCCTATGGTTCACCTTCTTTTACGGGTGAGGGCACTGAAGCTCAAGAAGGCAGGAAAAACAGAAGGAGGAAGAGGAGAGAAAAATAAAGATTGAACAGGGGCTTGGCTTTTGCTGGTACTTTTCCCACTTAAGACCTGATAAGTCCTCCAAACACTCTTAAAAAGCAGGTATTATGGGCCCATTTTACAGCAGAGGAAACTGAGATGTGAAATGAACCATTAGAAATAAGCAAGGTCCTCAAGTGACCTCAGGTCCCTCACCATGCCCCCGTTACCTGGAGCCAAAGCTCAAGACTTCGACACCATCACATTGCCTCACAGGACTGTCCTGAGGACCTACTATGTGCCTATCTTCAGCTAGGGAGATGAAAGAGGTGAGAGATAGATCCTCCCCTCCTGAATCCCAATCTTGACGAGGGGCAAGGACAAAGAGATGTTTCAGAAGGACAGGGACTGAATGAAAACGGCCACCCCTGTGAAGTCACACATGCCAGATACTCACTGAGGGAAGGATTTGATCGATTTTCCTGACAACCCAGGAGATAGATGTAAATATTAGCAGAGATTTTTTTAAAAAGATTTATTTATTTGAGAAAGAGAGCAAGCAGGGGAAGGCACAGAGTGGGAAGGAGAGAGAGAATCCACAAGCAGACTCCCTGCTGAGTGTGGAACCTGACACAGGGTTGGATCCCATGACCCTGAGATCACGACCTGAGTCTAAATGGAGAGTCAGCCGCTTAACCGACTGAGCCACCCAAGTGCCCCATGATCTGAGTTTTGCTGCCCAAAACCCAGTGCCTCGACATCTGCAGCAGATTTCAACACAGGCTGCTTGATTCCAAAGTGCAGGGGAAAGTCCCAGAGCTTGCTTAGCCTTGGAGTCTCACCAACCGGCTCCATGCCTGCTTCTCACTCTCAATAGCTGTGTGTGCTCGGGCAAGTTACCTCCCCTCTCTGCGCTTCCATTTCCAAGGCTGTAAAATGAGTAATTAACTCAAGGTGGTATTGTGAGGATTAAATGTCAAACACCTTGTATTGGGAGGAGCCACTTTCTGCCTTCTGGTCTTTCTGGAGGGGGTCATATCGGCACCCTGATTAGACACACTCTGAGAAGGAGGGAAAAAGACACGCCTTGAATGTTTGACTTGGATTCTGGACCTGCTCTTTAGTAGCGGGCTGCCAGTTCCCCTGGAGGTAGGGAGAGCTTGGTCGATGTTGCCAGTGTCCTACCCCCACCCCTCCCTGCACCCCTAGCGCACGCATGACTGGCTTCCTCAAAGGCAGCCCAAGGACAAGAGCTTTTTCTCCCTCTTTCAGAACTTGGTAGGTCGGACGCTCAGGAACAGTTTGTTGGCAGGTGGGGGAGGCAAAAGTGTGTCTCAGTAAAATGTGCCAAAGAACCAAGCTGAAGGAGCTTTTCCCTAAAATGCCATTGGTATTTGGGAGGCAAGCTCCCATCTGGGTTCCCTCTCTTGCACACATCCCTCTTGTTGATCCTCCTCATACATGCTCTTTCGAGGCAAGCAAAAGAGATTCGCAGGACTATCCGAGGAACCCTATTATCTGTGGGGACGCTGGAAGGAATCCCAGGGGGCCAGACGGACCACCTGCTCCCCACCGGGCTGCAGGGACACCCAGCTCAGCCACCTTGTAATGGTGTCACCCGGACCTGCCTCTTTCCCTGTCTAGGCTCCAGTTTACTTTTCTGCAATGTGGGAGCGATAGTGTATCTGGTCCTGGGGCTCCCATGTGACAGAGAAGCACCTGCCAGCTGGCTTTCAGCAACAGAACTTGAATCTCACCGTTCTGTCTCCGCCCTGTGCCTCCACGGCCTCACAGCCTTCTCCCTGTGTGTCTGTGTCTCCAGTCTCAGTATCCGATGGGCCCCGCCCTAATGGCTTTCTCTTAGCATCTTCAAAGATCCTGTTTCCAAATAAGTTCTCTTCAATATATCTTGTTTTGAGGACACAATTCAACTAACAAAGTCACATGATTTTGCATAGGGTTGAAAAGATGCTTATCCCAAAGGCTGAGCCCAGAGTCAGACTACTGGTTGCTTTCATTCTGAGGCTTGTGAATTCATTTCTCCTATGTTCCAGCCTGGGCTCCAGAAACATTTGTGCCCCATTCTGTTGTCTTTTTTTTTTTTTTTAACAAAAATGCATTTGTTTATTTAATGACACAAGAGTACATACTTGTAAAACGAAAAAAAAATCCCTCACGATATAAAAATATATTTGTATGAAATGTCTAGAAAGGAAAATTGATAAAGACAGAAAGTAGATTAGTGGTTGCCTCGGGCTGGGGAGGGGGGTTGGGTGTGACTGCTAATGGGTAGGTATGAGATTCTTGCTGCTGGAACGATGAAAATATTCTAAAATTAGATTATGGTAATAGTTGCACAACTCTAAATGCATTAAAAACATTGGACGGTAAGCTTTAAATGGAAAATTCTTATGGCATGTAAATTGCATCTCAATAAAGCTGTTTAAAAAAATATATATGTACATACACAGAAATATATATAAACAGAAAGAGAATGAACCTCCCTTCCTTCTTCCATCCCTCCGAACTGACTCTGCTCTTCACGGGAGCCATTAAAAATAATTTCACTTTATCCTTACATATTTTTCTGCTGCACATCTATATTCATGCATATGAATACAGGCAAATGTAGAATTTGGGGGCACAGATTTATTTTTTGCATGAGCAGGATCACTTCCCATGTATTATCTCTCAACATTTTTGTTTTGGTGTGTTTGGTAGGATATGAAATGTTTCTTCCTTCCTAATATATCTGGGACAAATTTCATTCTCACGACAAGTTAGGGGGACCTCGTGCATTCCGACAGCCGCCTGGTACCCCCTAGAAGACTGGAATACAAAGGTCTCTCCTATTTGGGGGCATTTTGATTGCCTCTAGATTCTCATACCTGTAAGGGCATGTGTGACAGGCTCATGCTTCGCTAGAAGCTTCCTTCCTGCTTGATGCCCACTGTAACCGCCCGCCCCCTCTGAGCCTACAGATGCGTCAGGGCTCCCGGGCCAGGCTGCTGAAGAAAAGGTAGCTGGAAGTTCTAAATAATCAGAATCACAATTACTGAGCGCAGCCGGATCCCTGAAGCTACTCTGAGTCTGACCTGGACCTCCATCTGCCCCTGTCCTCCAAGGGCCTGGGCTACACGGGCGGGTGGATTCCAAAGTGGTGCCATCCCAGGAGAACCGAAGACCCGGGTGCCAGTGGGACGTTCCCCTCCCCGCCCTCTCTTGCCTTTTTGTCTCTTTCACCGCCTGCTAAGTTTTACCAAGAGCCTCCCAAGACTTAAGACCCATATTTCCCGGTCAAGAAGCTCAGCGAAATCCCGAAGAGGCATCTTTCTCTGGGTACCCAGAGAGGCTGCTTTCCAGCTGGTCTAAGGGAGGCGAGAGCTGGTAAATGGATTAAGCCTCTAGCAGGAAGATGCAGTCCTCCAGGTTCTCCCATTCCCAGGACAAAGTGGACTTACTGAATTTCAAAGGCAGATCTGACTGAAAATGGGCTCATTTTGATAAAGAGCTTTACACATCATTGGAGCACCACCCACTGCTTTCCACTCACTTTCTAGAAGGCAAAGCCTCAATCCTGTGGGAAATCTACTTGTTACCCAATCGTGAAAAATAAAAGGTGCACTTTGGTTATGGAATGAGTTAGAGTTCATCGCTTTCGGGTAACAGATGCCCCATAAACCGTCCTTCCTTATCTTTTCACCAAATTCCTCCCAAACCCTCCTATGGGTAGCCCTTGCTAAGTGCTGTGTGGTCTGGACATCTCGTTCATTCCTCACTGCTGAGGAAATGAATATTGCTTCCCTCACAGGACAGACAAGGAGACAAGGAGAAAGAGGCTCAAGGTTCACCCGGCTGGTAAAAGGCAGACCCAGGGTTGACTTCATACCTCTCTATGGCCCAAGCCCACTTTGTCCTTCTTCCCCCCCCCCCCCCGCTCCATTTTTGCTGAGATCTGATGGACAAAAGATGATTACATACACTTCAGGGGTACAATGTGATGTTTGGATGTATGAATATATTGTGAAATAATACCCCTAATTCAGCTACATCGCCTTTCCATCACCTCTTACTGTGTGTGTGTGTGTGTGTGTGTGTGTGTGTGTGTGTGTGTGTGTGTGACACTGAAGATCTACTCTCTTAGCGAAGTTCAAGCATCAAATACAGTCCTACTAACTATGGTCGCCATGCTGTGCATCAGATCCTGGAGCTCACTCCATAACGGACCATGAGAGCAGTAGCTCCCCGGCTCCATCCCCCCGAAAGCTGTCACTCTGCTTTCTGTTCCCATGAGTTCGACCTTTTTAGATCTCATCTGTAAGCAAGGTCATGCAGACTTTATCTAAGCACACAGCGCTGGTCGAATAGTTAGATGGGTAGACAGATGGACAGATGGTTGGAGAGACGGGTCATGGAAAGATGGGTGGGTGGCACGTCCAGAACTTAGTCCACGCGGTCTAACCCCTTCCCATTTGAACCTTCGTATACACTGTGGGTTCCCCCAGCGCGATCTCCATTCTCTCTCCACTAGACTGGTGGGACACTGGGATCGAGGAGGTCACCTTCCCAGTGTTCCGAAGGACAGTATACCTGTGGTTGGAACACAAGGCTGAAAACAGCCACATATGCAGAGTCAAGGCCTTTCCAGGACCGCTTGGCTACAGAAGTGCTTATGCATGGAGTAGGGTGGGCAGCTGAAACTGGGTGAGAAGTCTCCCAGGAAGGCAGATGTTCTAGATGCTGTAGGGCTTGAGCTCCTAGACCAGGAGGAGGTGCAGTCCTGCTCCAGCTCCCTCTCTTAGGAGCCACAAGTTGGGGGGATCTGTAAATCCCATATAGTCAGCCTTGGAATCGATAGCCAGCCTTCCATCAGTTTAAAACTGGCTCCAACAGCACAGCAGATGGAAGAGCACTGATTTAGGAGTCAAACAGACTTGTGTCATGTCCTAGCCTTGCCTCTGATCCTGGCAAAATTTCTTAGCCTTGCTGGGTCTCAGTTTTGTCAATACATTGAGAATAGTGATCATACCTATAATAGGGCTGTTGGGCTGGGAGCGGGGGCGTGGGGTGGGGATGATGGTGAGGGTTACGCTGTGCAGAATGGGCCAGGTGCCTGGCATAGAGCTGGGAATATACTAGATGTTCGATAGGCATACCGGGTCTGCCCATCCTGGCACCCACTGGCCTCTGCGGCTGGCTTCCGGAACCCAGAAATGGGAACAGCTCTTCGCGTAAATGCAGTCTGAGTTTCCTATTTCCTTATACACCAAATGGAAATTTGAGGAGTTTGGTCTTGGTGTTTATTTCACTTGCTAGATCCTGCTTGGCTAAAGCTGAGGTCTCTCGGTGGAGACAGTTGGAAAGGACTCGGGCGTCAAAATGTTTAGAATAAGATTCTGAATTTGCTCCCATTTCCCACAATGATACAAAAAGTTGGTTTTCTTCTTCCCACTCCACTGACTCGGCAAAGACGTGATCCTCTAAAATAACAGCCCCAGCCCGGGAAAAGGGAGAATTCCACGCTCTCCATCTGTGATGTGTCACGAAAAGGAAAGGAAAAATAAAGAAACCTTTAACAATTTGGCATATTGTGTGCTTTGGAAGAGCCTGGTAAACTTTCTAGCAAATTGCTTCTAATTATAGGAAACCTGCCTTTGGCTTCAGGAAACACTCGCCAGCATCATATAGTTCTCAGTTCTTGGCAGAAGTACCGGTTTCTCCCATTATTATTTCAGTTGGCTTGAGCTATCGACAATGCATTTATCAAATGGGGTGTGAAGCTGCCTCCACGGAATAACGTTCTAGAGAAGGCCGGCTTGGGAGCCAGATGAAATGCGCCAACAGTCAACGCAGTCTTGATGCAATTTCCAGGACCCGAGTCAGCTCATCAGCAATGATCTTCGGTCCTATAATCAATTCCTACTTAAGAAGCTGCAGAATGCATACATGCTTCTTATCTTGAAATCGACAGGAAAAAAACTCACAGTAAGATATCAAATTCCCACATTCTCCCTTCCCCAAGCCCACTCCCCAGGGTGGTTCGCTACACCATCGGCTTTTCCTGACATTGCTCACACATTGCAAGAACCTTCCCATTGACCAGCTCGTTTGCAACATCTGAGGACCCTCTGGTCCTCCTGGGACACTCTCGGATATCTCCCCTCATCGTTCTCTTTGTAATGTGCATACAGTTTTTTTTTTAATTGGGCATATACTTAGCTATGCAACTTGCTTTCTCGGTCGTGAGTTTATCTTATCGATCATCCTTGACAATATCTATAGATGGATCTTATTCATTTAATAGTTAGATAATAGTCTGTAGTAGCACAGCTCAATAAAAGTACAATGACTTACACATCCATAGTTTTGAATTTTCTAGCGGTCACTTTAAACAAAGTAAAAAGAAACAGGTGAAATGAGTTTTAATACCCCACACATCATCAACCTTTCTTGATGCCGAGCCAACAAGCCAGGATCTTTTCCCACCGCAGCCACAGGAGAAGGTGGGAGGTCATGAGTCCTCAGGCAATGATTACTACTGTCCCTGTTACATCTATTTTCAAGTCCATCTTCCTCAGAAAACAGTGAACTCCTCTAGGTCATGGGCCGCATTTCATTTAGCTTTGTAGCAGTGGAGCCTACCATAGGTTCCAGAACATGTAGACTCTTCGTTGTTGAATCAAAGACTTTTTAAGAAAAAAAACATATGTAAACACTTAGATGGCCAGTAACTTTCCAAGATAAAAATAGCGCTGGACTCATTGTGCTGCTACAGCCAATATATCTACCTTCCTCCCTTTCAGGGGATAGTTTATTTTAGTCACGGGCTCTCAGAATATATTTTGCGTCACATAAAAGTTTTAAGAACAAAAGTTATTCTTACTTCATTCAATATATTCTGGCTTATTCTTCCTTTCATTTTTTTTTTAAATTTAAATTTGGTCATGAGAACCTCTACTACTCATTGGCTTATTGATTTCACTACCCTATCAGTTTTGTTGTGTAGTTTGAAAACCACCGCCCTGGTCTATCTTGGGAAGGACACTTCTTTTATCTCCTCTTGGCATCCCATTCATACATGTCCCCAGATTACCAGTGGGATGCTTTTTGCTTTATTGCTGGTTATCTGAGGACACACTGGGGTATCATCTCATCTTTAGGAAAATCTCTCATCCCCCCATGGCTACCTGTGGAGGGGTGAACATGGGTCTGCAATGGGTAGGGAGGGGCAGCACTCTGGCCATCTAGGTCCCAAAACATGGGTCAAGTTGGCCTGAAGTCACCATTCAGAGCCCTGCAGGTCTTCCTCCCCATGGGTTGCAGTCTTGCTTTTCTATTTGCCCAGTTGTTCAGAGGGCAACTGTCGCCTTAAATGTGACCTAGTTACACGTGTATACACACACACATGTGAATGCACCCACCCACGGGCTCCTTCACGAATCCCATAAATAAACATGAATCCTCAGAGAAAATGGAGTATCAGGTCATAAGGAGGAATAGGAAGTTTTTCCTAACACCAAATAATTTGTACAGTGTCTTTGTCTCCAAGGAGTCAGTATTTGGTGTTCTATTTTGAGTTGTGTTTAATTATTAGTCTTCATGCATTTACCCTCATCCCACTTTTCAGCTGTGGCCCTAGAGGTCTGCCAGGAAGAGGAAATGAGCCTACCCTGCACCTTCTTCATGACTCTTCCCATGCCCAGCAGTTGACTGGAGCTGGGCATTCTGGGAAGAACTTGATTCTATCCCTGGCCAAGTGCCCGCGTTGGCCTTGGCTTCTGTCTGTGGGGACAGATGGGATGATTCTTTTCCTTCAGACACATGGGGTAGATGAGAGAACTTTGCTGAGGATTGGGACCGGGCCCAAGATGTCAAAGGAAGGACAAATCCGTGGGGAAACCTAGGCCCACAGTTGCCCAAAAGTGAAAGCCATGGGATGGTGTGTGTGAGCCCACTAGCCAACCACCCAGCTCTTGCTCAAGAGAGGGCATTCTCTGCCACACACCTCTGCTGGATCCATCACAAGTAAGAAGGGGAAAGAAATAGACAACTGTAACAGCAGACATGGCACAAGCCATTGACTTAGGCAAGTCAAGCGCTCTCTGAGAACTTTAGTCTCTTGGTCCATAAAATAAAGACCACACCTGGTCCTGCCAACCTCACAGGGCTGCAAGCAGGTGAGACCCACGCAGGATGATAATATACAACAGGGTACATTTCCTTGTAAATGTAAATACTATGATTTTAAAAAGAATTATAGTCATAATTAATCATAAGGCCTGTAACATGCACTTGCCTTCCACAAATGAGAGAAAGGAACTACCATTTACATGCAAGCATTCAGCTGGGTGATTTCATAGACAATATCTCACTTCATCTTCATAATGATAGTATGAGGCAATTTATTTTCTCCATGTCACAGAAGAAGAAAGAGAGGCACAGGGAGGTGAGGTAACCTGCCCCATTTTACAGCACAATAAGACACTGAGAGTCAGAGCTGGGAGGTTAAGTATGATGGCCTGACTCCAGAGCTCTTTCTCCCTACTTCTACTCAATATCCACTAATCCAAAACAAATCAGGAACGCCCAGGGAGGACCCCACCACACAAGGCAGAAATCCCACCGATTTCAGGCAGAAAGTACCTGACAGTGTGGCTCTCTATAGAAGGTTCCAGAATGGGCAAGCCCTGAGCAACATGAATACACCTCCAGTAGAATGAAATTGTTTTCTGACTTCCCTTTCAGATCTGCTATTCACGGATTCCGATGACTACAGAAAGTGAGACATTTCTGAGCCGATCAGGGACTACTGCTCCTTGAAACCACTAGACTTTTTTAGTCCTGTCCTTGAGTGACAGCCCTGGACAGTGATCCCATAACTCCTGCTCATTTTGTGGACTTACATGTCAATCTCTAGAACATTTGACCTTGGTTGGCCTTCAGCTTCTAAACAGAAGAAGGAGCTACTCGAGGTGGCTTGGATCCTGAGGACTGAACTCTTGGATTTTGGAGATAACTCCCTGTTTTTGGAGAAGACTCTTCTATTTTTTAAATGTCCTCTGATAGCAGTTACTTGAACACCACCAGCTTCCTGGCCCCATTCCGGCAAGGGAGATGAGCTGCCCTGGAGAGGCAGTCTGGAGCTTGATGAGATGCCACCCGCTGAAGTTGTTATATCCCGTTGGTCTGTTTTTAGCAGGCTCTCAAAGAGAGGAGATAAACTGCTTGGAGTCCCTGTCTGTGATAAGAGGATGGGAAGCAGCCTCATTGCCTAGACCCGATGGCAGGGGAAGCTGGAAGTTTAGGGACACTTCTGGCCCTGCAGCAGCACCCGTCCCCTGATCTGGGCTCCAGAGTGCTCCCTCCCTGCGTATGCTGTGCTGCCCTGGGAGCTGCCTCTCCTCCCCCACGAGGTGGTGAGTATGTCGAGGCAAAGACCATGTGTGATGCGCACTGACAGCCTTGGACGATTGCACAGTCCAGCTCCTTGTGCGGAATAGTTCAGTGAACGTGAAAGAAGTCAGTAAGGAAGGAGGGGGAGGGAGGAGAGTGAAATATTCCAAAAAAAAAATAATAATAATAAAGTGTCTGTAGGTCCCCATTGCTGAAGCCTCTTGGATGCACTGAATAGCATGCTCGTGGGTCAGTCTGGGTCCAAACCCTCTCGTGGACTGGCTGTGAGCACTTGGGCAGGTCACTTAACCTCCCTTTGTCGTGTGCACCGTGAGGGTGAAGAGACTGGTGAGGATGCCTAGGGCTGTGTGTGTGAGTCACTCACGGACACGACTGCGCTAGGCGGGTAAGTAACACCAGCTGCTATCACGATTCAACCCCCAAGCTCAGCGGCTCACGGCACGTCTCCCCCACCGTGCCTCTCGGGGGTCCAGGCTCCTTCCATCTTGGTTCTGAGATTTCTCTCCCTTGAGCGGGGAGCTGGGGAAAAGAGCAAGGATCGCAGGGAGAAGGGCCAGGTCTGGAAATGTGGAAGGGAGGGCTGGTGGTGACATACCATAGTCCAGCGAGCACCGAGGATCGGAAGAATGGCTCAAAGATCAGGGTCCACCGTGGGGGCTGAGAGCTTCATGACTCATACTTGACTCGGCACGTTGTGAGCTTTCAATAAATGTAGCTGCTGTGATTGACAAGAAGGAAGTCTGCTGGGGGGAAGAAAAAAAAAGCACCATTTCGCTTGCTGGAGCATGAAGATCTTCTGCAGATGGCCAAGGACTCCCCTCCCTCCCCGTCCCCTAGGCATGGGCTCTGGAATCAACACTTTTTTTTTTTAGTGTGTGTTCTGGAGGGCTACCTGCGCAGTTACCTGCTTTCACCCTTACAGTGGAGGTAAGGGTGAAAGTGTGAAAGGAAAGGGTGAAAGACAATCATAAATCTTGTCTTACTGACAAGAAAAGGATCTCAAAAAGGAGGAGAAATGTACTAAGATCACATGGAGAGGTCAAGGCAGAGCGGGACCTAGGACATCAGTCTAGTCATAAACTCTGCCTCTCCATCATCTCACTGACTGCTGGGGATCCCGGCTTCTGCATCCATGAAACGTTTGGGCGTGGGAGGGAGATGTTTGGAAAAGGGGGATCTCAGAGTTTCCTTCTAAGCTTTAAAAGGCCGTTCTGTGAAATGAAGTCAGTGAAGGGTCTTTAGGAAAAGAAAGGACCGGACGTGGTTATGTTGCAATTTGAGAAAAACCAGCGGTGGACCCTGTATGGAATTGCAACAACCCCCTCCCCCCGGGAGAAAATTGTGCTGATTTCTCCCGGGATCTGGCCACTGGTGGTGGGTGCTTCTGCCCCGGTATTAGCAGTCTGTACAGATTCGACGCAAAGAGATTTTGTTGACCACTTTTCCTCTATGACATTTGTTTTTTAAAAAAAGTAATGGCAGTTAAGAAATAGCTGACATTTAGTTAATTAGAGAAAATAGACTCCATTGTCAACCAAAATGGCTCAGATCTTTAAGGAAGCTGCAGGCTACAGGACAGACTCGATGGGGTTTCAGTTTTACAAAAGTTTCAGTTTTACAGAAAACGGATGGTTTTCTTTGAAGTAGTTTCTCTCGAGAAGCTTGTGTCTGTCCAACATCCTAGCCCCTTAGTCTGAACTGGAGGAATGCATCTTGGTGTCGTGAAAGCTCAATTTGTTTAAACAGTGCTCTGATTCCATTGTTCATCTTTCTGTAAGATTATTAAATATAGAGGCATTTTTGGCAAATCATAGGCACCGGGTGTGCCAACAGTAGCTGGTTTGTTTCAGCTATTTCAATCAAATTTGGGGAGCAAATGATTTAGAGGACTATCGACACCAAAGAATGCCAGAATATTCCCCAAACTGTGTCACGAACCATGGATGGCCAAATGCCCCTGATCAAAATGCCCCAACTGATCTAATGACTTTTCCCGGGGCTTTCATTTCAAAGGGCCTGCAAATGATTAGTTAGCAGGACCTCAGGGCTGGGCCAGAGGGGGCTTGGGAGCTGAGAGCATGCAGTTACTCACTTGATTTGTTTTTCATTAACGGTCTGTAGGTTTTAAAAATGTTTGTGGGATCGGAGAGAGGAAGAGAGAGCAGAGCAAAGGGAATTCATAGTCATCATGTGCACAGTTTGTGACTGTTAGGAATCTGGGCCAACGGCACCTTCACTCTCTTGGAGTAGGAGCTGCCTTTCAGCCAAATCTAAAGGGAAAAAAGATTCTTTACGTCCTCTACAGACACCATCCCAACATGCGTTGGGCTGAACGTTGAAGCAGGGTTTGGTGGCGAACTGTCTCCTGGTTGCCCTTCCCTTTTCTGGAGAGCTCAGCCGACTTTGCAAAGTAGACTGTGTATACTAACATGGTTCCTACACTCCGTAGACGTTTCGTGAGTGTCTACTATGTCCTGAGTACTTGCTACACATGAGGAATGTGCTTGAGAGCAAACACAATAGGACACCTGTCCTCCCCGAACTTAGAGATCAGTGCAGAAACTTACCAATAGCGGCATCACCATGCACTATTTCCATGCAAGGAAAGTGGTAGGAACTCATCATTGGATAGTCCATCCAGTCAGAGAGTCAGGGAAGGGAAGCATTGGCTGAGACCTGCAGGAGGCTAGAGGTAGACCAGGTAAAGAAACAGAGAGCCACATTCCCAGCGGAGAAAATGATGTAGGCAAAAGTGATGCGAGCCAGCAGGACGTTTTTGATAAAGCCAATCAAGGCCTGTGTGGTTTGGAAGAAGAGAGTAAAGGCTCTTGTAATACAACATAAGGCAGAGATCACACAGGCTGTGTGGACCAGGGAGCATTCCGGGAGCCATGGGAGGCCATGGAAAGCTCTCAGCTTCCCCAGAAGTCCTCGTTGGGTGACAGGCAGGTCTCAGGTCAAAATTAGTTTCCAGAACCTACTCATTCGGTGACCTTAAGTAAGTTTCTGCACACTTCAAGCCTCGGGTTCCTCATTTGTAAAACGGGTGCAGCTCCGATTGTGAAAGGTCACTTGGGGAGATTCAATGAGAAGGCAAGTATAACAATACTTAGTGCAGTGTCTGATACTTGGTGCTTGATGTGTGATGGGCTGAGGTCAATGAAATTGATGGTGTCTCTAACCTTCAGTACAGGAAAGGCTTTGATAGCCTGCTTCTTCACAGGGTGAGGACATTGAACTCAGCAAGGTCTACAACATGTGAAACTATCCATTCCAATGTTGGCTTTTGGGGAGCTAGAAAGATTTTTATTCCCTCCACCCCCTTAGCATTATAGGCTCAGGAATCGGCAGGGGTGGAAAGGATTTTGAAGGTGATAATGCCAACCCCTTACCCCTGGTATAGCTACAATGCTTATTCGATGTGAGAGTGGTATCTCTTTTCCCCTCACCTTGATCTTTTGATGAATTACATCTTTCTTGTTAGGTACAGCTTGATGGGGGTACTTGAGGTCCCCATCCTGCCTTAGCCAAGTGGCCAGACAACTCCCCAGCCAGCCCAGTGGACCTTCTGTGCCTGGAAGTGGAATCTTAAACCAAGAAATGAAGGACGTGAAACAGGAGGGGGCTCTTCTCCACCCCCGAGTGCTTCCTGGATGGATTCTTCTGTTACTAGGCCTCCCTTGAGGGTCTGCTTTCCAGTCTCTGGAACTAAGGGTCCAAATCCTTTCTGTGCCCTATGCCTGCAATCCAGATGCCCCTTGAGTGCATTGGCCCCCGTCAACCTTCCAAAATAACCTTCTTCTAATTGCCAGCTTAGAGCCAAAGCATACTAATTAATACAGCAGTAAAGAAATCGAAACCCGGAGAAATTAAGTGACCTGCACAAGGTCACAGCAAGTTTGTCAGATCTGGGGGCAGAGTCCCTTAACTCCAAACCTAGAGCCCTTTTATCCACAGGGCACCTAGAGATTTTATAACATATGGGATTCTGGGGATGGGGTAGAGCGAACATTTGGTTTCTGCCCCTTTCACTTACCTCACAGAAGAAAATGAAGTTCTAGATTGAAGCTTGCATGGCTTCCTTTTGGGTCTGAAACTGTACATGTTAATCCTGGAATTCAAGGACCCCACAATATAATCAC
This sequence comes from Procyon lotor, assembly GCA_028646535.1. Taxonomy (NCBI): domain Eukaryota; kingdom Metazoa; phylum Chordata; class Mammalia; order Carnivora; family Procyonidae; genus Procyon; species Procyon lotor. Next base: position 53,150,674 of record CM053607.1, read on the forward strand.
CTCCCAGCTTTACCTCCCACATACGACCCTGGCCTTGCCTTCTACATTAAATATGTCATCAGTCAAAGGTGCCTCCTTTGGTCCCCAGGCACAGCCGGTCCTTTCAGTGTTCACGCTATGCTCGGGCCACTCTTTACATCTTTTTTTCTTCCTTCTTTCTTTCAACATTATGGAGAGTTACTCTGTCCTGGGCCTGGGGTGCTCAGCGGGAAAGAAAACCCAGGTCTTCCCTCCAGGAGCTCCAGTATCCTGGGAAAGCCCGGCAAACAGACGAGTCCAAGAGGGGCAGTGGTGGGCGTTGGGGGAGCACAAGGAAGGCTCCCAGCTCTGCTGTGGAGACTAGAGAAGGTTGCCTAGGGAGATTTTTGAGAATGAGTTCCCAACAGATGAGTAGGAGGGGAAAGTAGAAAAGGGAAAATGTGCATAAAAGCAAAGAAAAAAAAAAAGAGGTAGATATAATGCCCAAAGTACAAGTAATAGAAAAAAAAAAAACAGATAAAATGGATACGGTCAGAATTAAAAGTTTTTGTGCTTCAAAAGATGCCATCAAGAAAGAGAAAAGGGGCTCCTGGGTGGCTCAGTGGGTTAAAGTCTCTGCCTTCGGCTCAGGTTGTGATCTCAGGGTCCTGGGATCGAGCCCTGCATTGGGCTCTCTGCTCAGTGGGGAGGTTGTTTCCCCCTCTCTCTCTGCCTGCCTCTCTGCCTACTTGTGATCTCTCTCTGTCAAATAAATAAATAAAATTTTTAAGAAAGAGAAAAGACATGGGCACCTGGGTGGCTCAGTCATTAAGCATCTGCCTTCGGCTCAGGTCATGATCCCAGGGTCCTGGGATCGAGCCCCGCATGGAGCTCCCTGCTCAGCAGGGAGTCTGCTTCTCCCTCTCCTTCTGCCCCTCCCCTTGCTCATGCTCTCTCTGTCTCTCTCTGTCAAATAAATAAATAAAATCTTTAAAAAAAAAAAAAAGAAGAAAAGAGAAAAGACAGCCTCCAAAATGGGAGAAAATTTTTCCAAATCACATATCTGCTAACAAATCTTATCTAGACCATGAAGAACACTTCTAGCTCAATAATTAAAAAAAGACCAATAATCCACTTAAAAATGGACAATGATCTGAATAGACATTTCTATGGAGAAGATGTACATACGTGTGGCCAATAAACACATAAAAAGATGCTTGGCATCATTAGCCATCAGGGAAATTTAGATCAAAACTCCAACAAGATATCGTTTTCTACTTACAGTCGGGCTAAAATCAAAAGACAGAGAGTAACAAGAGTCAGCAAGAGATGTGCGGACATCGGAACCCTCATACACTGCGCGTGAGATGGCAAGATGGGGCAGCTACTTTGGAAAACATGTTAAACATATAGTTACCGTACGACCTAGCAATTCCACTTCTAGGTGGATACCCAAGGGAAAGGAAAGCATGTGTCCACGTACAAATTTGCACATCAGTGCTGATAGCAGCGTTATTTACAATAGGCAAAAAGTGGAAGCAGCTCAAATCAACAGACAAATAGAGAAACAAAACGTGGTCCAGCCATACAATTAAATATTCAGCCATAACAAGGAATGACGTGCTATCTCATGTTACAACATGGATGAACCCTACTGCATTACACTACACCAAAGAAGCCAACAAAACTGTATGTTGTGTGACTCCATTTCTCTGCAACCCCAAAGAGGAAAAAAATCTATAGAGATGGATAGTTGGGTTAACGCTTGTTGGGGGCAGGAGGCGGTGAGGAGATTAAGGGAACCATGGCTAAGAAGAGCAAAGTTTCTTTTTTGGGATAATGGAAATGTTCTAAAATTGCTTGGGGGTGATGGGTGCATAGCTCTGGGGAGATACTTGTATAGTATCTTTATTACAGTCCTTATCATTGCCCAGTATTTTCTGGCTTGTTGAGGCAGACATTATCTGTGTATCAGTGCTCCATCTTTCCTTCCAGTCTGTAAACTCCGTAAAAGCCCACACCTGCTGTTTGCAGCGGCATACTCAGTACAAACACAGAAGTCAGGACATACGAGGGCTCAATAAGCACTTGATCAGTTTGATTAATGGATGAATTAGTTGGAAGTCTAAATGGGCGAGACCAAAGTCATTGGCTGAGATATAAATTGGCAGCCAACTCAAAGGACTCTGAGAGTCAGGCACTGTGATATGCAAACAATGCAACAGCAAAACAATGAAAACCATGGTGCCATTGGGTCACACTGTAGAGTGTGTGGCTAAAGGATTCAAATTTAACTTCAAAGGGGGACACTGGCCAAACGAAGCAAGTCTAGAAGCAGCTTGAGCCCAGAAGCCAACTGTTTGCAATCTTTGTGATGAAGACTTGACCTTGATGATTCCTTGAGGGCATGCCTTTCCTTCTTAGATAAGATTTTCTCTTCCAAGAGCATGAAAAGCATCTACTTTTCAGGTTAAGAGTTGGAAATGTGAAAGGAACCTTGAAGAAAATCCATGGGTGAATGAGAAGGCTGACCTTTGGGGAGGACACTTGTCTTGGCAGTCACAGAGAAAGCTTGTGGGACCACTGGGACTCCCCAGTGCCTTCAGAAATTCGTGAAACCATTTATTGCAGTGTTGTTTATAAACACATACACATACACACATATACACAAGCCCCCGAGTATGGTATTGCTTACATAAATTGGGGGTAAAAGAATTAGATGCAATAATAGTAAGCAGCAAAATAAAAAATCCTGTTTTTGAAGAATCTTTGGTAACCAGTGGAGGTGCACAGGGTGCTAGAGGACATATAAAGTATGATTCCCAATTTATAAAACTTACCTGTGTCCCAGCTGAGGCTGAACTCCTGGGATGTGCACATGTCTCTGTGTTAAGTGAATTTATTAGCAAGTGTCTGATTGCATGAGTTTATCTCGGTGGAGAAAAGGAGACACCAAAAGGAGATTTGGGGAAGAAATGGGGAGGAGCTGAGAGGAAGACAGCACACTCCCTGAGCCCCTGCCCGCACCTCCCCCCCTCGTCCCTTCTCCCCTCCCTGGGCCTGTCCTGGGGGTCCTAGGGTGAAAGGGAGCCTCCTTGTGGCTGCTGAAGGAGCCCCGTGCCAGGACTCGGTGATCTGGGGCCGACCAGCAGGGGCAGACCCAAAGGACAAGCTGGCACATGGATGGACAAGAAGGGCCTTTCCCTCTTCGGTGATTCTGATGACCAAGTCCGATGTCTGTGGGCCTTTTCACACACAGCCTGCCATCTGTGACATTAGCTGTGTGACACTCCACCCAAAGATAGCGTCCGATCCCACAAGGTAAGGGCTCTGTCCTACAAGGCTCCCCCGACCCCAGCCCCACACACCTTCCGATGACAATCACAAGTCCAGGTTGTCACCTGGGCATCTGACCAACAGAGCTATGGGTGATAGGTTCTAGCAACCCCCACTTCCTTGGGTCAGATTAATCTGCTGAGCAGCACAAAGAACTCAGGAAAACAGTTAACTTGCTAGATGATCAGTCTGTTATGAAAGGGGTACCCACCACTCTTCCCATATCCCACGTGTTCACCAACCCGGAAGTTCTCCAAACCCGTCCTCTTGGGTTTTATGGGGGCCTTCTGACTTAGGCATGATGGATCAAATTGGCCATTGGCGATGCATTCAACCTCCTGCCCATCTCCCTTCCCCTGATGCCAGGGGGCCTGGGACTGAAAGTTCCAACTGTCTAATCCCTCTGCCATCCAGTCCTCACCCTGAGGTGGTCCTCGAGTCATCTCCTTAACGTAATGCAGAACACCATTATTTCTCTCACCACCTACAAAGTTCCAAGGATGTTCAGAGCTCTTGGCCAGAAATGACAAAAATCAAACATACATTTCTTACTATAAAGGATTTCACGCTTCCCTGCACGGCACTGTGGCCCCAGTCTACTGAGGGTTTCTGGCACGCAAGATGGCTTCAGGTCCCTCAGGGGAATCAGGAGACAAGCTTTTGGCCCAGATGTCACCATTGTCGCAGAGGGCACTGACCCAGACAGCGGTGACCTAGGTCAGAAGTGCCCTGGAGATGTTTCCTAATTACGGCACAGAGTAGTGGGCACAGAAGAGCAGGGCAGGAAGGGCCTATGGTGAGCCTATCTGGGCTTCCCCCTGGCTCCCTGAGATGCGTCAGAGACTTCAGCCCATGGGGGCAAAGATAGCTGTAGGTAGGATGATGTGACCTCATTTGTACTCATAGGCTGGTGTGGAAACTTGGGGATATATTTGCATTTCTATCACTGATTATAAACATATAGGACTATCAACGGTTTCTTTGGGTTGATGGAATGGTGGAAGATTTTCATTTTCTGCTGGTAGTTTGCACTTTATGATTTTTTTCCTAAAATGAACAGGTGTCTCTTTATAAAATTATTATAAATAAGAAAATCCAAATTATATTCTTTTAAATATACACAATCAAATGTCTGAGATCAGACATTTCCAGCAATGACCCAGGAAACTGACTTCCTGAAGTGTGACAGAGAAATCTGCAAGAGGGCTCAGATCCATTAAAGGTGACCAGGTGACATCCCCAGCATTGAAAACTCCTAAATGTTGTGATATGACTTAGAAGATCCCACTCCTGGCTCATTAACACACATCATTTTATGGTTATTATTGCTTTTAATCCTTGAAATAGCTATACAGGGTCTTAGGAGCCATACTTTAGAAGTGGGGAAACTGAGTCTCAGAGACCCTGGAGGGCTCTTATGATTAGAGTAGTGTATCTAATCAGCAGTGGGATGAACTTTCAAACCTGGGTTTTTCTAGTACATCCCTCTCGATAATTTAAGACAATTATTGTTGTTCCCCAAACTCTGGCTTCTGGAGTCTGGGATCTTCACCTGGCCTCAAGAAGGCCTGTAAACTTTTTGAAATTAGATCCGGAGTTTTGCATGCGTGCGCTTTTCCCAAAAAGATGATTCCCAGCTCCCCCACCCCCTCCAAAGTTAGGAACTGCTCATCTGTGTTGTCCAGAGAGAACCTGCATCGGACAAAGCGCCAGAGATGGGAAATGCTTCTCCAACAGCCACACCGAGACAATCTAATGGCGAACAAACCAGCAGCACGTGGATTGAATTTCCCTTAAATTACGCGTGAACCAAATAATGCGAACAGTTTGGCAACATTCGCTTGGGGTTTTCTCAAACCCAAAGCATTTGAAAAGAAATGTTGGTACTTTTGATGAAGACCAAACAGGGCTTGTTTGGGGTGTTATTTGCTGGGTGGGTGTGTTTGCAGTATGAACCCGGCATGGCGTGCTTCTGACTTGGGGCACCGGTTCATGTGGGGTTGGATGTTGCTGGATTTGCGGTGTGGTGGGTGGCCAGTGGTGGGGGGGTGCAGATTAGGGTGAAGGAGTGAATTCTCCACATGGCCTGCTGCCGTAGCGCATTCCAGGTTGTCTTGTAGCAAGAAGGGTTTGCTCGCTGAAACCATCAGAGCCCAGAGGAGACCAGAAGGGGGTGGAGCACCACCTCCCCACCACATTCGCCGGGCCACGGAGCCACATCGGCAAGTGGGGGGCACCAGGACTTGGCTGTGAGAGTGGGGATCATGGAGATGTTCTTTTGCAGAAACTCAATAGGGAACAAAAAACAACAGTATTAATAATCCTTTAGGTTCTCAATGGTCATTGAGGGAGCGTCTTGGTGATTGCAGTTGATAATATTCCAAGAGACAATCAGGTACAGGTTAAGATTCACTGACCTTAACCTCCCGTCCTGTACTGGGGGCTCCCCTCGGGTAGATACCCAGCTCTCCCACCAAGTTAGGACTTGCTGCCCAGCAGTAGGGATCTGACCCACCGAATGCATCCTCACCCAGCCTTGCTTCTGGAGAACTGGATCTACACCATTCACAGTTCATAACCTCCATGACCATCTTAGGAGGTAAGAATTATTATTGGACTTTCTCCCAACCTCCTCCCACTCCTGGCTTCAGCGGTGGCATTGACAGCTCCCCAGGCTTCCTGGACTCCTCTCAGTCATGGGCAAAGGATGTCGACCGTTGCTCTTGGGATCTATTATTACTTTGCCTCATTTCTGTTCCCACCATTCAAGCCCCTGTTCCCTGTTGTGAACCAGCCTTCTCTCTGGTGTCCCAGAGTCCAATCTCTCCTCCTCCCTCACCCTGCATTCCGATCACCCTAAAACACAGGTCTCACCGTGTCATTTCTATACTCGGAAGGCTTTCCTGTCTCATCTTCAGCTTGGCACTATGGCTTTCCATGTCCTGGGCCCTGTTCTCTACTCTGCCTTCCTCCATCCTCTCTACTAAATGCACCAAGATCTCATGTCCCCGTGTCTTTGCAGAGCACCTTCTCTCCAAATTTACCCCGGACCTCACTCTGCTGGGACATCTCCCTTGTACCCCCAACATAAACCTGAACCCCTCTTCAGCGTCCCCAGCCCCAAAGTTTTCCCTCCTTCGGAACCCTTGTCCCACTGTTCTAGGGCCCTGTGAACAGGTTGACTTCCCCATCTGGAAGGCGTGAGCCCCTGAGAGCGGGGATGGTATCTTCCACAACATGATATCCTGGTACATTGTAGTCTGGTACCTAGTTGGGACTAAAAAACCTTCAGGAGTGAAGGAATGAATAAGGGAACGAATGAATGGAGTCCGACCCCCCGTTTGGCTCTATGATGAGGAAACACTTCTAAATAGTTTGTCCCCACCAACCCCAACCCTGAGATCTTATCTAAAAGTTTGCCTCTTTCTCGGTGTCAATCTTCCAGCGGGACTTGAACCTCAGGGACCCGCAGGGAAATCATTAGCAGCCGCCCCAAAGCTCTCTGCAGAGAACGAGTCATTTGGTCACCACAAGCACAGGCTAGTGACCCGCAGAGAGTTTGTCTGGAGACACCTTTGTGGGCAGCCGTTCGATTTCCTGAGCACGAGGAGGCCTTTATTTCAGATTCCAAACTTTATTGCAACTTCTGACTGACTGCCTGACCCCATTTGTAACCTTGTGGCACTTTCAATGATTCATCTCCTCAGGAAACCACGTCTCCCCTGGGTTGGCCCGGTGATATTGAGGCAGGCATGCCGGCTGGGAGTGGGACCCGAGAGAGGAGAAAACCCCTTCACCATTTTGTTGTCTCCTGAGTGGCCTGTGAGGGAAAGATTGGCCTCAGTAGCTACAGAGCAGAGCAAAATGGCGGGGAGCTGGCCCCTGGCCCTAGCCCAGCGGGCAGTCCAACACAATAGCTAAGCTCAGGGCCGCGGCCCCCATGGCCCCCTTGGCCCCCTTCCAGTCCTCCAGTGGTTCCAAGTCATTGTGGTTCGGATCTTTCCATCTTTTGAACCTAACACTTCACTTCCTCAGCTCTCCTAGAGTTACAGAAGATAGATAGTGTGCGCTGTCCTTTAAAAATGACAAATTCTGGGGCGCCTGGGTGGCTCAGTGGGTTAAGCCTCTGCCTCCAGCTCAGGTCATGATCTCAGGGTCCTGAGATCGAGCCCCACATTGGGCTCTCTGCTCGGTGGGGAGCCTGCTTCCCCCTCTCTCTCTGCCTGCCTCTCTGCCCACTTGTGATCTCTCTTCTCTCTGTCAAATAAATAAATAAAATCTTTTTTAAAAAATGACAAATTCTGAGGTAAAGCGCACTGTAGTCTTTTAAAACTTTTTATTGATGGACAACACACATAGTGATTATCACACAAGTCAGAAGTTTGGGCTCGTGGAGTTGTCTCGAAGGCACCTCTGAGGCTGAATTCCCACCTTAGCTGCCCAAACTTGCCAAGTCACATACCCTCTTGGAGCTTTGGTTTCCTTAATTCTCAAAAGGAGTTAAAAAGCAGTCTCTCTGAGAGTCAGGCTTTCATTAAAAACAAATCTGAAATCCTATCTGCTCCCTCCTCCCCCAACCCATGATCACACTATCCCGTCACCCTGGCTTTATTGTGCCTCCCAGAACGCATCACTGTCTGACATGTTATTTGTTATTTGCATAGATTTGCTTATTTCTTCTCTCCCAGTTAGCATGTCAGCGGAGGGAATTAATTTGCTCACTCCACCAGGCCCACAATTACAAGACTGCCTGTGTGTTGGAAGTCCTAAATGAATTTTCACTGGGTGAATGTAGAGAGAGAACTTTTGAGGACTGCTAAAGTGACGCTTGAAAATCTGGGGAATACCATGAGGGTGGCTATCGCAAAAGAAAAAATAAAAACAGGAAATAACAGATGCTGGAGAATTGGCGTAGAAATCGGAACCCCGGTGCCTTTGTTGGTGGGAATGGAAAGTGATGCGGTTCCTCAAAAAAATTAAACAGAGACTTGCCATATGCTAGACATAAAAAAACAAATCCTGTGTGAGTCCACCAATAACGATGTACCTAGAAGGGTTCCATTCATCCTGACAGACAGTAGAGTGGTGGTTACTGGGACTGAGGGAACAGGTTGGGGAGACAGTATTTGATGGTGTCAGAGCTTCAACTGCAGATGAAAAGCTTCTGGAGATGGATAGAGGTCATGGTTGCATGACATTGAGAATGAACTTGGTGCCACTCAACGCTTACAAATAGTTAAATGGTACATTTTATGTTATGCCTATTTTGCCACAGTGAAAAGTGAAGATCTTTTCAATGTGAGAAATGTGGGGAAGTAAGCCGGTAGGTACCTAGTGATTTTGCATCCCTCAACCCAGGTCCAACCAATTACAGAAAATCTTCCCTAAATCTCTTAGTATCAAGACTGAACAGTCTTCCACTTGGCTTTATCTTGTCTTGCATTCATGTCACGTCAGTGAGTCTGGGCTTTCTAGTGAGAACTTTGGAGGGAAAGGAGGAGGGAAGAGACTCACATGCATGCAGAGTAACCTCCTCATGTCAGGCGTGGGGCTGGTGGCTTCACCCTGTCCTCTCATTTCATCCTTGCAGCAGCCCTGGTGTTACAGAGGAGGAATCTGAAGCCCAGAGGGACATTAAGCAGCCCGCTAAGGATCGTATTCCTTGTTCATTCCTGAAACCATGACTGAGCCCCTACCGTGACCTTGGCACTTTGCTCGGTGCTGAGGTTCTGGCAATGAATGAAACCAGTCTCTTGGCCTTAAAGAGCTTCTTGTCTTGTGGAGAAGGTAGGCAATTTCACAGGTAACCATAGGAACATGTGATGAGAGGTAGGATGGGGAGGCCAGTAACATAAGCAGGTCGCACAGACAGGACAGGCTGGGAACTTAGAGAAGGTCTGGACTGTGAACATGGGAGCCGGCTGTTCAGAGAGGAGGCTGGGGGGCCAAGGTGGAGGTAAGGGTGGGACAGACCACACAGGGCCTTACAGGCCAGGCTAAGGAGTTTGCATCCCAAGATCCTAAAGGCAATAGGGCCACTGGACAGTTTTAATCCAGAGAAGGAGTTAGAAATCTTGCTTTGGGTGTAGCAGGAGAATGTACTAAAAGAGGAGAGAGTGTGGGGAAGGGTTTGATCCAGAGTTACTATGGATTGAGTTGCATACCCTTATTTCATATGGGGAAACCCTAATTCCCAATGTGATGGTGTTGGAGGTAGGGCCTTTGGGAAGTCATTAGGTCGTGAGGGTGGGGTCCTCATGATGGGGTGAGTGCCCTTTTGAGAAGAGACAAAAGCACTTGTTCTCTCTCTTTCTCTCTCTCTCTCCAGAGTGAGGACACAATGAGAAGATGGCCATCCGCAAGCCAGAAGGAGGGCCCGCCCCAGGAACCCGACTGGCTGGCACCTTGATCTTGGACTTCCAGCCTCCAGAACTGTGAAGAGTAAGTTTAAACCACCTGGTCTGTGGTATTTTGTTATAGCAGACCGAGCTGACCAAGAGGGGAGTTTTCACCATAGTGTAACACTTCCTGGAATTCAGGCTTACTTCCCTGCCTTTTCATATCCCCAATAATACTCAGTAGGCCAGGCACTCAGTAGGTGCTTCATGAATCCTGTGGACCAGTCCAGGGGTTCCCTGGAGGATTTGGGGGTTCAGGGCACTGGCTCTGTGAGCGTGTATAAGGCACGGCACTGTGTGTGTACCACGAAGTACAAGAGAAAGGCCACCGTCCTCTGTCTTTGGGAGAGACTTCCTGTTGGTAAGTTTTCCAAGAAGTTTGGTGGCGGTTGCCACAGAATTATCACATCACAGTTGTAGTTAGGGGGCAGAGGGGAGCACAGTTGAAAAAAGAGAGTCAAAGCTGTTGTGACTTCCCCTGGGAGCTTAGACACCGGTGGTCTGATTGACATTTTGCAAAATTCTAACAGATCCTCACATGCCCATCTCACTCCCCGCTCTGGTTTACACATTCATTTCCCCTGAAGCACTCCATAAAGAATTTGGGCTAGAAGGCCTCCATTTAGAATCTAGCTGTTATCAGCATTAAGATCTGCATTTCAGAAGATGGTGAATTGCTTTCTGTTTTGTAGTTCCGAGCTGTAAGAGGGGACTCCAGTGTTGAATTTTGTAATAGTCACACCATGGTTATGCGTACCCCTCTCCCCTACAGATCGGTCAAATCGCTCCATCAGAGTCACTCAGAAGTCCTGATAGAGATCACTACCTTGTTGCAAGATGGGAAACTGAGGCCCGTAGAGGAGATGGACAGGCCCGAGTTACTGGGGGAGTCTACTGTTGACTGGACAAGAGTGGCCACTATGATGTGTTAGGACACCAAGGATACAAATGGCAAGTAAAATCCGATCTTCTCATTAACTAAGAATCCGATATGCTCCCACTTCTTGTTAAATAAGGCCTGATTTGGATTTAGGTTTGTAACCCTTTGGGTGCTAGGGTAAGAATCCCCCATTAATTGACCACTTATTCTGTGCCAGAGATTATCCTGGGCTTTTTGCAACCAATATTTTGTTCAAATCTAACCAAACTAAGAGATAAATATTATCAGACCCGTATGCTATAGATGAGAAAATTGAGGCTCAGAGAGTCACAGTATCTTGCCCCAGGTGGCATAGCCAGCAAAGGGCAAAGCTGGGATTAGAAGCCATATCCCCTTGTCTTCAAAGCCCTTGTTCTTCATCCTAATCCCTTGTCTCTGTCCAGAAAATCTTCACATCCTTCCACTAATCCTCTATAGTGTCTATTTCTTGGCCTTTGGTGGGAGCCCAGAAACTCTTCATGCATGAATCCATTCATGGGGTTCCCAGATCCCAGGAAAGTTCTGCAGGAGGAGTTGGGAGCTTTGTTTCCTTGACTTCCCTTCCCCAAGGGCCCCTAAGAGTCAGGAAGGACTGAACTAGAGTATCTGGACAGAGACAGTTGGCTGGATAGCGCCGTCCGGCACACATCAGTTAGGACCGAGTGCCACGCACTGTGCTAAGAGGCTTACAAAAACCAACTCTTAAATCCTCACAACACCACCGTGACACTGATTCTACTGTTCTCCCTGTATTAAAATCGAGACATGGAGGTGCAGAAAGGTAAGTTACTTTTCCGAGGCTCAAACCAGCAGAGAGAGGACTGAAGGAGCGTAGTCTGGAATCCAGGCTCCTCACAATTACTGTATTTTACTTATTATTTTTTTACAGAAGCTCTATGCCCAACGTGGGGCTCGAACTCACAACCCTGAGATTAAGAGTTGCATGCTCCACCGACTGAGCTGGCAAGGAGCCTCTCCTTACCATTACTTTATATGCTCAAGAAATGCCTACCAACTGAAAAGTTGGAAATACTTTTTAAAATCTGTTCTTCTGTCCGCTTTCCCGCTTGTCAGACTGAGCCAGCCTGGGACAAGCAGCGGCAGGCCAGGTGCAGGGGACGTATATTGGATGAGCAAGGCAGCCCCTCGGTGGGCTCCAGGGAAGAGGAGGCCATTCTCGGGGCCAACGGGCAGGCTCTGAGGACACTTGTGCTCCAGGGAGAATGACGCTTGCAGTTAATTCCAGAGGCTGTCCAGTTTGCCTCCTGCTTTGGTTCTTTGATTCGCAATGATTTAGCTCATTCCTTCGCGCCCTTCCCTTGGGGTTCTGTCACCCAGGTGAACAAAGCCTCTTTTCAAGGACCCTGAAGAAACCAGATTATGTTATGGGCCCTGCAAATTAAAGGGCTGGAGAAGAGGCCTCTTATTTGGGGATAATCACCATTCGCTCTCTGTTTGACGACTCACTTCAAGATAATTAGGGCTTCACTTTCTTTACTTGAAACAACCTTTTCTGTTTTCTCTTGTCCTCGACCTGCCGGCCCCGGAGCCGACTCTCACGGACTCGCCGGTGAGGCATGGGACGTCGGGAAATGCAGGCTGGGTCCCCACCCGTTAGTGAGAGCTGCCAAGGCATATGCTGTGCACATAGCCTTTAAAATTGGGCACGAGGGATCTAGGTAAGATAGATGTTCAGACCTTCGCGGATTCAAATCCCTGATGGACACATACGTGTTCAGCACCTTTAACATGTGTAGCTCTAGGAAACGCAAACTGGAGCCCTGCCTGCCCCGTTGAGCTTACACTGTAGTCGTGGAGACAGAAAGAGGACAGGAGGAGCTTGACGCACCTAGAAATAAAAATAAATTTAGCAATAAAGATAATTTTAGCAATAAAAATATGCTCAGAAAGTAAAATCCTAAGAGTTGATCATTATTATTCCCGTACAATAGTAAGAGTGATAATAGCAAAATCACCATCATAATAATAGTAATAATCAGATTTTCTTTAAGGAAGCACTAAATGACGATGCCAAGTCTTATTCCTTATTAAACTGGAATGTGCTGTGTAGACTCCTGCTGAAGGGAAGTGGCCAATATCCAGGGCCTAGTAAGACATTTGTTCTTTAGTGGCGTAGGATACAGCCTCAGGAAACGGGAATGGGGTTTTCATTAACTAAATTTTCTTGTTTTTTGTGTGGGCAGAAGTCACAATTAATAATACAATGATGATTCGTTATCTTTTGAGGTCTTCAGGTCATTGTGCCGAGTATTAAGGATTATTCAAGTCAAATTAATATTTATTTCTATGAAGTTGGGCTCAAATGAGAAGCAGGTGAAAGAATTAATCTCTATGGATAAGGAGGTTGAGGGCATTGGAATGCCATGTACTCCCTCCAGATGATTTTGGGAGTGAGGTTTTTTTTTTTCTCTCTCATAATAATTCTCAATCTTGTCTAGACTTCTATTTAATATAACGTTTAGTTCTGTGTCCTTTAATGAGACCTAATTTGAGTAAATGAATATGTAGTTGCTCAATGAGGAAAAACCTTTAGAAATTCAATTGGGAATTGACAAGTTCATAATCATCATGGAGATTTTAATATACTTCTCAGAAATGGAAAGATCAGGAAAGAAAGAAGAGCCCTGTAGAAGATTCGGCCAACATGGACACATGCAACCCTCATCAGACGAACGTACATAGGATTTTGCAGCCAACAAACAACATGTCTGTATTTCATGCTCACATGGAGTATTTGCAAATATTGAGCAGATATTACAAAAATTATTAAAGAATCAATGTCTTGGGGATAATCCTCTAACCACAATGCAATAAAACCCAGAACCAAAGGCCAAAAGATATACGTCGACAAAATACATTTAGAAACGTCGACAGCGGACACTTTTAAATAATTCGTCAAAGAAGAAAGTATAATGAACATTACTAACTACTTAGAACAGATAATGAAAGGGGCGCCTGAGTGGCTCAGGCGTTAAGCGTCTGCCTTCAGCTCAGGTCATGATCCCAGCGTCCTGGGATCGAGCCCCGCATCAGGCTCCCTGCTCAGCAGGAAGCCTGCTTCTCCCACTACCATTCCCTCTGCTTGTGTTCCCTCTCTCGCTGTGTTTCTCTCTGTCAAATAAATAAAATCTTTAAAAAAAAAAAAGAATAGATAATGAAAATATTATTGTGGAAATACGTGGACTACAGTTAAAGTGGCATTTAGAGGAAAATTACAGCCTCAAAGACAGATATTAGAAAATAGAAAGAGGGGAGCCTGGGTGGCTCAGTCAGTTAAGCATCTGCCTTTGGCTCTGGTCATGATCTCAGGGTCCTGGGATCAAGTCCCTCCTTGGGCTCCCTGCTCAGCTGAGAACCTGTTTCTCCCTCTCCCTCTGCCACTCCCCCCACTCATGCTCTCTCTCTCTCTCTGACAAATAAACAAATAAAATGTTGGGGGGGAAAAGAAAAGAAAACAGAAAGGAAAGTTAATAAGATAATCTTTCAATTCAAAAGCTAGTGAAACAAAGCCCATTGCTTTATGCCTGGAACACACTGGAATATATATAATTTTAAACTGACTCACTGGTAGGCAGCCCCACATTTAAGAAGCTTACACAAGGAAAGGAGGGTCTGAAGGTAAACTAGAATAGCTCTACAAGAAATCAGACCATGCTAATGTTTAAAACAGTAACAATGACAAAAACCAAATCAGCTCTCACAGTGGAGAGTGTGTCTGTGGGCTATTGCATCACAAATTACTTCGATATTTAGCAACTTGAAAAAAAAATTACTATCTTTCGGGGTCTGAGGGTCAGGAATCCAGGAGCGCCTTAGCCGGGTGGTTGTGGCTCAGAGTCTGGCATGGGTCTCATGAAGCCATCATCTAGGGCCATAGCCATTTGAAGACTTAACTAGAGCCACGTGTGGGAATCTGCTCCCACACTCAGTCACACAATTTATTGCAGGCACTTCTGTTCTTCACTGGGTGCTCCTCACTGACTGTTAGATTCCTTGCCACATGGGCCTCTCTCCAACGATGTGCTTACGACTCGGCCCCTTGCTTCCCCCAGAGAAGGTAATTTCAGAGACAGAATGCCAGTCCCCAAGATGGAAGCCATAGCCTTTTAGGACTTCACCTCTGAAGTCACAGGCCCTCACCATCTGCTGTTGGTCATACAGACCAACCCTGGTACAATGGGAGGTGGAGCTACACCGGGTGTGAGCGCCAAGAGTAGGGATCATCAGGGGCCATCTTGGAGGTTACTTACAATGGAGAGAGTCTCAAAACAATGGAATTTGTGCTTGGCTGCTAATCCTCACCGCAGTGGAGAATAGGTGAAAAAAATCAATTCCACCTGGACAAAAATCATTAGACTTACCTTGGGGATTTAAATGGTCTTGAAATTCGAGGAGGGATGGTGGTCTCTGGGTTGGATTTCTTGGCATCTTGATCAGGCCTTAGGTGAATTCTCTTATGTTTTGCTTTCATTACGAACCTTTAAAAATAGCTATTCCCCTCCCCAAATAATTTTAGCTCACCAAGCCCCTTAACACATTTTGCCAATCCACTTTCCCCATCATTTTCAAGTTGATGTCTCCTTGGAAGGAAATTTGATTTAAATGTTTTCGATTCCTTTACATGAAAGTATAGAAACTCAAGTTAGCAAGAACTCGATGATGGCCAACAAATCCTCCAATTTCACGTGAAAGTCGCAAGGCTTATTTTTCCTCAAAAATATGAAATCATGCTTTGCCAAAGAGTCGATAGAAGACTGACCCAATGACGGTTGACTTTAACCTCCCACAAACCAAAACATCTTGCTAACTTCAGGCCAAACAATTTTTTGTTGTTGGTTTAAAATATCGAGTTGGCCATTCCACCCTCTCCTCCGTGTAACTGAACTGTAAAATCATTCTTCTGTCTTGTGGACATGTGGGCATGGAAAAAAGTAAAGTGTTGAATTAAGATAATTCAATTTCTTTAAATGCCTCTCAGAGATACGAGCTCTTTGTCTCCAGTTTCTTCTTACTTCAACCCATGCTACCCTGCTATCAGTGTTACTTGACCGAGACACAGAGCCAACCTCATTCACCCCCCCCCCACCACTGGCTTTTCCTTGTAACTTTTCACTGCCTTCTCATTGTCTTCAGGTAGATCCTGCCATGCCACTCAGGACCCCGCCTCCAGTGTCAACCTCTTTTCCTAACATCCTCTTTCTCCATCTCACCGGGGCTGGTTTAACTGCAGACCTACAAGACCGCTGGCCATTTCCTGAATTAGTCCTGCACTTTCAGACCCAAAGTCTGTGTAGAGGCTGTTCCCTCTGTTCACAATGCTTTTCCCTCCCTCACTCCCTGGAACAATCCCATTCCCTCTTCAAGGTGCATTCCAAAAGTCATCTTTTTTTTTTTTTCTCCTGCTGGGGAGAGTTCTTTGATACACCTCCTCCCTTAAGACCCAGGAACTCCTCCAGTTCAATGAGAAATTGTTAAAACCTCTTGGTCTCAAGGGGAAGTAAGTCCACTCTTCCATATTCTATAAAATCTTGTGTATACTTGCATTATAGCACTTTCCTAATTGCACTGCAAACTGTCTAGATTGTTAAGTAAGGTGGTGCTAACGTGTAACAGATACACCCCATTCTCAGTAGCTTAACACAATAGAAACTTATTTCTCATTCCTGTTAATTCCAGTCGGCAGCCGGGGCTGAAAGGGCGATTTGCTCCGTGCAATCAGTCGTGCAAGGATCCAGCAGACAGAAGCCCTGCTTTCTGCAACCATTGGCTTCCAGGACCATCCTCGGTATAGACAGCCAGTCAGCAGACAGAGAAAGAGTTGTGGTAGAGAAGCATGTAGGAAATGGCTTTGAAGTGGCACAAATCTCTTCCATTCACATTCCATAGGCAGAACTCGGTCACGTGGCCTCACGCAGCTATAAGAGACAATGAGAACTACAGTCTGCTGTGCGTCCAGGAGGCAAACACAGCAGTTGTTGTGAACACATAACCTTGGTCATCTTGTCCTTGGTCATTGTCCCCAGTTAATTCTGAACATCTAGAAAGCAGGACTTGGGTCTTCCCTATTGTTGCAATTTTAGCACAATTGCATAGCTCAGTGCTTAGCAAGTATTTAGGTACCTTGCAGATTATTGCACATTAATGGATGCAACTGTCATTGCTGAAATTACTAGAAAATTTCCTTGCTCCTCCACTCTACCTCTGTGGGGATAATAACCTTAGGTTCCATCTGTGCAGTTCAAACAAAATGGGGAATTGAATCAATTTCCTAGATCATCCAGTTGAAAAGTCCTTCTGCTTCTAAAAACCAGTTCAAGAGATTTACCCAACTTTCCCTTAAATAATCAATATGATACTTCGAATCATAGCTTCAGTGTCCAGTCTTTTTTTATTTGTTTGGGCAGAGTCTTAATAGCAAACATGTCTTTTCCTTATTGAGGAAAAAAAAATTTTAAGCCTTTGTCTTGGACAAAGCAACACAGCATTCCCTATCCACAAGCAACATGGTAACCAAAGCTTCTATGCCTAAGCTTCCTTGGATTGTCTGACGGCAGCTACTTCTGGAGCTTGGTTTTCTTACATAAAAGTAGGAAGGGGCGGTAAAAATGGGCAGGAGGTGAGAAGTAAATGAGATTGTTTCACTCAATATCTACTGATTTAAATGCTATCTCATCTAAAAAATACCTTCACAGCAACATCTATATTGGTGTTTGACCAGTTGGTGTTTGACTGTGGCATAGCCAAGTAGACACATAAAGTTAACCATCATAGATCCCCTGTCTTTATGCCCACTCAGTTCAGTGATGCCTCTGCCCGGACACTTTCCCACTCCCCAGCTGGGCTTGGGGCCTCCTTTGATTTCCCCCAACAAAGCACACATCACCAAGTTTTTTTGCTGTCTATTTATTTATCTGCTTCTCCCACTAGACTGTGAACTCCTCAACAGCAAGAATTTCCAATAAACGCCAATTAAAAAGAAACCAAAATAGGAATGTCCTGGAAATCTGTGCAGCGTCAGGTATAAAACTTTGGGATAAAAAGGAAAAAGAGGGGCGCCTGAGTGGCTCAGTGGGTTAAGCCTCTGCCTTCAGCTCAGGTCATGATCTCAAGGTCCTGGGATCGAGCCCCACATGGGGCTCTCTGCTCAGCAGGGAGCCTGCTCCCCCTCCCCCGCCCTCCTCTGCCTGCCTCTCTGCCTACTTGTGATCTCTCTCTCTCTCTCTGTCAAATAAATAAATAAAATCTTAAAAAAAAAAAAAAAAGAAAGTCCTCCCAAAGTCAGAAGATGAGACCAAATGTATTTTCAAAGGAACCCGTCGCACAGGCTCTCCTTCCAATGAACCATTGTCAATCTTGACATTGAAGGGTGGTGTCTACATTCCCTCAAACCTACATAGGCTTTTGTGACTCTCTCAAAATATGGGATATGAATGATGTGGCTTTCAAGGCTAGGTATAAAAATGCAATGCACGTCTGCCTTATTCTCTTGTGTCGCTTGTTCTTGGAAACCAGCTGCCTTCATGCGAGGAAGTCAGGTGGCCACACAGGCCAGCACCAACCAACCAGATGATTAATGAAGTCTTCAGATGATCCCAGCCCCCAGTCTCCAAGTCACTGTGGTCTTCGTGCTGCCCCTCTAACCCTCCCTGCCCACCACCTACACCAGGGGGAGCAGAAAAGAGCAGACCCCACTGAGCACTGCCCCAAATGCAGATTATGAGCACACAAATGTCCCTTGCTGTCACATATTATTAACTTTGGGGTAGTATGTTACCCAACAATTGATAAGTGGAACAGGAGGGTCAAAGGGCAAAACAGTAAGGAAGGTAGGAATGCAGGGGCGGGGTGGTGGGGGATTCAACAGATGGATGGCTGGTTTTGGAAAAGAAATCCCCAGACCCATGTAGGCTGGACCTCACCCTTCTTTGTAACCTGGTTTATTCGATTGCTGCATTCACTGAAACCTTTGTGTCTTTCTTTTATGCCATTGAAATCTGTTTATTTGCGATTTGTTTTCATGTTACCTTGAATAGAATCTTGTTTTAATCTAATGGCCCATTAATTTTAAATAGCTACATGGATGATGATTTCTTTTACCAGAATAGCCAAATCTTTCCTTCCCAACATCTTTGCAGCTCTACATGACTAGAGCCCCTTTTACAGATGAGAAAACTGAAGGTCCCACTGCCCAGTGGTTAAGCTGGGTGACCACAGGCAGTGCGATTCCAGAGCCATCCCTTTTAACCGCTGTCCTCACCACCTCCATCAGAGGTGCTGTCTGAACATTACCCAGGGCAGAGATGTTCAACCAACACCCCCGGCCTTTTCTTTTGTAGTAACAGCAATCCAGCTCCGACGGACCAAGACGCAGCAAGCCTGCGTGTGTTTATCTTTCTTGTCTACTCACAGCAGAGCTGACACACAGTAGGTATGGGTAAGTGTGCGTCAATCAAGGCTTCTAGAGAGAGGGCCCTTTGCATTCGAGGACTTCAAGCAAACTTGGAGGTGGGGAAGTCAGTAGGAAGGGAGCCCAGAGCATCCGAGAAGGGCTTCCCTCTTTGATTTTTTGAGAGACGGCACATCTTGGACACATTAAGAAGTAGCATGAAAACAAATGGCACCTTCACTCAGTGCTCCCTTGGGGGAGGTGGGGATATGAGGGAAGACCCTTCCCTTTTAAACAGAAAGAGAAATGGCTGAATGAACGTGCCTGGTGGGCCCCTGAGAAGGGTGCCCCTTCCAGCAGGCCAAGAGGCATTTTCCGCCCAGCTCTGGGACAGACAAGGGCGGGTGCTAATGTCAATCCTTGGCTGGGCCCCGGCCCCCTGGTAAAGGCGATACGAAACAGAGGCCTTCAGAGGACCACGCTGAAGGGTATTGTGTGTTCCGGCAACTGTTACAAAGCAGGCCAAAGCCACGTCAGGTCCAATTAGTGTCAACGAGGAACATCTGTATTTCGGCACCCACGTTGCTGAATGCAAACATTTCATAATTACAGCCTCTTGCACACACGGTGTGTTATGAGATGTGGTGTCCCAGTGTGAATCACAGGCACATTTTTCAGAGTCGTCAGCAGTCTTGGTCTGGCCAGGATGCCGCTTACTGACTGCCCGTAAGAGCGTTTCTCTAAAATATTGAATTAAGCACAGTCCGGCTTTTTCCTCTTATCTGTGAAATCTTGCGGTCGGGGCTTGACTGTTTTTATAAAATGAAATATATAAAATGTATAAAATGCAAATAAAGTTGAGGTTAGAGTGGTGTGTTTTTTCTTTCTCTCTCTCTCTCTCTCTCTTTCTTTTTTTTTTTTCTTTCTCTTTTTTCGAGAAAGGCATCTGGTTTTTTTTCCCCCCACTTTTCCCTTCGGTGTTTGAAGCTGAAATGTAAAGGTTCAATTGTCAAGTGCAGTCTGAAAGGCTCCAATTCCAACTGGTTTTTCACCTCATCGAGAAGCGAGTCTAGTTATAAGGACCCAACTGGTCTCGGATATTTTTCACATGCACAGTTTTTCCCTGGGCGGGGCGATTGATATTGACTTTGCTGTCATGGGAAATCCAATAGTCTTGGGTTCAGAGTTGAAGGTATTTTAGAATGCTTATGGAGCAATTCAGCAAGGCCTCACAGAAATAGAAGCAGTGGACCGGGGCCACGAGGGTGTTATGTCTGTCGACAAACTGTCGATGAACAGTCTGGACAGACGTTTTGTCCATGAGCCGCCATGCCCAAGGAATGGGAAGCTCTCCATGTTGCCACTTTGTGGTGACACTTTGACCTATTTTGGGTACTTGTCCTCGTACCCCATCTCCTGCTACAGACCCAATTTAGTCAGCAGACAGGACCCCAGTGGCTGCTCCCCCAGACTGATCCCCCCCATGTTTAATTTCTCTCCATCTTGAAGAATCCACCCCAAGCACAGCTAAGAGCTCCTTCTCCACATCTACCCCTGTCTACCCTTGCAGGGAACAGGACAAGGCTGACATCAGAAGGGAGTAGGGACAGCTGAGCTTTGGGGCCAGTCAGGAATTATTTGATTAATTAATAATTTTTAAACTGACCTTTAGTTTTATCGTGCCAAGGACACTGCAAATGCCAGATCTTGTCAACACCCATTCCAACCAAGTATATTAATATACAGAACAATTTCGATGAAGCAAACATCTCGCGTCCTTTAGCTGGTTGTATGTGACAGAATCTCAAGTTGAATGAATTAAACAAAACAGGACCTTATGGGCCCGTAGAATCCAAGGAATGATTGGAAGACCAAGTTTCAGTAAGGACAGGGACACTGAAGCCTGCCAAGAAAGACTCCCTTTCTTGGTCCTTCCCATCCCTGTTTCTCTCTGTGGATCAGCCTCCTTTTCACTACCTACAAAATGTCTTTCCTATTTTTTATAACTTCTAGGCCAGCCAAGAGAGTGTAGTCCTTGCTTTCTCCTGCTAAATACAACTATAAACCTGGAAATTGCCCAAAAGACAATACTAATGGCAAATTCCTCCTTAGCTGGGCCATGGTGCCTGAATATTTGGTCAAGCATTATTCTAGATGTTTCTGTGAAGTTGTTTTTTGAATGAGATTAACTTTTAATCTTTGGACTTTGGTGGACTTTGAGTAAAGCAGATTGCTCTCTGTTATGTGTGGGCCTCATGCAATCAGTTAAAGACCTTGACAGAACTAAGATTGACCTCTCCTGCTCGAGAAGGAATTCTGCCAGCAGGTGGCCTTTGACCTGCAACTGCATCTCTTTCCCTGAGTCATCAGCCTGCTTGGCTACTGTATCAGTCTTTGGACTTGCTAAGCTTCCACAATCACAGAAGCCAATCCCTTAACAAAATCAAACTCTCTCATGTATGCATATCCTAGAGGGGCCAGAACTCAGAGGCAAGCATTTCTGGTCAAGAGTTAAGCAATCAATAGCCCTTTCCACTGAGTGTCTTTCTCACCCATTCTCCTCTTCTCCCTGGGATGAAACCTGAACCATTACAGTGGGTCAGACCTATATGAGTGTCGCTGCTGAATGTGGGGCTCCAGAGGAGCCATGGAAGGCAGATTTCAGGGAAGAATGTTGGGCCCCATGAGAGGATTCTCATTGAGGAGGAGGGGGCCTGGCGTGAGAAACAAAACTAGACACAGGACCTAAGGGGCAGAGGGTGTTTGTTGCCCTGGTTGGCGAGTGGTAACCAGTAACTGACCTGGCCCCACACAGGAACCCGGGACGAGTATGGGAATGAAAAAGGGTCCTTCTAAACTCCATAGCTCTTTAGACTCCAGGAAGCATCCGTGCAGACCCGTGTGCCCCTGTGAGGGTCTGAAGAATCAGTGGCGGGAGGAGGTACTAAAATCACCACCCCAATGGGGCAGAGACCTGTGCAGACTGACGGAGGGCAGGTGAAGCCGCCCTTCTCATAGCAGTGATCTGTGGGAAACAGTAGCAGCACGAATCTGCCCAGGGAAGCATTTCCCTTTGGAGACTTGTATCAGGCACTTGCCAAAATGAAGGGGGTCTCCCTTCCCGGGCTTTGCCTACTTTTGGTTCTTAGGATATAAGTATTGAGGTAGAAGTTTCAAAACCTGGAGAGAATCAGGAAATGGTCAGCTAGTTACTCTAGTATCCTTTTTTTTAGGTTCAACGTGGCCGTGCGCAACACGCAGCTATCTCCCTCACAAGTTTCAGGTAGGGCAACCAAATCTTTTCTCTTCCAAGCCTATAATTCAGAGAGCAGAGAAGGCAATATTAATTATTACACTGGGATAGCAGGTGTAAAATGAGACTGTGCTGGACAAATGGGTGTTGGGGCACTCTAATTTTATTCCTCTGCTTTTGAGATTTCTCCTTTTTGATATTTTGGAACATATCTGAGCCCTATCTACTTTGCGGGGGGAAGAGCTGAACAGGAAGGATTGGGAGTGAAGATTCCACACCTTTGGGCCCTTACCGAATTTTGGGCAGACTTAGCAAACACTCTCTCTGCACGGTAGCAGCTGCGAGAGCACTGATGAGCTGCGACGTCCCAGCCCAGAGGACCACTCTGTTTCCCTTTTTGTCAAACCCACTCCAAGAGTCTTAGGCGTTACCCTCTAGCCCAAGGTTCTTAAAATGTAGTGTTGGAGTCATCTAGAGAGCTTATTGCAAGCCTGTTTCCAGGCACCTCCCACTGAGGATCTGCTGGTGGGCCTGGGGAATTGCTGAGCACTTTAGCAAGGATGTGATGTATCTTTCCAAGATGTATTTGATTGATTGATTCATTGATTCATTGATTGGACTTATTTAATTATTTGAGAGAAAGAGAATAAGCAAGTGGGGCAAGGGGCAGAGGGAGAGAGAATCTCAAGGAGACTCCCTGCTGAGTACAGGGCCCCACGTGGAGCTTGATCCCAGGACTCACGTGATCATGACCTGAGCCGAAATCACGAGTTGGATGTTTAACCGACTGAGCCACCCAGGCACCCCACCAAGACATATTTTAGATCTGTTCCATTGTAAGTCATTCAAGGGAAGGGGCTGATGATATCTTCTCCACCTCTGAACCCTAAGACCCTTGGCACACCGCAGGTCCTCAGCAGACATGTGTTCAGTGACTGAATGGTCATCTGGTCAACCAATATGGGCTACTGACTGGAGACGGTGAGACTGGAGACAGGATTGAGGAGTTTGTAGTCCAGTGAGAGGACGTGGTCCAAACTGGGACTGCAGCAGATTGGCTGAGGACAGAAGACTCCGTTGTCCAATTCCCAAGAGGAAAAAGAGAGAATCAGTGGCCAGTGCCGAACAATGTCAATGGCCTTACTCATAGCCAATGGATTTCAACCAGAGCTTCCCAGTGCCAGTGCCCTGAAGCTGGGGAACCTGGATGCAGACTCTACTCTTAAATCAGAGGTACCTGATGTCCTCTGGAGCTCATCTAGGGCTCCCACATGAGGCAAATGATAGGGATATTGAGTGAACAGCAGGGCCTGGTGCTGGGAAGCAGGAAGACATGGGAGGGGAGACATAAGAAGAGGTAGGAGGAGAGTTTAACCATGGGAGACAGCCTCTAAAATTTGATTCATCGTTAGAGGTTGTAGCTGTAATGCAAAGAAGGCACATTTTAGAATTAAACTCAGCCCAGAAACCCAGCTACCAGCTCTGTCGATCTGTGGCAGGTCACAAAATGTCAGAATAATTTTCTCAAAGATATTTTAGTTAAAGGTAAATGACACATATAACATAGGCTGATGTAGAGTAGGTGACAAATTAGTTTCTTGTTTTGATTTTGAAGTATTTCCAGCATATATTATAGTATAGGCAATAGATCATAACCCCCCATTAGCCAGCGCGTAGCATTGTCAAGGCCAATGTTTTACCTTATTTGTTTCCAATGTTCTTTTAGAGAAAACCATTTCAGATATGATTGACCCTCCTTGCATACCCCTCCCTGATTGGATTCCCACCTTGGTCAAAGGTGGCTGCACTGCTTATCATTTCTGGATTATTTCTAAATTATTACTATCATGAGAATTGTCAAGATGACCATTACCCCCAATATCTCTTGGCAAGCCAGTGCTGCAAATGAGAGCTTTCATTGCTTCACTTCAACAATGGATTTCTCCAGACTTCTTAATCTGTGCCAGTCTGATGGCTGTCATTTATTGTTCTAAGGAAAGATAAATTAGTAACAAGAACTGTACCTCTGGATTTTCCTGATTGTTCTAATTCAAATATGATGGCCTACTATGTTTGTAAGTAACAATCACACTGGTTCAAAATCAAGAGCTATGGCTACAGTAAATGGAGAGCTGACAAACCCAGGGGTAGCCTGGGCCAGAAGGGAGATGGAGGGAATGGTAGTATCTCTTCCAAACTTGACCCTGTTCTTGCATATGCTCTCAAGAATCCCTACTATGTTGATTCTTGCATCCTGGGTATTTGTTTTACCTGAGATTGATCATTGGGGAAAAAGATAAATTTAAAAAAACCTCGATGACATTAAACAATTTACAAATAGGGGATTGATAGAGGTGAAGAAGACATCATCTTTGTCTTTGAAGATCCCCGGGCCTAGAGGAGGGGACGCAGGCAGGGTGAGGGGTGCAGGGTGCAGGGGAGAGCAGAGGAGGGGAAGTTAGCTGGGTGCTGCTCCAGCTGATGGTGAACCTCCCAGAGCGGGGTACAGTGTCTTGTGTAAAACTCTAGTCTGGGATGAGGCACCTGTTTGGTCAGGGACCACCCAGGCAATAGGATGGACGTGGAGAATGTGGAACTCGGTATGCAGACCCCACTGAAAGGTGACTGGAGCTGATCAGGGACCCAAAACCAAGTGGGGCCAGAATCTGAGGAATTAAGGTTTAAGGTTTAAATTAAAGTTTAAATTAAGGTTTAAACTTCCCCTCTTTGAAGATGTGAACTTATTCCATTTTTAAAGTATACGCAAACAATGAATCATGGAACACTACATCGAAAACTAATAGAGTACTGTACGGTGAAAAACGTAACACAATAAATGAATGAATGAATGAATGAATGAATGAATGAATGAATGAATAAGTAAACCCCTCCGGATGCTGCCAGAATTCTCTAATGACTGCCATCTATTGAACATGCCCCCGGGGTTGGGGCGCTGCTAAACTCTTCCTCTATTATCTCACTGCCCCTTCGGACCTTCCTCTGAAGAATGGTCCTGTGTTGCCCCTGTTTATAGACGAGGGACAGGGAGCTGGTCTGAGTCATGGAGCTGCTGAGCGGCAGAGCCCACTAAGGCCAGTTCTGTTCGTCTCTACAGTCTGGGCAACTTGGGTTTTCCCTATAACTGCGTGAATAAGAGAAGAGAAGTCTTCTCATACGTGTGACATAAACTGGATCTTGTTGAAGGACTAGGAGTTCGCCAGATGGAGAGCGGTGGGCCGAGGGCGGTGCTTGAGACAGAAAGGGCACATGTGGGGCCTCGGAGGTTCTGTACATCCCAGGGCATTGCAGGCACAGGGTACAGATGGTGCTGTGACAGCTCTTGATGCGAAGACACACCGCTAAGTCAGTGTCTGAGGAATAAGAATGAATGTCGGCCGTGGCTCCACCTTTAAGATGGTCCCTAAACAAGGTTCGGTGCAGTGGGGCAGGGAGAAGCACCCCACGAGAGTCATGGAGGGAAGATGAGGCCCAGAGAGAGGAGGTGTGGAGGGAAGAGGGCTGGCAGCCACAGGCACAAATCTCATTTGTACACATAGGTTGGTGGGGAAACTTGGGGGTCTATTTGCCTTTATATCACTGATCATAAATACATCAAAATAAAGAGCCTGTCCCATGGCCGGTGCTTAGGAACTATCCTTGCAAGAAAAACATGACTGTTTACAACTTGGGAGGCCAGAATTTCCAGAAACACTGCTGTAAGAGAGTTACCATTTGAAGCAGCTCTTTGCTGGGTGTTGTCTCACTTCTTGGAACTTTTGTCTTTCATTTTAAGGATGACTAGTTCTGTCATGGAAAGTTTGGAATTGGTTTAATCAGGACTTCCAATGTCAGGGTTGACTGATTTTCACCATATGTGAAGATCATCATTGCCTAGCACAGTCGTGAGCTTGATTTCTGGGCTCAGGGAATTACGCTGCCCTCTTATGTAAATATCAGCATCAAACTCCAAGAACACATGTCACTCCCGCAGCTTCTGGGCCTCTGAAAGGATGTACTGCTTTAAACAGAGAAGGAAGGCCCCCCTGAGTCTGGAGATCTGAGCATCATCGAGAAGAAGAAGGTCCCGGGAGGTCCCCCGAAAGTCCATAGTTTATTGCTTATGTCATGAAGAAGGCAGAATCCAGACCTGTCACAATCTCCCAGCTTCAGGAGGGCCAGGCTCCAGAGGAACAATGGCTTGGAGACATCCCAGCTGTGAGCTCAGACAGGAAATCAACATCTCATATCAGAATCAGTCCAACATGAGCTCGGCCTATTTGGCATTGCAGCCCCCGTGCTTTATCAGTGGAAGCCTTCACCAAAGGTGCAGAACATTCCAGGCCAGGGACTTTGCAAACCTATGACCCATTTTTGCTCTGCTCAGAAACCATTAAGTTATACATTATTCCTTCCTTTTGTGTAAATTCTCCTCAGCTTGGTCCTTATGGAGATTTGGGGTAATCCAGATGCAGAATAAATGACAGGTGTTAAAACGAAATTGTGTTGAATGGTAGCAAGAGAGACAGTGGTTCAGAGGAGAAAGACGATAACCTAGGAATTTCCTGTGTGGGTGTGCACCCAAAAGGATAATGAAAGCAGGGACTCAGATGGATATTTTTGCACGCCCATGTGCATAGCAGCATTACTCACAACAGTGAAAAAGGTGGAAACAGCCCAAGCGTCCATCCAAGGATGAATGGATCAGTGAAATGTGCTATATACACATGATGGAATATTATGCAGTCATTAAAAGGAAGGAAATTCTGATTCACATTGCAACACAGAAGAACCTTCAGGACGTGAGGCTAAGTGCAATTAGCCAGACAGAAAAGGACACATACTGGATGATTCTACTTCTGTGTGGTACCTAAAGTAGCCAAGTTCACAGAGACAAAAAGTAGAATGGAAGTTACCAGCCACTAGGGAAGTGGGTGAAGAAGGAGTCAGCATTTCACAATTATGGAGATTGGGTGTGGGAGGATGAGAAAGTTCTGGAGATGGACAGTGGGGATGGCCTCACAGCAGTGTGAATTCTTTGAACACCTTTGAACTGGACACTTAAAAATAGCCATAATGGTAAATTTTATGTTACATATATTTTACCACGACAAAAAAGAGAGAGAGAAGGGTGGTCGAGGAATGAAGGCGAGCCAATATCACAACAGGATTCATGCCTGGCTGCTCCATGCTATCACTTGCATATTTGAATCATCTTGATGTCCAGGCTATACCCAAGACAAATTACATCAGCATCTGGGTTTTCTTAAGCACCTGGGTGATTCCCAAGGGTAGACAGGTTGAGAACCACTGTTCTAGAACCTTGCTACCCAAGTACAGCCAGCAGAGAAGCATTGGGATGCAACTCCCACTGACTGAGCCCCCTAGGTCCTTAGGTCTTTTGAAGCAGATGGCAGGCTTACCAGGTGGGTAAACGCACATCCTGGGTCCCCACCCCAGGACGGTCTCATTTATAGCTGTCCCAGTAGCATTATAAGTTGAGCCCCTTTTCATGCTCAGAGATGTCCCAAATTAAATGATCAATTACCTGAGTACCTGCCGGGAAGGTAGATACTATCACTCTGCACATTAAGTAAGACGAAGATAAACCTGAAGAGATTTGGAAACTTATCCAAGGTCACCCAGCTGTTAAGAAGTAAAAATGGGACTTGATCTGGGTTTCTTAATTACCAAAGGCCCTGTCCTTTGTCCTGTGACCATCCACCTATCCAGGAGCTAGATCTGAAAATCTATTTTCAGAGGTATCGGAATGATTACAATTTTTTCTTAAAGAATTTAAACATGGTGAACCATGAGAGACTGTGGGCTCTGAGCAACAAACTGAGGGGTTTGGAGGGATGGGGGTGGGGGATTGGGCAAGCCTGGTGGTGGGCATTGAGGAGGGCACGTATTACATGGAGCACTGGGTGTGGTGCATGAACAATTAATCTCGTAACTCTGAAAAAATAAACATATTTGGGAAAAACAAAAACAAAAAGAATTTAAACATGGAATTTCTCTCCTGTTTCTCTTAAAGATAGGGAAATGGGGGAAATTGAGAATAAAAGGCCCATTTGTTTGTGCTGTGTTTACTGAGCACCTATTAGGTGTCAGATGCTTCTCTAAGCATCCTGTAGTGGTCAAGCAATGCTTATGCTCATCAAGTATGAAACCAATGCAGAGCAGAGTCATTCATCATTCATCATGAGCAGGGCTGTGGGGAAAACAGGGCACTCTGACCGAGAAAAATAGGTAAAGGTGAGGGCAATGGTCAAGGAAAATTCTCTGGGGAGGTGACATTTAACACAGGACCTGAAGGAAAAGAAAGAGGGCAGTTAGGCAATCTCTCCTTATCAGCCGCTTGTTTTGCCTTAACGGTAGAACTCATTTTCTGGTTGCTAAGTCCATTTCTTTTGGAAATGTGGCTCATGTTTCATAGACAATCCTGGTACAAAGCCCAACTCTGAACATAGGCGGAGATTCAGTTCAGGAAGTCCAGGGCTGAGAGATGAGAAACAAGTGTCCCCTGTGTGGGTCTTGAGTTTGGCTGGTAACTGCCGTACCTGAAGGAGAATTTCTATGTCAAGTGAGAGGCACTATTTTTAAAATTTTGTATTGAAGTATAAACTACATGCAGAAAAATGTTTCTCAATGAATTGTCACAAAATGGACATTCATGTACCATCATCCAGATCAAGAAAGAGAATGTTACTAGCACCCTAGACACCCCCACACCCATTCCCATCACAAACATCTCCTTTTTCTCTCAGATAACCCTGACTTCTGACACTATACATTTGTCATGCAATTGGCATATTTTTAAGCTTTGTATCTTGGGGTGTGTGGGTGGCCCTGTGGGTTAAAGCCTCTGCCTTTGGCTCAGGTCATGATCTCAGGGTCCTGGAATCAAGTCCCACATCGGGCTCTCTGCTCAGCGGGGAGCCTACATCCCCCTCTCTCTGCCTGCCTCTCTGACTACTTGTGATCTCTCTAATAAATACATAAAATAAAAATTAATTAATTAATTAATTAATTAAAGCTTTGTATCTTACACCTGACTGCCAGGTAGTAAAACTGACTACTTATGTTCTCACTGACAATACATAAATCACTTCTTCCCATGATTACCACAAACCAGGCCATCATCCTTCTTTTATTTTGACCGATCTAATTGACAAAAATAAGCTCTCATGATTCTTTTGGTTTGCATTCATCTAATGATGAA
This sequence comes from Procyon lotor, assembly GCA_028646535.1. Classification (NCBI taxonomy): domain Eukaryota; kingdom Metazoa; phylum Chordata; class Mammalia; order Carnivora; family Procyonidae; genus Procyon; species Procyon lotor. The sequence continues at coordinate 53,180,167 of CM053607.1, forward strand.
TGAGATGTAATAGCGTGTAGTATGTTTGTTGGTCCCTTGAATTTCTGTTGAGAGTTGCCTGTTCATGTCTTTTGCCCACTTTCCTTGGGAGTGTCTTAACCATTTCAAAGTATCCTGTCTGTAGCAAGCATACTAATCCTTTGTTGACTTACACATGGCAAATATTTTCCCCAGTGTGTCATATGCTTTGTAAGTATCTTTATGTGGTGCTTTGGATGTTTCTCTGCTCCCATCTACTCTTACTTCCCTGGTCAACTCGTTAGGTCTCATGGGTTTCAACACTGTTTGTAATAGCTGCGGACTTGAATTGTTCATGGCCCCCCAAACTTACATGTTGAAGCCCTAACCCCCGATGTGACCATATTGGGAGATGGGGGCTCTAGGAGGTAATAAGGATTAAATGAGGTCATGAAGCTAAGGCCTTATTCCAATAGGACTGTGACCCTATAAGAAGAGGAAGACCTCTCTCTTTCTCTCTCTTTCTCTCTCTCTCTGCCACTTGAGGAAACAGCAAGAAAGTGGTCCTCTACTAACCAGGAAGACAGGTCTCACCAGAAACCAATCATGCTGGTACTCCAATCTCAGACCTCTAGCCTCCAGAACAAAAAATGTCTGTTAAGCCCCCCAATCTGTGACATTTTGTTATGGCTGAGCTATTAGACCCTGAGCTTACCCCAATCTCTGTTTCCAGACCAGATCTTTCTCGTGAACTTTACACTCTTCTATCTAGCTGCCTTTTGACTGCTGGGCTGTGTCTAAGGCACACTCCAAATACAACCTGTCCAAAGTGGGATCCTGATCTTCACCCTACACACTTGCCCCACTTTACAGCCTTATCCATTTTCCCAAGGGCTCCAGATGTTCAGGCAAACATAGCTGGAAGGCTTCCTCGACATGATCTCCCCCTACTCATCTGGTCTCTCAGGAAATCCCATGGACTCTGCCTTTACACTGTATCTAGACTCTGACCAAGTTCACTGGGTTCAGCTCACATGCACTGCCCTCGTGGCTTGCCTGAATGGCTGCAGTAGCTTCCTGACTGATCTCCTTGCCTCTGTTCTTGGCCTCCTACAGTCTCTTCTCAACATAACAGCACAGTGATCCAGTTCAAACACAGCGGATCCTGTCCTTCCTCTGCTCAAATCACTCCAATGACTCCTGTCCCTCTTGGTGTAGTCAATGACTTTGCCATGATCTCTCCTGCCCCATTGACTTTCTGACCTCATCTCCAAGTGCTCTGTCCTTAGCTAGCTCATCTCTGGCCACATGTCCACATTTGCTACTCCCTAAATGGTCCAGACGTGTTCCTGCCTTAGGGCCTTCATACCACCGCTCCTTCCACCCAGAACATTCTTCTCAGGGAGAGGCACAGGGCCTTCCCTACCTCTTTCCAGATTGTCACTGCTGTTGCCTTCTCAATGAAACCCACACTGATCAGATTACTTATAACTGCAGTCCACCCTGTGCACCCCCAGTCCCCTTAAAGAACATAAATAAAAAGTGCTATATTCATATTTACCTTATCACTTTCTAGAAACTACAGTTTATCACCTTCAAAAAACTGCAAAGTTTACTTATGTATTAATTTATTATTGCCTCTTATCTGTCTCCTGCACCGGTAAGACCATGATCTTTCTCAGTTTTATTCATCACTGTTCCCCAAGTGCCTTTAATAGCACTTGAACAGTGGAGACATTCTTTACGGATTGAATAAATAAATAAATAAATTTAAACTCAGAAGCTAAATCCATCAGGCTTTACCTTCCTGCTTCAGTGGCCATGCCCCAAAGGCCTTCTCAACTCATAAGTACAGGAGCACTGGGAGGAAGCAGGATTCCCTGGTCCCTCTGAGATCCTTCCAGATTATGGCTGTATTTTCCATACTTAGAATATTAATCTATTTGGAATTTATCTATTGTATAGTGTGAGGTAGGGAAATAGTTTTTTTAAATCCATGATTTGTTTTCCAGTATCTTTTCTTTTTTTAAGATGTTAGATTAATTGTTTTATTCTTAATTTGTATTATCCTTAATTTGGTTTCTGGACCTTTTATTACATTTCACTGATCTGATTATTTACTACTACTCGTTAATGAACTATTTTAATTATAAAATTATAAATCATAAAATTATAAAACTTTCTTTTTTGACTTTTCAAATAAGTGGTTCTCAGATTTATCAATTCTACTGGGTATTTTTTCCTTTTGTATCTAATTGATTTGTGCTTTTGTTTTGAGCAATGCCTACTTTTTTAAGGCTTGCTTTATTATTTTCTTTTTAAGTTTTTGTTTTGTTTTTTTGTTTTTGGGTTTTTTTTTTTTTTTGGTTTAGTTTTTTTTGGTATTGTTGTTGTTTTTGTGGGGTTTTTGGTGGAATGTTCCACTCATTTATTTTCATTCTTTCAAGAATCCAAGGCTAAGTCTTTTCTCCAAGTGCAAGTCTGACCACATCTCTTCAGGTTTAATAAATTTCCATTGTTGTTGTCTAAATAGACCATAATTACACTTTAAATTTTCTCCATTTTTCAGGAGTTGTTTAGCTTAATGTTTTTAATTTCCCATAAATATACTCCCACTATTATTTTAGGATTATTATTTTTGTTTCAAATCTGTATTATTGTAGTCAAAGGTTATTTCTATAAATTTTCTAATTTGAAAGAGGGTTGTTTTTCTTGAGATTTTTTCTTTAGAGAGTGATTGTTTTCCCAAAGAAACTTGAGAAAAATGCATATTTTTTGTTTGTAAGTACTAAATTTAATATATATCCATTAAATTGAACTAAATAATCATTTTGTCTATTTTTCCCTCACTTTCTTTTGCTGCTCGCTTGACTTCCAAAGAGAAGATTGTTTAATGATCTCTTCTCCCCTAATGTTCCTATGGATTTCTCCTTGCCTTTCTAACTTTTTCTCTTTATGTATTTTGAGTCTATGTCTTTGGCAATATTGTTGATGATATGTGAATACATATAAGTATATTTTTGTTGCTGAACTGCCAGTTGTGTATTTTGCCAGTCTCTCCATTGAGATGTTCATGTTCTTATTGACCAGAAAGAGATTTTTTTTTATGTAAACATAGTAACTCCCTGCTATGTGAGTTAGAAATATTTTCCCAACTTCTTGTTTTCTTTAAAAAAAATGCTATTGATGTATTTAATTAATTGGTACTTTAAATCTTTCTTTGATCAAATACGCTTTTGCTTGTGTTCTTAAAATAGTGTAGTGAGGGGATTTTAGGTGAGGAGCAAATGTCCTGGTTTCCTCTCATTGCTCAATCTTGAACTCCTCTGCCTGTTCGATTAAGTGTCTCTTAACCTAATCCTTATTTTCAAGCTAATGTCCCATGTTATCGCTGTCTTCAGATCCTTCAAGATGTTCCAGGGTCAAATCTTTCCTTAGGGAAACAGGGAACTCCTTTTATCTTGTAGAGCCAGAGACCTAAAAATAAAATTAATTAAGGACCGCACTTGATGCCCTTAATCAGTGTGTAGCTAAAGTGGTGTACACTTTTCTTCTTTCCCTGTTCTGAAGGCTTTAGCCCTGGGTCTTAAAATTTATCCCCTTCTTTACACACAATACCTCTGTGTGTTTAGAAGATTTTAATGAAGGTTTTGAGGATACAGAACAGTAATTTCATCTAAGCACTTACCATATCTTAAAAGTGAGTACACCTCTGTTCTTAAAAATTTCACCTCCATTTCTGACTTCCCCCTTCTCTTTTATTCCTGTCTCTCGTCACTCCCAAATTCCCACTTAGGTCTAATGCAAAGTAGTCAGGATGTGTGTGTGTGTGTGTGTGTGTGTGTGTGTGTGTGTGTGCCCTGTCTTTTGCATATAATTAAATGTATTTAAGTGTTCTTAAGAAAAGCAGGTTACTTCTCAAGAAAAATTCTGATGTCAACTGTTAATATATTTTTTAATCTCACAAAAGTTATAAAAGTAATACTATAAGGGTGTCTGTGATTATGTTTAAAAAAACCCTATTCCCTATAATAAAAGGTTGAAGAAAATACAATGTTAGGAGTGGATGTGTTGGGGCAGTATTGCCTTGGGCACATCATTTGATCTCTTTGGATCTCTGTCTGGTAACCCGACAGGCTCCTCCCCGTGTCACTGGAGCGGGGAGGAATCTAAGAAAAGCACAAGCCATGTGACCTTGTCAAGTGATTGAACCAATACATACCTCACCAGTTAGGCAGCTAATCAGTGGTTGATTTGAAAATCCACACGCTGGCATTACCTGAAACAGACAAAATTGCCTCCAACTTCTACATCAGAATTTTGTCTACAGTGAGCTCTCGGGTCTTCCTGACCCTTTAATTCCTTCCACATTCATTGAGTACCTACCCTCTGCCACTCTGTAAATGGGCTGCCCATTTAAATTTGTCTCCCCAGCATCCAGTTTCCTTCTTCCTTTCTAGAACCCCAACTGTGTCCAAGTATCCGCACAACCCCAGGCAGACATGTCAGTCGGGGAAAGCTCACTCCACCTCTGTCATCTGGGTTGTGGCTGATGGGTCCCAGAATGATTCTACTTCGATTCCTGGCAACTAGAGAGGGACAGTCTGGTAAGGCACTGCTGGGAAACTTTCTTGATTCTGAAGAGAAAGTCCTTTGGAAGGAAGCAGTCCTTTGTCTTCCTGTGAATGTTGTCACATCTGGATATGAGACTTAGTGCTGTGGCCATTTTGCTCTCAGCCCGAGTTAGAAGACAATGATGAGGCTGGTGGAACAGAGAAACAGGAAGATCCCGGGGACCTGGCGGTAGCATTAAGCTACCGAATCAATCAGCCCCAAGGCTTGTCCTCTGTCTGCCAGAGCTTCTCTTTTTGAAGAATATTACTTATCCTCATGGGTTATGGCAGCTTGGGGATGAGATCATCATTATTTGCCTCTGACAGCATTCTAATTGAAACGCCTGGATACTCTCTTTCATTATTTCATAACCCTTTCCTCCAGGAGTTCACAATCTAGTTTGTGGGTACTAGACTTGATGCATTTCCACTAAATTGAACTAATAATCATTTCATCCATTTTCTGCATCCATTCCCTGTGATAGAAGCAGATGTCTAGAAAGATTATTACAAAAAAACCCAAAAACAAACAAACAAGAAAACCCACTATTCCTGGGAAAGGGATAGATGTGCAGAGTTCTAAGAGAACAGAGAAGGAGCAATTACTTTTCCCAGGGGGTCATTGCAGGCTATGGAGCCAATGCTGGGGTGAGTTCTGAAGGCTGAGTAAGAATTTACAAGAAGACGAATGGTTAAAAAAAAAGGGGGGGAAGTCAATCGTGATAGAAAATTCGCGCGTACAAAGGTATGAGATGCTTCAATCTGTCAGTCACGGACACTTGCTGTTTTTCATGGGGGGGGGTAGTGTTCTCTCCCTGAGAGAAGAGAGGAGAACCTTCGTTCCCTCATTCACTTCGTCATTCACTGGATACGTATCTTAGAGCATCTGCCATGCACCAGCATTGTCTAAGGTGCTGGTGTTAGCATGTTGAACAAAACTGACAGAAATCCGCCCGTGGAGATGACAGACACCCCTATCTTCCCCCCTTCCGTCCAGTCCAGCACGAACACTTGTGATTTAGCATGGGGGGAGGGGTGATCATCCCTTGCTGCAGGCAGACCCTCCGTAAAATGATCAAGGGGCCGGCACTGGTCGGGAGCATCTCCACGTTCCTGCGTCCAACCCTTTCCTTTCCTTCGCTGACGATACCTCTTTCCCAGGGCCCACCTTGCCCCTTCACACCCATTCTTACTGATGAGTCATCGGTTCTACTAGATCCATTCGTTGGGATTTTCATTTCCCCAAGTTCAAGTTATAAGCTCCATTAATGAAGTTCTGTTGGTCTGCTTTCAGGAGTCAGCCAGTAAATCGGGGTCACATTCTTTGGAAAACTGAGGACATTGCCGGTAGGGGGGCCAAAACTTCATTCACTAGGCCGAAATCTTTAAGACTGACCTCACGAGGTCAACTGAGCACAGCAAAATAAGTTCAGGGAACTTGACTTTGACTCTTTGGCCTGCATGTAGACCAAACCTTAATCCTCACAAGAGATTCCTGTCGTCAGGGGGCATGGAGCAAAGGACTCTGAGGACAGGTTGCCTAGATTCAAATCCTCTCTCACTTGTGATCCAGAGCAAACTTTCAAACCCCTCTGAACTTCAAATCCTTCATCTTTAATATGGAATTCTTAACACCCCCTTTGCAAAGTTGACATAGAGATTAAACTAATCTGTGTGCCTGAGACAGCAAATGCTGAGTTAATGGTCATTGCAATTTATTTATTATAATAGTAGCCATGGTTGTACCCTGTATGTGGAAACTCATAAGCCAGAAGCCAGAGAGGCTCTGGAGTAATTCCCTGAATTGGTTAAGCGTGCTACAACACACGTCCTCTAGCTAGCCAAGGCTTCTTTCATCTTAAAACGTCCTTTGCCAACAGGAAAAACAGAAAGAAGAAAAAAGTTTTTCATTATTGGGAGAGAAAGCATCCTCCACCAAACAAAACCGACTACCCATTCATTAAGTCCATTTTGTTATTAAAGGCCAATAGGATTAAAGCGCTAATTACAGCGTCCTAGGTTTGGCATTATCCATTGTTACCAGGGCTGAGTCATGCCCGGTCCCCGGCTTTTTAAGAACCAGCAAGGTATAGCATTCGATTCACCTGGGTATGTTTTAATTTCCCCGGCGTAATTAAGCACGGTTATTAGCATTCGCAAACTTAAACCAGACAAGCAATTCAGGTTTAAGATAGAAACAGGCCGATAGGCTGCTCTTCCGGATCTCTTCTTACTGCTCGCCCCTCCGGGTCCGAGCTCTGCCCAGCCTCCCCAATCGGGCGGAATGTATACAGCATATATTAAGCAAAGTTTGGACACTTAATGAGGTAATTGCAGGCTAAATATATTCCTGGAGAATCAGAGATATAAAGTTTCCCACCATCCTTTTTCCCCTTGTAGCCTTTTTCCCTTTTTTTTTTAAGGTCTTATTAATTTGCAAACCGGCTAATTATGACTCCTCCGGGCTAAATAACTGTGCAGTTGGCTCTGTAATAGATGAGTAGTTGAAGCTGAGAGAGCAGGTCCTGTTTTTTCTTTGCCTATTACACACATTGTTTTAGGTAATTAACATCCACTTTGTAGTGGCAGCTCTGACGCCTCCCTGTCTGAACAGTGTCTTGGCTGACAGCCTTTGAAACAGCCCTGGTGAACTTCTTGCAAAATCATATGATATTATTATATAATTCTCCCCGATGAAAGCTCAAAGAGAATTTGCACACATCGCTACGTGTGAGCTTTGGGATCTAGACGCACTCGCCATGAAGCGTCCTTTGGAAGGAGGGTTTTCTTCCGGCCCAGGGAAGGGGGGGGTTGGGGGGGCGGGGCCGGGACACTGCAGTGGGAGCAAAGGAAAGAATTGAGTCTTAATCCGGGTGCTGCTGCCACCAGATAGAGGATCAGTCACGCTGACCCTCCCTGGGCTTTTGCGAGCCTTCAAAGAGTTTTTAACACTACCTGGCAAATAGTAGGTTCACCTTCCACCAAATTAACAAGCTCTTCTCTAAAGTTAATGAAAATTAACAAAGAGGCTTTCAAAAGAATCTTTGATTTTTTTTTTCTTTTTTGTTATTGCCTCTCCCCTGCGGAATCATCATCTGGAACTCTGGAAGCTGGTGACGTGGGTCAAAGGAAGCCCTCAGAGATCGCCCAGTGCCCTTGAATTAGGCATGTTCTTGGTCTTAACGTGTGCTTCTTCCCCTTTCCCCGGATCGCTGTTTCCTCATATTCTGGCTGGTTTCTTCGGCTCTGCTGGAGGCACGCAGAGTATTCACTTTCACGGTCTTTTCCAAAATCAGTCAACAGTTGGGGTGGGAAAGTGTTTCTAAAATATTTTACAGTTCTTGCTTTCAGGAGCTGCTGAACCCCAGAAGAAACGGGGATGGGGCAGCTCTCAGCCCTTTATCACCTACTTCACTGTGTTTTGTTTGTTTAAAACAACTACAACAGCAAGAACAACAAAAAATATGGCCAGCATTGTGTAACTGGTAGAGCCTGATAGCCAGTATTTCCTCGTACTTGTGACATCTAGAAGCTTTCACCGGTCCACAAATCCGTATGTTCTCTTTCCTCCCAAGTTGGAGAAAGTGGAGGAAACTGATGCATCCAGAGTGACACTGGATGACTCTATTATTTTCTCCTTGTTTTTTTAAGCTTTATGTGGAAATGATTCTTCAGCCTCCCCTCTCCCCCAAAGCGGTGGTCTCCCCGGAAATCAATCTCGCAGCCCAGGGTGAAGCGAGGCTACCCTGCTGGTCTGCGGGCTGGAGCTCACAGGCTCCTCGGGGAGATATATCACAGTGAAGAAGTCTGGGGAGTAGACAAGCGCTGTCTCTGTCTCCATTTGGAAAGACCAAAGGACCCAGGGTTGAAAACACAGCAGATCAAAGGCCCTACAGGTCTGAACAGGGGCTGGGGGAAGGGAGGCCAAGGCGAAGAGGATTCTGGGGGAGGTGGACGCAGGTTTCAAAGGGACACACTGAATATTTGCCACACATCGGCCAGTCACACCGCTATCTCATTTAATCCCCACACCAGAATCTCATGAGGAGAACATTAATAACATTCACAGGAACTTAGATCCAAAGCACGTTCAGTGACTTGCATGAAGTTATACAGCTGATGGGAGGCAAAGTCGGGATTCAAACCCGCATCTGTCGGACTCCAGGCCCCATGCTTTCTCCACAGACCTCGCAGGACCCCCTTCCCCTTTAGGAAGAAGAGAAAGGGAAACCAGTTTGGTGCTCGCTAGGGGAGGCAAGGGAGGGGGGACAGAAAGGAAAAGGCAGATTCAGCGTCTGTCCCCTGGTGGCTGACCAAAGGTCGCCCAGCGTGCTTGGTCCCTCAGACTCCCACTTAGTCTGGAAAAGCAAGACAGAGCCGAGGGGAGGCCTTCTCACAGCGTTGCTCTCATTCTCCTGCATTCCGATACACCAGAGGTCACAAATTGGCAGCCCGCAGGCCAAAACTGGCTTAAGGCTGTGTTTTGTTTGGCTCTTAAGACTTGGATCACACAATATATTTTAAAAACTAGAACTGTTGCCAACACTAAAAAATCGGGGGTTGTATCTTCCGCTTCGAGCTGTCATGGGCCAGGTTCCTCTCAGCCCCAGCCTCCCCCAGGAGGAGAGGTGGGCCCACAAAACTGCCCGTGGGAGGCCCCTGAAGAGCCAGCAACCCAGGCCACCGGGCTTGACTGTCTGCACCCAGAGAGAAGGAAGACGCGTCAGAAGGCGGCCTAGGCACTCCCGTCGGCTGCCGGTCCCCACACGCTGTGTCGTCCTGGAGGCTGAGGGGCCAGGGGACAGCGGCCAATGGGAGGCCCAGAAGCTGCTGGAAGGCCACAGGCCAGAAAACCAAAAGGTAATATTCAGGGCTGGCAAGGTGGCCAGGTGTTCAGGAGCCAAAGGAAGCACAGAGAAGCGAGCCCAACATTTGGCGGTGCCCTTCCCTGCAAGCAGGGAACTGAGCAGAGTGCCATGGCTGGGGAAGGGGGGGTGAATTTAAAAAATGGAACTCAAGACCCATTTAAGGAGGAGAGGCCTGGGTAGAATGTCCAGGACTCTCAAGTGGGATCCCTGAAGGGTGATATCCCAGGAGGAAGGGCAAACAAAAACAGACCGAGCTTCCCAACGTCTGAGCGTCAGCCTCACAAAAGCTCAGTTCCTGAATGGGAAGATGTGATTCGCCCCCACTCCGCCTTCCAGAAGCAAGAGGAATCCTCTCTGGAGGGAGATAACATCATCCAGAAATGCAAAAGTGTTTCATCTGTGTCCCAGGGGCATTTGTGCTCACAATACCCGGAGAGGGTTATTATGAGTGAAAGAGGAAGGAGGCAGAGATCCGGGACCAGGGACCACGGATGCGACTCTCTCTGGAATGTGTAGGTCCCAGGAGAAAAGGAGATAAAGGGCAATGGTCTTCTCCAGCGTTCCCCCGGGGCAAGTGTTGGCCCTGCAGAATCCCTGTGAAGTTTCTCCGCGGCTGTGTGGTGGAGCCTCATCTTCTCTGAGCGTCCCACGGGAAGGGGCACCCCGCCCCAAGCATAGCAGGTGCTCAGGGAATGCCTTTTGGATTGAGTTGTATCACGCGGCCGAGGGCTGAAGCTGCTGCCCACAGGTCGGGAACTCACGTGGGGTCCTGCAGCTGACTCGCTTCTACTCATGAGAGCTCACTGCGAGCATCTCTTCCCAACCAGCATTTAGTGACCTCACGTAGGTGTCTTAAGATCAGCCATAGTGGGAGTATTTGCATCATGGAAATTGACTACATTATAAATTGGGGCTTCTCCACCAACACCACCACGGGCCTTTGTCATTTACCGAAACCCCATGACTCACAGCCATTTTAGGTTAAGACGGTTTTAAAAGCAGAAAGAGCAGAGTTGCTCACTGACAACATGTGCAGGTATGTCTGTGGCCTCTTTATCCGTGACTGATTGAAACTTCCTCACTTTGCTGAACATCAGTGGGCACAAGAGGAGGAAGAGAGAAGATGTAAATTCCATTTAATCCAGTAATCTCGGTCTGACCCGAGATGTAGATCTTTAACTCTTTCTTTGGGGTAAAATGTGCAGACATTCACAGTCTTATTTTTTATGTTTTTATTTTTGGCCCTTTTTGGTACAACAGGTTAAGTTCCAGAGAAATAGCCTGAGGGATAGAGAATCAAGTACATAACTTTATTGGGAAGTGCTCTCAAAGTCAGTGCTCTCAGAGAGGGAAGGAGAAGGACTGAATGGGGACTTGAACCGAGAAACAGTCACAACAAAGACCTCGGCTGCTCCCACAGGGACCCCACAGGCCAGATGGGTCACATGCGCCTGTGGAGTTTTAAATAGTTTTTCACAGCATTTTAGTGTCTTTCCATAAAAAGCAGGCTTCCTAGTTTCTATGGAAAAATTGGAAGATGTGGCCATGATAGCCTGGGGCCAGGGCCTGGCTGCGCGTTCATACAGTGTTTATGGGTTCAGTTACTATGGGCTGTACCTGGACAACTACATAATGATTAAGAAATACGGCTTTGGAATCAAAGAGCTCCACACGGAAATCCACGTCTGCAGCTTTGTAGCTGTGTGACCTTATGCAAGTGACTTAACCTCTCTGAACTTCGGTTTCCATGTGTACAAAGTGCGGATTAAAAATACCTACCCCACAGGGTTGTTGTGAGGATTAAAAGAGATCACATTTTGAAAGTTCTTGGCACAAAGCGGGTGCGTAATAAAGGGTGCCTAGTTATGCTTCATTGATTCGAAACGTCTCAGAATCCTCTCTGAATTTTGATTTATTCTTGGAAAACGTAAGAAGGAGCTGGCACTCGGGCTATTATAGCCTGATGAAGACTTCTGCATTTCACAAAAGCAAACTGAGAAGCCTTTCATTTTATGGCCTCCTCTCTACAGATGTGAATCAGTTTCATAAATTCAGTCAGCCTTCTGGGAATGTTGTCAACCACCTATGTAAGCAAGATGAAAATGAAAAGGAGAAATACTGCCTTAGGAGAAAAAAGGAAAATTCAACAAACCCCCATGAGATACAGCTCCCTAAAAATGAAAGATTTCCATTGGATTCATGTGTCCTTCATATTTTAGCTGAGGCAATTTTCTTGGAGTACATATCCTTTGACGATCGTGTTGCCGAGTGAGTACCATGCTGTGTGAAGAAAACAGCAGAAGAAACTCACTAGCCGATATTAGAACCTTGTCATGAACAAGTTTCTGGTGACTGTTAGGTAGGCAAATATCCTTCTATCTTCTTACGCCTCTTTAGTCTAAACAAAAAGCAGAAAACAATAGTCTTCGATGTTCTTTCTGCCCTTATACCATTCCTAGACCAACGGAGTCCCTTCAGCAATAGCTCTTGTAATGCACAATGACACACTTGCGGCGAGGAAGGAGGGAAACCCCTCTTCGAAGTTGGCAACAGGATGGGAGTGGTGATATGCACACAGTTAGGAGGCCATTCCTGTTCCTCCAGCTGGGGCTTTGGATGTGCAACTAGCAAGGAGCTGTTGCTAGCAGACGACTTGTCCTATTGGGCAGCTCTGCCATTAGACACCTTCTCCTAAGTCTCCCCTTCCTTTGGGCCCACCAGTCATTCATTTATTCATCAAGTTTTATTGAGTATTTATTATGTGCCAGCCGTTGATCATGGCGAATAATGGAAAGCCTCAGCTATTAAAGAGCAGAACCCAGTCTTATGAGAAAGACAGACATGCAGATAAAGAATTGTGTACTCCCAACATGATACTTAACTGGAAGTCAGTGTTTGTGTGTTCAATGCCTTGAACGGGGAGGAAGTTGGGGCTAACTCTGCCTGGAGTAAAGAGAAAGAGCTCATAGACAAGTTGGCATCTGGGTTGGGTCCTTGGAGGATGGAGAGGAGCTCGTGGAGTTGGGGAGGAGCCTGTGAATTAAGGGACAGTGGAGAAGCATGGAACAGAGGCAGAGCGTTTGGGGCCGAGTGGGTGGTTTGGCCTGGACTTTGACAGAGAAACCTGGGTGGGAAAGTATAGGACCCAGGCTTGCCGAGTGAGTACCATGGCTCACTAAGGCAGGCTAAGGCAGGCTAAGGGCCAATTTGTGCAGACCTTGAAAGCCCTGCTAAGGCAGAGGGACCATTCCTCCAAGGAGAGAGGAGCCACTGATGTTTCCAGTTGGGGAGTGCCACACTCTGCTTCCCAGTAGAGGTATGACCGTTGATATTTGTCACTTCCACTATGTCAGAACTATATAAAGAACACCTCCGTAGTCAGCAAACCCGGTGGAAAGGGAGAAACTGGAGGAAAAATGTTGCTAACTCAGAACTACTTTTCTCGAGCGGGTACGGTCAACTTTTTCCGGTCCAAAAATGGACAGAGGCAACTGTACATAATTCAAAATGGCAGCGACTCCAAGAGGCTCCTTTATAATTTACTCAGTATGTCTTTATGTTTAAATATGATGTGTGCCACAAATTCTGGGGACTCATTTCAACCAAAATGGTGACTTTTTATGCAAGGATACTTAGAAAGGTGTTTGAGAAATCTTCCACTTTCAAGCTCGGCATCACTTCAGACTGCTGCAAACAGACCAGACCAACACAAACATGCACAAGAAAGTGTCAAGCAAGGTACATGGCTCATAATGGGTCCTCTCTCCATTTTCCCTCAAAGTGGTTCTCAGACTCCCACATACAATCAGACTTACCTGGAAGGCTTGGGAAAACACAGACTGATGGGCTCTATCTCCTAAATTCATGATTCACTGATAGTGAGGGGGTGGGGGGAGGGACATCAAGAATTTACATTTCTAGAAAGTTCTAGAAAGCGCCCAGCTGAAGCTGTTAATGCGGAAAACTACAGTTTGAGAACCATTGTCTTAAAACATGAATAATACGCTAGAGATGCTGTTCAGGTTCGGGGGGTCTTTCTTGCATAGTAAGCTCAAAGAGGCAACCGTTGGCTGCCAAAGCACATGGTGAACTATTTTTTTTTTTAAGAGAAAGTATACTCTTTTTTTTTTTTTTAAGATTTTATTTATTTATTTGACAGAGAGAGAGATCAAGTAGGCAGAGAGGCAGGCAGAGAGAGAGAGGGAAGCAGGGTCCCCGCTGAGCAGAGAGCCCCATGAGGGGCTCGATCCCAGGACCCTGAGATCATGACCTGAGCTGAAGGCAGAGGCTTTAACCCACTGAGCCACCCAGGCGCCCCTAGTGAACTATTCTTAATATTAACTTTATGATCTTGCTGGCAAATTCTGCTGGGCATTGCATGGGGTTGGTTCTGTTTGGAGTGGCTGAAGCTGGTCCCTTCCCATTTTCTTCTGATGCCTTGATTACCATTCCGTCCTGGATCAGGGTGGGAGGTCAGGCAATGCTATTTCCCTCCAGCTATCAGTTATGAGACCTGATTAGCAAATTCAGGAAGGGGAGCCTGACCAATGTTGGGAGCTGGATGCCCAATCCCGGCCCTTGAAGCAAAAGCAGAACCCGCTTGACTGGGGCCAGCTGCTGTGAAACAGCTGGAGGTCAAAGTGCAGGAATGACCATGGGGAAATGTCCCCTGCTTCCCTTCTCTTCACCCAAAGGGACCTGGCATCCCCACTTCCCCCACTCCTGGCAGGCACAGGGAAGACCAGAGGCCCTGGGACTCAGGTTTTTCCACAAAGCAGAGCTAGCTTTGGCTTTAGTGAAGAAAGAGCTAAAAGAAAGCCAGGGGTTCCCCTGGACCCTTCTAAAGAGGTGTCACACCCGGGCCGGATTCACCATCTGCTCACGGACGGTCTGTTTTGTCGCCCGCACTGTTTTGTGGGAGACAGGCATGTGATCTGGCCCCCAAGCCTGAAGCTTCCTCCACCTGGGAGGAAGAAAACTGGGGCTGGGCACCAGAGGGCGCTGTGGCACCGGCTCATTCCAGGAAGGCTCTGTCTGCCAAGGGTTCCAGGCCCCAGAGCAACCCAAGAGTTCAGGGTGCCCCGCTCCCACATCTGACAAACTCACGGTGGGAAGCGATCCAGAAATGGGAACTTCATCTTTTTGCTCAGTCCGAGTCGCCACTGAGGATTCAACAGCTTTTCTGGAGGAAAAGAAATAAAAAAGATTTACTGCTGTTTTAAAGGCACCCATAGATTTTTAAGACCTGTTCTGATTTCAGACACGTTCAAAAACTGGAAGAAGTTAATGTGTCCCTCGAAAACAAGAAAATGAAGTAGTACTCGCGGAGGAAAGTCCCATGGGGGTCTCTGTAGATGATCGTTTGCGGGTTTCGCTGCTGCAGGAAATCATGGAGGAGTCAGGAAAATTCCCAGAGCCCAGGAAACAGCCATAGCCGCGATCCACCTGGATTGCAGCCTGGGCATCAAGAAAGGAGTGTGCCTCCCCACCGGATGGGGAGCCCAAGTGATCACATTGGGCCCTTACTATTACTATTAGCTGAGCGAGCTAATTTTTTTTTTTTTTTTTACATGGACTATCTCATTTCATCTCCACAGAAACCCCCGAAGGTAAAGTCAATCTTACTGGTAAAGAAGACAATCTTACTGGTAAAAATCTTACTGCTTACCAGTCAGCAGCTCTGCAGAGCTCTTGCCCAGGTTATCGTGGAGGTGACGAGGCACACGCCCGTGGCCCCTGTGCACAGGGCTTTCCATGTCAGGTCTCACTCCCTGGCCTTGTTGTCCCATCACTCAGCTGTGCCCAGCAGCAGGCGCCCATGTGGCTATGACCCCCTAAAGGCACTGGGGATCACAAATCAGCACAGACGGTCCGCTGAGAACTCCCTGGGGGGCCCAGGAGGCATGGGTGGGGATGACATACGAGCAGGTGAAATATTTCTGTGCAGAAACCAAATCAAACAAGTCTCCCAGGACAGTCTAATTTCAGATACTCCACAGTATCTGCTGCCCGGTGATGCCCAAATGCTGGGTCAAACGACGCGCCCTGATTTCCGGGCTGCAAGTTATGAAACTGGATGTTTTAGGAAGGGCTGAGACTCTGGAAAGAGGAGCCCCTGAGTATAATCCAGGTTTGGCAGTGACCACATTTCAGGAGATAATGAATGAAAAGGCCATTGAAATCAGAAAGCACTGTGCAAAAGAAAGAGATGATTATACATGATCCTGTTTAGAACCACCTTTCTCTCTCCCCCACTCCTTCCCTCCCTCTCTCTCTCTCTCTCTCCAGAACACCTCTTCCCTTCCCAAGAACAGCATCATGAACACTGTAAACAAACCTGAGTTAGAAGTGGTTTCAAATCTCTACCCTGCTGCTTCCTAGCTGTGCAGTCCTGACAAGGGGTTTCACTTCTCCAAGCCTCAGTTTCTCCAGCTCTTAAGTGGGAATAATAATAATCATAGCTCATAAAGCAGATAATACTATAGACTGCACACATTACGGGAGCTGCGAGTCAGGCACCGTGCCCACTGCTTTAGCTGTCTGAGCTCGCTGTATCTTCTCCAGGACTCTTATCATCCTCCAGCGAATCAGAGGAGGGAAAGGGCCACAGGGGTCTAGCAGCTTGCTGGAGGACGCACTAGCCCTGAGGGACAGAGATGGAGCCCCAACTCGGGCTTATCAGACCCTGGGGCTTTAGTCACCTACTGACTGGCCATGGAAGGAGCCAGGGATTAAATCTGAGCAGGAACATGACAAATTGGAGTTTGCATGTGTAGAAATGAGACCTCCGGCGATTTAAATGATGTCTTAGGTTATAATCTAATGGCACAGAATGAATTTCGTTAAATAGAAAAGGAGGGAGAGGGAAAGAGGTTTCTGGTGGTCTTCTACTTTTTCTTTCTTTCTCTTCGCACAAGACTTCTTATTTTCCAAGATAATTTACATACACAATCTCTTTTCATCCTAATGCTAATCCAGAGAAATGCACAAGGCAGATTTCCTGACCTCCGTTTCACTGAAGATTAAATGGGCTCTAGGAGCTACATGGCTGGCTGAGGCCCCCGCTGGTGACAAGGGTGCAGGGAATTTCACAGGGTTCCCCTAGGATTGAAAGACACAGGTCATGAACAAGTATCTGATGCTTCAACTAGCACACAGCAGGTGCTCAATAAATGCTTACAGGATCTGAAAGAGCTTGAAAATCTGGATATCTGGATCATTCTCATTTACTCTTGCCCCATGCACAGATCGGCCAGCTTGTGGCATGAGGGCAGGTCCCAGCTATGGTGCAGAGAGAAAATTTCGACAACGTGAACCCCTGGGTAAAAAGCTTGGGGCAGTTATGAGGGTCGTCAGGGGCAGGTGGGCAGGGCCGCCAGTCCCTTCAGAGAATCGTAGAGCTGGGAATAATCTAGAGATCCTAGAGATCATATGGTCCAGCGTCTCCCACTCTCAGTCATTGCCAGCCATTCAGAGATGGCCTGCCATATCTGAATTCCACCTGCCCTGCTGTCTGCTTATGGTTTGCTCTAAATCAAATTCCGATGTGTGCCTTTCCATATATATTCAGGAGATCATGGATTTGATTTGCTGGCTGTAGATTTTTCTAATGCAGCCATCTGCTCTAGGTCGCATACTTCTAATGAATAACTAGAGCTAGTGATTAGAAAATTAAAACATTTGCTGAATCACTATATTGTATACCTGAAACTAATAGAAAATTGTGCATCAACTATACTTCAGTTTAAAAAAGAAATTCAAATGTGTCCATGCTCCACACTACTGGAAACTCTGTCAAATGTCTTCATAGTCTAAAGGAGAAAACAAGGTGCCTGAGTGGCTTAGTCATTAGGCGTCTGCCATCAGCTCAGGTCATGATCCCAGGGTCCTGGGATTGAGCCCCGCATCGGGCTCCCTGCTTAGCAGGAAGCCTGCTTCTCCCTCTCCCACTCCCCCTGCTTGTGTTCCTGCTCTCACTGTCTCTCTCTTCATCAAACAAGTAAATGAAATCTTTTTTAAAAAATAATGAATAAAAATAAAGGAGAAAACAGCTCCAAAGAACACATGGTACAGATACTTAGTGGCACAAGGAGTCTCAGACTCAAAAGTCTTAAACTTTTGTCCTTTAGAAAGCAGGGTTCTTGGCCACTAAATGTTCCCTTTTTGACCTTATGATCTGCAACATTATCTAGCAAGCATGGTGAGGGACTAAACTACCGGAAGGTGGGAGACACACATACCATCAAGGCTTTCCAGTAGATACCCCAAGTAGGAGAACTCTGGGCAATGTGGATTTGTCCTTCGCACTTACTGGGCCATCTTCTCACTGGGTGTCGGTTACTTACCCAATTTCAGTTGCTGCCTGAAAGAGAAAGTCGAGGTGGGACGCCTGGGTGGTTTGGTCGGTGGAGGACTCTTGGTTTTGGCTCAGGTCATGATCTCGGGGTCATGAGATCAAGTCCCACGTAGGGCACCACACTCAGCAGGGAGTCTGCTTGAGATTCACTCTCTCTTCCCCTCCCCTCATGCACACACACACACTCTCTCTCTCTTTCTCTAAAATAAATAAATAAATCTAAAAAAAAAGAAGAGCTATTTTTATTTTTTTCGTAAGACGTATATGTCATAAATCTAGAAAGACGGAAAAAATCCACATTTGCAATTCACCAAATGCTTAGTCTCTGTCAGTTGGGTGAGCAAATGCTTTGGTCCAGGGCCCAGGTTAGGGATTCATCCAAATTATTTAATCCCCACAATCCTGGAAGGAAGGTATTATTGTCTGCGTCTGCCAGCAGCAGTAGAAGTAGGCTGTGAGCTCAAAGCTGACTCTCCTACCCCGAGTCCTTGTCACAGACAGAACAATGGCAGCAACAGGTCTGAACACAGTGTTGACACCTGCGTGTCGCCCTCTCTCCTGAGCCTGGCCTTGAGCCCGGTGGGGCGATGCTGGTGCCCATTAGCCAATGGGAACTGATGTGCAAAGGGGTTCCCCGCTTTGCCAATAAAATCACACAGCCGAGGCCGAGGATCCAGACATTTCCGTTTCCAGTTCTCTCCTGTGGCTGAGAACATCGCCTCCTCTTGGTCGGACACAGTTCATCTACACATGGAGGCAGAGGCAGCAGCAGCCAAGCGCCCGGCACAAACCGCGCCTGCCCGGGCCAGCTGGCCTCGTTGAAGGAAATGCCTGTCTGCGGGCCTCCCTGCAAAGGGCGGCATCAGAGAAGCCTGTCTTCTGATTGTTAACTGCTCGTCCTGCCTGTCAGGTGGAAGTCAAAACATAGTTAAAGTTTAGTGGACTTAATCTATTTAATAATAAAAATAATAATGGCCCAATTAATAGCAATCCTATGCACTTTCATGGATGCTTTCATCTGAGAATCAAAGTGGTTTGGAAAAGAAGCCTTCATTAGGCTGATTTTACAGATGAGGAAAATCGACATAAAGAAGTTAAATGACTTGCCCAAGGTCAGGGCCTGAGTCAGCTGTGGAGCCTCGAGGAGAATGCCAGCCTCCTCAGGGCCCTTGCCTGCCTCCCTCCCTCCCCTTTTCTCTCTGTGCCTGGCACTTGGGTAGTATCCTTCATCTGAGAATCTTAAATTAATCTCCCAACAATTATCACCATTCATCAGTGGCCAACCAAAAAAAAAAAAAAAAAAATCTTTGACCTTGCTTGCCAAGCAGTGGGGCCGCCGTCCTGGTTGCTTCTTCTGGGCCGGGAAGGAGGCGTCAGCACTAGAACCTTCCAGACCAAGCTCAGGGTGCTGGGTCTCGCCACAGAGGGGCTGGGGCTCCACACAACCAGGAGGCCAGGGTGAAAAAAGGCAGCAGATTCAGGATTTACTTATTTATTGATTGATTCACTTATTTATTTATTTTACAGATTTCTTTATTTGAAAGAGAGAGGGCAAGCACAAGCAGAGGGAGAGGCAGAGGGAGAGAGAGCAGGCTGCCCGCTGAGCAGGGAGCCCGATGCGGGACTGGATCCCAGGACCCTTGGATCATGACCTGAGACAAAGGCAGAGGCTTCACCGACTGAGCCACTCAGACCCCCCCAACAAAACCAGTATTTAAAACTATTTCCCACATTATAATTCTGAAAGTCATTTTGGTGATGCTCGTGGCTTTGAGTTTGTTTCCCTGCTTGTTTATTCCAACTGACAGAAATCCAGACATTATGGTGTGGGAAAAACAAACAAACAAACATAGATTTTGGAGTTAGATACACCTGGATTTGAATTTCATCATTTATTAACTGTGGGCACCTAGACAAATTGCTTGACCTCTCTGAGCCTCAGTGTCTTCATCCACAAAATCAACATGGCTGTCACTTAGGTGTCTTGGCTTCCTACAAAATCAACTACACGTGCCGTCTCTCTCTCTCTCTCTCTCTCTCTCTTTAATGGGAAACACTATAAAATGTTATTTTGCATATCTAGTCCTTAACATACTGCCCCCTCCTCTCTCTCCTTCCCTCAATCCCTCAATCTCCAGCCGGGCTCCGCAGGATGAAATTATACCGCAAGGCAAAGTGCCAAGGAGCCTGTCTTCTGGGTCAGCCTGCTGGTGCAAAGAGCAGAAGAGAGAAGTAGAGACAGTGATGTGGGCCAGGGCAATGGAAGGACCGGTCCTCCCTCAATCAGGAACAAGCCCAATGGTAAGACCGCCTCCCCTCCCAGAGTCAAGTGGTCAAGTCCTTACTGGTCAGCCCTCACCTTTGCTGAGAGTCCTGGAAAAATCCTGTAGTGAGCAGGAAAGCATCCCTTGGGTCTGGCTAGAGAGGGGCCACCAGTCCATTTTACAATGACAAAGTTGAAGTCCAAGGAGACGAAGCCTTTGGCACAAACATACGAAGGGCATCGCCAAGAAGAGACGACGGTCCATGAGTTGCTCTTTCCAGCCTGTAGCTGGCATCTCTTCATTCATTCCTTCACTCATTCAGCAATTATCTGATTATCTGTAGAGTAGCTACCACATTCCAGACATCCGATTGAATCTTAAGCCAGCCAGGGACAGTGACATTTAATCACCCTCTTATGGTTCAATTATAAGTAGTTATAATCACTGACATTTATTTAGTGTCTTTGTCGGCTAAGGGCTGTGCAAAGAACTTGTTCCTTGCCCGCATCATCCCAATTCATGCCCACAATAGCTCTTGGAAAGGGTAGAATTGTTACTCTTTTTTACGAATGGGAAACCAAGGCCCAGAGAGGTTAAGTAACTTGTCCACAGTAGCCCAGCTGGTAAGGGATGGAACTGAGCTCAGAACCTAGATCGTTCTGACCCCAGAAGCCAATGTTTCCCACCCCCACTGTGTATCAGAGTCTCAAACTGGAGGCCACCTGCAGCCTGAAGACATTATTTTAATTTAAAGTAAGCCAACATTCAAAAACTGAGAGATTTCATTTTTTAAAATCCCGATTTTCGGGGCACCTGGGTGGCTCAGTGGTTAAGCCTCTACCTTCAGCTCAGGGCATGATCTCAGGGTCCTGGGATCGAGCCCCGCATCACACTTCCTGCTGAGCAGGGAGCCTGTTTCCTCCTCTCTCTCTGCCTACTTGTGATCTCTCTCTGTCAAATAAATAAATAAAATCTTAAAAAAATAAAATAAAATAAAATAAAATCCCGATTTTCTTACTTCCCTTGTGAAAAGTCTGGACTATTTGGCCACACGGGGCCTGCATTTCTTCCTGGCACAGCTGCCCACCTGCGAAGCTTTACACATAAACGCACTCTGTCCCCATCTCCCCCGCCTCACACCTGCCTCCCCCCAACCCCCAGCCGGCTGGTCGGTGGTCCCTGCTGGTCTGCCACTTTATTCCCTGGCAAAAAGCAATACCGTGATAGGAGATGACTGCCCCCCAGGATGGGGACTGGAACCCTCTCCCTGCAGAGGGTGCCTTTTCCTTTCCACTTGGCCAGCTCTCTGGGAAACCTGTGAACAAAGGGATCAGGGCAGTAAGCAACCAGGATTGTCCCTTACCTCTGCTCCCCCTGGCCTGCCACAGCCGTGGAGCACAAAAGGCAGCCCCATCCTGCCAGGAAAATGCCCAACCAAGGAGTCCTGTCTCCAAACGAAGCCCATGGCAACCCCATTGAAAGCAGATAAAACACTTTCAACAATGTCACCTTTTATCTTCGCTTTGTGGGCCAAAGGAATAAAACACAGTTGCCAAACACAAATTAATGTATAATTATTTTCCTTGCCTGAATCATTTGCTTTCATGTGTCAGAGCATGCTGAGCAAATAGCACCACACCTTGGACTTTAATTGTGGTAATCAGGGCTCGGAGCCACAAGAAAGGCTTTTCTAATGCCTCCTTTAGCACTGACTTTCAAGTTGAAGCAACTGATTTCCCTCCGCCCCGCCCCCTCCTCGCCTCTTCTTTTTAAGGAAAAAAGACATATATTGGGGGAGGTCTCAAGGCGACTGTGACCACTATGGTACCCACTTAGCCCGGGGGAAGTGCCCACATTCCGCAAAACGAACACAGCCGCCTTCTACAGGTGATCGTCGCGCTGATGACTGTCCTTTTCTCGTATTCATGTGGTGACTCATTATTTGCTTAGTAAATTTAAGACCACCTGTCTTTGTATTAGTACTGTGATGGGATACATGTTGATCGTTTATCTGCTCACATGGGCTTGACCTCTGGCGTGAAAGCAGGAAGGGGACGAGAGAAGTGAGGGTTTGCCACGGGCCTCTGTCAAAAGGGGCACTGGTACCATGTTCTGATGCTCCGGGTCCCACGTAGTCAGTTACCTTGAACTCTTCTTTCTTCTTCCGGCTTCAGAGGCCAGAAGGTGACACTCCTAGGTACACGACGATGGTGGCCTGGCCAACTGAATCCAGCTCTTCGGGCATCAGAAAATCGTTCCCCCTTGTCACTGGGGACGGCTGCTTTCCAAGACATTTGTGGGGAATCGGAACGCCACCAAGGTCTTCTTGACCTCTAGTTCCTCAGCCACGGAATGACAATGTCCCTGAGTAAGAGTCACCGTTTCACCAGACTCATCTGAAGTCCTCGCGGGGGAGGGAAGACGGTGGTGTCGATGACTCTGCTTTCCTTTAAGTGATAAATGAAGGTGGATGCTGTTTTGAACCTGAGACAGAAAAGTCCCTGAGCTGGGAAATTTTTTATCCTTTCCATTTTGGTGATCTTCATCACAATGGGAGTCAGTATTAACACAGGTGACTCAGCAATATACGGTGAGTAGAGGAGTACCCCATGCATTCATGAGTACCTTAAAAGCATTTTTCCCTGAGGCCGATTGGTTAGGGGGATAGGGTTCATTCTTTATTCATTCAGTCACAGATGCGTGCATTCGTTTATTCAACAATGAGGGAGTTCCTATCCCAAGAACTGAGGAAAAGAAAAAGATTCAAGCCCTGCTCTCAAGAGGAGCAAGGGGGATGTAGACACGAGTGGAGAGTTTCGGAGCTCTGGGGCAAGGGCTGCTATGGAGAGAAGGCAGCTGGCTCTGACAGCCCCGAGGGGGGCACCCCATCAGTGGGAGGCTGCTGAGTTTAACAACTGATCCTTGGAGTGCAGTTCTATTTTCATTGACATTAACAGGATGAAAGCAAAACAGTAAGTCTCTCGTTGGAACCCTACTTGTTGTCCATGATTTGGGCACTTTCCTTGCTAAGTTGGTTGCTAATTTGCAAATACTGGAGGGATGTTTCTTCAATGGGGGGTTGGTGGGCTGCTATTCACAATGTCAGCCTACAGCCACGACGTGCTTGTAAGTTTAAGCTGCATTATCGGTAGACTCTCCATCACTTTCTTAAGTCTAGACAATCAACGCAATAATAAACTGAGCCTCGGTCGGTAGCATTTGCCAATTTCCATGGTGTAAATGCTCCAGCCACGCTGCTTTCAAAGCTGCCAACTCGACAGCACAGAGAGACGGGCAGTAGCACACCATTATGTAGGATTTCCACCACACAGATGAGATGGGTGTAAATAATCTTAAGAGCAGAGATAATAGTAAAATGTAATAAAATAATTAGGAAGTGATGAGTTTTGACTATTTATGACCTTTGTTTTTAATATAATTTATTTAATTATAAGTGTTTATAATTTAATCCTTAATAATTGCTGTGTTTAACAACCGGCTTGCAAAATTCCCAACAATTTAATAATTGGCTCTCGCAGGCCGGTAAGGGCAGGCTCTGGCACATTCCTGTGCCTAATCCAACTGGAGAGGTCAAGGAGGGCTTCTCAGAGGAGATTCCGAGCTCAGGAGAAACACTGTGGTGTGGAGAGGACTTCGGGCTCCCGCTCCAACTTCTGTGACCTTGTTAGTTGCTTTGCCCTTA
This sequence comes from Procyon lotor, assembly GCA_028646535.1. NCBI lineage: Eukaryota > Metazoa > Chordata > Mammalia > Carnivora > Procyonidae > Procyon > Procyon lotor. Next base: position 53,203,929 of record CM053607.1, read on the forward strand.
TCAGCCTCAGTCTCTAGTGCCTTGAAATCAGTATGATAATGCCTAATCACAGCGTTGTTTTGTAGACAAAGTGCCCGGCCTCTAGGAGGGGCCCTCACATGCTAACTTCCTGAAAGGCAAATTGGAATCCTGGGGTTGGTGGGGGAGCATGGGGGAGCATTCCAGACAAGGAAAGCTAACACGCACAAAGTGGGAGAGAGCCACCCAGCCAGGCACTTGTGGGAATGGCCAAGTGATGGGCAGACACAGCCTTTGTGAAAATACAGATAGGGCTGGGGGAGAATATGCAGGGCCTTGAATGCCAGGCTCAGAAAAGTCACCTTGATCACAGAGGTTGGAACTAAAGCGCTGGAGAAACAAAGCCAGGCTTGTTTCCTCATCTCTAAAATAGAGCTCACTCAGCCATACCATCATTTCGGGTGATTGCAGAAACCAAAGGGACTTCAGGTTATAAAGTGCTCAGCACAGAGCCGGGCCAACAATAAAAATTGGTTTGTTATCATTGTTTGTATTATGCACAGAGCCCTGATCAGTGGGAGGAAGGACAGGAGATAATGTTTGTTACCTCAGGCAGAAGTACTCCCCACCCCGGTGCCCCCCTACACCTGCGCCCTAGGTGCTCAGGCAGAGCTGGTCCCGCTCGGGTCCGGCCAGAAGTGGCTTTTCCCCCTCCAGATCCCGAGTGCCTGGGAGGTCGGCACCTGGGGGCACCCTCTTTGAGTCCCTTTGAAAGAGCGATCACACCAGATATCTTCCCCAACGGCCCACACAAGCCTCTGTCCGGGCCCCCATTGGCCTCCAGCGGCTTCTGGGGTGTGCCTGACGCCCCTCGATCCCTAGGCGGCCCGGAGCCCCACCCCCAGGGACAGCCCTTTCTTTCTGCCCCAGGTAGATGGGGCTTTCCTCTTAAGCAACACAAACCAAAGACAACAGAGATTCAAGGTGATTCTCTGGATAATTTCAGGCCCTCAGTGTGGTCGCCGAGGAAACAACCAGAGACATTTGCTTATTTGTTCTGCCTGAAATAACCAGTTGGCTTGTTTATAGAAAGCTGAACAGGGCCCTGCCGTTTATCTGGCCCCAACCGACCCAGCCAAGAACTTGCCTTTGCTTTCTTAAGTCAAAACCTACTGTGTGCCAGGGGCTTTCACGGCCTTAGCCCCAGACTACCACCCACAGTCAGAGATTTCTGGAGATAAGCCTGGTCCACAGCAGGGAAATTGTGTGTTTACAAAGCCTCTGCACATTCGTGGTTGTCTCATCCAAGCCTTAGGTCAACTCCAAGGGGCGGGCGTTATTAGCCATTTCAGAGATAAGGAAAATGAGCCGCAAAGAAGTTAAGTGAATAATGGGAACCATGATTACTTTTGAGTGTCTAGGACCGGGAGGGAGTCTTGCATGCATGAACCCATTCCTGAGCGGCTCCGACTGGGCGAATGGGTGCCATTATCACCTTCCTTTTCCAGATGAAGTCTCTGAAGCTTGGATTTAGCTGCTAAGTGAGGGAGCAAGGATTCCAGCCCTGACCTCTTTCCAGACTCCTGGCTTTTAACCACGACTGGCAAAGGGCCCAGGGACCGGGAGGTGGGGTCCACATTTGTCTCCAGGGGCTGTGTTCCCCCCTTCTCCCACTGCCCTGGGAGATCTCGACCTGGTGCTAAGATTCAAATGCCAGCACCAGCGATGTGGGGGTTCAAGTCCATCCACTGTTTCTGGGTCCACGTGAGCCAGTTCTTCATTTCTAGAGTTTGGTCCAGAAAATTAAGGTGAAAATAAAATCCATCTGTCATCCTCCCTCAGGCTCCGTCTCTGGCCCAGAGAGATGCAACCGCAGGGGAGAGCGTGGGCTTGCCCAGTGTGCAGGGAGGGCTGGAAACAAAGCTGCTGGGTCCACAGGGCCCCGGATGCTTTGGCTCTACGTCTGCGCTGCCAGCCAGGCTAAGTGCCCGGCTCGTCACAGCGCTGTACTCTTGGCTACTTGCCCTCGCAGCTGCCGTTCCACGCCTGGCCTGGACCAGGCATTTCATCCCATGCATCGCCTCCCAGACAACATCTCAGGTTGTTGTCGTCTTTTCCTTTCCTTCTTCTCGGCCATATCCACACCAATTTAAGAGACCTCGTTCAGCCTCCTGTAGGCACCCAAACAGAGAAAATGAGAGGAGATGGGGCTCAAAAGAGCATGATGCATGGGAGACCAGATATGTACTAGGCGCTGAATGCTACCCGGAGGCTTCCCCATTCTTTTCTGCTTGCCTCGGTAGAATCTGGTTTTCATAATAAAAATATGGCCGAAAATGACTGGTGGACTCCTCGCCTTTGTGGAGGGTGGGGTCATTTGGAAGCCCAGTTCTGCTATCTGTGGCTATGAGACTGTGGACAAGAAACCTAATCCCACTGAGCTTTCGCAGCTTCTTATGTGAAGTGGGAGAACACAGACTGGAGCTGGTGAAATCGTCCCTGAGCCTCTCAGAGCTCTGCAGTGGCAACTATTATCGTGTCCATTTTATAGATGAGAAAACTGAGGCACAGAGAGGCTAAGTCCTAGAACTAGAAAAAGCAGAGGCAGGAATCACACGCAGGTCCTCTACCTCAAAATTCTCATTTTAGGCTCCCTCCCTTCTCATGGTTGGATCTGGATGTGGCAACTTTTCAATATCATCCCTTTGCCTCTGAGATTCTTAGAGGTAAGAGTTCTAAGAAAGGACTGGCTCATCCCCAGGAACCATAGAGAAGAATTCCTCCCTGTCAGGTGTCCCCCCTGCCCCATTGTATAAACAACACTTCCCCTATCAAACATTTTCAAAGCAGAGTTAAGCCCAAATTAATAAATTGTAAATAATCCATGATCCCACCCATTCCGAGGTAACAACTCCTAATTCCTTGTGAGCTTTAATCCAGATCTCTTTCTGTGTATACAAATATATACTTTTAGATTTCGAACAAAAATTATATGATATATAAATGATTATACTGTATGATATGTATTATAGGATATATAACATTTAGGGGCGCCTGGATGGTTCAGTGGGTTAAAGCCTCTGCCTTCGGCTCAGGTCATGATCTCAGGGTCCTGGGATCAAGCCCCACATCGGGCTCTCTGCTCAGCAGGGAGCCTGCTTCCCCCTCTCTCTCTGCCTGCCTCTCTGACTACTTGTGATCTCTCTCTCTCTGTGTGAAATAAATAAATAAAATCTTAAAAAAAAAAGATACATAACATTTATTTTGATTTTTGGTCTGGGAGTGGAAATTGCTTTATGAATGTATGCGATTTTACATATGTACATTGTGGAAACCATGCAGACGACACAGAAAATTATGAAGAATCGAGTGAAAAACCACCCCAACCCACCAGCCTGAAGTGATCACTGTTTGCTTGGTGATACATGTCCTTCGCAGCCTTTCTCTACATAGGGTCGTGTATTTACACTACATTTTTTTATACAAATGTGACCATACTGCAGTTTCTTGGTTATTTTTTTTCTGTAATATTATATTGTGGGCACTACCCCATGTCAATAAATACAGCCCTGCATGTTATGGTTTTTCAATGGTCACACAATATTTCATGTTTTGTGTGTGTCATAATTTGTTTAACTGTTCTCCATTGTGGGTCGTCCAGATTATTTCTAAAATTTTTCTTTTTACAAACAGTATGGCGATGAGCAGCCATTCAGCTGAGTCTCTGAGCATTCTTAGTTATTTCCATCGACTAAATTCTAAGAATTAGCACGACTGCCTTTAAAGGAACATATGCGTTTGATGGTTGTGAACTTCAGCAAGCACACTGCTCCCCGGGACGTTCAAATGCAAAGAGATTTGCAGAAAAAACCCATGAGCAACAAACTGAGGGTTTTGGAGGGGTGGGGGTGGGGGTTGGGCGAGCCTGGTGGTGGGTATTGAGGAGGGCACGTATAGCGTGGAGCACTGGGTGTGGTGCATGAACAGTAAATCTTGGAACACTGAAAAATAAAATAAACATATTTGGGGGGAAAACATAACTTGTGAGTCGTGGGAATGGTGAGCCCACTTCACCCTGCCCCAAGCGAGGACTCTACAGGGTGAATCTGAACCCTTGGTATTTGTTTCTGGCCCTCTGAAGACGGAATCCTATTCCGCAGTTGGACTTCGTTTCTTCCTTTTTCCGAGGTTCACACCATGCGGGGTTATACCTGTAGCTCAGATGTCAGACAGCCTCCCTCTAGCTCTTGGGATCCAAGTGGATCAAACCCTCAGCACCACATCTCTCTGACCCATCTACATTCCCAGGGCTTATGTCCTCCCCCTGCCTCACTCTGAGCGCATTTGGACCGGTACCCATGGAGAAGCAAGCACATCAAGCATTTCCTCCCTTCCTGCAGGATTTCCTGGGGGATTCTGACCAGGACGAGTGTTCACTTTCGGTTGGTAGTCATCCCTACTTCTCCAGGGTCCATCTTCCACGAACTTCCGCTCCCTGTGGGGAGCCTTACACCGTGCACCACACCCACGAAGCTCTCTCTCCTCCTTAGTGTCCACCCAGGGACTTCGCGTTGGTTACTCAAACATCCCCCAGAGTCTCACTTTCCGATCTAAACAAATTATCAAGGTGTTTCTTCCAAATGAATGTAATGCTCTCCCAAAAGAAAATTTTTGTTGAAGATACTTTTCAACATCTGCCTTACATGCCTCCATTTTATATATAATAAACCTATGGGACTATCTCAGAATTGTTTGTTCGGGGGCGCCTGGGTGTCTTAGTCAGTTAAACGTCCAACTCTTGGTTTCGGCTCAGGCGGTGATCTCAGGGTCGTGAGATTGAGGCCTGTGTTGGGTTTAGGCTCAGCACGGAGTCTGCTTGAGATTCTCTCTCCCTCTCCCTCTGCCCCTCCTGCTTGTGTTTTCTCTATGTAAAATAAATAAATAAATCTTTAAAAAATCATTAAAATAAAATAGTTTATTCAGTTGTGCTCATCAACCTAACATACGACCGTAGCCATTTCAACAGTAATTCATTATTCACCCTGACTCTCCCAATCAAAGTGAGTATACTGTCATTTGTGTGTTCAGATTTGGGCTCTGAAATTATATTTAGCACACATCACACAAATAAAATAAAATCTATAGAATTTCAGCTCTTTTCTTAATAGTCTGCCTTGCATTAAGATTACTTGTTTACATTCCTATTTCCACTTTCTTCTTCCATTGGGTTGTAAATTTCTTTAAGGCAAGGACATAACTACTCAATTTCAGACACTTTGACTTCATCTCCCCAGGCTGAAATAAAGTGTCCTGCAGTAAATGCCTACACTTATAATTGGCTGCGGTGTCCTTGGGTCTTTAGGGTGTTCTCAGAACTTCTCGGGGGACCCTCTAAACCATAACACTGTCATTAACATATATGAAATTACACCAACTATGCCAACAGTGAGCTGGGCAAATGTTTCTGTTTTGGTTTTTCCATCTGAGGAGTTGCTTCCCTTCTGGCATATCAGGGAATAAGTAGAGATCACACTCTGAAGACCAATAAAGAGACATTCCAGATGAGGCTTTCTTCCTAGATGGTTCACATTTTTGCCTTTGAAGAGTTGAGGGGGCTCCAGTTTCTATCTCTCAAGTCACTAGGTCCCCTGCATCCTATGCCCAGAAAATAATTCTTCGATGCATCAAGATGAGAAAATTTCTAAAACAGAAATTCCATTTTCCCTGAATCTGTAATTTGGAAAACATGACCAGGTGCTTTCATGTGGATTATCCCATTGATCGCCTAGAATGAATGCGTGAGGTAGGGAGAAGGATGCCCATTTCAAAGATCTGGAAATGAAAACTCAAGAAGGTGAAGTGACTTGGAGTCTTGGAACTCACCACTAGTATAAGACAAGGCCAGGACATACTGGTTAATGTGAACTTGTAATCACTCTCTAGATAGTGCCGTGTATATGCCTTGTCTGTCCCAACTCAAATTTTTATCTCCTTCAGCGATAAGACCATGTATTCAAATTTGGGGTCTCTCTCAAAACCTAGAACATGGTTGAATTCACTGTAAAGTTCGTAAAGCACAAATTGTAGTTTATCATATCCCTGCTTGAAAGCTATTTTTCTCATTTCTTGCTAAAGAAAACCCAACCCAAATTCTTTGGCTTGATACCAAAGGACCTCTACAATGGGTCCCAATCTCTCTCCCTCTCTTTCTCTTTTTACATTTTTTTCCAGTCTCTCTTTCAAACATTTTTTCCTCAGGATCTCCTTAAACAAAATTTTTATTCCAGTCAAACTGATGTGTTCAGGATTCCTTAAGCCTTTCTCGTACTTTCCCACCCCAGTGCCTTTGCACACACTAGTCCCTCACCTTAATCCATCCTCTCCTCTCTTACTCCCTGCCTCCACTCCTCTTTACCTCCTGACCTCCTCATTTAGGAAACAAAAGTATAAACAGATTCTGAATTCAGAAGGTACATTTCTGGGCACAGAACTAGAGGGCATAAGGCAGTGCCATTCACTGGTGAGAAACTAAACATAAAAATAATGTTCTACCCTTCTGTCACTTTTTCTGTGCGTATCGCCGTCTGACCACCAATGCACCAATCATACATTACACATTTCTCCTGCTAATATCTTGTTATTATAGTCTTAATAATAATTTTATCAATACATACTACCCTGAAATATTATAAAAATGACCATTTTTGAGACCATGTTTGGGAAGAATTTGTGCTTCATTAATCCACCTGTTGGCCTTCCCGAACATGTGTCTGCTTAGATATTGTCACTTCTGGGCCATTCTCTCTATCTTCTCAGCACTGGGTCAGGGCCCTCCCGGAGTTCTTCTAGCCCTTTGTCTTCCTTTTCATGTTATTTACTACCCTGAATTATAATTGTACTTTGGTATTCTATCTTTGCAGCTAGCGTATGAACTCTTAAAGGGCACGGGTTGTGAATATTCACCTCCATGGCCCCAAGAACCCGCCAAGGCTTGACACAAGTGCCTATCAGGAAAGATTTTATGAAATCATCATTAGCCGGACTGACCATCAGCATCAGACTCTCCCATTGCTTAAGCGGTCACCTCCCCTTTCCTGGATGGGCCATGGCTCCCTGAGAGAGCTGCTGGGCAGTTTCATCTGGGTCAAAGGCCATGGCTCAGGGCTCCGGGAAGGATGCTCCCACCTGGCCGGAACAGATGACCTACATGCAAATAGCATGTGCAACATACACACAGGCTCCCCTAGGGAAACCCGATCGCGCCAGCCGCCGGCTGCCCTGTCTCATGTTTCCTATCACGTCTTGAGAAGAGGTGGCCTTGTTTGCTTGAGTCGCGCCCCTCTCTGGGGTGGGCCTGAAGTGGGACAGCCAGAAAAGAGCTCTTTTCACCCAAATAGGCTGTCGAATTACTGATGACTTCAGATGCCAAGAGGCTTTGATCAAGATTTCTGCACCAGGCCCTGTATAACCACCAACACGTCAACCAGCCTGCTTTTCATTATTATGTGAGCTCAATAGGGGCTGCTCTGCACTTTTTTTTTTTTTTTTTTTTTTTTTGGAATCATTTAGCTGGTAATGGCTTGCACAAAAAGAGATGGCTCATTTAGCTCTGCTTCTTGTCCGGTTTGCTAAATGGGAAGCGAGTCTGCACCATGGGAGTGGGTTTTGATATATTTCATGTTCTCTGGGTGCTACTGCAGTGGACCGTGCTGTCCCCACCTGTTTCGAATCTATTAGGAAACTTGTAAGGGGTTTTGATTGTCAACATTTGATTGGGTGCTAGGGTTGGAGTTGACGAGGTAGGAGCAAAACAAGACCAAGTAAGTTCCCAACAGCCAGCCTCTAACAAGCTGGTATTTGTTAGAAGATATTTCTGTATGACAAATGCTGGAAAATGTAATGGCCTTTAATAAAGTGTAATCAACAATCCATCAAGTGCAGAGCTAGCTGCTTCACAGTGTGGACCACTGTGATTCTCTACAAAGAGACTCCTCTCCCTCCACAGATGATGAATAATACCGATAAAATCCTGGGAGCCTCTAGAATGAGTTAATAAGCTGGCTCCAGGTTCCCTTCACCCCAGACCCAAAGATAGAGAGCTGAGGAACTTCTAGAATTAAAGTTGATTTTTTTCAGATGGCAAGCCAAGACTATAGATGATCCTGGCAAAGAATGGTCCATGAGATTTAGTGAGAATCCTTTATTGTTATCAGGGCCCTAGTCTCACCAGCAGTAAATTAAAGGAGAAGAGATTATAAAAGGGGGTCTGGGTAATCCCTAGTTCTGTGACTCCGAGCCCCTCTTCCTGTCGGAATCGGCGGTGATCAGTTAGAAAGGGCTCTGGCCGTGGGGTTGGGCAGCCTGGATTTGGTGCTTGGTCTGCTGATCCCTGGAGGTAGGGGACCAGTGGGTGGAGATGTGTCTACGTCCTAAACCCGGAACCCACAGAAAATACAAACCCCAAGAGTGAAAAGTAGTATAAACTATGGACTTTGAGTGGGTTATGAGTAGGTTTATCCTCTATAACAAAGACACTGCACTGTGGGGGGGCATCGACCATGGAGGAAATTATGTGAGTATAAAGGAGGGGAAACAGGAATTCTCTGTACCTTCTTCTCAATTTTGCTAGGAACCTAAAACCGCTCTAAAAAGATAAAATCTTTGAAAAAATAAATTAAAATAAAATAAGCAAATAAAGCCAGAGACTTTAATAACTCTCTGGAACTCTCTCTGAGCCCCTGTCCGAGGACAGATGGCATTATTTCCCCCTGTAGACCAATTTTCTGAACCAAGTGATGGCTCGGAGTTTCCGACAGCTTCAGACTTATATCTACCTACAAGTATTCCTCTTGATATTCATTCAAAATCTCCCAGGAGTCTTCAGCAATACAGAAAAGCAAACGCTCAGGTGACTCATTGCAGTATTATTGAGGGCAAACCATGAGGTCCTTAAATATCCGACCAGAAGTGGCTTGTTTAATAGACACTGTGTGTGTATACACAGTGTGTAACTAACGCGCAAAACCTCTATGATCTGGTATGTAGGGACTTGTGGGATATTTGCCCAATGAAAACACGCATATGCTTATTTTTTAAAAAAAGAGACACAAGAAGGGCCAGAAACTAAAACAAAACAAAACAAAACAAAACAAAACCCTGCTTAATTATAAGAAATGGATATGAACAGTAAAGCGAAGGGACAGGAAAGGGAATCTGAGTGAACCTTTTAATAAATGATATCCATGTTCTTTTAGTCACAAAAACAAAAATTAAATCAAAAAAGATGAAATAATACCTTAACGTTGAATACAAGCAGAAACAGTGAACTTAATTGTATATGACATTGCTAGCCACTCAGGAAAAAAAAAAAAAGTCAAGTATTGCAGAAACGACAGATTCTGGGAGTCTGGTTTTATTACCCAAAGACCCGAAAGGCAGGGTGCCTGGGTTGCTCAATGGGTTAAACCTCTGCCTTTGGCTCAGGTCATGATCTCAGGGT
>CM053607.1:53213885-53240359 GCA_028646535.1 Procyon lotor
ATATATCAAGGAAAAGGTGTCATTCAAGGTAGTAATAAAGTACAAAGCTTAAAAAAAAGACTTTGCAGATTGTGCAGAAAACATGGGAAATGGTCTTTGCCACTGGACTGACGGCTCTGCGAAGGCTAAAGGCATCTGGCTTATTTGTTGCTGTCATTCCAGGACTCACCCCGAAGCCTGGCAAACAGAATGTCCTAGAAATAATTATTCTGTATAAGCTTAGGATCTGCAGAGCTGGCTCAGCTTAACGGCAGGGGCAGGGGAGGGTCACAGGGCTCTAAGAGACCATAAGCTCTCAGGGGTTCCTAAGTCTTTGCTTCAGCTGGAGAATTTCTACCTTTATCTGTATAAGGTATCAGGCATCTGAATGAGTCTTTTGGAAAAAAAAGTTCCCCTGCCAAATAAGTTTGACAATCAGTCATGAGAGTAGCTACGATTCTTTTTCCTTCCGGCTCTGACAATCAGCAAATTAACACCTGGTCACATCGGCAGAGGAGGAGGAACTCTCGAGGACAAGTCCGTGGTCATTTGTAATTTGTGTTCCTCTGTCCTGCTCCTTTCCAACTCTCCAGGAATCCCCAATAAGTGACAAAAACTTAATATATTTGATTTGCAATCTCTTGTACTTGGAACCTATGTGATTGGAAGAGTACAGAAATCTCCGAGAGGTTTGCCTCCAGCTGATGGGTCCCATTCCGGTCACAGAGCTGTGGCTGTCTCCGGGCAGTCAACAACGCTTTGCGATGGGTGGCCGATCCCACAGAACCATTGCCTTCTCGAACCCTCGGGCAATAGAAAATCTGCCTCCATCTTTCTGTATTGCATAGAAAAAAAAGATTGTTATGTTCCTAACACTGACATCAGAATTCTTCCAAGGGACGGAACTTCCTTCGGAGGGGACACCTCCTGAGTGGGGATGGGACGAAGTTGGCATCTTGAAAGCCAGAATAAAGAGGTGTGTGTGTGTGTGTGTGTGTTGGGGTCAGAAACGACGGGAGTTATTCTATGTAAGACAAGGACAGAATGTGTTGCTCTAGAAGAGAGTGCTGGGAGAGGGGAGAGGAACAAAGCGGGGAGGAACAGTCCAAGTCAGTAATATTGAGAATGCCAGGGACTCAGTGAGGTGACAGGTCACAGAAACCCCCTCAGGGACTAAAGTGGCCAAAGGACGTTTTAGGAGCGATGAAATAAAATCTTTAAAAAAAAATGGTTAACCTGGCCAACAGTATGTCACATGACTTTGACCCCAGTTTTTAAAAATCATGTAAATGACCATTAAATAAATAATATTTTTAATCCACTCACAAATAATTTCTATTCACGTGTTTGATACTCATTATAATTTATATTTTGCTTTTTAACTTTAAGAGATAACTTTGAATATCCTAGAATAATTTTTTTAAGATTTTATTTACTTATTTGACACAGAGAGAGAGATCACAAGTAGGCAGAGAGGCAGGCAGAGAGAGGGGGGGAAACAGGCTCCCTACTGAGCAGAGAGCCCGATGCGGGGCTCAATCCCAGGACTCTGAGATCATGACCTGAGCCGAAGGCAGAGGCTTCAACCCACTGAGCCACCCAGGTACCCCTTTTAGAAGAAATTTTTTTCGGAAAATATCTATAAGAAAAATCATTTTAATTGTTTAACTTTTTCAATTTACTTTATATTTCTGATAAAATATGCTCACATTTTGTATACTTTGAATAGAAATACTTTATTCAATAGTCAGTTACCTTGATGAATAGCTTTTAAACCTTCAGACACACCACAAGGCATCCTCAATTTATCTCAAATTCCAGATCCTGCAAACAGAAGGACCTTCCACTGGTGATAAAGGGACTTCTCCAAGCACCTTAGTCCTCTTGCTCTTGCTGCTTCCTCTGCCCAAGAACCCCTTCTGTCCATTCTTTGCTGCCTGAATATACCTCAAAGCCCAGTTCCAATGTCACCTCCTCCTAGAAGCCCTCAGTCACATCAGGCAGGATAAACCCTGCTTCCTGAATGCGATGCCCATCCTTCCATTACTACACACATTTCACTGCATTACTGTTATTTTTTCTCATAGGTTTTCTGCTCCAGACTATAAGGTCCTTGAAGTCAGTTACTGGGCCTTCTTGATCTTTACGTCTGAATCACTAGGCCAATGAAGACAACCAACAAATGGCTGTAGAATAAATTTTCATTTTCTTGATGATGCCAAGTCATCATTTAAAATATAAGAATCTGGGGCACCTGGGGGGCTCAGTCAGTTAAGCGGCTGCCTTCAGCTCAGGTCATGATCCCAGAGTCCTGGGATCAAGTCCCACGTCCGGCTCCTTGTTCAGCAGGGAGCCTGCTTTGCTTCTGCCTCTGCCTGCTGTTCTCCCTGCTTGTACTCACCCTATTGCTCTCTCTCTCTCTGGCAAATAAATAAATAAATAAATAAATATCTATGTTAAAAAAAATCTGTAAAATATAAGAATCTATGGGGGTACACGAGCATTTTTCCTAAGCACTATAAGTTCTCTCCAGACTTTGCTTCTGCGGGCCATCCTTAGACTGCCTGTCGTGTGTCACTGCTGTGACTGCCCGGGCCCAACACCGTTCATCACCTTCCTGATTCGCTGCCGGAGAAAATGAAGAACAAATAAGATCTGAGCAGGGAGGGGCTACGGCTCACCTCCAAGTGCGACGCACAGACTTCAGCACTGGCCCAGCTTTGTGACAGCTGCTCAGCTGTGAGATGACCACTCACTCCAGTTGTGTGAAGATGCCGGAGAAATGGGGTGAACGTGTGTCCTTGTCTCCCCGGCACAGCCCAGGAGTACACCTCTTGTCCCCAGCGTAATCATTACCGGTACCCGCTTTCACTCTCAAATGTGTCCGTCTCACCAGAAGGGAACTACAGTGAGTCGTGTTTGAAAAAAATGTGATATTGTGACATTGCCTTCCCGAAGGGTGTATTACTATCCTTAAAAAGGAAGAAAAAGAAGAAGTGTTGGAGAAATGGCAGATACATGCTGATCCAACTTCTGAGTGGTGAAGGGGTCTTTCCTGCCTTCTCAGATCAATCCGTGTTCAGAATCTTGAGGAACCCGAGTGGGGTGAGCTTCCCAAATAAGCCCCCTTCCTCAACTGGACTCCCCTGGCACACACATAAATGTTTGTGAACCTCAGGAAATTGTATTCTCAGAAGCTTCTAGAATCTATGCTGTTGAAGGGCAAGCAGTATGCTGTCCACCTTTGCCAAGGACGATACAGGATGGAATAACTATGGGTCTCAGTTTGTAACCTGGGCAGATACACTGCCATTTAGAATCTTTTACTCCGTAACCTGTAGGTCATACAAGAGACATGACCCAGAACTCATTCAGGGGACACAGTCTGGTGCGTGGCCTCCTTGGAGCGCCCCTGGATGGAGACCTTCTGCAGCACACTTTTGTCCCATCAGAAATCTACTGTGAGCTGAATGGTATTAAACATTTTGATTCATTTGTCCCTTTAAGGAGTGAGGAGGTGGGAGGTCGGAGGAAAATACCAATTCATACGGTATCTTTACAAAGCAAAGAAGAAGAGGAGGAAGAAGAAGGTGAAGAAGGAGAAGAAGAAGAGAAAAAGGAGGAGAAGGAAGTAGGAGAGAGTGATAATTACTCTCTGCCCGCAGGTCCTGACGAAGTGGTGAGTGTCTCAGACACTTCAAGTAGGCGCCATGTATTGTGTAAGTGCCGGCCGGCTGGCGGCCTGCCTCGTTCACATGACAGCGATATCTGATGGTTTGGGCAAGGCCAGGCGGGGTGGAAAGGTGCCTGGGATCCAGGAGACAAAGGATGGGGGAAGGGATGGGATCACAAGGGTGTCGACAATGAGGGATACAGGGCACATAGAAGTAGCGATGTGAACAGCATCCCTTTAGCCCACGAATCTGGGACACCCCGTCTTGTGCTGAAGGCCACACCCCACGGTGCAGGAGCCCATGTCCCTCCAGACTCCCGACCCTCATCCCAGGACCCCAGCCTTTGGGTTCAGCCAAGGGAAAACTATAAGATGCCCCCTCCTAACTTCCTGCTGGGGTGATCACCTCCACCCCCTTCAGCTCAGCCTCCTGCGCTGGTTTGAAGATTTGAAGATTCCTGATTCCTGAGCGGTGGGGGCAGATGGAGTCAAAACAGGAAGGGCTCTAACACACAACTCCCACTTCCTGTGTCAGACCCTATCATGGGCGCAGGCGCAGTTTTTCCTGCATAATCCCCGCCTCAACCGGAAGTAATGGTCTCCGTTCCCATCGTACACAGGGAGACAGAAGCCTGAAGGGCTTCTGGCTTGTGCAGCCTCACCAGCGAGTAGCAGAACTGAGATTTGAACTCAGGCATTTCAGGCTTTTTCCAGAGGCTTTGATACCTCTGTGACCACTAGTACCCAGAACATTGTCCGCCCACAACCCACTTCCCCCCTCTCTGTATTTCCTTGCCAGTTCTCACCTCCAGGTCTGAGTTCAAGCTGCCCCTCTCCTCCCCACTGTTCCCTTCTCTAGCTACTGATTTCGAAGCCACCCTGCAAGGTCTACTCCACCGTGACAGTTCCCCAAGCTCAGGGTTGCACGCTTTTTCTATTTCCTCAGCCCTGTGTGAATCTGTTGTGAGATGTATGGAATCTTTTTTTCCTTGCTAGGAGAAACTATTTCCATATTTTTTCCCCTTTGATATCAGAATACAAATATGTAATATAGTCATGGATTTTCCGTAAAATCTTGCTATGAAGTCAATAGCACTTGCCACGGATGGTGGGCCATAGAATGGAAGACAAAGGGCTCTTCGTGCTGGCCAGAGTCAGAATGAGTTCTCTGCAAACCCATCTCCCCCGGACTCCACGCAGGGAGCTTCTGGCCCATGGCCCATGTCTGGCCATCTTTGCGTCCCACCCCCAGCCCAGGCTCGGGCAACCAGGGCCTTTCAGGAAATGCACTTGGCAAGAAGAAAGGCTTCTATGTGTTACTAAGAGAAGGGTCTTATTTAAGCCTTGGACAGAGTCTATGAAATATCTATTATTATTCCCTACTTGCAGGTAAGGAAACCAAGTCACCTCCAAGTTAGAGATCCCGTGAAGGGGAGAGGTTGAACGTGAACCCAGGTGTCCCCACTGTCAAAACTATTCTCCTTCCTCTTTCCGATCTCTGGCTGAACACCATTCATAGGAGGAAAGATACCCTCATACAGAGGAGTTAGATTACTGACATACATGATCTGCTCTCTAGACTGCAATGTGCTATTAACTTGTGTTCTTACACCTGCGGTGCCCCTGAAGGCCATGGCATCCATCTCACAGCAGGTGAACAAATACATTCATTCATTCATTCATTCGGCAAGCACGTGCTGGTCTCTGACTTGGTGCAAAGCCCTGTGGGAATGTAAAAACACTAAAAAAAGCTCCCAAAACATGAAAGGCTAGAATTGAACTTCATTTTACTTTAGGTATCTATTGAGCATCAACTCTATGCTGCAATCTGCACTAGAATTTGGGGGAAAAAGAAGATGAACAATCATGGTCCCTCATGGAAATCATTAGAAGTGCAAGCAAAACACGGATACCACCAGACTCAGTGACTTCCTTCTACCTCCCTACCCCCCTGCCCCATCATACAACCTGGATAGCAGGCTATGTCACAGCTCCTACATGGCCACAGTAAGCCCGGCCTTCCGTCTTCTCTTCTGGGACCCTCAGGAGCAAAACCGTAGATACTTCATCTGTCTTTTCCCAGTGTACCAGTAAGGATAATAATCTCAGCACTTTATCAAATTATTTAATCCTTACCATGTCCCTAAGAGGGTCATTACTCTCCCAATTTTGCAGATGAGGAAATGGATGCCCAGAAAGGTTAAGTAATTGTCCCCAAGTCACACTGCCTAAGTTCAGTTGATTTAGGCAGTCTGGGTATACTGACACTGGGTACCAAACTCTATATAATATGGAAAAAGGTAGAGATGAAAACATCCAAGTAACTGTAAATAACTATACAAGGCCCATTAGAGCCTACTATGGGCTTCAAAGTCAATTTCTTGTCTGGGTTTATGTATTTAAGTGTCTTCCCAGATGATACTGGATTTAAACTGTGGGTTTAGGCAGCTGGCAGCCTCTCACTAGCTTAAATAAAGGGAGAATTAGAGCTTTGATCTGGCAAATCCAGTCCCCAAACTTGGCTACTAGAGGGGCAGAGGGAAGAATTTTCTCTACTCTGCTCTCTCCCCCGCCCCTCCCCCGTGCACCCCAGGACCTGCTGCGGCTCAGCCCAGGACCAGACCTTCGGGGCAAATGTGCAGCTTCATTTAGAATTGATGGTTCATTGGTTTGCAACATTGCCAGGCACGGCTTCATACGTTATATATATTTTAATTTCCTGGTATTCTTTGGCACCATGCCATTTCACTAAGGGGACTTTGCCATACTTCCAAATGATCCAATAGGTCGTGTATGAGGGAGTAGGTCATTGTGCTGACTGGTTCGAATCCAAGGGCTTCCCATCTGTACCTC
This sequence comes from Procyon lotor, assembly GCA_028646535.1. NCBI lineage: Eukaryota > Metazoa > Chordata > Mammalia > Carnivora > Procyonidae > Procyon > Procyon lotor. Next base: position 53,220,391 of record CM053607.1, read on the forward strand.
TCTGTGAAGCCAGAGCCATGGAGAGCAGAACAGGTATTTCAAGGTCCCTGCTTCTCAGGACAGTGAAATGAACACACTAGTGCACAATAGAGGGCCCACTGCGGAGCACAACCAAACACCAGCTAACCAAAGCAATGAATGAATGAATGAACAAAATATGTAGTTCCGCCTGTGTTTGGACCAGCCACAGACTGAACTAAAAATGAGATGACGGCTACTTCTGGACTTTAGAGTAAAGTCTAGCCCAGTGATTTAATGACCTGGGTTCTGAATTCAGGTCAGCCTGAATCAGAAGATTGGATCTAGCTCCTGCTGAAATCTTGGGCAAGTTCCTTCCTAAGCAATCAAACACCTGTTTCCCAGGTCTCTCATGAGGGCTCAACTAAGTCCAAAGCCTGGAACCCACTGCCCAGGCCACAGTCAGCCTTAGCACACTTGAATGGCTAATACATCCTCTTTGCCTTATTTTTTAGAGAAGAATTAGATTCCCAGTGAAACGGAGCAGAAACGACAGAGTTCCCACATACCCTTTGCCTTACCCCAAACCTCTCTCCCTGTTGATTTCCCCCACCAGAGCCGGACGTTTGTTACAATCAATGAACCTGCACAGGGGACATCAATATCACAGAGAGCCTGTAATTTACATTATGATTCACTCTCGGTGGTACATAGTTCATGGGTTTGGACAAATTCTACGGGTAACCACTGTCATAGTATCATCTAGAGTAGTCCACGGCCCTAAAAATTCCCTCTGCTCTGCCTGTTCATCTCCCCCACACCACACCACAGCCACCGCTGATCTTTCTACTGTCCCCATAGTTTTACCTTTTCCAGAATGTCAGAGACTTGGAATTATACAGTATGTCGCTTTTGCAAGATAGTGTCTTTCGCCTAATAACATGCATTTAAGTTTCCTTCATGTCTTTCCGTTACTTAATAGCTCATTTCTTCTTAGCGGCTTCCATTCCATTGTCTGAATGAAGCACAGTTTACTTACCCATTCACCCACCGAAGAACATCTTCACTGCTTCCAAGTTTAGGTAACTCTGAATAGAGCTGCTCTAAGTCGCCACGTGTAGATGGCTGTGTAGACATAAGTTTTCAACTCCTTTGGGTAAATACCAAGCATGCGATAGCTCCATCATATGTTAAGAGGAGGTTTAGTATTGTAAGAAATGCCCAAACTCTCTTCCAAACTGTGTACTCTTTTGCATTCTCATCAGCAATAAATAACCCTTCCTTTTGCTCCACACGCTTGTCTGCATCTGGTGTCATCAGCGTTCTGGATTTTGGTCCTACTAATAGATTTGTATCCCTTTGTTGTTTTAATTTGCATTTCCCTGATGACCTATGACATTCAGTCATTTTCCGATTTTTTATGACCCCCATGAATGTCTCTAAGGGCAAAATGAGCTAATAGAAAAGCAGTTAGCACAGTGCCTGGTCCATAACCATCATTCAAAACACTGTCAGTTTAAAAATGGAAGTACCATTACTGGCATACTGAGTCATCTTGTTTTCTGGGGCTAAAGGACTCAGGGTCACTTTGGTGCCCATGATGCTTCCCACTCAGTCACTGGTCTTGCTAAATACTCTAAATACTCTTGATGCACCCCACAAATTTGCACTCACCAGCTTGCATCATGATCTGTTTCACATCCTTCTCCCGGACTTCAGGGGATTCCTTGAGGCCAAGACAGAGCCTCCATCTGTCCCCCACCCCCCACCCCCAGCAGCTGCCAGGGTATAGTTTTGAAACTAATCTGAAAATGCCAAAGGAACTGTTTCCCACAAATTTTGGCTCAGTGTATAGGCTTGGGGTTAGAAAAAATGAGCGAGGGGAGGAACCATGGGGCACGCAGAGCTGGTCACTCTCTCCTCTGCGCCTTCCAAGGCCACTGTCATTACCTGCTGTACTGTGACAGATCAGAGTGAGCTCGTGCCTCCCCCACCAGGGTGTGAGCACCACCGGCGGGCTGGCGGGGCACAGAGCTGACTCCACTAGAAGCCACTGGAATGAATTCAATGATTGTCCAGGCCTTGCCCTCCTCCTTCCAAAACCACCCACTCCTCCTCCCCCAGTAACATAAAATAATATAGAATGAACTGGAAAGAAACAGAATGAAATAAAAATAAAATAAATAAAACAAAATATTAAAATAAACACTGCCCTCTTTCTTTCTCCGACGGGGAACTTGGCTTTTGATGGCAGCGAAAAGTCTCCCAGAGAAGGGAGCCAATTGCCATATGGAAGAAGTTTATGAGAAATTGCTCGTTATCCATATATTTGCTAGTATTTTACAGTCCTTCATTAACTGAACCCTCTCAAGGCCTCTGGGAAAGAAATGATAAATGTAGTTTCCCCCATCTTAGAGGCAGGAGGATGTGGGTCACCCAGGGCCCAGATCACGGTCCCGAAGTTAACAGAAATAGCAGAGAAAGGGAAGCTTGTTCGGAGGCAAAGCTTGGGAAAAGAGAGCAAGGCCCCGTTTTGTGGGCTTCCTTTCTGCATGTCCTTCCCACCACTCACTCCCCAGCACATTTTCCATCAGACACTCTGCTCCATGTTTGATTTATTGTTCAGTTGACATCAAACCCAACAATAGTGTAATTAAAAGGTTCAGATGAGAGTGCCTGGAGGCCGAGTAATTATTTGCTGAAAGATGAACGTGATAAAGGAGCAGCCCAAGCATAGCTTTCTTATGCCGAGAGCCTGCCGTTCCTGACTTGTTGACACCAAAATAGAAAGGGAGATTTTCTCTAATGACTCCACTTTTCTCCTTAGAAGTTGCAGTTTATATTTTCTCTGCTTGAGACTAGGTTTACAAGCGTCCGCCTGAAACCTTCCCAGCCCAGTGCCACAGAGAGAGAGCCATGCGTGTAACTCTTGGGACCCAAGCTGGTCCAGGAGCCCTGCTGGCCCACGTATCCTTCCTCTTGGGCGACACTCTGTCTGCCCAGGACATGATCACCTTTCCCAAAGGACACCTCACTTGGCGCTGGAACCAGCTGTAGAGTTTCGGGGGGCTGGGTGCTCAGCAGGCAGGCTTGGACCAGAAACAGGTAAGATGAAGGGGATTGACATTTATTGAGCTCCTACACCATTTGATCTTCATGGCATATTGGAATGTGGGGGTTCATATGTCCATTTTGCAGATGAGATAACTGAGGCTCAGAGAAGTAAGGGAGCTCCTCCAAAACAAGGCAGTCAGCGGTTAGGAAGGCCAGGGTCTAAACACATCAGCGCTCTGTCTAGTGTTAAAGCCCCTTCTTCTTCCTCTGATTCAGTCTGCCTCCCCAGAATGGGACAAGAGCCCCCAGAGGGCTCACAGAGGACATGTCAGCATGCTGTTTCTCTCCAGACTGTTTGGGGTCTCCTCCCCACATCCTTGGTTAGACCCTGGTTCAAAGATTCTTGGTGTTGGGGCACTCGGGGAGCTTAGGTCACGATGCCAGGGTCCTGGGATCAAGCCCTGCTTTGGGCTCCCTGCTCAGCAGGAAGTCTGCTTCTCCTTCTCCCTCTGCCAATGTGTGCTGTCTCTCAAATAAATAAATAAAATCTTAAAAAAAAAAAAAAAAAAGACTTTTGGTGTCATCATGGCAAACCCTTGCCCTAGAGAGGACACACGACTCAAGATGGCATTATAGAGTACTCTGTCCTAAGTCATGATGACCCAACTGTTCCCTCCTCTCTAGGTGTGGTCCCTCTAGAAGAGAAAGGCCAAGCAGTGGGGTGGACATGTATCAGGGTGTGGGCTGAGCTTCTCCACCACTGCCAGGCCCTGGCTGTAGCTTGCGCAGACCTTGGCCTGACCTCCGGTCGGGCCCAACCTCCCATGGACGGACATTTTCCCAGTGCAGACTTGTGCCAGCCAGTCTCCTGGGTTCCCTGCCTTTACTAGTGCCCTCACTGAGTCCTCACCTATGCTCTTTCAGGCGGAGATCGGCAGTTCCATTTTACAGAAAGGGAAACTGAGGCTGCAAAATCCAAGAGACTGGTTGTACATCATGGAGGAATGGCACTTGGCATCAGCAAAGACCTGGCTTTGGTAACAGATCTGCTGCTTCCTAGCCTTGTGCATTTGGAAATGATACTTCAACTCCAATTTCCTTGCCTATATACAAAGGGCAAAGAAGAGAATTGTCTTGGGGTTCCTAGGTGGTTCAATCTATTAAGCGTCTACCTTCGGCTCAAGTCATGATCTCGGGGTCCTGGGATGGAGCCCGGTGTAGGGCTCCCTGCTCAGCGGGGAGTCTGCTTCTCCCTCTCCTCCTGGCTCATGCTCTCTGTCACTATCTTCGTCTCTCTCTCTCAAATAAATAAAATCTTAAAAAGAAGAAGAAGAAGAAGAAGAAGAAGAAGAAGAACAATCTCTTCAATTTGTCAAGAGAATGATATAGGATATTTAAAATATGTGGTATATGGTAAGTATCCAATGGATGATGGTCAATGTCCTCCTAGGAATGGTCACTGAGTGTAATTTCACACCTCCGTTGTCATAGACGCCAAGACACCTGCGTTGGAATGTATTCCGAGCCCCATCCAGGAAACAATGCTGAGATCGACTAACCTTGTCTGCCTTGGCACGGGAGGGGGAGTGGCTACATACGCCCAGGCCTGTGTTAATATTATTGTCCAAGGTCTTGCTTACCAGGAAGAATTTGATTCTAGGTCTACTTTTATCCAAAACACTCCCTCTTTCTACTGTACTCACTTTCACCCTTCGCTAGTAGTAATTTCCTGGGTGTACTCGTTTTCTAGGGCTGCTATAGCATATTACCACAAACTAGGTAGCTTAAAACTACTGGAAGTCTTTCTCTCATAGTCGCAAAGGCCAGAAGTCTGAGATTAGTATCACTGGGCCCAAATCAAAAGACTCCAGAGGCTTTAGGGGAGAATTCACTCCTTTCCTCTTTCGGTCCTTGGCTTGTGGCCATACGACTCCTATCTCTGCCTCAAGTTTCACATTGCCTCTTCCTCTGTATATCAGATTTCCTTCTTCCTCTCTCTTAGGATGCTGAGGATTCCATTTAGGAGTCCTTTAGGGACCCATTTAGGACCCACCTGGATCATCTAGGATAATCTCTTCATCTCCATATCTGCAAAGATCCCTTTTGTCTGATAAGGTAAGATTTATAGGTCCAGGCGCTGGGACTTGCTATCTTGGGGAGGCTATTTTTCAGTCTATTCCACTGGGTTGCATACCTATTCTCATCAAGCTTTATAGTTGGGAAACTCAATAGCCACCTCAAGATTTTATTTCAACCCCAAAAAATAAATCATGAGAAACCCTAAGATTAGATCAGGGTTAGCCTGACTCCTGCTCTTACTGACCCTAGAACCTCAGCTTTAAATTTTTCTCTGAAGACCAAGCCCCTACAAGGTATTTCTGCCCACATTTTGAGCCTGCATTTCTGATTCCCCATTTTAAAACCCTCCCACAGCTCCCCAATGTATCCAGCATAGAGGGTAAGCTCCTAAGCCTGGTCAAGGTCCTCCATGATCTGGCCCCTTGTATAGTTAGGGTAATCCGAGCATCTGTAACACATAGACCCCAGCACATAATGGCTCATCACTATAGAAGTTTTCTTGCTTACATCGCTGTCCTGATGTCTGGTAGACAGAATGACTCTACTCTACATGGTCTTTTAAGGACTCTTCCCACTTTGTGGGCCCACCATGTCCTAGGAGGGTGAGTAGGGACATGGATAGTGTGTATTTGCTCTCCCTTCACTTAATTGTAAGACCCTTGAGGTCAATCCTCGGAGGCCATCTGGGTTTACCAGTTGTCACTGCCTAGGACTTTGAATTTTAAGGAAGTGAGTCAAAAACACTAGATCAATTAAGATGAATTTTGACAGCATCATCAGCGCCATCCGGTGGACAATGGAAGCAATACCTTAACCAGAGTATTTCTAAAAAATTTTTGGAGTCCTGCCACCCTTTACCTTGGCCACGCATTTTCCAGGCCCCCTTCTCCAGTCTTGCCATTGATGCTGTAGGCTCCCAAAAGCTATCCAGTCCTTTGTCTGTTTGAGTTCCAAAGTATCAGTTTCTGGTACCTGAACTAAGACCTCTGTTTGGTACGCCTACCTCATGGGACTTGTTTGCATATGAAATTAACTATGATAGAGGAGAAAGAAGTGCTTTATGTATTTCAATATTCTATCAAAGCAAAGAGATTAAAAGTGGTTGTGATTTATAAGATCTAGCAGTTGTACTCCTAGGCATTTACCCAACTGCTTTGAAAACTTATGTCCACACCGAAACCAGCCCGCATGTGTTTATAACAGTTCTATTTATAATTGTCAAAAGTTGGAAGCAGCCAAAATGTCCTTCAGTAAGTAAATGGATAAACAAATTGTAGTCATCCAGACAATGGAATATTAGTCAGTGATAAAAAGAAATTAACTACCAAATCATGCAAAGACATGAATAAATCTTTTAAAGTTTTATTTATTTATTTGAGAGAGAGTGAGTACAAACCAGGGGAGGGGTAGAGAAAGAGGGAGAAGCGGACTCCCTGCTGAGCAGGGAGTCCCACGAGGGGCTCGATCCCAGGACCCTGGGATCATGACCTGAGCCAAAGGCAGACGCTTAACCAGCTGAGCCACCCAGGCGCCCCAAGACATGAATAAATCTTAAATGCATATTTATTCATGAAAGAAACCAGTGTAAAAAGGTTATATACTGTGTGATTCCATTTACAGAACATTACAGAAAAGGCAAGCTATACAAACAATAAGCAGATCAGTGGTTCCCAGGGACAGATGAAGCACAGGGATAATTTTAGGGCAGTGAAATTATTTTGTGTGATACTTTAAGGATTAACACATGACATAATTCATTTGTCAAAGTCTGTAGGACTTCCTAACAGAAAAGAGTGAACCTTAATGGATGCAAATTCTTAAAAAGTCATTTAGGAGGTGGGGGGGGATCTTAGGATAGAATGTAGATTGTGACAAAATAATCTAACTGTATGCTAATTGCATGAAACAGCCTTCCAGAAAGGGGTGGTAATGAAGACAGCTGTAGAAACTGGAGTCTGTAAGGCTAAATGCAGAAGGAACTGCATAGAAGTACTGCCCTCTGGTTCATAAAGTTGTTTCTTCTTGGGGGGAGCATGTCAACAATTCTGAAACCACGACACATGCACACCTACATTGAACAATTAAGTAAATGGATGGTCGTTGGTGGTAGCCATGTTTGTCACTATTGGGATAGGAAGTTACCACCAAGCAAGAGGAAAAGACTAGAATGACCCATAGAATAACAGATGGGAGGTGGAGGCATCAGTACGAACTCGTGTTTAGCTCCATATAAATACAGAAAGATACACAGAGAATACACATGAGTTACTCTACATGCCCATCTTTCCTTTCTCTGTCAGCTGAGAGGACCTAGAAGCAATTGACCCCTCCGTAGCAATAAGCACACCCAACACCCAGATTTTGGTTCCTAATACCATTGTTCAATAAAAGGAAATGGAAGCTCCTTGGAGAAATGGCTGATCTGGGACTGGGCCAGGAAAATCTATAAGAGGAGCCCAAAACAATTTGTAGTGCCAAAAAGTAAGGGCTTGCTTAAAAAGAAATAGATAAACAAAATGATGTATGTTAAAGAAGCCAATTGAAAGAGCTCCCAACAGTCAAGCCTAGACCAATTTGAAGAACAAAATAAAGTAGTCTTGGCTTATAACCCGAAGTAAATACCCATGGATTATTACCGATGTAAATAAATTACTGAATAAATACATGAGGCCACGAGACAACCCTCCCTCGCAAAAGGATTTCAAATAACTTATGTACTTAAATTAGACCTCCTGGCTCCTTACATATGGACTGCACATAGGGATGTCCTCCCATAAGGATAGTACAGAAACGAGAGAAGGAAAGTCACTTCATAGTGGAGAAACCTGTCGAACTACCTCAGCCAGGAGATCAGGGTCAATATCAACAGTAAGAAGGGATGTTGACAGTATGTACACTTGATTAAAAATTGATCAGAATGGCACCTCACTTTTTTGGCCTTCCTCCCCAAAACCCAGAATTCTAGTGTTGTTGTGAGAAAAACATCAGCTAAATCCCAGTTAAAGGACATTCTATGAAATACCTAACCAGCACTCCTCAAAACTGTCCAGCTTATCACACATTATAAAAGTCTTTGAAACTGGGGCACCTGGGTGCCTCGGTTGGTTAAGCACTTGACTCTTGGTTCTGGCTCAGTTTGTGATCTCAGGGTCGTGGGATCAAGCCCTGTGTCTGGCTCTACACTCAGTGGGGAGTCTGCTTGAGATTTTCTCCCTCTGCCCCTTCTTCACTCACACATGCACTCTCTCTCTCTCTAAAATAAATAAATTTTTAGAAATAAATAAAAAACAAAAGTCTGAGAAACTGTCACAGCCAAGGGGAGCCTAAGGAGACAGGATGGCCAATTACAATGAGGTAGCCTGGATGGGATCCTGGAACAGAAGAATGAAGCATTAGGCAAAATCCAAAGAAATCTGAGTAAGGCGTGGACTTTAGCTAATAGTAATGTCAATATCCATTCATTTACTGTGACAAACGTACCATGTTCTTGTAAGATGCTAATAAGAGAGGAAACTGGGTGTGGCGTATATGAGAACATTCTGTACTATCTTTGCAACTCTTTTGGTAAATCTTAATCTATTCTAAAAAAACCAAAACCAAACCAAAAAAAAAACTGTTCTTGAGCCCAACTCAGCCAGCCTTGCCAATAACAGAAACAGCCTCAGACCTCAGAATTTGCATTGGCTTCGGTTCCTTTTCCAGTGAGTATGCCGCAAAGGCACGCTGGAGCCTCAGTCTGCATCCTTGCTGTCCTTGGCCGCCTTGGAACCTGTAGGAAGAAGGGTCTGGGCTGGCGGTAGAGGCCACGTCCCTCCTCCACTTGTGATTTTGTGGAACGTCTTTGTCAAAACCTGGCACGGGGTCTCGAGGACAGGATGTATTAAATCCAAGAGCTATCTCGGAGGAGGCGTCGGCCCTATGGCAGGCACTCAGCGGTGTGTTATCCTCTTATTTCATCCTCACAGGAAGGTGTCATCAGCCATGGGGCCCATGCCTTTGATTTGTGTGTAAGGTTCAAAGCCTTGGTCAGACCCTGACATCCTCCCCTTATTTTTGTCCTGTTGTAGAGCAAGAGGTAACCGAGGGGGATGACCAGGCCAGAGAAGGGTGCCGAAAGGGGCATTCTCAGTTGGAGAGTGCAAGGAGGGGACCGTGAGCTCTCAGGACCACAGGGTCCTGGCCCCAGCCTCTCCTTACATGGGAAGTGGCCTGAGAGTCCCACACACGCAGAAGGCAGCTAACTCCACTAACTGAATGCGACGTCCCCTAGGACCATGACACCTGCAAGTCTATCCAACCACTAACAACCTAGGAAGTCAACATTTGATTCACTCTGTCCTTTTTATAATGGAAACAGAACATAAGGCCTCCCTGACTTTCCAACTGTAGGACACGCTGATGGAGATATCGTACGTTTGAGAAGATTCTGTTTCCAGAAGTAGCTGTATGATGGGTAGTCAGGAAATCTGCCTTTAATTTGCTGAGTAATGTTTATCGAGGTATTTCCCCTGGGCTTTACTTCCTTTGTATCAAAATGGCCTGGATGTGATTATATTTAACAGACAGGAGTTCTGTGCTGGCTCAGGGTCACGCCCCTTTCACAGGTTGCTCTTAATCTTTCAAAGACCTAAACTCTACCTGGGGCTGGGGCTGTCTCTACAGCCTCCTGATTGCTCTCCCTGCTCCCGCCCAAGCTCCCCACAGAACTGGAGGGTCCCTCTACATTGTCCATTAGATGATGCCCCCTGTCCCGGGTGAATTTCCATCTCCAGGCCCTCTGGGGTCTGACTCTTTCCTCCCTCCACTCGAGCCACACTGGCTCCTTCCTGATACTCAGATCCCACCAAGCTGTTCCCCACTTGCTCAGGGCTTTTGCACATGCTTTTATCTCTGCCTGAAATACTCCTTCCCAAGATAGGCATCGGGCCCTCGCTCAGGTCCCTAAAGTCAGTTCTGAGTATATATACTCAATTCGGTATAGTTATTTACTATAGTAAACAACACAGCAACCCTACCTCCTTGAGGGATTGCCCCATTTCTCTTCCCAGATTTGCTTTAACATTATCACCATGTGACATACTATGCATTGCATTTTTACGGGCCTCCGCCTTCTAGAAGGTAAGCTCTGGGGCCCAGGACTTAGCTTTGATCCCTAGTACATCCTCAGGGTCCAGACACGGTGGGTCAGTAAGCCTTGTTTGGAGAATCAATCCGTGTGAGCCAGGGTCCAAAACCAAATATTCAGATAGAGTTGCCAAAAATAGTTGCGTCATCTGGGAAATGACCCTTCCACAACCTTGTCACAGAAGTTGTCCAAGTAACAGGTGGGACTGAGGGAGAGACGCAACCACAGAACAACTGGACGAGGATGAATCCACCCCTGATCCTTCCGACTAACGGAAGGACCTGCCCGCTGTTTCCACCCAGAGACCCGTCAGCAGGGAAGCTAGACAGGAACTGATGTAGCAAAGAGTCAGGCGAGACATAGGAGCACTGCAGACACGGACATTGCTGTCGACCCCCTCACCTGCAGCAGCTGTGCTAACCAACACCCTCTCCCTCCCCTCGCTTCTCACTGTAGGCTTTCCGTGGCCTCAGTAAACCATGGGCTTCAGGAGCACCAGTGGTCTCTGAGAGAGCCTTCCTGAAGGCGTACTTGGAGGCTGCCATTGCACCGAGGAGATTTCTCTCCACAACAATTCAAGACCGCAATGGCTTCCTGTCCGGCCCCTGGTTAAAGCCCATGGGTGATGCCCACTGCACTCACTGCAAAAGGAAGTAGCCTCCTTACTGGGGCGGCAAGGCCATGGCCAAGTTGGGCCCCGCCTGCCTCTTAGCCTCATCTCCTGCTGTCTCCTCTATCTCACTCAATGACCCTTTGTGCCACCCAGCCCCTCTGGTCTGGAATCTTTGTACTTGCCGTCCTCCCCGGCAGGAAGCACCCATAAGCCTCCTTCATCTGGCTCCCCCCTGCTCCCCCTGGCCCCAGGAGTCCTTCCCACACACCCTCCGGCTGGGCCACCTTGCACAAGGTCCTGTTCTCACTGCAGTATTCATTCCCCATGGGTGATAACGATATATTTGTCTATTTAATATCTGCTCCCCCAAGAAGATTGAAGCTCCTTTGAGGGCAGACACCTCACTTCCCTTTTCCTGCTGAGGAAACAGAAGCTCAGAGAGGGAAATTAGCTGTCTCAGGTCACACCGCCGGAAGGCAATAGAACCAGGATTCTAACACAGGTGGATGTGACCCCCCAAACCTTGCTCTCAGCCACAGCCATTTGGTGGCCACGGCCAAGGTGGTTGGCACTGAGGGAGGTCTGAGACTTGGTGGGTTGTGACTCTGGCAGCCGGGTGCGTTGGGAACTCTCTCTTTCCTCTGGAACTCTCTCTCCAGATCTCCCCATGGCCACTTCCGGCTCAGCATGGAGATCTGTTACTTGAGTTTGCAACATTAGCTAAGGACATTCAATTATGCTTTACTGAGAACAAAAGAGACGAAGATATAAGGCTGCGGGGTGAACAAAGAACAAATCAGAAGCAAGCAAGTGCCCAGCTGCACTTCTGGTCTTTTCGCAGCCTCACTGTCAGTGACACAGGCTGACCGGGCAGACAGCCAGGGCGAGAAGCATTGCGCAGCCGAGGATTCAGACGGTGAGCTCCCGTGACCCACCGCAGCCCACCCTAAGGGCATCAACCAGCCCCTTCTCTCCGTCTCACCTTCTGTATCCAATGGACTTAACAAACCACGTGGTTCAAGTCTCTTTGTTTGATCTGGGAGTCTTTCTTCCAGACTCGGTTTGTTGGGCTCTAGGAGAGCCTGCCTGGGGCAGCCGGTCCATCGGTCCATCAAGGAGGATCCCCCATGAAAAGATCGCAGCTCAGATGCCACAGGGGGAGGAGGGGAAGCCCAGAGGAAGGCTTCTTTCCCAGTGTGCCTAGGGGAGAGTGAGAAGTCATTTCCTCCCAGCCACGGCACTTGCAGCCACAGAGTCGGGATTCATGGCAAATTAGGCTGCTGATTTGTACGTTAAACAAGGTTAATTCCATCCATTAGCCAAAGATGTTTTCAAAGTGCCTGGCACAAGAGTGAGGAGCAATTAGTGTCTTTGTATTAGTGGATGTGGGCATGGGGCCAGGACATTAAGGGGAGGGGGTTGAAATTTATACACTTCTTATGATATCATCAAAAGTAAATGAATTATGAAAACAAAAGAGCCAATCTGAGGCCGCCCGTACTAATTACCGGGTAGGACACAAAGTTCACAGCGAAGGAGGAGAGAGCGATTGGAGAACCACGAAGACGCAGATCCGTCTGGCTCACAGGTGCCTTCAGACAAGGTTGTGGTCTTCACAGCTCCGCTCTGGATTCAGGGAAATACCTCTGGCTTTGCCTCAAATAAAGAAATGGGATGGAATGGGGGTGATTTCCATTTGTTGTCATTGTTTGTTTGTTTCGGGGTTTTGGTATGGCTTTGAGCTTCCTTTCTGGTCTGAGCCTTCACCCTGCTGGACAAGTCCGTGTACGTGGTTCAGATCTGCTTCATACCTGGAGAGAGGAGTTGGCGGATACGGCCCCGGAGATGGCAGCTTTGTGTAATGACAATGGTCATAGTAATCATCATCATCATCATCATCATCAAAATGTCAACAGAAAGCTTGCCATTCTGACAGGCATGGGGGGGTGGGTGTTCTCACACTGTCCATAGAGCCAGGCTTGGGGGCACAGGGAGGCACAGGAATTGATTTTGTGGGCGCCAGGAGCATGCATGTGACATTTAAGGCCATGGACCTATGGGGGGGCAGGAAGCTATTTGCCTTTCTGATTTTCTTGCAGGCCTTCTCCTTAGATCAAGGAAAGGGGTTCCTTGAGGCACTCACCAGGCTATCGCCTTTCTTAGCAATTGCTAACCCTCTTGTTAACAGAAGACTGACAAGCAACAGCACAAAGCTAGCATTTCACAACAATTTTGTGTGCTTTAATGTCTTTATTTGTACAATTACCTTCTGTCGATGTAAATCGATCACGGCTTTCCATCTATGGTAATGATACAAAGTTTCACGTGACAATAGTGAATTGCTTTTTATTTTTATTTTTTTTATTTTTATTTTTTTAAAGTTTTATTTATTTGACAGCAAGAAACACAGCGAGAGAGGGAACACAAGCAGAGGGAATGGTAGCGGGAGAAGCAGGCTTCCCGCAGAGCAAGGAGCCCGATGCGGGGCTCGATCCCAGGACCCTGGGATCATGACCTGAGCCAGAGGCAGCCGCTTAACGACTGAGCCACCCAGGCGCCCCTAGTGAATTGCTTTTTAAAAATGATCAAGAGCCTCATTTTATGGATAGGAAGGATGTGATCACTCAGCAGAAATTACGAAAAGGGTCCTTGAATTCTTGATGTCTGGAAAACAGCAGTGTAAAGGAAGAAACACTGACTGGGGGATTAGGAGAACGTGTTAGTTCTGCTCCGAGGCTGTGTGCCTTTGGGCTAGTTAAGTCTCATAACCTCTCTGGGCGTCAGTTTCCAGTTAGACAATCCAATAACCCGCCCATTGGACCAGATGCTCTCTCAGAGACCAACATGCCATTTTACATTCCTTTCTAGCTGCACAGTAGAGATGGGCAACTGAGGCTCGGAAAGCCTGAGAGGGTCAGGGGGTGGGGGGGAGGGAGGGGCACGAGGATGATAGCAGGGACCTGGCACATAGAATGCCCGCCATAGCACAAGCCCGTTCCCCCACCCCCTACCTTATCCCCTCCTAATCTTGCCAGTCACGGGAGAAGTAACCCCGAGAACGTTCCCCAATGACGGGAGATCTGCAAACACCGGCAAGTGAAAAATGAAGGGCAAATTCAGTGAAACCACCAGCTATTTTGAAAAATTTTTGAAACACCCAGCTATTTGGAAAAATAGCTGGTCCCTGTTACAGCTGATTGTTTGGAAAGCAAGAGAGGTGTGTCACCCACAGAAAACTTCGGGTAAATGTTACCACTGGTTTTCTAAAAGCACTGAGTAACAGTAACTGGTTGTTTTCAAAATAACTGGCTATGTTACAGGCACAGGGAAACCGGAGTCTAGAGAGCTAAATAGAGAAAGCTGATAGCAGTGGTCAAGAAGTCCCAGACGGGGCAACCGGGACGACACTCCACGTTTTCATCAGAAGCATATATTATGCTGTGTCATCTCGGAGTGGACCCAAGAAAGAAATTCCTATGTTACATATATGATATTGACATTTAAATATGTTACATTTGGGGAACAATTTGGGGAGGGGGAGAGTGCAACATCTTTAGCAGAGATTATAAACTCAAATGCTTATGAGGTCCACACAGAAAATGCACGGAATAAGGACGCCTGGGTGGCTCACTCTGTGGAGCAACCAAGTCCTGGTTTCAGCTCAGGTCATGATCTCAGGGTCGGGAGATCGAGCCCGGCCTTGGGCTCTGTGCTCAGCGGGGAGTCTGCTTGAGGTTCTCTTTCCCTCTGCCCCTCCTCCCCTCACTCTCATTCTCTCTTTCTCTCTGAAATAAATAAATCTCAAAAAGAAAGAAAAAGAAAATGCACAGAATAAAGCAAAAAATCAGTGAAGGACGCCAAGTGGGAACTAGGGAAATTGAGGGGGACTGTGAACTCCAGAGAGCTGCAGCGACCGGAATGTGGGCCCAAAGATGTCAGACGGTCCAGTCGTTAAAAAATAACAATGATGATGATGGAAATCCAAATTTTAATGTGAAGCCTTTCTTTCACCAGCAGTTCATTTCTTAAAGATATTGCATTAAGTTTAATGGACTGACTGGTTTGAAGTCTCTGCTCTAAATACCTAGAAAATCCATTCAGAGGTTCTGCTTTCTTGGATCCCTGGGGAAGTGAAGAAACACGGAGCTGTCTCTTCAGGGGCATTTTTGCTCCCCCCGATGGTGGCAGGGATGGGCACCTCCGCTGATTTCATATACCCCCTCCTTGGTGCTGCCACAGTTCGAGGTGGACCAGGTTTCCAAATAGCCCCTTCCACCCTGGAATGCAGAATAGAGGGGACCTACTTTCTGTTCTTCTCCTGGGTTGTGAGTGCCCTGAAGGCTGGGCGGTGGGGGCTCCTGTCTGTGTCCCCGCCCCTGCACAGTGTAGATGTGCAGTCAAGTTTGGCTGAACGCATGAGTAAGTGAATACCGAGAATCCTGAGCCGCTTCGGGGCAATGTAACTGATCTCCAATGAATATCAGTGAATGAAGGGCGAGAAATCACAGATTTATGGGTGTGTCTATTTCCGTGGCTTGGCCATGTGTTTTTACTCACAGGTCTTTACTTGGTCTTTCCCCTTTGTGTCTTGATAAACATTTCTCTTCAAGTAGTCTGTGAATGTCTCGTGGGAAAAAAGGGCTCACACTCCAAGAAGTTTTGAAAAATCTCAGGTTTAGCCATGATTGAATGTGCCTTTCAAATTGCAGGACTTCTCAGTGCCTTGAAATGCTAATAATTTCCCAAACTCATTGCCCTCTGTTGACTGAGGAGGAACTCACTGTGACAAGTGTTCCAGGATAAACAATTTCAAAAATGAAAAGTCTCAGTTCCAAAAGGACCTGGCTGTGTTAGCCTCAGGTCTGGCAATCAATAACCAGCTCTACCTTGGTGAAGCCAAGGCCTCAGGTTTGGCTGGAATGGCATGCTAGGGCTGGGAGCAGAACATCACTGCCTGACCTGTTATATCCATGGATGTATCCAAGGTTCTTCCTCTTGCCTTAATTCACTGAGCCTCAGAACAGACAAGGCACACATTCTTACTGCTATTTTTACAGGTGGGGAAACCGAGGCTCAGGGAAATTAGGAAGTAACCACTAACTTTTTTATTGTGATAAAATATACATAATTAACACTTACCATTTTCACCATTTTTTTTTTAAAGTTTTTATTTGTTTGACAGAGAGAGAGAGTAGGCAGAGGGGCAGGCAGAGAGAGAGGAGGGAAGCAGGCTCCCCGCTGAGCAGAGAGCCCGATGAGGGGCTCGATCCCAGGACCCTGAGACCACGACCCGAGCCGAAGGCAGAGGCCCCAACCCACTGAGCCACCCAGGCGCCCCTTCACCATTTTTAAGTGTACAAGTCATTAAATACATTCACAACGTTGTTCGACCTTCCCCACCATCCATTTCCAGAACTTCATCGACTGAAATAGAAACTCTCTATTTCTTAAATAATGACTTTCCATTCCCATCTCCCCCAGCACCTGATAACTTCCCTATTTTCTCTTCTCTGTGAGTTTGACTCCTCAACAGACCTCATGTAAGTGGAATCACACAGGATTTGTCCTTTTACATCTGGCTTTTTCCATGCCCCCAAGGTTCACCCATGCTGTAGCGTGTCAGAATTCCCTTCCTTTTAAACCAGTGATTATCCCCTTGTACGTAGGGACATTTCAAGTGTCCATTCTTCTCTTCATAAACACTGGAGCTGTGTCTGTCCTTCTGCTGTGGTGAATAGAGCCGCGATGGACTTTGGTACACAAGTATGTGTACGAGCTCCTGCTTTTAACTCGTGGGGGTCCCTCCCCAGAAATGAAATTGCTGAACCCACTGTTTAACTTTTTGAGGAACTGCCAAATTAGTTCCCAGAGTGGCTGCACCATTTTACGTTCTCATTGGCCATGAACAAGGCTTCCCATTTTTCTGGGTCCTTGCCAACACCTCTTCTTTTTTGACTTCTTTTCTTTTAAATGTTTAAAATTAGAGCCATCACAATGGGCGTGAAGTGGTAACTTACTGCAGTTTCAATTTGCATTTCCCTAATGATAAGCCAAGCTTCTTTTCCTGTGCTCATTGGCCCCCTGTGTTACCTTCTTTGGAGAAATGCCTGCTCAAGTCCTCCACCCACTTTTGAGTTGGGTTGTTTGTTGTTTTGTTGTTGAGTTGTAAATTACGTTCTGGATATTAGTCTTTTATCAGATAGGATTTTCTCCCATCCCAGGAGCTGTCTTTTCATATTCTTAACAGTGTCCTTTGATGTACAAAGTTTTTATTTCTCTACTTATTTTTTTAATTTTTTAAAAGATTGTATTTATTTATTTATTTGACAGAGAGAGACACAGCGAGGGAGGGAACATAAGCAGGGGGAAAGGGAGAGGGAGAAGCAAACTCCCCACTAAGCAGAGAGCCCAATGCGGGGCCTGATCTCAGGTCCCTGGGATCACAACCTGAGCCAAAGGCAGATGCTTAACGACTGAGCCACTCAGGTGCCCCAGATGCACAAAGTTTTTAATTTTGATGAAGCCCAATCTATTTTGTCCTTCGTTGCCTTTGCTTCTGGTGACACATCCAAGAAATAATTGTCAAATCCGAGCTCATGAGAATCTCTTCTTGTGTTTTCTTCTGGGTTTTAGCTTTTAAGTTTAGACCTCCATTTTGAATTAAATTTTGCATGGTGTGTGGGAGGGATCCAACTTCATTCTTCTGCATCTGGATTTCCAGTTTTCCCAACACCATTCATGGATGGTATCTCCGCTATTGTATAGTTTTGGCACCCTTGTAGAAAGTTAATTGACAAAACAAAACAAAACCAAAAAAAGGCACTGACCAAGAAAATCTATTTAGAAAGGTAGAAGAAATTTAAAAAAAAGAAAGAAAAGAAAATTAATTGACTGTATATATGAGTATACTGTTGATTTTTGAGACCCTGGAGTGTAACAGGCACAATGTGAGGTGTGTTCACATGGTAATAATGTGTCCAAGGTCACACAGGTGGCAGATGACAATGCTGAGACAATAATAATTCAGATCTACTTAAGCACTCACTCTGTGCCAGGCACCTTGCCAAGAGTTCTTATCCGTATGTTCTCAGTGAATGCTCCTGACAACCCTATTATTACCTTCACTTAACAGATAAGAGAACAAACTCTCAGAGAAGCCAAGTAACTTCTCTAAGATCACACAGCAGGTGGGAGCAGAGGCTGAGGGTGAGGCCCCTGCTGGTAGCCCCTGGTTTGTCCCATCTTCTAGGCCTGACCACCAAGCCATTATTGGGCCACATAATGGCGATGAATTGAAACACCCATGGCTTCCCTTTGTGTTCAGTCCCACCGAGGTCCTTTCAGGGCCAAGTCCATAATTTTCAGGGTCCAATGCAAAATAAAAATTCAAGGCCCTTGTTCAAAAGCAGAGAAAAAGCCTCTTCCTTTCTTCCATATACGCCCTCTCCAAACATCAAGGTGGTTTGTTATTTGCCATTTAATGTCATAGGGACTTGGGCACGGACATAATTGTAGAATAGGTGCAAACCCTATTGCACCTATTGCACCGCTGGTGCAAACGCCAGTGGCCTTTCCCTGAAACTCATCCGCTGGGTCACGTGCATCCAACCCCAGCCCTCTCCACTGTGCCCAGGACCCTGCCGGGTGCAAGGATGACAGCGGTCACAGGAAGGAGTGGGAAGTGGGCAGCGGAGAACCGCCCCCTCATGGGGGGTGGGCAGTGGGTGGTGAGACCAGGTGTGAGTTGCGATGGGAGGCTCCAGGACGCGTCCCATTGTCCGGTCAGACTTCACCTACAAAGCACACACTCAAAAGTAAAACAATTAAGAATTGTAAGGTGCTGGCCTTGGGGCATTCAGCCTCAGCTGAGTGCCTGGGATGTTCACACGCCCCTGGGGCCGATCTTGGTCCCATAAATGCAGAGGCTGTTTCCTTAGCGGAAAAAACGGGAAATACGATTCCTCCATTTCTCTTCCTTCCGTGTTCCATGGGAGCCTGAATCACCCGTGCTCCGATCCCACCACTTCCAGCAACCCTTCCCCTTTGGAACGCTTCCAACCTGGGGTTCAGAGAGACTTCACACAGGGGAGCCACACAGTACAGTACGAGGATGTAAATGGGAAATCAGAGCCATTTCCTCCCATCAGCTAACAACTAGGACCCCGATGACTCTGCCTTCAGAAATGAGACCCCCTCAAAATCAGCTGAGGAACACTTGTCTCGCGACACAAACGGGGGGCTGGGGAGCCAAAGGGTTGGCTTTCCTCTTTCTTCCCGAAGGACAGAGAGGCGGGCAAGGCACCAGCCCCAGGTTAGCCGCCTAGACTCGCTGTGCAAACCTGGCTCCCCTCCCCTCTCTGAGCCTCAGGGTTTCCTCTGAAAATGGGGTGGTAGCCCCACCACAAAGATTTCCCGTGACCTTGAGAAAGGAAAATGATGTAGAGGCTGTTGCTCATGGCATAAGGCTTTATTACGACTCTTCTGCTGCATTTAACAAAGACTGACCTGCCATTCACTGCAGGCCCAGCGAAGCACCAGGCACGGGACTCAAGACGTAAGACAAAGACGAATCTCGCACGGCCAGGCCTCCCCTCCTGATGGCCCAGAGGCTCTGCAGAGGCACAGAGGGAGCGCTGGAGGCAAAACCCAGCTGTCATGGGATTTACAGCACACGTGTGTGTGAGCCCCACGCTGTTACCCTCCCCATCTTCCAGACGAGAAAGCCAAAGCTTCTAGAAGGTAAGTCACTTTCCTAAAATCATGTGACCAAGTGAGAACTCAGCCCCCCAGGGCATATCTTGCATTCCGTGATCTCGGGGAGCCATTTCATCTCTCTTACTAATATGGGATATATCCAGAAGATGACCGTGGAACAGTCGGAGAGATGTTCTTTGCACAGGGAGGGCTTGTGACTGTTTGTCCCCAGCCCCCTCCACCCTCCCTGGCCACTCTACCCCCTACCACCTGTGACTTGCTAGAGAGAACACATCTGGCTTTGCAGCTGTCACCACACTGCTCCACTCGAGGAGAAGACGAGGACTTTCTCACAAAGGGAGGAGTCTGATTCTTCCAACTCGGTTCTCCAAGACAGAAGCGGGGAGGTGGGGAGAGGCGGCCATTCTGCAGGAAAACGTGCTGTG
>CM053607.1:53257466-53275931 GCA_028646535.1 Procyon lotor
CTGGCGCTGACCCTCCTGCCTCCCTCTTATGAGGACCTTCGTGGTTCCACGGGACCTACCCAGGTAATCAGGATAATCAGTGCACCGCAAGTACCTTAGACTAATCATATCAGCAGAGTCCATTTTGCCATGTCAGGTAACATATTGACAGGTCCTGGGGCCATCATTCTACCACACGCACGTGCACACACGCATACACATATGCAATGTTAACCTGTGTTATAGGACTGTTTTGAGGGTTTAGTGAAAAAATGCATGTTGAGCACGGGACACAGTAGGAACTTTATAAATAGTACTTCTTACCAGGTCTCAAGGTTATGTGTTCATCATGTTGTGCATTGAGGGCCATACAGGGCTGAAACATCTTTTTCATACTAAGAAATGTGACAGAATATCAAGGAAATATTTTAAAAAATGAACATCCCTAGCATCTCGGTACCTGAGACTAATTCTATTTACTGGTGCCTGGTTGCTTCTAGTCTTTACCCCAAAGCAGATCCATTTGACGTTGCTGCAATCGTACTGTATGATTTGATACCTTTGTATCAAACTTGCTTTTTCTCTACTTTTCATGGACCTGTTGGCTTTGCTCCTTGTTAGTACACTCCCACGAAGTCACGAAAAAATGTCATTTATAAAAGGTTTTTCATTTTCTGAAATGATGGGCTGTAATTTTCTTAGCTATCCCCTAACACTGGAGAAGCTCAAAGTTAGTCTATTTTTTTCATATATTTTTTGGATTGTTTTGCTGTTTTCAATGATGTTCCTAAGAATATCTTTATTGAGTTAATAGTACATATGATATATATTTATGTATTTATATTTAAATATATATGTTATGCATTTATATATGTTCATTATAATATATAATGCATACTTATATATGTATGTAACATCCATATTGTATTTTATATATGTAATTTATGTATAAATATATTGAATATTTAAATATATAAAAGTATATATATACTACATATTTATAGATATATAAAATGCTTATTGAGTAAACAAATAAATGAATGACTGGACTGATTAATACATGAGTAAGAGAGTCCATACATGAATAATGAATGAGTAATAATTTAACTAATAAGCAAATTGCTGAGTCATTCACTTGTTCCTTCTACAAATCTTTGTGGCCGAGGAAGAAGAAACAGACCAGATCTGCCTTCATGAAGCTTACATTCCAGTGGAAAAGGGAGGGAGAATGAGCAAATAAGTAAGCAAACAAGGTAATTTCAGAGAGTGACAAATTATGCGTGTACAGAGAATAACCAGGAGAAAGTTAGAGAGGAAGAGAGGGCTGGAGGGTGAAGACCTATACACGCGGCCATTTGCAAAGGTTCCTCTGAGGAGGGAAGCTCGGAGCTGAGACCCCAATGATGAAAGGGGACCAGACGTGCAAAGACCCAGGGGAAGCAGGATTTGGGACAGGAAAGACCTCAGTGTTCAAAGGATAGGAAGAAACCGTAGCACAGCGAGCAAGGGTGAGAGTCTTCCCCAACAAAGTCTCAGGGGGCACAGGGCTCAGGTAACGACGGGCTTGAGGGGCCAAGAGGAGTCACTGGAGAGTTCTAAGCGGAGAAGAGACGTGCATAAGTTCCGGAAATGAGTGAATGAATGGCTGAAGGAATGCATGAGTGAAGCCCGGAGACAAGACTGTATGTACTGTATATTACAGGGTGTGTGTGGTGATTGTGAGATGTGCCCTCCAAAATCCCCCTTCAGGAATACCCAGCCCATTACCTCAAACATGGCCGTCCTGCCAGTAGGCAGCCCTCTGCTCTAGTGGAGGAAAGCTGCCTTGCCCTCACACCCCCTGCTCAGGGGAGCCCACATCTGCTGACTGATTAACACGGGGGTACGTAGAGAGGCTTGCCCCTGAGCTCTGAGGTTCATCCATCTTGGGAACTTGCCCAGAGTGGCCTGGGGGCTCCCCTATGACCGCACACAGCTGCCTGCCTCCTTTGGCCTCTCCCTTCCGTAGGTGCTGATTGCAGGGTACTCCCCAATAAGCCTGTCTGCTTCCCAAAGAACCCAACCTGAGACAGCGCATGAAAGAAGGAGTAAATGAGCGAGTGAGTAGCGAACAAGAAATACATGAGTAAGGGAATGAAGAATGAAGAATGAATGAATGAATGAGTAGCTAACTGAACAAGTGAAGAACTCACAGTGTGGGATACAGCCCCGTCCCAAGCCACACTGACAGGGTTTGCACAGCGTCTGCCGCGAGTCTCGCCAGAAACCCAGCCTTCCCTCCGGGTCCGCATCTCACCCTCCCTGCACATCTGCACACGGAGCTTGCACTTGACCGCAAGAGCCAGGAGTGTCCACAGCAGACGGAGGCCCTGGAGTCCACTGGACCCCAGTTTCTCAGCCCACCAGCCGGCCCAGCTCCCAGCCCCGAGAGCCTCCCCTTCTCCCAACAACGTGTTGTGGGAGCACGGATGGTGTCCTTTGGGAGACTTTTTAAAATAAATTTTTGTTTAACCTCTTCTGTGACCCATAGAGTAAATAAGTTCCTGAAATATACTCAATTTCTGTTTATTTAAAGAAAGTTTGCTTATTTGGTGCTTGCTTGAGCAGAACCACTGTTACCATCCATTTCACTGTGAGCATTAAGCAGACACAATCTGCCTGGCGTCTTTAATTAGCCAGATTACTTTTTCTCACTTGTTTCTTTTTTTTTCCTCTTTTTTTAGGAGCGAGTGCAGGCCAGGCAGCAGATACCAGCTTGAGGGTCTATGAGCCCACAGTTTTGGTTGTTAGAGATCGAGAACAGCAGTGTGGGAATCCTGGGGCACAGGTGGCCGAGAAGTCCACGAAATGGGGCAGGTCCAAACCCAGGTCTGCTAGAAGTGTACCCGATCTTGAAGAGTTAGTGCAAAGAAAAGAGTCAAGGTAAATGATCTCATCCGTACATGTGTATACCCATGACACGTTGAGATAAAAATATTTAGGGTATGTTCTATTAAATAAAATGTTAGTCGAATTAATTGGCCTGTTTCTTTTGACTTTTTTTAATTTTTTATAAAAGATTTTTTTTTTAATTTTATTTATTTGACAGAGAGAAACACAGCGAGGGAACACAAGCAAAGGGAATGGTAGTGGGAGAAGCAGGCTTCCTGCCGAGCAGGGAGCCTGATGTGGGGCTCGATCCCAGGACCCTGGGATCATGACCTGAGCCAAAGGCAGACGCTTAACGACTGAGCCACCCAGGCACCCCTCTTCTGACTTTTAAAATGTGGCTACGGGAACGTTTAAAATAACGTGTGTGCCTTGTGTTTTATTTCTACTGGGCAGGGCTGGGCTGGCCCCTGGGCATTTGTCATCATAGGTCCCTCCAGCCTGTGCCAGGGTGGTGGGGGGCACTGTGTGAGGGGCAGCCCTTTCCCCCTGGATCCTGGAGGCCGCCGCCTTCACACAGCCAGACAGCTGGAGAGGAAGAGGAAAAGGGTTTGTTGATGAGATCCTCCCCTCTGCCCCACCGGTCTCCTTTTTCATTTGGGTTGGCTGCCCTGCCTCCTGAGCCGGGAAGCGCATTGCAAACCAATGGTTTCCCCCTATTGCATCTGCAAGGGCTGCGGATTATCTCATTATTTTTGTCTAGCTCTCCTACTGACGCCAGCTTGCACTGGCACTCAAGAGGTGTCGAGGAAGGCAGGGGGCTGCGGAGGCCGGGGATGGTGTCTGTGGGATGCTAGACATCTGTGCTGCTGGGAAGCCTGTGCACCAAGTCGGGTTTCTTCCCCTTTCAGCTTCCATCCGGCTGTTTGGCACTGGAGACCGTTGTCTCTCATTGAGTCAAGAGTATGTGGGAAAAGCCATGTTTATACAACTGCAGACCTCGGGGGGTGAAAGCAGCCGGGGCGTGTTCTCGGAGACTCCAGTGGCTGGCCAGCTTGGGCAGACTGTTGCATTTAGATGGTCAGGCAGAAATGATTTGCTGAAGAGAACGTAGCAGAAGAGCTCCAGCCAAAACTAGCCTCTGAAGGTCTTTGGGGGCAACACTGAGATTTGCCCAGAGATTTCACGGGTTGGAGTTCCCATTTGCAGACATCACCTTCATCTACGACCTCAGGCAGATTCTAGTTCCCAGACCAGTAGGCCTGGCATCTCTTGGGAGCTTATAAAAAACGTAGACTCTCCCATTCCCTGTGTCAGTCAGGGTTCTCCAGAGAAACACACAGTTATATGCATATGCAAGATGTCTGTGCCTTATACACACGAGATATCTGTGTATTCGTTGTTCCTATATAGCTACGTGTGTATCTCTCTATCTCACAGATGTCTTTACCAATGACATGTTAAATACTACCAGGTAGGATGATTTCTGTTAAATAAAATATATTATTGAAATTAGCTGGGATGCCCGGGTCGCTCATTCAGTTAAGCGTCTGTCTTCAGCTCAGGTCCTGGGATCGGGCCCCACAGGGGCTCCCTGCTCAGCGGGAAGCCTGCTTCTCCCTCTGCCGGCCGCTCCCCCTACTTGTGCTCTCTCTCTCTGACAAATAAATAAATAATTTTTTAAAAAGATTTCATTTATTTCTTTGACAGAGAGAGAGAGAACACAAGTAGGCAGAGAGGAAGGGGAAGCAGGCTCCCTGCTGAGCAGAGAGCCCGATGTGGGGCTCAATCCCAGGACCCCGGTATCATGACCTGAGCCAAAGGCAGAGGCTTTAACCCACTGAGCCACCCAGGTGCCCCTAAATAAATAATTTTTAAACATAATAAATTAAAATAAAATGAGCTTACCAGTGTCCTATATATTTTTAAAATTACAAATTAAAATAAAAATATATTATTGAAGTTCAAATGTGTTACAGGCAGAAACAGATAAAGATATGACAGGAAGAGAGAGAAAGAAATATTGTAAGGAATTGGCTCCTGTAATAGTGAGGCCTGGAAAGTCCCAAGTCCGAGGGGCAGGTCGTTAGACTGCAGGCCCAGGAAAGAGCTGTTGCAGCTCCTCGGGAGGCAGAATTCCTTCTTCCCCAGGGGACATGGGTCCTTTCTCTCAAGGCTTCTACAGACTGTATGAGGCCCACCCACATCATAGAGGATAATCTGCTTTTTTCCAAGTCCACTGATTTCAACGTGAATCCCACCCAGCCATTATCTCCCCAGTGACGTGTGCCCTGGTGTTTCACCACAGAACTGGGTCCCGTGGCCTAGCCAAGGTGACACACAAAATTAAATCACACCCTACCACCCCCAACCCTAGGGAGTCAGCATCTGCATTTGAGTAATATCCCCCAAGCGAGGTAAGCGCATGAAAGGCTGAGAGGTTTATCGGGAACATTCCCTGAGGGTCTCCTCTCTATGCGTCTATACTTGGAACCCCATTCCCAAGTGCCCCCCCATCACCTCCACCGTGCCCCAAACTTGGAACCAACATTACGGGTGGGAATGCTCAATCCGCTATCCTGGGAGGTTCCTGGTCTGCTACATTGTGATCGAATCTGAGAGCAAACCAAACGCCCAGGAAGGGCAGCACTTCCTGGGGAGCTCTCCAAAATTTCCTGCACGGAAAGGTGCACATGGGCAATGGCCGCATCTGTTTCATTTTCCTCTCTGTCCCCAGCCCCCGGGAGGGGTCATGCCTGGCCCGTGATGAGAGTCAAATAAACAGTAATAAATAAATCCATCAGGTAAGCCTCGGTTTCCTATCTATAAGTAGATCCTCACCTGGTAGAGAAGCAATTGTGGGTGAGGGGACCCTGAGCTGGGTGCATAGTAGGTCCTCAGGAAGTCAGAGCTGGGTGCTCAGTGCATGCCTGTTGAGTAAGCCAACCAGGTCCCATCGGCACGCCCACACTCCGAGGACAGCAAGGATCTGGGGCCCTGAGCTGACAGAATAGAGCCCTGATGGGGTGCCTTCTCATGGCGCTGGTTACACATGCGGGGCTCCTGGCATCTCACCAGGAGAGAGGGCATCACCCTCTCACAACTTACAGCAGAGCTGGGAGCTATCCTTATCGCCTTATCATTAGTACTGCTGTCACTGTCACTTTGTGGTAGAGGGACCCTCAGGCTCAGGAATATTCAGCACCCCATGTGAAGCTGATAACAGGATGGAGCCCGATCTGGGAACGCTTTTTTCCTGGCTTTAATATCTCTTACATCCGTTTCTCTTTGAAAGAGGAGAGACAGGGAGAGAGAATGTCCATGCATGTGCGTGGCCGTCCACGGGAGGGAACATGCATATGCCCGCATGGATGGGTCTGGATGGGGGCGCACCAGAGCAAATAGGGCAACTGGAGGGTGGGGAACAATTTCATCTAATCCTGAAAGTCGCCAGCAGAACTCTTGGGTGTCCCTCGAAGTCAAGCTTCTTTCCAGGTCACCAAAGTTTACACTTGGGTAATAACACACGCGTAATTAACTGAACAAATATAATGAATCTATCTGCAGTGACATGATAGTGGGTGCTGAATCCTATTAAAGCACATTTAATTAAAAATGCATTAAACCTTCAAGCTTTGGAACACACCCTGCCCTTCTTCAAAGCCTCCCCTCCATTAAAGCCTTCCCCACTATTAACTGTGAGTCAGCCTGTGACCCTATGGGCATGACCGGGTGAGGTGAAGTGGCTCTTAAATGCCTGAACCAGTATATCACAGGCACTAATGGATTTAAATCAGGGAGATTAACTCCATTCATTCGGCTGTTTATCTCAGAAACAACTGTCAC
This sequence comes from Procyon lotor, assembly GCA_028646535.1. Taxonomy (NCBI): domain Eukaryota; kingdom Metazoa; phylum Chordata; class Mammalia; order Carnivora; family Procyonidae; genus Procyon; species Procyon lotor. The sequence continues at coordinate 53,264,160 of CM053607.1, forward strand.
GCTGAGCCTAATTGCTGGAGATGCTTGACGGCACCGGGTGGACAGCCTCCTGAAGTTGGGTGGTGGCCAACCGTCAATTCTTGGGGCTTCTGTGCGGTGGGGATAGAAAGATGATTAAAATCCACAGACAACCTAACAGCCCTTGTTTACCATTGGCTTCCGTCTTCTCTGCTAGCCGGGTTTCTCCGTGCGCGTGCGCAGGAGGCAGCGAGGCGGGGGCGGGACGGGGCGGGGGTGCTATCTGCGGGGATGGATGGCAGGTCCTCCCCTCTGTTGCAGTCCTCCTCCAGCCAGCCCTGGGATGGGGTGGGGGGATTATACAAGCTATTACCCTCCTGGAGTGTCTTTCTCCTTCCTCTTTGCCTGGTCCGCTTCTACTCACCCTCTAAATACTGCCTGAAAGAATGGGTGCGTTAAATAAAGAGAGGAGGGACGGGGAGACTCCAAGAGGAAATGCAAACCTTACACTTGGGCAGCAGTGGCCACAATTACCAAGGGTTTATAAAGTCTAGAACGACCTAACTTGGCTCGACACCATCGTTTCCCCAGGGCAGGCATCATTTTCAACCCCTCTTTTCTAAAGCAGGGTCCTAAGACACAGAAAGGGAACATGAAATTGCTCCCTGTCATGGAGAGGTACGGGGTGCAAAGCCGGGATTTGAACCTCCAGGGTCTTGCTCCCGTTTCAGGCTGCGTCTGAGTCATCTTCAGGCAAATTGCTTCATCAGCCACTGACTCATTAAGAGCTGGTAGAAGGAGCTCCCTGCCGAGGCAGAGCGGGAGAAGCCCGTCTCTCCAAGAAGTGCCTGAGGAGGGGACAGAAGGGGACAGGAGGCATGACCTGATTGCTTCCATGGGGCCAGGGCTGCCACTCCTGGCACAGGTACCTTCTGTGCAGGCTGACTTCACAAGGCGGCGACCCCTGTAAACTTAGAAGGGCCCCAGATTTAATGCTCTACTAGCATCTTGAGATTCTTAGTCATTTTTGAACAAGGGCTCCCTCACTTTTTATTTTGCACTGGGCTTGCCAATTATGTAGCCAGTCCTGGTGCTGAGGTTCGGTTTGGGGTGTGAGTCCTGCCCAGCGTCCATGAAGATGCCCCCCCCAGAGTCTCCCCTACTCTTGCCTGACTCTCCAAATGCCTTACCAAGAGGCCTTTTCCTTGAAGGTGTCTTCACTTCCATTTTCCCCCCTGCAAAGCTATTTACCGATGGTAAAGCACCCAGCACCCAGAAGATGCTTAGTAACTGAGTGGCAAGGGGTTTGCAGTGACTGTGTCAGAAGCTTGGCACACTCACTGAGTCCTTGCAGACTGCTGAAACCTTCTGAATTATCAGTTTTTTTTTTTTAGCTCCATGGCAAATGCATGATCCAGGAGAACATTTCCAGACCTTGGTCTGCAAGAGCATTTCTCTAGTAACTGCAGTGCTCTGTAGTCACATTCATTTTGGAAAAGCCGCTCACCTGTCCTCACCAAGAATCACAGGACAGCTAGCACATTCAAGACTCCGAAGAGTCCAGCAGCAAAGACACCTCTTTACTTTGCTGATTCCAGCCTTCCTCACACTTAAGTCAATATGGATGCATTTTTCCCCGACCCACTTATTCACATCCCACAGAAGACTTAGAAGGCAGTTATCTGGTCTTAAAAGCGTAGAGATGAAGTCTTGCTTGGAGAAGCAAGAAGTAATGGCGGGGAGGGAAGACAAATGTTGTAAGGGAACAACATTGTAGCACGTAAATCTGTGTCAGCAACTACGAACAAAACTGGGCCAAAACTCTAGTGCCTTGGCCTTGTTTCTTTCTCTCACCCTGGTTATGTTGGGAATGACAGCAAGCACAGGAGACTGTCTTAGCCCGCCTGGGTTTATAGAAGCAGCAGAGGATACAACTCTGTCTGCAGGATGAGTTTCCCAGGGGACAGGAGAGCAGGGACTTTAAGGGAGCTGGGGATTTAAGGAATGCTCATAAACAAATGAGATCACTTTGAACAAAGTAATCAAAGCATCAAATGATCTAAACACCATGTTAGGGCATAATGTGAATCATGCTTGTGGTCAGACATGCACAGATCAGCTGCAAAGAGCAACCTGATCCCAGAAGCTCTGTGTCGATGACTGGTGTGAAACATGAACAGAAAAATGGAAGGAAGCCTGCCTACACAGAAACTCTAGAAACTTCACCCTGACAAGGAATGCTGTGGACAATCCCAAGTCATATATCTTCATGGAGGAATGAAATCCTAGTGTTTTTGGAGCAAAAGAGAGAGGACTTTCCAGAAGGGCACACTGAGGGTGGGGAGTTTAGAGGGACTTGCCTTGTTAGTAAAGGACAAAATCAGGTCTCAGATCCAAGTGCGTAGATCTAATTCCAAATCTTAGCGCCAGATGTCAATCCCCCCAACACTCAGCATTCGCTCAGCTTCTCCCCCAAGCACTGGTGACCCTTCCCTGAGGGTTCTCTGGTTGCAGAATCATGTTGATCTGCTTATGGGCAGGCAGAAGTGCTACCCCAAACAATGAGATGGGGAGTTGGTATAAATATCACATCTCCCATGCTGCTCATGGGAAGGGGGCAGCTCTGAGTCACATTTAACACAGTCTCACTGAGGTCCGCTGTGAGGCTGTGCTCAGGTGCCCAGTTCAGTCATCTGCTTACCAATGTGACCTCTACTGGATTCTGTCCCTTCCTGGCTCGCTCCTCAGCTCCTCCAATCATGTTTCCTCGGATCTTCTCCCCAGTAAGCTACTTGAACTCAGATACCCGTCTCAGAATAGGCTTCTGCAAGAGTCTAACTGCAAATGACTTTCTTTTTGTTATGCTAAAGTGACTTAAGGAGTCTCTGACCTTGAGAGTTTTGCTCCTCTGACAAGGACACTACAGAGACGACATTGCTAGTATATGGCTCCTTTGAACAGATTACAGATGACCTTTCCATTTTGTCCAGTGGCTATAATAGTTGCTAGGAGATGCTATACTGCCATTCTCTCCTTCAACCCATGATAGCAGGCAACGGACAGAATGGGTCAGAACCTTCAAGGCTAGCAAGAGAAGGGCAGTATATATTCACTTATACATTCATACATTTTTCTCAAGTAACAAATCTCTACTGGGGGTCTATTTTGTACCCAGCACTGGCGGGAAAACAGAAGAGGAAAATAAAGATAGAATTTCTAACCTCAGCTTGCCATCTAGCAAAAGAGAAACACTTGAGACAGATAATACAGTACTTGGACAAACATCACGTGAAAAAAAAAAAAGCCCATTGTGTCCACGATTTAAGGGATCAAGGACAACTGGTATAAAAATTGCAATCACAAAACCAAGATGCTTATCCTGTTAATTGCTTGAGGTTGAGAATGTAAACTCAGGGTATGGCTGAAATTCCTTTGAAATTTCATTGATTTGAGGGAAATGGGAACTTTTGCCAAAGTATGAATCTTATACAAAGATGCAAAAAGTCCCACTTATCAGAAGTCTAGGCTGCATCTTGCAATCAGTCAAAAAGGTGTGCAAATCACCAAGTAATCCTGGGACACCAAGCACAATGCTGAGGTGCTCCGAACATCTTCTTTAACCAGTTGATTGGGAATAGCTCCATTTTATAGAAGAAGACTGAGGTGGCCCAGATCATTTTCCTCTCTTGGTCATTCCTTCCTCTCAAAGATGGGCTGGGCCTAGTGGCTTGCTTCTAACAGATGGAATAAGATGAGAGTGAAAGGATGTCGGTACCTTGAATCTGTCATCAAAAACCTCCCAATAAAGAAAAGCCCAAGACCAGATGGCTTTACTGGTGAATTCTACCAAACATTTAAAGAAGAATTAATACCAATCCTCGTCAAACTCTCCAAAAAACTGAAGGAGTGGGAACACTTTAAAAGTCATTCTATAAAGTCAGCATTGTCCCTATACCAATGACAGACAAAAACACTACAAGAAAAGAAAACTACACTGATGTAAAAATCCTTAACAAGGGGCACCTGAGTGGCTCAGTCGTTAAACGTCTGCCTTCAGCTCGGGTCATGATCCCAGGGTCCTGGGATCAAGGCCCGCATCGGGCTCCCTGCTCGGCAGGAAGCCTGCTTCTCCCGCTACCATTCCCTCTGCTTGTGTTCCCTCTCTCACTGTGTTTCTCTCCGTCAAATAAATAAAAATCTTTTAAAAAAAAATAAAAATCCTTAACAAAATACTAGCAAACAGTTCAATAACACATTAAAAGGATTACACACCCTGACCAAATGGGATATATTCCTGGAATGCAAGGATGGTTCAACACACACACAAAAAAACAAAATCATTTAATAAAATTCCATACTCTTTCATGGAAAAAAAAAAAAGGATTCAACAAGCTAGGAACAAAATTATGTCAACATAATAAATACCATAGATGAAAAACCCACAGGCAACATGATACTTAATAGTGAAAGACTAAAAGTGTTTCCTCTAAGATCAGATTCTAGACATGGCTGCCAACTTTCACCATTTCTATTCAATATAGTACAGGAAGACATAGCCAGAATAATCAGGCAAAAGAAAGGAAAAAAAGAAAGAGAGAGAGAGAGAGAAAGAAAGAATGAAAGAAAGAAAAGGTACTCAAATTGGAAAGGGAAAAGAAAATTATCTCTCTCTTTTTACAGATGGCATGATCTAATACAATGAAAACCCTAAAAACTATAGGCACACACACACACACATACACACACACGAATCGTGTTAAAGCTAATATGCGAGTTCAACAAAGTTGCAGAATACAAAATCAACACACAGGAATCAGTTGTGTTCATATAGACTAACAATAAATAATCCAAAAAAGAAATTAAGAAAACAGTTCCATTCACAGTAACATCAAAATGAATAAAATACTTGGGAATGAACTTAACCAAAAGTGAAAGACCTATATGCTGAAAACATTGCTGAAAGAAATTAAAGACGACAAAAATAAATGGAAAGGCATTCCATGTTCATGAGTTGGAAGACTTAATATCATTAATATGTCAAGTGACTGACAGAGTCTATGAAATCCTTACCAAAATCCCAATGACTTTCTTTGTGGAAAGAGAAAAACCCATCCTAAAATTCATATGGAATTACAAGGAAACTTAAATAGCCCAAACAATCTTGGAAAAAAGAGGAACAGACCCAAAAGTTACACTTTCTGACTTCAAAATGTATTGTAAAACTACAGTAATCAAAACATAGCTTTTAAATGAAGTTCCCATGTATGGATTTCCATAACCTTTACAACATTCCGGTGAAATTTCAATTATCATGCCTATTTTAAAGATCTTTGTTTCTTCTTTAAATAAACGAATGAATGAATTTGCTGAGGCTTGGAAAAATAGACCCATTTTTTGAATGAATGAATGAATTTGCTGAGGCTCAAGCAAGTCTAATCATTTAGTCAAAGTGTCACTATTTGGATCTGTTCCTCTGGCTCCAAGCAGTAGTTCCTGTCACTGTTTCCCATTTTACAGATGGAAAAACTGAGCTTCCAAAGGTGAAAAGACTCTCTCCAGGTCACGCAGCTACAAGGTGACACAGACAGGATTTAAACCCAGCATTCTCTGGCTCCAGAGACACTGCTCCTTATGTAACACAGAGGAAAAGTCACCTGATGAAGCAGAAGCTCCTCCCTCATCGTCTTGCCTTGTTGATTTCTCTCCTGATAGTCAGACTCCATGTTTTGAAGCATCTCTACCTAGGAACTTTCCAGAAGCTAGCAGAGCTACTCGCTAGAGCAAAAACCCTTCAGCTCTGCCCAGCACCAATTGGTAATAGTTCGTATGTGTGCCCTCTGACTTTGGACTGTTTGTTTTTCTTTCTTCTTTGCATTCAATCATAGCTGTCTAAAATTATTTACTTATTTCTGTTTGTTTGCACCCCCTCCTGAAATGGAAGTTCTACGAAGGCAAGAACTTTGTTGTGTTCATTACTGTATCCCCAATGGCCAAAACAGTCTCTGACATGTAGATACACAGTAAATCAATCTTTCTTTCTTTCTTTTTCTTTCTTTCTCTCTTCTTTCTTTCTTTCTCTCTTTCTTCCTTCATAAATAAATAAATAAATAAATAAATACTTGATGAATCTGTGCGAAATTTCAGGCAAGACTAAAAGATTTTCTTAGAGAAAAGCTGCCCTTCTGGCTTCGCCTGTGGTGTGGAATGTCTCAGAACCGCCAATTCCTCTGGCTGACTGGGCAAGCCTCCGCTCTGTCATCACCAAAAGCGCCATGTGAAACCGGGCAAGCCACTTGGTCTCTCAGGCTCCCCAGCTTGCTCACCAGCACAATGGGAAAAGAAAGAAAGGATCTTGTTGGAAACTCCTGCAGTCTCTAAGCACAGTCATCAGGATCAGGATCAGTGTGGAGAGTTGGTGGAATCAAAGGTTAGATCCCAGGGGGGCGGGGAGGGGGCTGGGCGGGCCAACCTGTCTGACCAGCTGAGCGGGTGATTCCACCTCTGATGTACTCAGCAGCTTTTTCAAATTTTCTTTAGCCAGCCAGCATAGGCTCCATCCCAAACCAATGCACACGGTATCCCAGTCAGGGTGCTAGCATTCTTTAATTCATTTTCATTCAACAAATATTTATTTATGGCTTGCCTATTTTGAGCCAAGCACTGGGAATAGTTGAGTGACTAAGACATCCCCCAAGGCTTCTGTTTCAGAACTCACAGTTCTCAAAGAGGGGCTCCTGGACCAGCAGCATCCACGTTACCTGCGAACTTGTTAGAAATGCAAATTCACAAGTCCCACCTCCACCCCTGAGCTACTTAAACAAGAACTCTTCAGATTGTCCAACAATTTACATTTTACAAGCCTTCCAGATGACTCTGAAGCATATTCTACCGGTCTAGTGCGGAATCCCGGCTTTAGGTACCTACTTAAAAGTCAAAACAAAAATTTTAATTCATTAAAGCTATGATCAGGACTGACAAGTCCAAGGTACTGAAAAAGTGTCAAACGGGGAGGGTGATTGTGTCTGGAGTTTCTCGGTAGATGCTTCTTAGCAAGTGAGAGTCCTTAGAAATAAACTTGCAGATCTGTATGTACTGATGCCCAACAATAGCCAGGATATATGTTCAACAAAGAAAAAAAAAGCCTGATGGAGAAGACTGTATGCATTATGTTCTTATTTGTGTGTGTCCAGCAGATGTGTGTTTCAAGTTATGTTTGCCTTTCTCTGACCTATCTCTAGAAGGACACACAAGAAATTGGTTAATGGTGGTTGTGTCTAGGAAATAGACATGAGAGTAAGAAGTAGAAAGGAAATGGACTGTTGCTTATTTATTGTTTAATACTTCGTTTATTTCAGAGATTGTCTCAGGGAGGGGTTCTGACCAATGAGCTAGCCTGGCTGAGTCAGGTGGCCTGATACAGTCACAGCCTCTATCCGAACCCCCGCCCCCGCCCCTGACTCCACACTACCCATCTTCCAAAGGAAACATCCAGAATATCTAAAACTGGAATATATACCCTCAGGTTATTTGCACATCCTACCGACCAGGTTTACACAAAACAGCATCTTCAACCATTGGAAAGGATTCATTTTTCAAGCGCAGATGAGACTATGGTGTGCGAATTTGTCATAGTTGGCACTAGTGGCCCTGGAAACTTCTCTCCCACTGTAATGGCCAGTACTGAGAGAGCCCGAGATAAAATCGCGGTTGTGACCAGGGCGATCAGCCCAGGCACTGGATGCGTCAGAGGACTGTGAGATAGGAGACCTTTCCCCCATGGCCTCTGGCTCCAACTGGGTGTAGCTGAGCACAGGTGATTAAAGCTATTGCCCATCCCATAGCTTTTTGATGACCTAAGTGGGAAGGGCGGGTGACCTAATTCCGCATCCCAGGGGCTCTAGTGAAACCTCAGGTCAGCCCGCTGCTTGGTGCCCAGGGACCAAGTCTGCGTTGGGGTCCTCTGTGCCCAACTCAGCAGAATGCTTGGCCATGGAGATTGGAGGAGTTGTCTGTTGGGGCGTCCCCAAGCCAATGATGAAGATCCCCATGGGGAATTATGTTCTGGCTGTAATTCTCTTTGGAAAGCAGTTTCCAGCCTCATGTGCCTGACTGTACATTGGGAGTCTGTGTCCATTTCTGCAGCCTTTGGGGCAAGCCTGGATCTAGAGGCTGAGATTTGTCTGGCCTTTAGAGGCCTTCAGGGCTAAAAGGCCCTTGGAGGTTATTCCATTGCCTCTTATTTTGCAGATAGGTAAAGAGAGCTCAGAGGCAGAGAGACACGTGCCCAAGGTCACTGTTATGTGTTGAACTGTGTCCCCGTCAAAAAAATTCGTATGTTGAAATCCTAACCCTCAGGACCTCAGAATGTGACCTTATGTGACGCAAAGGTCTTTACAGAAGTAATCAAGTTAAAATGAGGACTGTAAGGTGGTTTCTAATCCAAATTTGATTGACGTCTTTATACAAAGGGGAAATGTGAGCACAGACATGCACACGGGAAAGACGTCATGTGAAGGTGGAGGTAGAGATCAAGGTGATGCTTCTAGGAGCCAAAGAATGCCAGAAGTTGCCAGAACACCACCTGCAGCCAGGAGAGACCCAAGGACCAGACCCTCCCTCACAGCCTCCGAAGGAACCAACCCTGCCAACATCTGGACCTCGGACTTCGGGCCTCCAGACTGGGAGGCAGTCCATTTCTACTGTCTAAGTCACCTAGTCTGTAGTCCTCTTTGTAAGGACAATAGTCATATGGGGTTAGCCTCCCCCCACCCCGAACGTCTTCATTTTAATTTGATTGCCTCTGAAAAACTCCCATCTCTAAATAAGGTCACATTCTGAGGTTTTGGGGGTGAGGGCTTCAACATACAGGTTTGGTGAGGGGAATGCAGTTCAGCCACCAAAGCGGCAGCGTGGAGAAGGCAAGAACCCAGCCCACACCCACCAGACTTCCCACGATGCCCTCCCCCGCCTGTGCTTGCGGGCACGCTCCCTGAGCAGAAGGGTTCCATCGGCCTGAGTTTCTCTCTAGACCTGGTTAAAGATGTGACCCGGTGACTCCTTTCCCTCTATATAAACAGCGTCTCATTTCCTCTCTATCTGGATGGAAAGGTCTGGCAGGCAGCTCTCAGGGCGATCACCCAACACCCCGCCCCACCCCCACCTTCTGCCCCGGGTTCTTGGCAGGACACAGGAAGTCCCGACTAGTCCCCAGCTCCCTTCAAAGCATTTTTCTCCTACCTTTGATTTTTATTGGTTTGTGTCTTAAATGCTTTGTCTGCAATTACACAGTTTGCTGCATGTCTTGTTTCTTAATGACTAATATCAAGTACATGTACCAGCAAAGGGAAGCACATAGCCAAATGAACATTTGATAATTAGTAGTCATTAAGACAATTATTTTAATAAATTAGACTCAGTTAAACATAACCATTTCGCCCTGATTTCAAAACAAAACAAAAACAAACACCTGCTTACTTCAACACTGCGGCAAGAGAAGAGAAGGGGGTAAAAGTGAGGATTCTGGGACTGGGACCGAAACAGGAAGGGCTTGAGAGAGCAGGGCAGAGGCAGATATGTTGGCAGGACTTTGGGAAGTCTAGCTTATCTTGTGTTTTATATCACTAATGAGAGAGAAACCTATAAAGGACTCACTAAATGTCAAGTCCTTTGCCTGCATTATCTTCATTAATGAAGATATCTGCATTATTTGCCTAGGTTATCGTCACAGCAAATCAAAGAGGCAGGACCTTTTACTATTCTTGCCATTTTACAGAGGAGGAAACTGAGGTTTGTCCAAGCTTACACAGCTGCTAAGTAGGTAATGGCACCGGAAGGGGGACCTAAGCAGCCTCCCTCCAGAACCCGCCCTTGAAGTCCTGCACATCACAGGTGGTGGAAAATGGGCATTAGTGGACTCTGTCAGGAGGTAGGAGGTGGGCAGGCAGGCCTGCCAAGTGTGGAGCTCATCTAGGGTCTAGTGTAAGGTGGCGATTAGGCCTTTGAGCTCCCGAGGGAGACTGCTGGGGCTTGAATGCCAAGGGCATCACCCATCAGTAGGACCTCACTTTCCCAGTTTGCAAAATGCAATGAAAATAGAACCCTCCTCATAGCATTGCTCAGAAGAGAGTGTACCTGCCAGGTCATGGGGCAAGGTCTCAGGGAGCTACCAAGTCAGCACATTCGCCGAGCCCTTGCTGCCACAGCCGATGCTAGTGCCACGCTGAGGTCTGGCCTGAGGTCCATCCGTGGCAGCCACAGAGACCCGTGGCATTTGCCAGTTCTGATTTGTCATCTGAGCGATTGCATTCTCCTGCGCTGCCCCAGGTGTAGAAGGGATCGAACTCTAAAAATTTCCGAGAGACGGTAAGCCCCAGAGCCCCTACCACTAGAGGGAGGGTCAGTCAAGGTTGCTGGTCTGGTTCCTTCCTGACTGTGGTGCATGTGATGTGTCACAAAATGATCAGAATTATGGCACCTTCCAACCACCTAAAGTGAGCCAGTCTTGAGGATCCGGCCCCCAGGCCTCAGTTGAGTTCACACCTGTACCCGGGCCCAAGCAGGGTCAGCTTCATGAGCATGCACCCTAGCAACTGCACAGATTCCTCAGGCTTAGCTTAAGACTCTGCTGTCCCTGTCTTGAAATTCCTACCAATTTCTGAACCCGGACCCCACATTTTCATCTTGCACTGGACCCTGAAAATTATGTAGCCAATACTCTGTACAGGTTTGGCTGCTGTAACAAAGAGATCCAGAAATACAGTAACTTAAATGAGACTGGAGCATATTTCTCTCTTACATAATAGCCCAGAGGTAGTCAGTTCAGACCGTAGGATGGCTTTTCCATCTTCAGAGTGTGGGTTCTTTTTTTCCTTTTCTTTTTTTTTTTTAAGATTTATTAATTTTGGGGGGGAGGTTCTGTGGCAGGGGCAGAGGGAGAAAGAGTCTTAAACAGACTTAGCACTGAGCACGGAGCCTAATGCAGGGCTCAATCTCATGACCCTGAGATCACAACCTGAGCTGAAACCAAGAGTCAGATGCTTAACCAACTGTGCCACCCACGTGGCCCCAATGTGTGGTTTCTACCTTTGAGCTCGAGGTGACTATCCCATTCTTGCCACCCTTTAGTCAATGTGAAGGAGAAAGAAGCCAGGGCAGCACATACCCAGTCTTAGGAGACAGGGCCTAGACACAGTACCTATCACTTCTAGTGTTATCCCAATGGTCAAAACAAGATCACATGGGTTCAGTTAGCCACAGGGGAGATGGGACATATGCTCATTAGCTACAGGGCTTTGTGCCAAGAGAAAACTCTACAATAACTAACATTGGCACACTACCAAATTTTCTTCAGGCTCTGATATTCTCAGACTGATGTTCTCATGATAACCAGCTCTGCAGTTTTTGGAAGAGCAAGATGCACTCCTGGAGTTCTTAAGGACGTATGGATTCTGTGTCTACAAAACCCCCTACAATTGTGTACAAAATTGCACCTACATTTGTGTTTTCTTTAGGAGAGCATTTATGGGTTCTCGATGGACTCCTTCTCTTCATCTCTCATCCCCCCATCAAAGTGTAAGAACCATTAGTATAAAGGCCTCAGTTTTGAGATGTGTTTCAGGCAAAATATGAGGAATATATTAAAGCTAAGTCAGAAAAAGGTCACTTGCAGATATAGGATTAAGTATAGCAGGGGTGGCAAACTAAGGCATATCACTTATTTCTGCAAATAAAATCATACTGGCCAAATATCTGTCAATAGATGAATGGGTAAAGATGATGCAGTAAACAGATACACATACACACACTGGAATATTA
>CM053607.1:53305661-53369602 GCA_028646535.1 Procyon lotor
CCACCCAGGTGCCCCCAATTACTATTATTACTATCATTTATCAAAGGCAAAGCTAGTTACTGGCAGAAGCAGAACTTCAGAATGAGAACTTTCTCTCCCCAAGGCTTTTATTTATTCCTCTTCTATACAATGCATGTTTACACACATTGCATTTAACAGCCAAGAACTTATAAGGGTGGCAGTTTTTTCTGAGGTGCCCTGTGGTGCCCTGTGGTTAGAAGCAATACATGGCTACTGGATCATCTTTTTCACATAACCAGACCGACCGGACCTCCAGGCCACGAAAGGAACTAAGTTATAAAGCAAGTCCAAACTGCCTTCAGGTCCCCATAATGTTGAAGCGGTGGGTGTAGTATCAGCATCAAAAACACTGGGCAAGGTTGGACTCAGATCTATCTGAGTGTAGGAGTGCACACAGCCTGGCTCATTTAAGGCGCTTGATAACCGGCCGCCATTTTGGGTGGAAAGTAATAGCAGCTGACCTGCCTCAGGCAGATTCCAACTAGGATGAACAAGAGACACTGGTTTTGGAAGGAAACTCTTGTTAAAACAAATAAGCAGCCAATCAAGGTGTCAAGAACTCTCAGATACTGTTGTATCTTCATTTGGGCTTGAATCATAAAGCTGTCTTTCCATCTGGTGTCATGACTTAATGAATCCCTTGCATTCCGGTCATAGGTCTACCATCCCTTCCTTTGCTTCTTGAGACAGAAAATGGATTCTAGGCCCAAACCCATTTTGGAACTAGGGAAGAAGCTGTAGGGTTGGGAGTGGGCGGAACATACAGAAATGGATGTCCAAGGGATCTTTATCCCCCGTGTGGTCTTTGACAATGTCACACCCTCTGATCGCCCCAGTCCAGCTTCTTCCTGCCTCCAACTGCCCTAATCAGGCTGCTTTTGTTCTGTCAGTGGAAACCGGGTGGTGGGGCGGGGTGTAATACCACCAAGAAATCTCCCATCTTTCACCCATAGACCTTAAAGCACTCTACGCACACCCATCACTAACCTGCAGGCCAGCCTCTGGGGCAGTGGCTCTAGTGCCAGTTCTGAGACTGGATGGGGGTGGGGACCCAAGTTAAATTGCAAAAGTTCAGAGACGCAATCAGGGTGGCCTCTAAAGGCAATGACACCAAGGAGCCTTCACAACAAAACCTGGTCGACCTGACTTAACGCAGGAAAGCCTGTATCAACCTACCTAGTAATCTGCCAGGACCTCCAAAATATATGTATCTTGAAGCATGCACCATCTCGGTGTCCCGTTTCCTACTGGAAACCTCTCCTCTGCCTCCAGTGAGAGAGCCGAGCTGAATTTCAGCTACGACTAGGAGGGCAGTAGAGGAGAAAATGTTAGAAAATTGTAAATGGACTTTGCAAGCAAAAAGTCTGGGATATCGTTAAGGAAATCGGGATGCATAGGCTGAAAAAGAAAGGGGATATTTTGAAACTGCCCAATGAGAAAGTGGGGGCATTGCACCTTCTGTGGTTTGCTCAAAAGAATGGGAAGCCATCCGCGTGGGCTCTCGAAGCGTGGACTGGTGGATCTGGCAGACGACCCTGGTGTGTAGGTGGTGAAAACACTCCTAAGAAGTGGCTGGCAGTAGCGTAAAACCCTTTTGGAAGTCAGTTTTACCAATTGAAAGGAAAAATGTAAATGGTAGGACAAGAGACTCGTGAATATTCTAAAAATTGTGAAGGTCTCCAGAAAGGGCAGAAATGTGGGAAAGATTGTCTTTAGAAGTCGTCCATTCCCTCCATCCTGTATAATGGGATTTGAGGTCTCCTAGATAAAGTTCCACTTTAAGAAAGCCTTGAACTTGGGGGCACCTGGGTGGCTCAGTGGTTTAAAGCCTCTGCCTTCGGCCCAGGTCATGATCTCAGGGTCCTGGGATCGAGCCCCCCATCAGGATCTCTGCTCAGCGGGGAGCCTGTCTCTCTCTCTGCCTGCCTCTCTGCCTACTTGTGATCTCTCTCTCCTTCTGTCAAATAAATAAATAAATCTTTAAAAAAAAAGAAGAAGAAGAAGAAGAAGAAAGGAAAAGAAAGAAAGCCTTGAACTTGATTTTCAAATCACCCCAGGCCTGTTCTCCACCTGCCTTCCCTCCCCTCGGTTGTGCTAGTGAAGACCAGCCCTGCTCCTAGGACGGTTTCTTTCCTCTCTCACTCTGCTCTACAGCCTTGTGAACCTTAAGCCTCTGACAGGGTCCCAGGAAGTGCAGTAAAAATCCCCTTACCATGTCCTGATGGAATGTTCCATATAAGCTAATGTTATTAGGTGTGTTCTTTCTGCAGCTTTCCAAAATAAAGTAAAATAGCACAAGCTTAATTTTGAAACACACCCAGCCCTCCTCCTTCCCTCTCAATTTGACTTGTGTGTCTGCCTTTAATTAATTGGGCTTGTTGCTGATAGATCATCTGATTTGCACAAACAATTAAGTGCAATTACTTGGGTACACCCATAATGGCTGCTAATCTATTATGCTTGGCAAATGTAGCCAAACAGAACTAGAGATGCTATTTCCAAATCTCGTTCTTCCATGTCTGCTACACTCAACTCTTGGTAATAAACGTGCAGAGCAGGTCTGATTTACACGCTTCGCTTTTCCTGGCATTCAGACACCTCCTCATTTCCTCCAGTGCTAGATGTCCTTGGTTAGAAAAACCAAACTAAATCTGCCTTCCATTTGATTCCAATTTGATGCATTTCAGCATCTAGACAGGGCACCTTTGAAGACCGTACTTTGTTCGTTTCGAAGCCCCTTCCTCAACATTCTCTGTGCACTGAGCACTCTGCAAAATGTGTCATACTCCTCATCTTGCTGTAGATTGAGCGCTTCTGTATGCTTATTACCCAGCAAATGATCATCCCACTCTACAGTCTTTTGAAATGAATATATAGACACTTCTGGAATCAAGTCTGTTGTTGTTTAATTTTACGTGCTCTGCTCACCTTCCCAATGAATTCTTTGCAATTTCCTTGGGGTCTGAGAGAGGCATAAAAAATAAGAGATTCGAGCTCCCTGAAGGGAGTGCCTATCAGATCGGCCCCTTGGAGACCAGTCTTGGCCACGTGGACGGTGACTAGGTTAGGGCTCAAGGTGAAACGGAGAACTTGGGAGGGGGAATTGGGAATCTAGATCTCCGGGCCATGGGCCCAGAACACTGGAAGAGGAGGAGTCATTTGCAGAGTTCCTTTTGCAAGGCTGTAGCAGATGTCTGCATCAAAGATCTACGTTTGTAGGAAGCAGATAAAAAGGAGCAAGGGGGAGGTGGTTGCCTGCCCTCAGGGGAAGAGGAAACTTCCATGTCTCCATCATGCTAGGGAAGGGAGTCTTGGAACCAGAGACACAAGCCTTCTTTTTCAAAAGAATTAATGGAGCTCAGACTCCGACATATGGGGGCGTCTGGGGATGACTGCATCTAGCCTGGTGGGGTTGGGGCCCTGCCTCCTCATCCTCCCCTTGGGGACCTTTCCACAGTTAGTGCAAAGCCCCTGTGCTCCGGTTGGCCTCCATCCTCTAGTAACTGTGGGAGTCTAAGCACATCACTTAATTGCTGCTGGGTCTCAGTTGAGTCATCCATAAAATGGGTAACTTGGCTGCATATAGTTCCCAAAGCCCCTGTCATCTCCCTACCTCCCAGTTCTGGTCTCGTTGCCCCATTTTATTTTTTATTTGAATTTTTTTAAAGATTTATTTATTTATTGAGAGGGAGAGAGAGAGCGAGCAAGAGAGCAGGGGTGATGGGAAGAGGGAGAGGGAGAGAATCTCCAGCAGGCTCCCCACTGAGCACAGAGCCTGACACGGCGTTTGATCCCACGACCCTGAGATCATGGCACCCCTATGTTTTACCTGAATTTATATGAATTTAATATTATTTGATGTAATATTTTTATGTTTTTAAATTATTATGTATTTTATAGTTTCACAAATAATACATATATGTGTTCTCCACATTTAAAAAAATGCAGAGGAGGCTAAAGTCTCCTTTGATCACGGTTATTAATTTGTGTGTGTCCTTTCAATCCTTTTGTACATGTTCAATATAAATAAGTTCATCCCTAAGGCATCATTGGTATCAAATGGCACATATTCTGCAAGATATTTTTGTATTTGTTCCTCAAATACTTTCCCAGGCAGTAACCCTTTATTTATCTCATTCTCTTCAAAAACTGCTGAGTGGAATTTCACAGCATGATTGTTCTATGGCTTTTTTTCTTCCTACAGGTGGACATTTAGGTTGTTTTCCACTAATTTGGATGATGTTACAAAATAGACCCCTGCGAGCGTGTCCAGCGGGGAGTCTCTGTCCCCTTCCCAAGACGGTGAGTTGATTTCCAGAAATTGTATCTCAGTCTCATTTATTTCCCTGACAGCTGCTTTATGTGGGGACTGGCACTTGGGTTGTACTCCATGTTCGCTGAATCTAACAAAAGTTAGTTTGGGTCCTTGGGAAGACCGAATAGGTCCTGCCCTTATGGCCTTAATGCCCTTATGCCCTTAGGTCTTAAGACCTAAGAACCCATGGAAGTAATATTGTGTGAAACATCTTTAAATCCTTAGAATAAACAAAGGAGACAAAGACATCAAATGATTCACTTGCACGTAGGAGTAGGACCGAGCCTTATTAAGCTAAGGCAGGCAGAGGCAGTGGGATCTGGAGGTAAGCAGGAGAAGCCCTGCCCTCCAAAAGCTTACAGTCTGATGGAGGAGGCCATAAGGAGACAGTGTGTAGACAGATATCTTCAACAGAGGACATGGGAATGTGGGAAGTTTCCTCAGAGAAACAGAAGCAAACTTGCAAAGGGCCTTTAAGTCAAGTCAGAAGCTGGGGGAGAGGACAAGGAAGGAAAGTTTAGAGAGCTGGAAGAGAAATTCCAGGAAAGAAGAAGGCGTAAGTTGGCACTTCTGCAACTTGGCCACACGAGAATCACCTGCGGGTTTTATTCTGCGGCTTATTCTGACTCCATCGGGCTGGGGCTGAGCTCTCAGGTGAGGATATGCTGCTGGTGGCACTGGAAAGTCCCAGGCCTATTGCGAAGCCTTAGGCTACAATGAACAATGGTAGGAATTTCACATTAAAACCGTGATCAAATTCCAGAGGGTCTTAAACATCAGCGTGACCTGATAGCACTGCTTGTTTTGAGCATTTCCTTACAATTTAGCACAGTGGTGTGACTTGTTTACACTGACAACAACCAGGAATGTTTCCCTAGTATTATTTCCGGACTTTCCTCAATGCTAGCAATACAGCTGTGACCCAGACAGAGTAAAATCCTTGCTCTCTTAGAGGGGACATTCCATTGAGGTGGGAAGGCAGTGAGCGATGGAAATAATAAATAAGCGAATGGTACGGCATTAGATTGTGATCGACGGCATGTGGAAAATAGAGTAAGGGAAAGGGGATGAATTTCATTTTCAGGTCGGGTTGATCGAGGTAGGCCTCAGGGACTGGCATAAAGATAGGAGGGAGATAAAGGGGCTAACTATGTGGGTGGGGGGAAGAGCATTGCAGGCAGAGGGAACAGCCGGTGCAAACGCCCTGAAATTTTATAGATAAGCTAAAACCCAGAGAGGTTAGGTAATTTACCCGAGACCTCCCACCCAAGATGAAAAACCAGGTCTAACTCAGGGTCATGACCTTAACCACCATCCCGAGGCCTTTCTCAGTCTAGCAACATATGGATTACGGTGTCACTGATGAGGCTCTGGTGGTAAAAAGGCTGTCACTCTTATGTCAGGCACTGGTCACTTCCTCACTGTTCACTGAGCAGTGACTCCCGCTGTCTACACTGTGCGGGGTGGGGGTGCAGGGGGAGGGAGGCCCACACAGCCCTACCAGGTGTGAAAGGGCCCTGCTTCACCTGGGCCGGCTCTCACCCTTCACTAAACTAGGAAAGCCCCTCTCTTTGTTCCTACCCGGGTTTTCTCACCATCTAGCTGTGTGACCACGGGTTAGTTAGTTAACCACTCTGAACCTCGGTTTTCTTTTCTACAAACGGAGATACCTCACAGATCTGCCAGAGAGATTAGATGAGAAAATGTATATAATATTAATAGCAATTAATTATTGGCCAGCTACCGTGTCCCAGGCCCTGCACTAAGCACTCTATGTATCTTCTCTTCGTCCTGAAAACAACCGTGTGACCAGGTACTATTAGTGATGTCCCATTTTGATAATGCTGGAATGGAGGCTCAGAGGGAAGTGACTTGTTCAAGGTCAGCAGTTAAGGAGTGATGAAGCTTGGAGAGCAACCAGGAAGAACTACCTCCATGGCCCATGTGCTCAACCATCCATGTGGCCTCATTGGCACCGCACTCTGTTGCTACGAACATGCAGCTAAGAAATGCATGAAACTTGAACCTTCTTGCCGAATAATCCTCGTTAGTTGTAGAAATATATTTCTAAGACTGCTCTTGGCCAATTTATGCCTGATGATTTAAGTGTGAAGAATGTGGTAAAGAAAGAGCTTATCTTCTAGTGGGGGGAAAAACAGCTAATAAACATTTAACTAAATAAACAGATAAATTAAGATAAGCCTGGAGCATCTTATCAGGCCAGAAAGTAAGAAAAGTTCAAAGATTGATAGGGACACATCAAAAGAATCTAGACAGGAGCTTAAACAAGCCCCTACCGGCCAGATCTGGATCGATTATAGTATCAAAATGAATAATGACAGAAATGGATTGTAATACATTGAATGAAATCCATGCGTTCGTACTGATTCAGACAAACAAATAAATGCGTAAGTGTAAAAAAGAAAAAAAAAAAAAAAAGCTTTTCCTTGCAGCAGAATACCAAATCCAGAAGAAAATAAAGAGAAAAATATTATTTTTCCAACTTCTTTACGATACCCAATTCAGGCATAATGCGCAATGAAGGCTAAGACCAGTGAGTGAAATTTTGATGAGAAACAGGACATCCGCATGGTCTCAAAGATGTCCCTACAGATCAGTTATGAATCGCCAAGAGGAGGAAAATGATACTTTCACAATGGAAGACTCCAGAGAATACACCACTTTTTTGCGGACAAACTGACATCACGTACCTCCTGATACAAATCCCCGAGAACACATCACTGAATGTCAATCCTGCTCGAAACCTCATAACCTGAATCTAATCATCAGAAAACAAGTAAACAAATTTAAAGTGAGGGACATTTCTCAAAACCGCTGATTAGCGCTCTTCAAAAATGCCACGGTCATGAAAGACAAAGAAAGGCTAAGCACTGTTCCAGATTAAATGTGAACGAGAAGACAAGACACACACAAATACATAACTTTGGA
This sequence comes from Procyon lotor, assembly GCA_028646535.1. NCBI lineage: Eukaryota > Metazoa > Chordata > Mammalia > Carnivora > Procyonidae > Procyon > Procyon lotor. The sequence continues at coordinate 53,312,947 of CM053607.1, forward strand.
CTGTATCCCAGGTCAGAAGAAAACATTGACGCAGAAGACATCATGGGGACAATTTGTGAAACCTGAGTACAGACTATCTGTTAGACAATATATAGACTATATAATTAGACAATGGCATCAATATCAGATAATGGTATTGTGTCAGTGTTCATGTTCTTGAGTGTGATAATGAGCTTGCCGAGAGAGTAGCAACTAGCTATGTGTATAAATTTAAAGTTTATTAAAAATTCAATAAAAATTAAAATCCAACCTTGCAGTCAGACTTGCAACATTTCCAGGGCTCAGTCGTCTCGCGGGCAGTACCTACCACACTGAACAATGCAGGTAGAGCCCTTTTTCGTCATGGCAGAAAGTTCTATTGAATAATGCCGGCAGGAGTTGCAGGGGTAGGAAGGGAAGAGGGTCCGAAAGGAAGTGCTCTCTGAGGCAGTGACCTTTGGCTGCGACCTGAATGATGACAAAGAGACAGTCTTGTGCAGGTCTAGGGGCACCGGAAGAGTTTCAGGCAGAAGCAGCAGCAGGTGCGAACACACTGAAGCAGGAAACCACTTGGTTCTAGACAAAAAGACCGTGTGGCGGGGAAGAGGGTGAACAAGAGGGAGGGCATTGAAGGATGAAGCTGGTCAGCTGAGCCAGGCGCTACTTCGGGACTTGAGGCTAGATCATCAAAGGGACCACAACTCCTGCCCAGTTCCCTTAATACTGCTTCCTAGAAATGAGATATGCTGTAAGAAAGCCCCAAAGAACAGCCCACGGAAAGATCTATAGGGAGAGGGACAGAGGCTTCAGACTAGAGCTGTGCCAGCTCCCAGGTGATACCAGCCTCCAAGTGGCTTGGAAGTAGATCATTCAGCCTCAGTGGAGCACCCCAGCGGACCCTACATGGGGCAAACATTGGCTGTCCCCACTGACCCCGGGCCCCACTGTGAGACTGGTGAGCAAAAAAATGATAGCAGTTGTTTTAAGTTACAACTTCTTGGAGAGCCTTGGATGCACGAGAGATCATTGATACAGACAGATATCCGCAGACATCACCCTGCTAGGAAGGGGTGGAGAGGAGCTGTGATCCTAGTCCCGTAGTTTCCACCCGCATTGAGAGGTAACTCCCCCATCCTGGCCTCGTCCTAGCGGGGCAAAACCAGGCAAATTTCCATGCACAAGAGAGCACCCGGTGCAAGCCAGGAAAACTGGAAAGTGCAAACGCTACTATCAAAGCTCCTTCCGCTGCATTTTGACATGTAAATACACTTTCCTTTATCCATCTTGAAAGTTAAACTTATCGCAAATCTGGAGGTTCTTCTTGGGTTGGTCTCAGGCTTTGTAAGAATCATTTGAGGAGCTTGTGAAACTGCAAACCCAGCACCTCCCTTAGTGTTCCCATTCTTGAGCTTTGGGGTTAAGTCTAAAGGCTGCACTTTTCTAAATGTTTCCTCAACTTTATTGAGATGTGACTGGAGTCCACGAAATAGCGCATACTTAAAATGTACAGTTCGATCAGTTTTGACATGCGGGTACACCCGTGAATCTATTCCCATTATCAGAATTACAAACATTTCCTTGACCATCAAAGATTACTTTGTACCCCGTTGTAATCGAGCCTTCCTTCCATGTTTTCACTAGGCAACCACGGATGTGTTTTCTGTCACTGTAGATTAGTCCGGGTTTTTCAAAACAAAACAAAACAAAAAAAACTACGTTATATTGAATCATACAGCATGTACTCTTCCTTGTCTGGCTTCTTTCATTCACTATACTTTTGAGATTCATCCATCCATATGGTTCATGTATCAATAGCTCATTCCTCTCCGTTGCTGATTAATATTCCATTGTATAAATATGCCACAGTATGTCATCAGCTGGTGGACATTTGGGTCATTTCCAGTTTGGGGCTATTACAAATAAAGCCGCTGCGAACTTGGGTATGTTTAGCTGTCGAATGAGCGCAATGTTTCATCGCAAGTTGTGTTCCGTCTTTTAAAAAATGGCAAAACCATTTTTGCTAAGTGTTTTTCCCATCTTATACCCCCAAGAGCAGGATACAAGAGTTCTAGCTGGCCCAGAGCCCCACCAATGCTTAGTAGGGTCAGTTTTAAACATTTTAGCCAGTGCTGTGCCAGCTTGCACCAGCTTGTGGGAGTCAGTCGTAGGGATCAATTCCCAACTCTGGATTCAGTAAGGTCTTCTTGATGGTAGCTGAAATTGACCCTGGTGGGAGTACTTAACACCATAGAAATCAACAAACACTCCTAATCAGGCTTCCTGCACTCCCACCCTAGCCAGAGCTGGTTACTAAACATTTACTAACACCCCACTGACTTCATCCATTTTAGTGGGGTTCCAACAATATATCAGTTATTTCAGGTACATGCCCTGATGACTTCTTTCTCACGTCTTCTTTTGAGAAGAATCTGTTCAAATCTTTTGCCCATTTTCTCATTGGGTTTTTTGTCTTATTATTGAGTTGTCGAAGTTCTTTTTATTCTGAATTCAGATCCCTTTTCCGATACATACATTGTAAATATGTCTTCTCGCTTCCTCTGTGACCTGCCTTTGTACTTTCTTCATCATGTCCTTCACAGAACAAAAGGTTCTTATTTTAATTGAAGTTTAACTGGTTGTTTTTTCAGGGTTTTTTTGTTTTTGTTATTGTGTTGTTTTTTTTATGGTTTGTACTTGCTGGGTTCTAACGAAGAAACTTTGCCTACCTTAGGGTTGCAAGAATATTCTATGGCTTCCTTTAGAAGTTCTATAATTTCAAGTTTTACATTTGGCTCTATATCCTATTTTGAATCATTTTTTAATGTACGATGTGGGTCAAGTGTCACTTTTCCCTCACATGGACATCTAGCACCATTTGTTGAAAAGACTTTTCTTCTCTTAAAAAATTGCCTTGGCACCCGTATCAAAACAATTGACCAAAGATATGTGGGTCTATTTATGGACTCTCTAATCTGTTCCATTGATGTATATGATTGTATTTTGACTGATACCAAAACTATCTTGATTGCTGTCACTTTATAGTAAGTCTCAAAAGCAAATAGGATAAGTTACCTGACTCTTCTTGAAAAAATTGTTTCTGTTATTCTATACCTTTTTCATTTCCACGTAAATGTTAGAATTCATTTGTCAACTTTTGTGAATTTTTATTTTAAACTGTGAATTCAAAATTTTTTGTGAATTTTTATGGGGATTGTGTAGTCCACTTTAGGGAAAAGTGCCATCTTAATAATATTGAGTCTTGCAGACTGTAAACATGACATTTTTCCATTTATTTATGCTCTGTAGTTTTCAATGCAGAAGTTCTGGTTGTCTTATGTCAGATTTCTTCAGTATTTTTTGTTGTTACTTGTACGTAGGATTGCATCTTTAATTTCATCAACTGTTTGATACTAGTATATAAGGATACAATTAATTTTTGTTTATTAATCTTGTATGCTGCAACACTGCTAAATTCACTTACTAGCTCTATAGCTGTATTTCAGACTCCCTTGGATTTTTCTCCATAAATTATAGCACCTACAAGCAAGGATAATTATTTTTTCCTTCCTGAGTTGTATGCCTTTTATTTCTTTTTCTTGCCCTATTGAAGTGGCTAGAGCCTCTAGAATAATGTTGAACGGAAGTGGTGATGGCAGGCATCTCTGCCTTGCTCCAGATCTCAAGGAAAACAGTTTAGTCTTTCATCATTAGGTATGATGTTAGTTGTAGATTTTTTTTAAAGATGCTTTTCAGTAGTTTGAGAAAGTTCCCTACTATTTCTAGTTTACTATGAGTTTTTATCTGGAATGGGTGAGGTTTTTTTTTTTTTTTCAAATGCTTTACCTGCATCTATTGAAATAATTATATGGTTTTTCTCCTTTATTCCATTACTTTGCTGAATTACATTTAAAGATTGATTTTCAAACATAAACCAAACTTTCATTTTGGAGATAGACCCTACTTAATCATAATGTATTACTATTTTTATATGTTTTTTTATTCAATTTGCTATTATTTTGTTAGGAATTTTTGTGTCTCTATTTATGAGGGATATTGGATTGTAATTTTCTTTCTTTTTTATAATATCTTTGTCAGGTTTTGGTATTTAGGATACACTGGACTCACAAAACAGTGAGGCAGTGATCCTTCCTTCTTTATATTTTGAAAATATTTGTGTAATATTGGTGCTATTTCTTCTTTGAATATTTGATAGACTTTACCAAGGAAACCATTTGGACCTGATGTTTTCTTTCTTTCTTTTTTTTTTTTTTGATGTTTTCTTTTTATAAAAGTTTTAACAACAAATGCAGTTTCTTTAATAGACATGCAGCTATTTAGATTTTCTATTCCTTATATCAATTTTCTTTAGTTTTATTTTTCAAATTTGTTGGCATAAAGCTGCTCATAGTATTTTCTTATTATCCTTTTAATGTCTATGGGACCTGTGATGATAATCCCTTTTTTGTTTCCAATATTGATGACAGGTATACTTTTTTTTTCTTTATAGTCTAGGTAGAGGTTTATTAATTTTGTTGACAATTTTTAGAGAACAAAATTTAGACTCTGCTGATTTTTTGTATTGTCTCTCCATTTGTATTTCATCATTTTATGCTATTATCATTATTATTTCCTTCTTTAGATTTAGTTTACTCTGTTTTCTATTCCTATTTTCTTAAGGTGAAGGCTTACATCATTGACTTTAGATATTTCTCTGTTTCTTTTTTTTTTTTTTCTGTTTCTGATATAAGCATGTAAAGCCATAACTTTTCCTCTAAATACTGCTTTAACTGCATTGCACAATTTTAAGGTATCATATTTTTGTTGTATTTTAGAAACGTTTTCTAATTTGCCTTGTGAGTTCGTCTTCACTCCATGAATTACTTAGCAATGTGTTGTTTGATTTCCAGATATTTGGGATTTTTCCAGATATCATATTATTATTGGTTTCTCATTTAATTCCATTGTGGTCAGAAAACATTTTGTATAATTTTGATCCTTTTAAGTTTATTTTATTTTTTTAAGATCTTATTTATTTATTTGAGAGAGAGAGAGAATGAGTGGCAGGGAGGGGCAGAGGGAGAAAGAGAAATAGAGTGAGAGAAGGACAGAAGCAGACCCCTTGCTGAGCAGGAAGCCAGACACGGGGCTCCATCCCAGGACGCTGGAATCATGACCTGAACTGAAGGCTGATGCTCAGCTGACTGAGCCACCCAGGCGGCCCAGATCATTTTAAATTTATTGAGATTTGCTTTATGGCCCAAGATGTGGTCTATCTTGACAAATGTACTGTGAGTCCTCAACTAGTTGGACGATTACTTAATCTCGCTGGGCTCAGTTTCCTCATCTCTAAAAGGGGAAGGAGAGCAATAGTACTTACCTCCAATGGGTTGTCACAAATATTAAAACAGGTAACGTGAGAAATACTAAGCACAGTGGCAGGCACCTAGTACACATTCAATAAATGTTAATTCATGGTTATCATTACTGTTCTTATTAAAAGGTCAAAACCCTACTAGAAGCTGGTTTGGTTTTATTCCAGGCTCTGCCATGATATCTTTAGGTGCCCCAGCCAAATAGCTTCTCTGGTCCCGGTGTCCTCTCCCTGCATTTGGATAAATCCAAAATCCCTCTCCATCGTCCTTGAGGTCCTATCTATCTATCTGAGGGTCTAGATGACCCCTCCCCATCTCACTAACTGCCTCTCTCCCTTCTCCCTCGCGCTCACATTCCCTGGCCACCCTGATCTGCTCCCCAGCCCTGAACTCCCCTGGCGGAAACGCTCCCACCCTGGGCTTCTGCATATGCTGTTTTCTCTGCCTGGAGCCTTATTGTTCTCACAATCCCACCTGGCGAACCCCTGCTCCTCCTTTCCATCCGTCTCAGTCTAGCCAGCTGTTACAGCATTATAATGTATATGTGTGTGTGTGTGTGTGTGTGTGTGTGTGTGTGTGTAGTATTAAATATATTTTATATAAATTATTTTAAGTATTATAGGTTTAGTATTATATATTAGTACTATATATAAATATATATGCTGTACTATACTGTATATATACTTTATATATATGCTGTACTAATATATATATTCAGTACAATAGTATAGTACAGCATATATATGTATATTTTGCTATATACTATGCTGTAGACTATATTATGCTGTAGACTAAGTGTCTCATAAACAACTGAAATTTCTTTCTTACAGTTCTGGAGGCCGGGAGGCTAAGATCAGGAGGCTGGCAGATTCGATGTCTGGTAAGGGCCCACTTCCTGATTCATAGATGGCCATATTCACATTGCCTCCTCACAAAGCAGAAGGGACAGGGTAGCTCCCTAGGGTCTCTTTCACAAGGATACTAATCCCTAATCACCTTCCAGAGGCCCTACTTCCAAATACCAGCACATGGGGCAGTAGGTTTCAGTATATGAATTTCCGGAGAACATAGACATTCCATACGTGACAACATGTTGTCTTACGTGCCACCTTCTCAGACTGCGCAATCTGCATTCAGCCCTCTTGCCATTCTCTTATGACACCATGGCTTTTTCTTCGAGGCATTTAGCGGAGTTCGTACATATACACAAGCTCCCCTACTAGACTGGAAGCACCAGGAGATCAGGACTTCAGCTGTCCGCTCCTCCAGTGTCTAGCACCGTGCCTGGAAAGGGCAGTAGTCATAGTCCATCAACATCTGTTGCATGAACGATTGCTCTAAACGCCAGAAGTGTGACCCAGGACAAATCACTTTCCTCGTTTATGTTCTTCATCTGGAAAATGGGTGCCATAGTCTCTCCCTCAAAGTGTTACTGAGAAAAGAGTTTTGCACACACTCAGTATAAGTTTTAAAGACATCCAGACTCACACGCAAACAAGTAAACTACTGTAAGCTCTGCAAATGTCCATTGTCACTTGATTATCAGAGCGAAAAACTGGAAGCAATCCGGAAGCCCGTCCACAGAGAGCCTGATGACTACACCAGAGCACAGCTGTGCAGCCGGGGACCTGCGGCGGCCAGAACTCAGCCAGGCCCGCGGTGGGGAGCTATGCCAACGGGAAACCAAGTGGAAGAAGAGTGTACCTCCCTCCTTGTTCTCGAGAACAGGAGACTTGGGGCATTATTTCTTGGGGCTGAGGCTGGAAATAGGGAGAGATTCACTTTTTGATTTCAAGCCGGTTTGAAATTTTCACGTGGGCCCTTCTTACCCTTAAACAGAATGAATTCATGGGGCGCCTGGGTGGCTCAGTGGGTTAAGGCCTGAGCCTTGGGCTCAGGTCATGGTCTCAGGGTCCTGGAATCGAGCCCCACATCGGGCTCTCTGCTCAGCGGGGAGCCTGCTTCCTCCTCTCTCTGCCTGCCTCTCTGCCTACTTGTGATCTCTCTCTCTGTCAAATAAATAAATAAAATCTTAAAAAAATATATATATTATCTTTAAAAAAAAAAAAGAATGAATTCATGACCATGGACACCCTGGCAGGGAGCAGTGGGTGAGCCGGAGGAGAGCAGAGTTCCTGCTCCCCATCTGGGTGTTCAGTGCTGAGCCTCCCCATTCCTTGGGACAGCACCACGAGGGCCACAGAGCTGAGCGCCAAGGCGTCACTCGACACACCCCGCCCAGTCCCAGTCCCGTCCCCTGCCTTCCCTGGACCGCTGCTTCTCAGCCTGCCTGTTTTGAGAAAACAAAATACACAAACAAATGCCTCCCTTTCCGGGCAATGAGGATAGCAGTGACTGGCGAATGACAGCTGGGGGCTTGATTTCCTACGTCAAGCTCCCTGATGCCCGCAGGGAAGATTCTCCAGACAGGCCGGCTGCAGCCGGTGCCACGGTGCCAGGTCTGAGGACCCAGCAATAAATCATTAGCAGATTGGCCCACAGATCACTTCCCCTTTTGGGGCGCTGCCTGGCGCTTCCCAGGAGGAAGAGATTTATCAGCACTTGGCCTGCTGCCCTGCCCTCGCGCAATCACAGGCTTCCAGCAGGTCGGACGGAGGGGTTCCTCCTCCTCCGGACACAGGGCTGGGCCTGAGGAGGCCCAGGAGCACCAAAGAAAGGGCCACGGGCTCAGGAGACACCGTGAGAAAGCTTAGTCAGCACAGTCCTCGGTCATACCCAGAAGGGGGGACTGGAGGAAAGAGTAAGCCTGCCCTCTGGCTGCGGACAGCCCCCCAAGGCCCCTCCACACCCTCCGCTCAGCACAGAGCAGGCCTGCCCATCATTTTCCCTATAACCGAAGGTTGGCCCCACTTTGATCTCCGTTCTCCCCTCCAAGCGCTCACACTGGGAAGGCGCCTTCGAGAAGCTATCCCAGGGCGATTTTCCACCTTTGAAGTCCCCGGAAACCCCTGCCAAGAGCTGCTCTGGTGTGAGGAGGCTGCTGGGGCAGGCAGCCTGGTGCCGTTGCCTCACGGGGTGCCAGAACTGGAACATCAAGACATCAAAGAAGAAGGTGGCAGCAGAGGGATGAGTAAGCTCAGTTCCAGGCTCTGCCTCGGCCCAGAGGCCTTCTCCCGATCCCCCAGCTGGTGGTGGAGCCGGATCAGGGAGCTTAGCCCAGAGAGCCTGGAGATCTGCCTGGAAGGAAGCCGGTCATGCTTTCGGGGCATCGTCTTGCTCTCCACACCCGGGGAAGAGCGCCGATCACTGCAGAACGAAAGCGGAGTCCAGTCCCAGCTCTAAGACTCCCCGGGCTGCTCGGTCTTTGCCAGCTCCCCTTGCCTCTCTGGTCCCCCGTGTCTCCATCGGTCAGATGAGAAGGAGAGATTGGCCTTAGGATGACCAGCTGGCTGACCAGGGGGCACTACAGAGGTGAAGACATGTTCTGTTTGGCCCACATGAGTATAAAAAAGGTTTTTGAATTGTTGTGTATTTTTCCAACTTGTAAAAATTAGATCTGATACTAATTTGTACATCTTTGGATTCCCTTTACGGGGGGAAAAAAAAAAAACAGAAAATGTGGGGATGTGGGACCAGCTGTCCAATATGGCAGACGTTGGCCAGAGGCAAGTCAAAGGGACCACTGTTGCAAGAAACCTAAGTTCCCTCTGTGGACCATTCCACTGAGCCTGTTGCTTCGTGCCATGTGACCGTCTGAACACAGGGCCCCTGGACTAGATAATTTTAATTTCTTTCAAAGATGCACCACAGGAGCCCTTACCGTGGGCCACGATGACCCTAGAGAAGGAAACGTGAGGCAGGTAGACACGATGTGCTTCTTTCTTTCTTAACACACTGTGTGTAGAGGTTTCCCAAGAGTGTGTCACGGACTTCTGGTAACAGCATCACGTGCAGAGGCTGGTTAAAATGCAGCAATGCCTGGGTCCCTATCCAAATCTGCTAAGTCAAACTGTCTGGGGGTGGAATCCGGAAATCTGCATTTTTCACAAACTCCCCAGGGGACCTCTTACCACATGAAAGCTTTTGAAGCGCTGGTGGAAAGGGGAGTCTGCAGCGATTTGCAGCTGTGAGACCCCAAATCCAATGCTCTCTCGGAGGGGCCTCCAGAAAGGGAATTATTTATGAGCCGCCCTCATCTCCCAGACACTGCACAAAGCCCTGTCCATCCATCATTCCCTTTCATCCCCACAACAAGCCCGAAGCTGGGTGCTATTATTATCCCCATTTAACAGGTGGAGACTGAGGTCAAGAAATGTGTGTTAAATCACACGGCTAGGAGTGGCAGGGTTGGAATCCACACTTGAAACTGACCCCAAGGTTATTGCAGAAGAACACAGCTGCTGATATCTTCCCAGTCCCACTGGGACCAAGAAGGGAATTGTGACCGAGAGCAAACCGAGGGAGGGGAGCTCTTTTTGACCTGACATGTAGTAGGTAAATCCGTGCAACTATAAGTCAGGACGCAATGGCGAACCTAGAACACACTGTGTTCCAGAATCATCTCCGCTAAGCCTGTGTGCTGCAGCATGCCAGGGGAGCTGGGGAGCTCTGGGAAGCTCTGCACGGTGCCATGTGACATCAAGTTTTGGCAAAATAATCTGTGATATCATGGTCGTGGCTCAGCGCTCTGCCCTGGCCCATGGGCGGCCTTGTGCGGCTACTATCCAGAGTCACAGAAGTTGAACCACGTGTCCAGAGAATCTGAAATCAGAAACTGAGATCCATCAGCTTTTGCTACCAAACTCAAAGGATTTTGCTATTGCTGCTGCTGCTGCTGCTGTTTCTCTGTTCGGTCACCTTGCTGTCATTGTGTCATAGGCCTCTTTGCCACTGACCCTTTCTCTGCCCCTGTCCAGGTCCACACCACATGGACCGTGAAAGTTGCCAACCCTTAGAAAAGCATCTTGATTCCAATAAGAGACAAACAACAGGGGCGCCTGGATGCCTCATTGGGTTAGAGCCTCTGCCTTCGGCTCAGGTCATGATCTCAGGGTCCTGGGATCAGCCCCGCATGGGGCTCTCTGCTCAGCAGGGAGTCTGCTTCCCCCTCTCCCTCTGCCTGCCTCTCTGCCTACTTGTAATCTCTCTCTCTGTGTCAAGTAAATAAATAAAGTCTTTAAAAAAAAAAAAAAAGATAGACAAACAACAGACAGACAACCCAAAGGCTGGAATTGAGTCAATTGTGTTTGTCTCAAAGCTGTGCTGTGACCTAGCCTCTCAGACCGTTCCAGCTCCAACATTCCAAGGATCCAGTTCCTGGCATACACGGGCGGAAGACAGGGAAGTGGGGGAGGAAGAAAGAAATCAAGCTGTGTACAAGCTATTTTTCAGAGCGACAAGAAGAACAATGTTTTCTACCATCTCCCCTTTCTACCCAGGGACACCGCCTTTCTCCAGAGTATATATTTTGAATTAAATTGTTGATGATTTAATAAGCCTTGCTGCACTCTCCTGTTGAAACACCATGTTTTTAGTCTGTGTTGTCACACACACAAAAAATTATAAGAATAAGAATACTAATTAGTCAATTAGAGTGCTTTTTAAAAGGACATGTAGGCTATTAATTAGAGTCAGCTCTACCTGTTGGCTTGATGGCTGGATTTCCAGATGGGAGAAGGATGGGGAAATGCCCACAGGTTCCTCATCCCTGAAAGAAAGCTTTTGACGGTGGTGCCCAGGAGTGTCCCCGCATCCACCTTCCTCTCCAGGGAAGCCAGTGTTCACCGCTGACCTAATCTGCAAGATCCTTTTCTCATCAAAAGGAGCAAAGACCAAAGGGCCTTCCTCCTTGCCGCTGGATAGGAGAGACTCAAGTCATAGTTGAATCACGGCATTGTCGGGCCACGAACTACCAGGAGTCACGCACGGTTCTCAAGGGAATGAGTATGGGGCATTTTGCAGAATGTCCTGGAAGAATTGACGTCTCCTACGAATACATGTCATTTTTGAGCATTTGTTGGAGAGATCCTGGGGTGTTTCTTCACATGGATGTCAGTTGGGAGCCTACCCACCTCTTCAAATTAAATTAAATTACCTTTACATGCCCCAATATCAGAGTTGATGAAAATCTAGTTCTACCCCAGATTTCTATGAACCCCCATGAGTTGTGTCCACTGCAAAATCCGTATGTTGAAATCCTAATCCTCAGTGTCTCAGAATGGGACCTTATCTGGAAACAAGGATGATGCAAAGTATTTAGGCCATCCTGAAGCAGAGTGGGCTCCTAAGCCAATAAGGTAATCCAATAGGACTGGTGCTCTTATTGAAAAGAGCAATTTGGAGAAAGACGCACACACTTAAGGAGGAGACCATGTGAAGACGAAGACACTGGGACGATGCTTCTCTAAGCCAAGGAATGCCAAAAAAAAGCCATTGGAAGCAGGAGAAAGGCATGGGACAGACGGTCCCTCCTGGCCTCACATGGAACCAACCCTGCTGTCACTTTGATCCCAGACTTCCAGGCTCCAGAGCCATGGGACACTACGCTTGGTTGTTTAGACCGCATAGTTTGTGCTAATCTAGCGAACTACTCCACTGCACTCAACCCCTACTGAGGATTTAGGGATCGAGAGGCTTTTGCTTCCAGGAACCTCTGCCCCTGATATTCACCTCCATCACAATGTCAGATCCCAAAGTGTCCTGGAAGCTCAAACTCTTTTTGACATTTGTCAAAGAGCAACTTCCCACAGCCTCTGGGGACTTGGCACCTAATGCCGCCCAGATCCTCGAGAAAGAAAACTTCTTTCCAACCTCTTTTAAACTTGTAAACCAAGCTCTTTTAATACTTCTCCGGGCAAAGCTATTTTCTCCCCAACTGGCACAAACTATTAAGAAAACTAATTTTTTTCAATCTCATTAAAATAAGAAGGACACCAGCCATATTTGTCTTCTATGGCTGCATAGCACATTGCACCAAACTTAGCAGCTTAAAACAGCACTGACCTCTGTTTCAGGGGGGTCTTCTGCGTAGGGCCCCACAAGGCTGCAATGGAGGTGTCAACTGGGCTGTGATCTCATTTGCTGGCTAGCTGGGGAAGCATCTGCCTCCAAACTTGGGTTGTTGGCAGAAGCATTTCCTTGTGATCGGAGCACTGGCCTCCCCATTTCTTGCTGGCAGTTAGAGGCTGTCTGAAGTTCCTGGATACCTTAGGGCTTCCAATATGGCTGCCAGCAAGGAGCGTGTAATTCTAGAATGAGTCTGCAAGCAAGATGGAATCTTACGTAGTCTGATACAATCGCAGGAGTGATGTCTCATCACCTTCATCATATTCTTCTGATGGAAGCTATATCCCAGATCCTGTCCACGCTCAAGGAGAGCACTTACTCAATGGCGCGGGGGAGGAAGGCTTCATGGGGAGCCACCTTAAGTTCTGTCCGCACACGATAATGTTTGAGACACCATTGGTTTTTCCCCAGCATCCATCCCAGCTCCCACCTCCAGGGGTGAGCCTGATGGGTCCAAAGATAACCCTTTGCCATGATTTGTTTGCGAGGGAGCATGTGACCCAACTCTGGCTAGTATCATGTACAAAGTCTACTGAGCAACTTCTATGGAAAATTTCCTTACTCCTAAAATGGTACTAGGGAAAATGATGGTCTCTTTTTCCCTCAGGCTTATAGATAGAACCTTGGATCCACAGGGACCATCTTGCTACCAGTCTGAGGCTGAAGCTAGCTCTACAGATGGCAGACTAGAAAGATAAAAAGAACCTGCGTCTCTGATGTCTGCTGAGTCAACCATCTCTAGTTAGACTTCCACTAGGTTTGCTCTTACTTGCAGCCAGATGTGTCGATACAATATGACTCTCCCGGGACAAAACAACACCGGCCCATGGTGCTATTTGCATGAAAAATCCTCAACTCCGTCAGTGAGTTATAGTTTAGCCCGGCTGAGTTTTTACTAGATGTTTTATGGGCAGAAACTGGAAAATAATATCAATACTTTACAGTGCAATTCATAGCTGCTGCATGTAATCAGGCTTGGCCGCTGCTTCCAGGGAAAATGTACTTTCGTGTCTGAATCGAGCTGGATGTTCTCCATTAATCCAAGGGCAGGATAGTCATTGTAACTGCACTGGAAATTTACCATATTGAGGGAGACATGAAGGGAAAAAGTCATTGGCCCAGAATCATACTCTCTTTTCAATTCTTGAAAAATAAAACAATTTTTAAAAAGTTTGGGGGTGGGGCGCCTGGCTGGTTCAGTGGGTTAAAGCCTCTGCCTTCGGCTCAGGTCATGATCCCAAGGTCCTGGGATCGAGCCCCGCAATGGGCTCTCTGCTCAGCAGGGAGCCTGTTTCCTCTCCCTCTGCCTGCCTCTCTGCCTACTTGTGATCTCTCTGTGTGTCAAATAAATAAATAAAATCTTTAAAAAAAAATTGGGGGGATCGAGTAATTGGGCAATGATGATTAAATAAGGCTCGTGTAATGAGCACTGGGTGTTCCATGCAACTCATGAATCACTAAATTCTCCCCCTAAAACTAATACTACAGCGTATATTAACTAAATTGAATTTAAATTAAAAAGTTGTTAAAACTGGGGGAGAGAAACTAGTGTTTCTCGAATACCGACAAAGTACCTGCTATGTTCTGAGATCAGAGACTCCCCGTTAATCCTGACAACACTGGACAAAGGTTATTTTGCCTATTTTGCTGATAAGGGATTGGAGGCTCCGAGATGACACCACACACATCAGTGAGGGCTTTCATCCAGCATACGTTCTTTGTTCTTTCCCGAATTCGCCGCTCTGCTTTAGACCTGGCTAGCCCAGAATAGTTTATTCTGGTGAGCCCTGGAGACCCAAGGTGGAGTGAGAGCATTCCTCGCCACCAATGGCAGAGAGGTCTTGAGTCTCCTTACGTAGTATTTAAAAGTCATTAAAACTCAGAGATCACGGCCGGGCACTGGATCCTATTTGTAGCCATTAATTAGCTCCATCTCACAGATTGGATGATGGAGGGTGAGCCGTGTTATGCCACTAATTCAAAGCCGCTCAGCTGTTAGAGTCAGGCGGACCCAGAATGGATTCAAACTCTGTTCTCTTCTTTCTTCCTCCATTCCTCCACCAGAGTCCCCTCATCCCTCCCAAGAGGTGGAAACACCTTCCCTCTGACAATTCACTCCCAAATGACAGCAGGGCCACGGGCACGCGCTGCGACCGTGTTTCCACCTGGAGTGGAGTAAGGCGGTGCGCTACGCTGAGGCCTTTCAGAGTCTCGGGGAGGGTCCCAGAGAGCAAGGGGGAAACTGCTAATTGCTTGTTGGTTCAAGAGAAATGTTATCTCTGTGGAGTAATGTAAGGCCCTTGTGATGTCAGAAAATGCAAGCTATGCAGCGTGGCCTGTTTGCTATTTTGTCTCTGCATCAGCGGGCTGACAGCAAAAGAGATTGCACGAGAGTTATAAAACTGTTTGGCTCGAGGACCAGAAAGCATTTACTCTGCTTGCTTCCTGCGGTAATTCCAATTTATTTATTTAAATGTTTATGGAGGGTCTGGCTAAGCAAATTGCCGTGCGTGCGTTCTATGCTGAATCTCAGATGGGGTCTCTGTAGGGATGTGTGTGTGTGTGGTTCTTAATATTTCCTTGCTTTTTACTTGGGGGGGGAGGGAGGTGTCTTCCAATCTTTACTTGGTTTAATAATTCATACATGCATACAGTAAAAAAGTCACAGTTTTAAAGTATCGTGATGGGTAAATCTTCCTCTCTCCTCTGAGCCTCAGGCATCCCGGCTTCCCTCCCCAGAGGCAACATCTGTGATGGTTGCAAGCTGGTTTGTGCATATACAAATCTGTATTACCCTTTACACCCACGCTCTGAGGGGCATACTATACATACTGTTGTGCCCTAGATTGTGTTATTTGTCTTTGAATAGCTACAGTGTAATTTATTTAACCTGTTCCCGATTAATGGACATTTAGATCATTTCCATATTTTTTCTCAGCAAATGATCCTGCAACCACTAGTCTGGTCTTCATGCCTTTGCTCGTGTTTGTAAGTATACGTGGGGGAGGAATTTCTAGAATCGCTGGGTGGGAGGACAGCACATTTTAATTTTAACCACTAAAACCCAATGCCCTTGCTAAGTGATGGTACACATGTTTTCCTTGCTCACCCAGCAGCAAACATGCCTGTTTCCCTACAAACTTACCCGCGGGGTCTTATCCACCCTCAAATCTGCCAATCTGATAGGCGCAAAGGGCATCTCTTGTAGTTTCAATTGTGTTTTTCTCGTTATGAGATTGAGCACCAGGCTATCTCTTTAAAAGTCTCCTTTTGCTCTGGGTTTTAATCTTAAAATACCCTAAATCCTCTTAGAAGTAGGTAGGGTCAGATCTTAAATCTAGATGGATTTACATAATGGGTCTCAAAAAGGGATTGGAAAATAAGTCAGAGTCGGGGATGAGCTAAATCAGGCCTCCCCCTCAGGGGCCCAGCCCGGCCCTTCTCCCTGCCCCTTTGTAGGGTGTGTCTGAGCCCTGCTGCCCTGTGTCCTCCCCACACCCCACGGCTGCACCCAGTCTGGGCAGTCAGGCCTCAGGAAGTCGTCAGGCCCTGAAGTTCAGAGACCAGATAGCAGGATGGGTGGTGGGTGCCGCCCAGGGCACCACGTCTTGAACAAATGGGTGAGAAGGTCCCGAATCACAAAGCAGTCCGTCCCTCCTGAGTGCGGTGCTAGCGTAGGCCTTCCGGATGGGCCCTGGCCAGGTCTAACCATGTGGCCTCTCCACTTTGGGGGAGCATGCGCCCAATGTGGCAAGAAGAGAAGCAACTGCTCCCTTTCGCGTATTTTTCTAGTCACAGCACCCTGTCTTGTCTGCTCTTTCATTTGACCCTTTGCAACCAGCCAACCATGTGGAAATTATTAGCTTGCCCTTCACAGATGAGGAAACAGAAACCCAGAGAGGTTGGGCAACCTGAGGAAGGTCACACAGCCAGTGAATGGGAAAGTTTAATTCTAACCCAGGCCTGTTTGACTCCTGGGCAGGGGCTCCATCGCTGTTTCCTGAGGGCTGGTTTTCATCCTAAGGCTCAGATGCTGGGGGAGCCTTCCTGGGCCACATGTGCCATGGGGGAGTCTGAACAACTAGCCCGGCGCTTAAAGACACAAGAGTCAGTCCCCAGCCTGAACCTTCCCCCGGCCCAGGTTTTTCCACACAAAGTGCATCCCTGAACCCTAACAGTCCCCTGGAAAATGGGGATTCGTGCTGGCATTCTAATTAGTATAGAGCTAGAACTGGGATTCATGTTGACCAGACTCCAAATCCAGTGCTCCTTCTTCACCTCCCCCATTGCCCTAGAAAGTAAGAAGCTCCCCTAGTAAGTGAGAGTCCCTTCCCAACTGCGTGAGCTCTGCGGCACCAGCCACTCTGCCTCTCTCCCCAAGAGAAAGGGGTCTCCTGCGAGGCCCCAGCGTTATCTGGGCAGAGAAAGTGAGTTTGAAGACCTCACACTCCATCTGGACTTTATCAGCTGCTTTCCTGGGTAGGATTACAGTAAACGATTATCTATAGATCTGGAGCCAGCAGGAACTTTGAAGGCCCCAATTGCCAAGGGGGTGGTGAGCTGGGGGAGGGCCTGGAGACACAGAAGATGAAAAAGCAGCCCAGGCATCTTATCTTCCTCCTGAAATCAAACAGGCTGAGCCTGAGCAGGGAGAGAGAGTTGCCCTGTCTGTGAGGCAGACAGTCCCCAGCCCTCGCTGGCCACCAAAGGATGAAGAGGGGGCCCCGGGAAGACCTTCCACTGTCCTCTCATCCTCTCTCCTGCTTTCTCTTCATTTTCCGTATTCATTTATTCACTCAGACTTCAGCCCACGAGTTATCATAGCTGACATGCAAGGAGCTCTCACTCTGAGCGAAGTGCTTTGCATTCATCTCCCATTTAATCCTCACAATGACCCCAAGGGAGAGGTGCCCATTTCAGAGATGAGGAAACTGAGACCCCCCAAGAGGTTACGTAATTGGCCTGGGATCCCATGGCTAGTAAATGGCAGCATGTAGATTTTCTCACAGCTTCGTTCATCCACTCCTCTGTGTTTCCCTTATCCCTGTAGAATTTATTTACTCTTTCAGTTTTTCATTTTCCCCTTAGGTTTTCATTTAAAAATTCCCTCTCCCCTTTGTTATGTGTTTCATCTACCCCTTCCTTCCATCCTTCTGTCCCTTCTCCCCTTCTATGACCACCTACTATGTGCTTGGCCACCAGGATGTCAGGCCATGGGGTTCCGGAGAGATGGCTTCTGGGGAAGGAGATAGGAGAGAGCACCTCATCCATGATCACCCCCTTCAGATGGGGCTGTTGGTCTGCCCCCTCCTATGCCTGATTTGTCCCCCTGTTGACTTGGTTCTACACTTGGATTATCTGGGTCTGGAGACGTCTTGACCAAGCGAGTCTTGAGAATGACTTGGGTGAGGGAACCAAAATGGCCTCAGGAGGAGGAGGCAACTTCCTGGGGTTTCAGGTGATGCACGAGGCTCTTCTTGTTCTTACAGTTCTGACCTCCATTCTTTCAAAGAACATCCATGAGGATCTACCCATCTGCCCACCCCCCCCAAGCCACCTGGTTCCTTTCCTTTCCTCCAGTTGTCTCTGCTTGCATGCCCCCACCTCTAGACCATCCACTCCTAGAGGTGGGGATTTGGCATCAAAGCACCTGTGTTCACAACCTGGGCTCAATTACTTCCAAACCAGTCCTACTCACCAGTCGTCCAGCACCAGATAAAGGGCTTGATAGACAAACGCTCACACATACAGACCTGAATGGGAGTGGGACATCGCTGTCCATAACGTTCATTCACTTACTCGCTGTAGCAGCCAGTGTCGTGAGCGCCACAGCACTGCATCTCTAGGTCACTTTCACTTCTATGGGGAATCACCACTCCCCCTCTAGGTGCGGTCAAGATGTCGTTGTCATGCAAAGGGCTGGCCTCTTGCCTCACAGTCTCAGGTACACAAGTGACTTTGGCTATGATGATCAAGTTCTCTCTCCCTGAACTTGTAATCTTAAGTCAAGTGACACAGAGAAAGGACAACCAAAGGGACAGTTGAAGCAGCTTCCTTCCCATCACAGATGAGGCTGTCCTCCAGCTCTGGCTCTCAGGACCCCCGCAGCACCCACGCTTTCTGTCCTTTTCCAAGTCTACCTTCCTAATCACTTCAGGAACTCTTCAGCATCCTTCCAACACATCCTTTCTCTGCCTCGGTCAGTGAATGTCTGTATCTGGCCTTGCAAAGAACAAACCCGAAATGATGCCCCAGGGCACAGTTTCCAGTGCTGACATTGGGGATGTGACCAGAAATGCACCCACTTCAACTCCTCAACCTCCTCTTTTTCTGGAATTCCTCTGACTTGTGCCCCTTCTGCCCCTGCAGCAAAGTCTCCCACCTCTGTCTCACTACCAGGCAGCCTCCCGTGTCTTTCACTCCCCTGCCTGTCTTCACATGCAGACTGGGAACATTGGGATGATCTGCTGGCCCTCAGTGGGTGCTGTGCAATAGGTGCATGATGACTTGAACCTCACTATAACCTGGATCTTCCCCAGATTAGGATCACTTATTCACCCTGATAACATTTAGAGAAAGTTAAAAAAAAAAAAAAAAAAAATTAAAAAAAAAAATAAAGGACTTCAAAGAGATCTTCATATGGACTCTATATTTCCCTCATATTTTCCATGTCTGTGCCCCAAGTCTGGTATTTCAGGCCACATTACTGTCAGGAGCTTTGTACATGTATTTCCTTTTCTATCTCTTCATCTTGCTACCTGGTGCTTACTGCGGAATTTGAAATGTTTCTGTGGCTGCAAACAAGAAGGGGGAAAAAAGCAATGCAGTAAGAGGAGGTGGGATGATTCAGATCTGATTGAGGAATGAGGCCGTACAGAGGCACCTCTCACAGACCCTCATTTTATACATGCCACGTGCTGTTTCTAGGAGTGCCACGTTATCTCATGAACCCTCGTAACAAGCCTGTAGTAAATCAATTATCATCCCCATTTCACAGATTAGGAAACTGAGGTTTCAAGAGTGAATTGTCCATGGATATCCTGCTAGTGGGAAAGTTTTAAATCCAAATGTTCTTTGCACACAGGCATGTCTAATGCCAACAGAAGGCAGGGGCGACGAGAATAGGTGGGCAGACAGCCAATGAGATGTAGGTACATATTCTATTGACCTGACTTGACTTACACCTCGTGGCAGCTCTATTTTACAGATAAGAAAACCAGCCTTGGAGAGATGGAGAGGTTTGCCCGGGGTCATACAGTGAGGGAATGAATGCACCCAACCCCACGCTCTGTCTTTTCCACGACTCTAGGGCACTGTTCCCATTGGGACCCTCATTTTTAGAAGGATTTGAAAAGTAGAACCTTCTCCCCTGGAGTGTGCCCTCCTCTTTCCTCCCACCTGTCTGTTCAGGTTCCCAGTGAAGATTCCCAGCCCTACCCAGCCTGAAACCCCATCAGGAGAATGTCAGCTTAATCTGGCTCAAGGCTCACGCAAGGTTTACAGAAACTCCAACAAGCACCAAACCCTTGAAAATTGAAGAGTGATTCATGGACATGCCCTCAAGGAGCTCACCAGGCCTGGGGGGAGCAGAAGAAGAAACCCAGGTAGCTCTTTGATTATGTAGAAAGAGGGTATTGGAGAGGGGCGGGGGGACGTATTAAAAGCCTGGGTTCTGGGGTCAGCACTAGTGGGGAGAATCTCTCCCAGCCTCATCCAGTGGGGGAGTCTCGGCCAGAGCATTTCGCCCCTTGGTGAAATGGAGACAATGAGGACAAACTTCCCAGGATTGCTGGAGCCTTAAGTACAGGTGTACCTGTAACATCTGGCCCACAGGAAGTGCCTTCTGTGTTACGGAAGTACCATGGCTGAGAGGAGGCTGGGGCGGAAGTGGCTGCATCTTACAGGATGTGGGTGTGGCCCAGCGGGGAAAGGGCTGAGCTGCAGTCTGAGGTGGGGGCCCGGGTAAGGCCGGGAGTAGTGACGTTTGAGGCAGTGTTTCCAAACGGAGTGCAGGAAAAGGACACAGTTGGCAAGTCGGGCCAGGACCGTATCTTTGTGATCTCTGAGGACGGCTCCCAGGGACCTGTGTCCACCTGCCCAGAATCTGCTGGACTTCGGTCACGTGGGCTCCAGTGCCAATGTCGGATTGTCACATCCGCATAGCACCTGCAAAGATATTTACTTACTATTTTTCTTTAAAATAAAGCCCTCCTTTTTCAAAAACATTAAAGGACATCTACTCTAAAAGGAAATTTTTAAAAAGATTTTATTTTATTTATTTATTTGAGAGAGAGAGAGAGAGAGCATGCACAGACACAAGAGCAGGGGGAGGGGCAGAAGGAGAGGGAGAGGCAGAGAATCCCAAGCAGACTCCCCACTGAGCACAGAGCCCGATGTAGGGCTTGATCCCATGACCCATGAGATCATGACCAGAGCCGAAACCACAAGTTGGACGCTCACTTGATTGAGCCACCCAGGCACCTCCGAAATTCTTTTTTTTTAAATCACTGATGGAGATGGAAATCTACCTGCCATTGGGAGAGACTGATGGTCAAAATAAACAATGTTCAAGTCTCACCAAACACTCTTGGCAGCAGACCCTTAGCCCCCATGCGTTGGGTGAAAGGCTTGATTAGCCTCCTCACCTTTCTCAGACTGGCCTGCCAAATTCTGTAAGCTGTTCAGCTTGCTTAGAGAGGAGTTCTATACTTCTGATTCTATCTGTGTTCCAGGAGGCATTACGTCTATCTCCCTAATAGCTTCTCAAGCAATAACATTTTACTGGGTAAAAGAGCAAAGAATGGGCAGGGCCTGGTGCTGATTCATAGCAAGATTCCAAACAACTCCAGGTTCTCTCTAAGTAGTCTGGACAACAACCTCTCTCCATTCTGCTCTCTGAAAGCCAGTTTCTAAGAATCACTCTATCTTCTTGTATCTCACTGTGTCCCACAGCACTGTTCATTCATTCATTCATTCATTCATTCAACAGATACCATTTGAGTGCCTACTATGTGCCAAGCCTTGTTCTAGTACTGACAGTATAATAGTCAACAAAGACCAGTCGGGTCTTTGTTCTCCTTGGGACGACAGGCGATAAACTCTGAATCAAGTAAATACATGAGATCATGATGAGGTTAATGAGAAAGCAACATGGCGGCAGTGTCATGGTGACTAGATGGGGAGTCAAGGGTCAACACTAGATAAGGTGGACAGGGAGGATATCTCTGAGGAGATGACACATGAACTGAGACCTGAATAACAAGAGGGAACCAGCCAATGGAAAGTTCTGGAAACAGAGCTTTTTTTGGTCCAACAGGCCTAGAAGAACATTTCTGTCAGAGAGAGCAACAGGAAGGTGATGGTGCCCTGACGGAAGAAACACTGAGAACAACAAAAGAGACAGGGCCTGGGAAACAGGAGGTCAGTGTCTGGCTATGTTAGATTCATAGTGTCAGTAAGACGCTCGAACATATGCGTGCTCTACTCAACAAACCCATAAGGTAAGCGTTATTAGTTAGTGTGCCCCAGCTTACAGACAGGAAAGGCTGAGGCTCAGGGTGGTTCCCGGAGAGTAACGGACAGAACTGTGTGTGAATCTGATTTCGGATGCTGAAGCCTGCCCTGTCCCATCTTCCCCAGGCCGCAGTGG
The DNA here is from genome assembly GCA_028646535.1 of Procyon lotor. Classification (NCBI taxonomy): domain Eukaryota; kingdom Metazoa; phylum Chordata; class Mammalia; order Carnivora; family Procyonidae; genus Procyon; species Procyon lotor. The sequence continues at coordinate 53,334,973 of CM053607.1, forward strand.
TGGCTACAGAGGTTGAAACTCTCACACCCAGATATATCTTATTTACTCTACATAGATTTTGAAAAATTAATTTGAGCTGGTGATCAGCTCTTAAAGATAAGACTTCACCCACAAATCTGGCTCTCCAGCTTCTGAAAATATGTGAAGATCTGGTGATAGCAGGTCATGTTTTTAATGGCAACAATGAGCTAGAGCAGTAGTTCTAGCCCCTTCAGATCAGCATGGGCTATTTTTCCACAGCCCCCACTTCTCCTTATTGCTTACCCCAGGACCCTTCACTCCTCTGCATTCTAATCATGGCCTCTCTATGCTTTTGGCTTTGAGGTCTCCTCTCTCCATTAAGCAAGCAGGGAGACTCACGGAGCCCTGCAAGCAAGGGGTGACCAGCAGAATTAAGTTACAGCTCCTTGCTAGAAGACTCTCCCGCCATTCGGATACGATCATTTTGTGCAAACAGCAGGAAATATTTGTAAGAGCTGGGACAAAGCTGTGGTGACGAGGTCAGGCCTGGAGTTTGCCCCCAGCTGTAAGCCCTTGTCGTGGGACTTCGGGCAAGTTCTCAAACCTGTCTCTTCATCTTTGAAGTGAAAGAAAAGACAGTACTGCTTCACAAGTATGAGGCGAGGGAAAATAAAATCGTCCAGGCACTGTGCTTGGCACACCACTCATTCCATGGTGAGGACCCAATGGATGGCAGGTGTGATGACCCTTTCCATGTCACAAAGTAACAGGGCGGCCTGGATGGCAGGTGTGATAACCCTTTCCATGTCACAAAGTAACAGGGCGGCCTCTTTCGTGACTGCTCCTTGGAATGAAAAGTGCTCCTGAGAAAACTTGCTTTTCTCCACGTCCAGGTCACACGGAGCAACCTGGCCCTGGCGCTCACCGCGCTCTTCCGCAAGAGGCCCGTTTTGCATCATCCCACCCAGCGTTCCAGATCTTTCCTTCGCCTCAGTCTCACTGCCCCGAGATCTAGCGCTTTCTGGTTCCACGTCTGAGGCCAGGCTGGGAACAAGAGTCTGTGCCCCGCTTGCATGCCATGAGCGCAGTGGGGATTTTTATTCTTTCTCTGGGTGTGTGTAAGTTCGTGCTCCGCACAAAAGAACCACTCAGCATTGCTTTTTCAAGCCGAGCTTTAAAAGGCTTATTTGCCATGACATCCAGCACTTGTAATTTGAGGTCATACCCCGAGGAAGAATTGCTAAATCTGTGTAAAATGTCTCTGACTCCTTTTCTTACAGATTCTGTCAGATTATCTCTTTAAGAATTCTAAACCTATTTTGTTTGAGGTGGTTTTAGGCTAATGTACATTCCCCAAACATTTCTTTGTTGTAGAAAATAAAGCAATTGAGAGAGTTCCCCATCGAATGAGACACTTTGTAAGAGCGCCGTAGGAGAGACAACTCCCTCTATTCTGAGGAGTAGCTTTGGGAGGGAGAGGACAAAACGGGTATCGTGCTTAAGTTATTCGGACAACAACGAACAGCATGGCTGAGGTCCCGTGTGAGCCGCGGGTTGCTCCCATCTTCTCCCACCTCCCCATCCTAGGGCGGATGTGAGGGGGTTGACATTTGTCAAGAAGCAGAAAAGATGGGCCAAGTTAGCCCCTGACAGCTCAGGGCTGGCACCCAGTTCTGCTGGGCTCGACCTCAGTCTGCGGCGCTCATTCATTCTGCACAGGTGAGGCCTTGTGCTGGGCACTGGTCATACAGAGTCAGGAAAGCGAGGTCCCTGTGCTCAGAGTGCTCCTAGGCCTGTTGGAGGGGAGAGTGAGGCCGCAAACGTACAATTCAAGGATGGCAGTGCTCAAATGGAGGCATATGGGGGCCCTAGGGGGACCCAGTTGGGGAGGCTAGCTCTTCCCTGATGGTCAGGGGAGGCTTCCTGGAGGAGGTGTTCCAGCCGAGTCCAAAAGGAAGAAAGAATGGCTGGAGCAAAGGTCTGTGGCAGGAAGAGTAGGGGGCATGTTGGGAAACGTAGAAAGCACGGGGAGGGCAGTGAGAGCTCACCAGGGGCCAACTGAGGGGCTCTGTGGGCTGTGCCCCCGAAGCCTTGATGGCTACACGCAGGGCTCTGGGTGGACCCGGCCCGGAGTTAGCTGTTAGCTATTTCATTTCACCCAGTCCTGATGGCTGCGACTCAGGCCCCACCTCTCTCTTCCTCAAGGCTGATGTCGCGGGATGTCTTGTCCTTCTTCCCAGCTTCTTTCAAACCAGCACGAGCTCCCTGGAGGGTACCAGCTCGCCGAGGAGAAGGCCACGCTCACGCCTGTGTGTCCGCCAAGTTGACCCCCCCGTCCCCCCGCCCCCCCGCCCCCGGCATTGCACATAATGGCAGAGGCAGAGCTAAGCAAAGGGACGCACAGGCAAGCAGACAGACACAGACACAGCCACACACAGAGGTACTTAGGCAATAAACACACACCCATCCGATGCACAGACCAGACACAAACACACGGGGGTGACTCAGGCATAAACGCACTATGGATCCCTCTCTCCCTCAGTTTGTCTCTGTCTCTCTCTCTGTGTCCCTCTCTTTCACACTCACACGTGCTTCCAAAATGCACAGTGGGAACTGGAATCAGAAGACCTCCCTCACGCTCTCCTTCCAACAGATTATTAGCCCTGCTCTTCGGAAAGCTGGCGTGTGAATGAAAGCACGTGGTCCCGGACGGGTAGCGACAGGGGCCTCACGTGCTTTGGGGAGAGGAGGGGCCGTTGGGGACTGGGACACCCCGGGGCGGGGGGTGGAGGGGAAGGAGGGGAAGAAAAGGTGATTTTCCTTAGAGAAACACAGCCTGACACCCAGAACTGGATAATCAGGGCTTGCCCCTCTAGTGGGGGGGCGAGCGGAGTTAGGGTCTCCCAGGGACGCCGAGTGTGTCCTCTTTCACCACTGTGCCCACCACACTGATCCCTGGTGACTTGGTTGGGGGTAAAAATTGGCCACAAGCAAGCTGATCGATCTGATAACTGGGCAGAATGTTGATTGGTTGAAAAATGAAAATTTTCATTTGCCAGTTGTCAAGTCTTATTCATTTGGGTGCAGAATTGGGTGGTATGGCAACTGCCTGAGATTCTTTGAGAATTTCAACATGTTACAGGGTTTATTTTCTCTTTTGGAGGAAGTATGTTTATTTCTAATCCATTTTCAGGAGATCATTTGTACTTATACTATTTGCAATGGATATTAAGGTCACACTTAACTCATTTATTTTACTCATCCATTCAGCAAATGCTTACAGGGAGTCCAATAAGACGTAGGTATTCCTCTAAGGTCTCGGTGGGCATTCAAGCGTGAGCAAAGTCCAAGTCCATCCCGTCAAGCGGCACACATTGCAGTGGGAGAGGGAAGCATCAAATAAAGATATGTACCTCTTGTACATTGTGTGTAAAGGCTAACAGCAAAAGGATCAGGAAAGGCCTAGCTAAAGAGGAGACAATTAGCTGAGACCTCAGTGCACTAAGAACCACACATGCCTCTAGGGCAAGAGCATCTCCTGCAAAGTGGGTGAGATGTGCAAAGGCCCTGGGGCAGAACAGCCTCAGTGTGTTTGAGGACAGCAAGGAGACCAGCAAGGGTGGTCCACAGTGAATGAATGAGAACAGGGTAGGAAAAGAGCTTGAAGAAGCCTCCAGGGCCTAGTGAAACAAGGGCTTATAGAACTCAGTCAGCCTGGATTTCAATCTAAATATAATGGGAAGCCATAGGAGGTCTGAGAACCAATGTGATCCATTTACATTTTTAAAGGAGCATCTCGGGCAGCTGTGTGCAGAATAGCCTGGAACAGGGGTTTGGGGGTGGCTAGGAGTGGAAGGTTAAGATAAGGGTGGTAGGAAAACACCTCCACAGCCACCCAGAGGAACTTTCTGCAACAATTGGTGGCAAAAGACACAAACCAAATGTGAGAAACAAACACCCATTAGGACACACCAAATGTCCATAAGAAAGACACTATTGAATTATTGCATGTTGCAGACCTACAATGTGCCTGGGATTGTGCACAAAATGTTGTATAAAACATCTCACTTAATCTTTCTAGTCACCCTTCAAGGAAGACACTATTATCCCCACCGCACAGAAGGGAGAACAACCCAACCTCATGGCGCATGAACTCTGAAATAGATCACAAAACCAGAAAGGGCAGAATTGGCTTGAAACAAATAAAATAGGTTTAAGTTAAAAAAAAATTATTTGACCGAAGACCGAAAAAAAGTTTGAGCTTATTCTTTTAGTTTCCTTCTCAGTATAAATGTAATGCATCCTCATCTCAGAAATAGTAAAATATATAGAAGGAGAAGCAAAATAAACGCATAAAGAGCCCCCCTAGTCTCACTTCCTTCCCGCCTACCCCCACCCTTTGATACAGATGTAGCCACGCCCTTTTGCGGGGACACAATATTTTTTTTACAAAAATGAGCTCCTGCTCATGTTTTGTAACATCCCATAGTTCACTTAAATCACCATAGTCCAAGAGTTCATCTCAAAGATTTCCTCTTTTCTTGGCCGTTTAGCTTGTTCTTTTGTTCATGAATATTTATTGTGCCCCCAACTCTTCCCTATTACAATGGAGGGCAAGAAAAACTTACTGAAAATAATGTAGAAATAAAATAGAAAATGCTATGGGGAAAAGATCCAGAAATGCTTTGCATAGAGGAAGACAAATTTATAAGTGGTGCTTTAAAAGCTAACGATTTATGGGGCACATGAGTGGCTCAGTTGATTGGGAATCTAACTCTTGGTTTCCACTCACGTCCTGATCTCAGAGTTGTGAGATCGAGCCCCAAGTGGGGTTCCATGCTGGGCATGGAGCCTGCTTGAGATTCTGTCTCTCCCCCTCCCTCTGCCCTTCCCCTACCTTTGTCTCTTAAAAAAAATGCTAACTATTGGAGATACTCATTTTCAACCAAATTTGTGTTTTGCTCATGTTGTTCGGTTAACCCCTTAGCTTTCCAGCAGATCTTTTCACCCAAATCTCTCATCTGTTCAAATTCCCTCTGGCAAAATAATTTTTCTGTCCGAGTCAGATGAACGATACCATTATTATGAGTGATTAAAATTTATTTCACTTTGAATATGTGTGCGGTACCCCTGTTACGGACCTTGTTTTAATTAATCCTCCCCGTAGCTGCTGAACGCGGTCAGGATGGTCTTCCCCATCTCGTAGAAATGGACTCAGACGTTCGAGGGATAAGATCATAGTCCAAGGTTACCCGGCTGGGAAGCGGGAGGGTTAGAATCTGAGCTCAGAGCATTTTAATTGCCCGACCTCAACCTTTGTCATTGCCACACAATGAGACCTGCAGCAAACACAGCACACGCTAGGCACTCAGAAACCACCTGGCCCCTCTTTCCTTTAGAACACTAATTGCTAGTGAGGGAAAGCTAATACGAGGCTTACAATAAAATCTTTACTGATTCTAAAACCTTTCCCTTCTTCAAGTACAACAGAGATTTCCAGAAGTCTAATTTCAGGTCCTGAACCTAGCGACTCATTTGCCTATATTAAAAGGCGTTTACGGTAATGGTGTGATGCCACGTAGAGCATGTTTTCATTTATGTGCTTTGAATCCTGGTTTATAATGTGAGCTGTCATGAAAAATAATAAAATTAAATATAAAAGAGAAGAGAGAGAGAAGAACAATCTTTCAGGGAGGCTGGTTTGACTGGTTATCCCATCACTGGAAAATCTGTTCAGGGATACACAGGGATCCTGGGGAGATCCCCCAGCCTAACCGAATGCACCTATGGAAGGGAGCAGATCCCTGAGAGGCCACGCGGGGCTGTGGTGTGTGACTGGTACTCAGCCGGGAGCCAGGATGCCCGGGCCTGGCCCGCAGACAAGTCATGTGAAGGGGGGCGGTTAGACGCGGCGGTTCACTCACTCGGTTTCGTGGCTCATTGCATGTGTGTGCATCGGTCACAGCTCCGGGGTCCAGTTCTCTGTGGGCCACGGGAGAGTCTGGGATACGGGGTTCACCCCCTCCTCGGCCCCCAAGGAGCCTGGGGTCAAGGACAGAAGTCAATCCGTCAGCACGGCTAGACTGGGCAAATGCTTCCTAGAGACGGGGCTTGTTCCTGGGCCTACAGGAATTTGATGAAAATGTTGCCATTCTACCTTTTCTTTCCCTGATGAGATAAGCAATATTTTAACGGACATAAAGGAAAAAAAAAAATCTTCCCGTTTCTGAACCTGTGAGGTCATCGACCGACAGGATGACGGTCTTGGCAAGGTTGGGGGCGGAGGACCTGAGCGTAGGAAGACATCCCCCACGGCGGTGAGCAGTGCTTGTGAACGTAGCACGCCCAGGACATAGGGACGGTTCAGGAGCCTTTTCAACAACAGGTGGACGTGAGCGGGTATGAAAGGAGCAAGCAGGGGCCAGCAGAAGGTGGGTCACGGGGGGGGGCCTGTGTGCCAGGCTGAGGGCTGACTCTAGCCTGGGGGGTGAGGGATGGGGACAGACCCAGATCTCTGACTCCTGCCTTGCTTCCTCTGGGGAGGAGGATCTATTCCTAGCTCTGACTGCCCTGCCGGCAACTAGCCCCAAAGCTGGGCCTAGTAGGTTCTCGAAGAGTAGTGAGGACAACCCAAATGTTGCAGGTTAAATCACCAGGTGCACGGTTAGCGCTCATTAAATGCCACCCTTCGCCTTCCTCTGAGGGGGACTGACTTGGTCTACAGTGTCCAACCTTATCAGGGACCAGTGGTTCCAAAGGTTCTCCCCAGGGAGTGGAAGAATCCTGACCCACCATCTAATGGCAATGTGTGGCTGGGACAGACCTTTCCAATGTTTCCTAGCACACATCATCTCAGCCAGCCACTCTGGCCTTAAATCCTGCACTTTGCAAGGGCATCTGGCCAATGGGGTCCCTGCCCAGATCCCAAATGCTGCCTAGCAAATGTCTGTTAGGGCATCCTGAATTAACTCAAGCATCTGTAGGCTTGGGCCAGAGTCCAAGGGCACAGATGGAGCGCCTAGCCTGAAATCTGCTCTCCAGGAAAGCTGGGCTCAGACTGCCGGGGTGCCCAAGCCCAGCTCCCTAAGATCTAGTGCTTAGAGAGTTCTACTTTAGTGTCAAACTTCTAAAACAGCACTTTGGGCAAAATAGGCTTTTTTTTTCCTCCCGTGTTGATTTTTTTCTTGGAATGGCCATGGGCTCAGTAAATCTTTGCTTTGCACATGGAAGGCATTTCCCTACATCTCCACTGATCTGTTCACTCATCCAGCCAATGCGTGTTGGTTGAGCACTCTCTCCACGTGGTTCTAGGAGGGAAGTCCCAGGCAGGAAGGAGGAAAGGCCCCTGTGCCGGAATGGCAGCTTCCAAAACCTGTCACCCGTACCTTCCAGATTCTGTCGGGCATGATAAGAGGCAAGATTGGAGAAGCCGCTTCCAACCCCAGCTGGATGAGCTTTGTACCCGAAGAGATCAAGGTGGAATCCTACTTCTACCATTTCCTGCTCTACAAGCCTGGGAAACACCCCTGTTCCCTCCCCGAGGGTGAAGCCTTCTCTTAAAGGAAAATCCACTCGGACCTCCAAAGCTTGCTGGGAGGCGCATGGAGGTGAGGTGTGGAGAGACATTAGTGCAGAGAAGCATAGGAAAGGCTCGGCTGCGGCTGCTGCTTTATTTGGGCGACCGCGTGACCTTGCTCCACCTGTTTCCTGAACTCTCACATGGTGACAGTAAGACCTCTCTACCAAGCTTTAATACAAGGATGAAAGAAGAAAACATTTGCAAGAGAGATTTTGAATAATGATAATATCTGAAATAGATATAAGCCATTAACAGGATATCTGGGTGGACAGAAACAAAATGAGGGGAGGCCACACACCTTTTGACCGTTACAGGGAGAAGTCTTTTGGTTCCCTCCTGCCTCTGAGGCCATACCTGTGGCTACCAAATGAGCACCGTGCTCTGTGCCTTCACCCTCTGTCTTACCTGGCGGTGACGGTCATGATCCCCGTTTGCAGATGGCGACACACCAACTCGGAGGCGTCCTAGAGCTCGCCCAAGGTCACACAGCTAACGAGTCCGGATAGGACTTGAAGCTGTTTGGTTCAAAAGACCTCGCCCTCACCACCGGACGTCCCCAGCAACCCAGAGGTGCCGTGAGCGTGTTTGCCGTTGGTCAAATAAGAAGACAAAACCCAGCTCCTGGGGCACCATTCAAGGAGGGGCTGCAGCAGCTCCTGTGTCCACCTGGCTCTGGTTTCGGTCAGGAGAGGACCCGGGCAGATAAAATCTGAATTGTGCCTTTATCAGGTTATATCCGGGAGGTTGAACTGTTTTCCCGTATTTGCTATTTGTATACTTTTTTGTTTTTCTTATTGATGTGAACTAACCTCACGCAGGGAAGGGGTTTAGTTTCTTGTTATTTCTTAAAATGTCCCTCATTTGTCTTTTTAAAAATTGTATGGTTTTTGGGATGCCTGGGTGGCTCAGTTAAGCGACTGCCTTTGGCTCAGGTCATAGTCCCAGGGTCCTGGGATCGGTCCCGCATCAGGCTCCTTGCTCAGCGGGCAGTCTGCTTCTCCCTCTGCCTGCGGCTCCCCCTGATTGCACTCTCGCTCGCACTCTCTCTCTAGCAAATAAATAAATAAATATTTTATAAATAAATAAAAATAAAAACTGTGATTTTTAACATAAAAAATAGTTTTGAATTTTATATAATCACACTAGGTCATATTTTTATGTGTGGAATCTTGACCATCATCGTCTTTTTTTTTAAAGAAAGATTTTTATTTTTAAAGATTTCATTTACTTATTTGTCAGAGAGAGAGAGGGCACAAGCAGACAGAGTGGCAGGCAGAGGCAAAGGAAGAAGCAGGCTCCCCTCCCCCGAGCAAGGAACCCAACATGGGACTCGATCCCAGGACCTTGGGATCATGACCTGAGCCGAAAGCAGTGGCTTAACCAACTGAGCCACCCAGGCATCCTGACCATCATCATCTTAAGAAAGTTGCTTCCTTTTCTGAGGAGAGAATAATCCAGATGGATCATTGTTAAAAGTGAAAAATGAATATATGTGTTTCCCTTCCTGCTTTTACTTTTTTAAAGATTTTACTTATTTATTTGACCGAGAGATCACATGTGGGGGGGGGGGTGGCGGGAAGCAGGCTCCCTGCTGAGCAGAGAGCCCGATGCGGGGCTCGATCCCAGGACCCTGAGACCATGGCCTGAGCCGAAGGCAGAGGCTTTAACCCACCGAGCCACCCAGGCACCCCTCCAGCTTCTATTTTTTACTGGTACCTATATTGTCCGTTATGTCAAACTCTATAATCCATCTGGAATTTATTTTGAAGTATCGTGTAAGGTGATGATCTCTCTCTTTTTTCTTTTTTTTCAAATAGCCAGTTTCCCCAGCACCTTTTTTTGATTAAATCCAGGTTTTACCTGCCATCGTGTGTAGTTCCTCATCACGCAGCAGGTTCATTCCGCCCAGGAATTGGTTTCCTATGATCTATTCTATTCCGATAGCCTATGTGTCATCCTGTTCAAATACTATGCCATTTCAGTGACTGTAACTTTCAAATGCATTTCAGCATCTGATGAGAATCTCACTCCATTATTCTCCTTTTACAAAATCTTCTTTCACCATTTTTCCAAATAAACTTAGAATCATTTTGGTGCCTTTGAAGAAAAAAATCCCCCTGAGATTTTGGACCACATTAATTTGAAAGAATTGCCATGCTTACAAGAATCAGCTTTTCCATCCAGGAACATGATACATCTTTCACATACAATATTTCTAGTAGTCCCAGAATTCCATGGAGTTGATACAATTATCATCGTTTTACAAATGAGGAAACTGGGGTCCGAGAAGTCCCCTGCCTTTCTAAAATCACCTCTAAAGTACGCCCGAGATGCAAGTCCACCACTTTCTTCTGACAGCTCAAAGGTTTCACTCAATGGAAAACTGAGTAAATTACAAAAACATTTTGGGATCACTGACATTTAGTGAATGTTTTATTAAGCACCTGCTATGCACCAGATATTGGGAATGAAGATGAATGAGTGGCAATCCCTGCCCTTTGAAGGTGCTCATAGTCTTGGGGGGAGGAGAAAAGTATACAGATAATATCTGTACAGTACAAGTTATGGAAAAAGAATGGTCCCTTGTATTGTGTGCTCACCACATGTCAGGTGCTCTCCTAAGCTCTTTACCCATGTCCTCTAATGTTAGCCTCAAAGCATTTAGCCACTGGAGTTTCCATTGTACGAGAGCATCAAGGCACAGAGACATTATGTGACTTGCCCAAGAGAGTGAAGACACCAAGAGGCGGAGCTGGCACGGACTCGAGCCAGACTCGAGCACCTGTGCTAAGCCCACTGCCGCACGGATGAGCAAAGTCAGCTGGGTGGGCCTCAGGGAGGGCACTTCGGTCAACCTGGGCAGGCTTCCTGGAGGAAGCACAGATGGCCTGAGCCTTGAATGATCCCCAGGAATGAAGCAGACAGCAAAGCGAAAGAGAACAGACTCCCAGGCACAGAGAAGGCAGCACCTGCGAAGGTACGGGGTCTAAGGCCTGGGATCCACTGGGGGGAATGCAGGTGAAAATAATCATAATCATAGCCGATCACCTTTATTGAGCACCTACTGGAGGCCAGGCACTCTCCCCCGCACTCTTTCCATGTAGCCACTGATTTAATCCTCACAACAACCCTAGGAGACAGAGATTATTGTTCCATTTTACAGATGGGGCAGGTGAGACACAGGAAGATTACGTAACTGGATCCTGACCACACAGCTGATAGGCATCAGAGCTGAAAATGCAACTGGGAAGGGGCATATGAGTCAGATCATGAAAAATCTCAAGAACCAAACAGTTCGGACTTTAAGCTCTAAAACTGAGAGTCTCGTTAAGGGTCTTGAGCAAGGGTCATGGTCAAATCATGAACCGGGCAGAGCTACACATTCTCCCTCATCTCAACCCTTAATCAGCTCTATCATCTCATTTAAACACCAGGGACCAAACCGCTGAGGCACACACCGTGTGTTTTACATGAGGGCACGAGGGACCCTGCCAGCCCTGGAGCGGGGTGGAGACGGAATCCGAACTCCGAGGCATCGGGCTCCAAAGGCCGGCTCTCCCCATCGTTGGACGGTGGAGGGAGGAGCGGAGAAGCAGGGAGCAGGAGCCGTCCCCAGTGTGTCCTAGCGCTCACCCACACGGCAGGGTGAAAGTTCCCCGGCAGGCATGTAGGTCACCTCCTGACGATAATTAAAATGGAGAGTTGCAAAGATAAAACTTCACAAAGCATTCTTGGCATTCTTGCCCATGGCTGGAACAGTATTAACTTTCGTTTCGGGGGCACTGATGGGCAATTCCGTCAGCGTTGGAGTAACCGTCCATTCTCCCTTTTGCACTGGAAAATCTCCACCTTCGGAGTCCAGACAGCCATCGTTTGGATTACGGTAGGAGCCTACGTGCTGAAAGGCTGACCCCAGCACCTAAGCTACTGTGTGAGCACTGCCCATCTGGAACACATTTGGGCACCAAAGGGCCATAATCATTTGTGATCCTGAGAACATGCACCAGAGACAGTTCACTGGGAACTTTAAAGAAAAACCCAAAAAGACAGAGTCAACTATGTAAACATGTAAAACTTCTATACGAGGGATGAAGGTGGCGGGGGCAAGGGGGGGGGGGTGGGTAGGAGAGAAGGAACTGATAGAAAAATCAAAAGAGCAGACTGGAGAAGAAAACCAACTCTATAGAGAGGAGACTATTGTCTCCATTTTACAGATAAGAAAAACGGAGGCTCGGGAATGTTAAGTATCTTGCCCAAGATCAAGCGTGGGTGAGTTGGGATTTGAATTCCTATCTGTTTGACTTCAGAGCGTGAGTATCTCGCCCTAAACTATTGTGTAATTAGAATAACAAGGAGAAGTGGAGATTTGAAAGGTTTTTAAAAAGTGTAGTAAATCTCTGAGACAAAATCAATACCTATTTGGATATAAAAAGTGCATTCAACTTGATTACAAAAGAAAGAAAAAAGAAAAATCCAGACCCTAAGAGATAAGTGAGCAAAGAAGAGCATAATGTGTTCGGTGAAGGGACAAGCATGAAAAGGTATCCCGCCTTTGAGAGCACTCAGAGAAAGACAATGAGAATTTTTCTTTAATATGAAATAAACTTGGGGGTAAAGATAACATCTGATGCTGGAAAACATGAGAAGAAACTATAATATGTCAGCATTGCTGTCAGGCCAGTTTAATTGGTTCAACCTTGTTGAAAGATAATTTGGCGATGTATTTCAAACGTCGCACACATTTTCACAGGATCTGACCAAATTCTGCCAGGCTTGGAAATTTATCTAAGTAAATAACCCGAAATGAAGACCAGGTCATCCTGCGGCCATACGGACAATAATGCAAAAATCAGAAACCATCAAAAGTCCTCCACAAAGGAATAATGGTTGGCTCAGTTAGTGAAAGACTTTGACACATCCTTTATTGTTTTTTTAATTTAATGAACACAATGTAGCATCATGGAAAATGCTTCTGCTAGAATAACAAGAGAGAAAAAAGTTTACAAAAGGGCATCTCAGCTACAATGGAGATGATCGAGAAATTTATCCGCAAATGGACAGAGACAGGAAAGGACTGTGGGTTGGTGGGATCGTGGCTAATTTTTGTTGTTACTGTTGATGCAATATTTGGGTAAGAAAGAAAAATCACACTCATAAAAGTAATAGCTCCGTGATTGTATTGGGCCAAATTCCTCCAGGGCTAAAAATATGTTAAGAACTTCTGGAAAGCTACATTAACTCTTTAAATGACCACTGTGGGACCATTGAATGTTAAAATAATAATAATAGTAGTATAAAAGAGGCCAGTAAGTCAGCACCGCTTCCAAATTTACCAAGTTAACTGCCAAGACATAACTTAGGCATTAAGACAATCTGGTCGGACAAGTCCAAATATAGAAGAGGCAGAGAATCGTAGGATCTCTCTAGCCGAGTATGGACAACTGCAGAACAGCATTCGTGGGTCCGCCTTCACGCACTTACAGTTTTTGCCATAGTTCCCACAGCTAAACGTGCCCTCTGCGGGAGGGCACCCCCACCTTCTGACTTGTACCGTGTAAGTTTCTGAGCTAGCCCGACCAATCCCAGCTTAGAGGCCTTACATTACACCATTCTGGGGGTGTCTTACCCTAGTCGAACTTGTGTCCTCGGGGCAGTGGGTTGGAGGATGCTGAACTTCCCAAGAAAGAGCTACGTCCTTAACCGGGATGAATCCCCATAGCATCTGGCCCCATCGCCACCGTTAGCAACACTGGCGACACGCGTCTGTTTCCTGTGGTCACTGTAACTAATTATCCCGAAATTGGTGGCTTAAAACAGAAATTCACTCTCTCACAGCTGTGGAGGCCAGGAGTCAGAAAGCAGTTTTGCGAGGCTGAACCGAGAGCCCAGGCTTCCTCCTGAGGCTCCGCCAGCTTCCGGGGGGCTGCCAGCATGCCTGGGCTGAGGACCCCATCTCGCCTCTCTCTGCCTGCAAGGTCCCATCACCTTCTCACCTTCGGGATCGAATATCCCTCGGCCTCCCCCTGTTACAAGGACATCTGGGGTGGCATTTTAGGGTGCACCCAGATAATCCAGGGCAACCTCCTCATCTGAAGCTCCAAATAGAATCACGTCCACTAAGTCCCTCTCACCAGAGCCAGCAGACCTAGCAGTGGAAGTGCGGTCACAAGTTCTGGTGTTAAGGAAAAACAAAATCAGTGATGTGACATTAAATCATGCCAAGGGTTTTTTCGCTTTGGTTTGGTTTGAATTTTTTTTTTTTTTTTATTGAGGATAGTTGACACTCAGTGTTATGTTAGTTTCAGGTGTACAATATTCCGATAAAACTTCTCCGGTGGTTAGGCTCTGCTCACCACAGTGGAGCTGCCCTCTGTCATCACACAGCACTTTTACAGTATCGCTGACTCTGTTCCTTATGCTGTGCCCTTCATCCCCGGGGTTTCTTCAGTCCATAACTGGAAACCTCTATCTCCCCCTCCCTTTCATCCATTTTGCCCACACACACACCCCACTGGCCACCACCACTTTGTTCTCTGTATTTATAGTTTTGATTTTTTTTTTTGTATTCCACATGGGAGTTGAAATCATGTCAAGGTTTTGATACACTCGTCTTAAGAGTAATGAAACATTTCAACATCAACAACGAGAAGTGTCCAGACTGAGGAGGTGTCTCTGACGTTTGCTGTGTGAGTTTCGTGTAGTTGTGTATAGTCTTTGTTCAGTGAATGGGCGGCACACTGCGGTCCTTAAGCCTGTGATTCCCTTTGTCGTATTGGCACAACAAAGGACTTCTCCCTTCAGTGACAGCATGGGACCAACTCTTATTAGCAAGCAACATTTTCCAACAAATAAATAAATAAATAGATAAATAAATAAATAAATGCATGTATGAAGGGACTTAACTTTGGTGAATGTGAAGATTGTCCCTCTAGTCACGGCAGCTTAGTGATAGTTTATTGTAGTAGATGCTAGCACTGCATATGCAACGTATATTCTGATTTTATTAAAATAAGTAGTTAAGGGGCACCCGAGGGACTCAGTCCATTAAGCGTCTACCTTCGGCTCAGGTCATGATCCTGGGATCCTGGAATCCAGCCCCCACATCGGGCTCCCTGCTCATCGAGGAGCCTGCTTCTCCCTCTCCCCCTTGCTGGTGCTCTCTGTCTTTCTCAAATAAATAAATAAATAAAATCTTAAAAACTAAATAAGTAGTTAAACTGAAAACCAACAACTGCACCTGCCATGCTCACAGGTTGCAGGGACTGGGGGTGTGGATGCCTTTTCATGGGGGCGGGGGGTCTTGCTCAGTCTACCACGCCGCATGCTGTGGAAATAGAGGGCAAAATTGGCCCCTTCTTCCCTAGAAACTGAGTGAAGACAAGACCTCTCTAGTGCCTAAGAACTCTCTAAGGACGCTCCCCTGACCGTTTCCTCAGCTCAGTGATCAGTTACCCAAGGCTCAGTGTTGGGCACCGCGGATGGAAAAACAAATAAGACCCAGACCTTCAGAGCATTCAGAGCGGGGTTGTGTGTGTGTGTGTGTGTGTGTGTGTGTGTGTGTGTGTGTGTGTGCTTAAAGATTTTATTTATTTGACAGAGAGAGATCACATGTAGGCAGAGAGGCAGGCAGAGAGAAGGAGGGAAGCATGCTCTCCACCAAGCAGAGAGCCCGATGCGGGGCTCGATCCCAGGACCCTGAGATCATGACCTGAGCTGAAGGCAGAGGCTTTAACCCACTGAGCCACCTAGGCACCCCAGTTTTTAAAGATGACTCAGAGATAGTGACATGGAACTCTGTCTTAATTTATAAGGGGGAGCCAGACAGGCAGATGAAGAACAGGAGGACATTTCAGGGTGGCCTGGAAGAGCTCAAAGAATTGAGATAACGGAGAAGATGCGTTGGGCTGGGTCGAGGCATGGGGGATGTGAATCAGGAAAGAAGACCGGATCAGGCGTGTGGAGAAGGAGCTCGGGCACGGCCACGGGGTGCTCTCAGGAAATGGGGTCCCCTTCAGCTGCACCTCGGAGACATGTCTTACCCTCCAACTCAGCAAAACCCCTCTCCCAGGACTCAGCCCAACCAAAATACGCACACGTGGAAAGGCGGGGGCTCAAGGACATGCCTTAAGGATGAGTTTGACAAAGTGTCATTTAAACAGCTACAATGTATAAACCACCCAAACGCCCTCTGCTCCGCTGGTTGAATATTGGGATATTGGGCACATGAAGAGGGCTGTGTGTGCTGACGTCAGCTGCACAGGCTGGTGTCGTTGGGGGGAAAACCGCCCACCGTGCAACAGAGTGCGTGGTGTGGTCCCATTTAGAGGTCTAAAACCCCCAAACGAGATGGGTTTGTATGAAAATGGAAGCAGATGGGGGAAAAAAAGAAAAATCAGTAAGAACACACCAAAATGAATGGCAGTCAATGGAGGACAAAGGATTCAGATGAGGGAATGGAGAGAAATGAGAACTTCTGACCCTCCTTTTGGAGGTGTCTTTTAATGTTTTTAGAAAAGAAGTGCTTCTCATGTACATAACTTGTGGACCCTGAAAGAGAAAAGGGTAGGGCTTGAAAATAAGCCGAATAAGGAAAGGGCAAGGAGTTAGTTTTCAGAAGCTCTCTAGAGACATGCCCACGTGGCAGGTGTGGAAGTCAGACTGTCGACCGGGCTGCACGGGAGGCAGGAGGCCAGTGAGGGACCCCCGACCGCCCAGGGGAAGGGGAGACGCAGATTCGAGCCCTGGGAACTCAGGAGAAGAGCAGGAGATAAGAGGTTTCCAGACAGAAGTAAATCAACTTGTGGCCCATGTTAAGTGGAAGATGGGGACCAGCAGGCCGAATCGGGGATGCTGACTCCAAGGATTATAAATCTAGTGCAGCGGAGGGAATGGAGAGGTATTCACTAAGAGACCAGGTCAGAGAGAATGAGCCTTGTCCCTGGGGAGAGGAGTGAACGGGATCGGCTTTCTGGAGACTTGGGAAAGTGTTGCCTTTTTCCTGAGTTGGCTGTGCTCGCGACCCAGTGGTTTGTCTTTCTTCCACGGAAGAAAGGGCCAGCCCACGGGAGGAGAGCTGGACCTCATGCCCCAAGGGAACGAGCTCCAAAGAGATAGGGGGTCTCTGGGGTGCCAGGGCCTAGGACCTAGGAGTCTCAACAATGTGTCTTATGGAAGACCCAATGGCTCTGAGTAGTTCTACAAGCTGCCAACAGGTGACAGTCCCCGAGCCCCTCCCCTGGAAAGCACCGGGCCCGCCTCCTTGTAATTGACTCCCCAGCCCCAGGACGGCCAATGCAAGGTAGCGCCCCGACCCGAGGCCGCCCCTCCCAGCTGTCAGCTTATCCACAGCTTAGCTCCAAATAAACGTTGAAGCTCTCTGCCTGGGCCACGTAGACCTTTTGACTTTATGGACAAACTTTCTAAGGCAAGATCTAGTAGTGATGGGTCACTTCCCAGGTCTTCAGCCATCCCCTCCTGCCCTATAACCACGGTGGAAGGGACACTGAGGCACAGAAGGTGGTTAATGACTTTGCTTTTCCTAGCAACGTTTACAGGGTTTTCCCGTTTAGTTACAAGTGACGTACGTGTCCTTCCTTCCAGAAATAATGACGGCTTTGTAATCTGTTTTCAAATCCTAAATGTAGCCAGCCACGCAGTGGTGCCTCTGCTGGGTGTTTCTCAGACTGAGCGCAGGCCAAGACCATAAATATCAGCTGAAATGAACGACCCTCATTGCCAAGGTCATCAAGTGTATGTCAAAGTTACCAAATGAACCAGCCCTTTGCCTCATGGGTCCCCAGTCACATCAACCATCAATTCCAGTGCTGGGGCTGCAATCAAAACTTTATCTTTCCGGAAAAACCCACAGATGATTATGTTTTGGTTAAACTGATGTGAAACGAGAGAAGGAAACCAACAATTCTGCACCAGGCAGCCCAGGCGGGTTGCCTCGCATACTCGACACTATAGGTATGCCATTCCTTGCTTCGCCTTACAGATGGGGAACTGAGCCTCTGGCATAGTGAAATGACTGGACCAAGTCACATGGCAAGTTGGTGGCGCTAAACGTGCAAGCCGGCCCATTTGACTCCCTACTCGCACCCACTGACTTGTCTGCCGCATGTGTGGCCAAGGCTGTTTCTTGCCCCACAGTATTTGTTCTTCCGTTCTCCTTTGGTACCAGAACCTTTACTTATAGCTGGACACATGAAATAAAGATAGTTCTCAGCTTCCCTGTCAGCACAGTGTGACCATGTCACTAAATTGTGGCTAAAGCCACAAAAACAGAAGTGCTCTTCCCTTTCTCTCTTTCTCTTTTCTTTTCTTTCCCATTAGCTGGAATGTAGATGTGATAACAGTAGCGCTAGCAGCCATCTTGTACCAGGAGATGAAAGTCACATGATAATGATGGCAAAGAAGCAAGAACCTGGAAACCTGGGTCCCTGATGATCATAGAGTTGTCTAACCATTCTGGACTCTCTGTTTGCCTCCAGGATTCCCTCATGCATGAGAAATAAACCTCTGTCTTGTTTAAGATACTGTGATGTTGAGTTTCCTGCAATGTGTAGCTGATGAACAATAATCTGATAAAATAATCTTGCATCAAAAGCTCCTAGAGGGCAGAGTCCTGGTATTAACACCTTGTACCCCCAGTACCCAGGCACTGGGTTAGAGTGCCTAACCCTCTCTAGGCCTCTCTAGAGCCCCCAGAGAGGGTTAGGCACTCTAACCCAGTGCTGGCCCTATACTTAAGGATCAGTGATAGAGATGTAGAGTTGGAAGGGGCCTTGGGAAACACCTGGACACTCTTCTACCCACTGCCTAAAGCTGATCTTGTCATGTCCCCCTTAGAACATGCTGTCTACCCTGGGGACCCTGAATTGGTTAAGTGGCTTCTCCACCCTCATCAAGGTACCAAGTCTTAGTGATTCTACCCCTCAAACATCTCCAGGGTCCCTCTCCTCCTTTCATTCCTCATTCCTTGCCCCCATTTCTCTTGGGACAGCTATCCGAGGATCTTGTCGACTCTAAGGACTCCACCAGGCTCTCTCCCCTTTTTACAAATCCACTCATAGCCCCCACTCCGACAATCCAATACACATGCTAGCTGCCTAAGGATTAAAATTTGGGAAAAAGAAAAAATTTTGCTTTCATATGATTGTAGATTTCACGATTCTCTTAAAAAATCAGAAGACAGGGATGGCTTAGGGCCTACATTCCTCCTTGGTCATGACTGGCTGGAGCTGAGCCGTGTGTCTGCTGGGACTTGTGTTCTCTACTGCAGTGGGCTTCACGCACCCCCCCCCCACTCACATTTGTGACTTACTGAGCCCCAGGAGGCATTTTAGTGTGACATCTCTCCTGGCAATAGTGACAATTCCTACAGCACAACACCTGGGTGGCCATGGGGAATATTTACATTCAAGGATGACACTTAAACTGCACCTGAAGGAGGCATGGAATTTTCCAGGTGGAGTCAAGGGAGAAGCGACAACATGAGTAAAGAGATAGAGAGGCAAAAGGATGTGACAATTTTCGGGAACAGAAGGAGGCTACCAGCCCCGCTTACTTGGACTCGTGGGGTGCCCCTGGGTGGGTGGGCCATTCCGCTCTTGCCCATGACACTTCACCCAGCCTCCTCAGTCATTTGTGTTCTCTGCACTGTCCCCAGAGGGAAATGCACATTTGGATATTTTGGATCCCAGAGTCAATTCTCCATTCCTGAGTTGGGCCGACAGATCAGGCAGGATGGGCCCTGTCACGCTGGGATAACAAACAATCCCCAAAAGTCAGCGAACACGATAAGCTTATTCTTCCACGCCTACTGGCCCACTGCAGGTTGATGGCGGGGGTGGGGGTGGGGGTCTTCTCATCAGTCATCCAGGGACCCAGGCTGACAAAGCTCCATCTCCACGTGTGCCCACATGACACTGAGGCTGGAGAAGGGAACGTAGTGAATTGGGCACCGACTCAAAACTTTGACTCTGGAACAACATGTGTTACTTGCACTCAGTTGCATCAGTCAAAGAGTCCTGTGACCACCAGATGTCCAAGGGGGGGCAGAAAAGAACAATCCTACTGTGTGCCCGGAAGGAGGAGAACCCCAGGATTTGTGAGCCTCCCCCACAACAGCTGTGGCACCCAAGGTCCTTTGTCATCAACTCTTCCCTTTTCTCTAGGCTCAGCGTTCATCTTGTCCCCCTTTCCCGGGCGTTGCCCATCCTAGACTACCTAAAGTTCCAAGAACTTCCTATGTATGTTATTGCCATGACTTTTCACCTATGCTACTCTGTCTGCTCAGGGAGTTGTCCCTCACCTCTCCAGAAAAGCTCATGACATCCCTCAAGGCTCCATTCAAAGACCTCCTCGGCAGGGAAGCTGACACCTCTCCCCACGCCCGCCGTGCACCGGGCTCAGTTCCAGACTTCCATAGCACCAGCCATATCATTCAGATCGCTGAATGCATCTCCTGCCCCATAAGTGACTCTATAGGTCTGTCTCCCGGTTACACTGCGAAATCCTTGAGCACAGCCTAGAACCTAGCTCAGAGAGAATGACTAGTAAATGATGATGAAATCAGCTGAGCGCCCAAAGCAAAAAGAGGGCTGATGGGAGCGGGCAAGAAGCTGGAGAGGATGTGTCCCCGGGAATGGGAGGGTAGCCTCACATGTTCAGGGGCTCGTTGTCACAAAGAGGTGGAGCCTAGGTTGCTGCATCTCTCGATTTTTTCAAGAGAGATTAGCCATCAGTATTGTCATGTAGAGACTCCCAATTTCTTACTATCTGGATTTGTCCCCATGCAACACGCGTCCGGGAGCTCTGCTCCATAAGCTCCCTGGGTCGGCTCTGGGGAGAAGGCGGTTTGCAGGCTAATCTTGACTCTGCCACTAACTGGTTGCACAACTTCAGGCTAGTTGGGTAAGCCCTCTGAGACTCTGTTTCCTCTTCTGTAAAATGACAATAATAATAGTACTTCGTCGTATTGTCCTGAGGACTAGATAATGACGAACTCGGGATTAAAGCATTTTGCACAGTGCTGCGTGCCTAGTGAGTACTCATTAAACACTAGTTATTAATATCATTAGATAATTGCACACATAACTATATAATTACACTTGAGATAAGTGCTAGGGGATGGGGAGGGAGTGCAGGGAGTTCTGGGAAGAGCTAACAGGGGGCCCTGCCTAATGGAGAGGGTCAGGAAGGATTCCCTGGAGAAGTCACATGGCAGTGAGGAGGGAATGGTGCAACAGATAATCGGGGGGCATGAGTTTCGGAGAGAATCTGTGGCAAGTACAGAAGCCCCAAAGTAGAAAGAAACTAAAGTCAAGAAGGGTCATAGAAGAGGTTTCGTAATTCTCAATGTCTCATAGCAGGAAACACAACACTTGAGGGAAACTTTTTGTGCTTCTTAAATTCTTCAAGAGATGTATTTATACTCAGAGCTATGCCTGTGGCTGGCACTGCAGCTGGCTAGGCCCTGCTGAATCTTTCCCAAAGATATTCATCACCCCAATGCCCAACACCTCCATCGATTCACCCAGAAAACATCTATGTTTACTATGTACCACAGCGTGGCCCTGAGCACTAAACAGATATGAGGAAGAACCGGTCAATAACCATTTGAGAGCGAATGGTCTGATATCTGGACCCAGCCTATGGGAGAAATGACAAAGAATGCTTTAGAAGACCCAGTTCTTCGGGGGGCAAAGCTGAGCTCTGCCCTGTTCTTAACCTTCCGGCGGCCTCACTGGGCCCAAACAGAGAACCCAGAAAGTCCAGGGGGAGGATGCTGACTCTCTAATACTCGCCTCTCTTCGTTGTTTTGCTTCAGGCAGACATTTAAGACAACCTGACCAGGAGGTAGTCTGAGCGCGCCTTCTTAGACTAAGAGCTGGACTTGGAGGATCCCGAGCTGCCGCCTCAAGGGAAATCCAAATGATTTACCAGCCAGAATGGGCGAAGGGGCGTCACCTTTGGTGAAGACCCCGGAGGCCACATGGGCCCCTCACCAGATGGAGGGCCTGGACCACCACCCCTCACCATGAACATGACTGTCTCCAGGAATCCATAGTGAGAAGGTTCTCTCTAAATTTTGTTTTTACTTTCTCCATCTTAAATATGTAATTATATATGTTTTATAGAAAAATTAAAAAGCACAGGTAAAACTACAAGAGAGAGAAAGAGAGGGCAACTCTTCTAATTCTGCAAGCCAACAATGACACCAGTAGGTACAACTCCAGGCCTTTTCTAGACATATCTACATAATGGACTACTGGGCAGCCTACTGTTTCCCTCAAATCCCTCCACCCTCTGCGATCCAACCCAGATTGGGTGTGCACTGGCCACAAAGTTCTCCATGTTATAAACACACCAGAACTTATTCAGCCAAGCCTTGACTTTGAATTGTTAGGGTTCTTTCCAAGTTTTCCCTGTAAGCAATAATGCCTATCTGGGGAGGTGGGCATGAGAATAAAGCTGAGGCCAAGCTAAGACTTGGGTCTTATTGGGGCACCTGGGTGGCTCAGTTGGTTAAGTGACTGCCATCCGCTCAGGTCATGATCCCAGGGTCCTGGGATCGAGCCCCACATGGGGCTCCCTGCTTGGTGGAGAGCCTGCTTCTCCCTCTCCCTCTGCTGCTCTGCCTGCTTGTGCTCTCTCACTGTCTCTGTCAAATAAATAAAATCTTTAAAAAAAAAAAAGACTTGGGGTCTTGTTAACAAATGAAAAGTCTGTCATCCTATGTTAAAGCATGCCTTATCATCGGAGTTGAGATTGTCCCCACAAGTGTGCATATTGGTGCTTCGAGTCAAGAAAGTGAAAAAAAAAATAGAATTCTTTTAATGTATAAAGCACAAATAGACATCCAGTAAATAAAACAGATAGACAATATATATAAGATACTGTAATTTCCTAGGGGTAGGGGTTTCAGAGGTGAGGGGGAAAAAATCTCCGTCTCATCAGAGGGAGAGTAATGAAAAAAAGGTGGAGAAACACTGTGTTATAGGGATGTTCAAGTTCACTCAGCTCAAACTTATCCTACTCCTAGCTGTATTATTTCATACTAACCAATGATATCTAGCCTCCAAATGCAAATTTTGGCTGAGGTGAGCAATGTGTAACTTTTCTCATCACTTAACGATGAAAGATTAAGTAAGTCGGTATGAGACAACACTCAGAAGACAGAAAACGTGTCATCTTTCCCCTCAACAAATTCACACTTTTGGGGGGCACCTCTGGGTTTTTTCTCTCCCCTGCTGCCGAAGCAGTCCTTCTCCTAGAGAGCATCATGGCGTTGGAACCAGGTCCCAACACACCGCCACACACCGAGGACCAGGAGAGGCGTGCTCCTTCTCATCTGAAACCACTCCATAAACAAGCAAATGAGGTGGCGAATTCACACTCATAATATCCTCATTAGCTCCTTTGAGTTATGATTATGTTTTTCTATTTGGATTTTTTCCCACAGATGATAGAAGTCTTAATATGCCAATAAAATACATCTGAAGAGACTTTCAGAGGGAGATCTCAAAGCACTTTATAAACATTAACTCATTAATTCTCCTCTTACCCTGACAGATGGGCAGCAGTCACATCTTATTATCCCATTATCATTGAGAGAAACTGAGACGGGAGATTAAACACTTCCCTACAGGCCTGCGGGAGGGAGTGGCATGAACAAAGGCCTCGCCTTGCCTTTGTCCAGCTCACTCAACCTGCTGGGGGAGAGGGAAGCAATGAAATGTGTGGAGCACCTAGAAGGTGCCATGCACTGGCTCCCATCAGTCAATCGGCTTCCTCTTTTTCGCCAAAACCCTGCCAGCTGGATGGTTTAAGGGATCCGCCCAGAGTGGCCAACCTGGTCAGAGACAAAGGTGGTCCATGTGCAGCCAGACAGCTCAGTCTCAAGCTGGGGAGCTGAACACGAAGACCCAACTCTGTTTTGCAAAAAGAGGCGACGTTTACTGTAATGTGTTTCGCATCAAGAACACCCACTTGGGGAGGTATACCAGATGTCAAACAGTGCGGAGTTTGTAAGACTTTGACTTCTAGCAATATATAACCTGCGTACCACTGTTTCTCAGTGAGCTTCGAGAACCCTCGGCTTACTGCAATCTCTACTCCAAGACTCCATCCCTTCCTTTCGCACCCAGGGGACAACAGCCCCTTTCATGAGATTACTGTTACTGCCATTACTGCGACGATTGTCGTCGCCATCGTGATGGCGTACATATTGCATACATATTCTGCGTACATACTGCTGCACCAGCGCTTCCTGTCAATGAGCCTTCTCACCTTCTTACAGGGAAATGGGAGGAAGAAGGAGAAAAAATAAATAAATGTAACCAATTGCCAAGCTCCTAGGTTAGAGCAGCTTCTAGCAGAAAGACATGCTCCAAGCACCTATGTAAACTGATCATCTCAAGTTACTTTGGTATTCATCTATAGAATTTGTCAATTATGTATGACTAATTTTGCACAAAGTCATTATTTAAAGCAATTTGTCTCCATGTGAGAGGCAACACCTTCTCCTTCCTGAAAGGTGGGCGGGGAAAATGTCATAATCCACCGTGCTCCGGCTTGAATTATTAAGCGGTCACAGGAGTTCAAAAGAGAAAAATAATGAACAGGTAAGTCATCACATGTAAAAATTCCTCCTCTATATTATCAAA
Organism: Procyon lotor; assembly: GCA_028646535.1. Taxonomy (NCBI): domain Eukaryota; kingdom Metazoa; phylum Chordata; class Mammalia; order Carnivora; family Procyonidae; genus Procyon; species Procyon lotor. Next base: position 53,359,186 of record CM053607.1, read on the forward strand.
ATACAAATTAATTACAGATAAGATCAAACGAGTTCTCTTTAATGTATGGTTTTCCCAGAGAAGGTAATGAAAATAGTGTATGTACTGCCTGTGGGAGGGGACTGAGGGGTATATAGAGGGATCTTTTATTAATGTTGGCGGCGTTTCATTGGAGACACGGTGCCCGTGAAGGTTGCAGAAGGGGCCCCTGGAGAGCTCTGGGACATGCAAATAAAACCTGCTTTATTGCACTAGGTGCTAACTCCCGTATGATCTCATCCCCGTAGGGTCACTCACAAGGTAATGGTAAAACCACCCCGTACAATTACCCCACCGGCCTGTGCAATCAACAGGTTGAGAAGCTGGCAGCCAGCAGTCTCGCCAGTGGAGCTTGGCAAAGGCCAAGGAATTGCGGTCGTGGCCTTCACAGGGCTTTCATTCTTGATCTTTCAAGCAAGGACCACAGCCGAAGTAAGCCCATGATTCACCTTCCCTGGTGGGGCGGGGGTGGGCGGGGGAAAGGTGGGGGAGAGGAAAAGGGAAGGGAGGACCTCCTCCTCTCCCCCTTCCCCGCCCCCAGCCCCTTCCCCGGTCGTATGTAATGCTAATATTCGCATGACAGCAAACATTTTCAAAATAATAGTCCTATATACTTAAGGTTAATCAGAACGGGCGCCATCCAACTTGCAAAGGTAGCAATTTTCCTTCATTAAAGCCAAATCAAGAAAGAGAACTTTGGGATTCCTTAGGGCTAATTACAAGGTGTTAATAATAACAATATAATGGCAGCAATTTTCCAGCTTTGCTCAAACCCATAATCTGCTTGAGTGCCTTATAGGATTGTCTGTGAGTTTATATAAAGCCAAGTGTTGGTCCAAAAATGTTTTCAGTAATTTCATTTTTACATCATGTCTCTCCTGAGCGTTTATGATGATGTGGTAATTGTTGGTGAAGAAGGTTCTCTTTGGGCAAAGAACGAGTCGCGACTTGACACCTCACAGGACCCTTCTTTTGTTTCTCTCGAAGGGCATCCTGGGAAGGAGCGATGGGTCAGCAGGAATGAACCCAGTCACCCCTGAACGCTCAGAGACTCTAGGAAGCGAGGATGTGGCTATGTCCCTCGAGGTCACCCACACTGCTCCCCCCACCGTGACCCAGTGAAAGAAGAACAAAAAAAGAGAGAGAGAGAGAGCCAACGACATCTTGGGAAAGGAACGAGCAGGAGCCCATTTGGACAACCATCTGTGGACAGGCAGGGGCACATCACCGTGTCTCAGTGCAATGGCATTTCCTCAAAACCCATCCGCAGCTGTCAGAAGTCAGCTGCTCCAGGAAGAGTAACAAATGCTCGGCTTTGCTCAGTGTGACCATTTATTTATTTCATTACGGAGTCCTCCTCACTCACTGAATACGAAAGACCTTTCTTCTCAGGATCTTGGCTCCATGGGCGTGGGACCATTCACCTTAAAACTCAAAAAGCCAGAAGGAGAAGCTGGTGAGGGCCGCTTGATTTCTCCCTTCTGATCATTTATTTGCCTCTCCTCAGTACCAAGGGAATGACCGCGTACTGACTTCGAAAAGAGAGGCCTTTTAAAAGGCCAAGAAACTTAGCATCTCACTCATTCTCTTTCTCTCTTTCGACTGCCTAGGGGGGAATTCTTCTCAATTTTGGACAGGAAAGAACTGAATTGTCTGATATTTGCCAAGTTGGGGTCTGAAGCCAGGCTTTTAAAACCAATTTCTAAATCTGATCATAAAAGTTGCTGATGGAAAAGCTGAAACAATGCAAACTTCATGCGGTTTTTGTTGACTGTTTAAGGATGCCCAGGAGACACATCCAACCAAAGAAATGATAATTTGTCCTAATTGGGTTAGAACCACAGATAAACAGGGACCATCTGGACTTCTGTTCGTTTGGGAGTTTACGAGCAGGGACAGTAGGATCTACACTATTTTGGAATGTATAACTTTCTTCCCTCTAGATCCTCCAGGGCGGAGGCCAGTAACAAAGTGGGGAAAGAGGGGGGGTGGGCAGCCGCTTGAGTTTCAAACTCCTTCTCTGGAAAAATGGAGACCAACACTATGCTACGGGGTCTTCCTGTCATTTGATAAAATCATTGACAGTAATCTGTACCACTTAGGTTATGAAAACTCAACGCTCTCACAGACTGGAGATATCTTCTTCTCTCACTGGGGCAGGCTGAGATGGGGAGGGCTCAGAGAACTACACAGCCCAGAGAAAGCAATAGACTTGCTCAAACATCGTTTACACATTTAGTATATGTGCTGCCGAAGCGAGCACTCGTTTACACATTTAAAGAAGAGGCACAGAATTTTTTTTTCAGGTGTAGAACACCCCTAGTTTGTTTTAAAAGCCTTTAAGGGAAACACCCAAGCTTGAGAAGCAATAGAGATGTCTGAGAGGTGAAGGTTGAGTAATCCAACGCCAGCGGCATTCTCTGAGAACTAGACACAGGTCTTCAGAAAAGGAGATGTCTCCTCAATGGCAGACATCTTTAGTTACCTCCCAACAGCCATTCCCTGCCTTCCTTGCTAATAGAACCCTAATTTTGTTTGAGTAGCAATACATCCATCCCCAGGGGATGAATCACAAATGGTCTAAGCCAAGGATCAACAATCTACTGACCACAGTCCAAATTCATCCCCCTGTCTGTTTTTGTACAGCCTGGGAGCTAAAAATGTTTGTCATACTTTGAAATGGCTGAAAGAATCAAAAGAAGAATGATTATGAAATGAACTTGAGGTTTATATGGAAAACTAGAAGAAAATCATATTAAGTTAAATTATATTATATTATATTATATTCAAATTGCAGTGTCCACAAAGTTTTATTGGTAGGTTGACCAACTGTCTCGACTTGCCACAGAATGAGAGAGTTCCTAAACCCTGGAGTTTTGGTACTGAAAATAGGAATGCTTCTAACAAACCAACGTGAGCTAATCACTGTGATAGCCACCTCCATCAAATCTGGATTTCAGATAAACACTGAATACTTTAGTATTTATTATTGTTAGGATAAGTATGTCTCAAATATTGTATAGCACATGGTCCTACTAAAAAAGCATTTGTTGTTTACATGAAGCTTAAATTTATTGAGCATCCTCTATTTTTGTTTGGTAAATCTGACAACCCTAGCCATCCTTGTATTTACATATCATCTGTGGTCACTTTCCTGCTCCTGCAGCAGAGTGAGCAGGAGCAACACAGATGATACAGCCCATAAAGCCTAAAATATTTGCTATCTGGCCCTTTACAAAAAAGGGTTGCTGATCCCTGGTCTAAGCCAATCATAGTAACTTAATTCCATTTTGCCAGCAGTCACATACCAGGCTGAGCATGTGACCCATGAGACAAAAGAGGAGGTCTACTGGGTACTTGCAGGAAAGATTAAACCCTCCCCCCCCCCCAAAGACGACGACAGGTAAAAGTCTTTTCATCTCGTTTCCCTTCATCCTTCCTTCTTTCCTTCCAGATCGGGAGACCCGTCTATAAAAATGTGATGGTTGGAGTTGCAGCAGCCATCTTGCTGTGTGAGGGAAATCTTGATCTACTCACCCAAGGATGGGGCAGCAAAAAGAACCTGCTGCCTCTGAGGGACCATCTGCTCCTAGGCAGAGATTCTTAACATGAGGGTTTATGAAGTTGGTTGGGGAAAAAATTATGTCATGACTTTCACAAACTTCTAACTGAAATTTCGTACTTTCTTCCGTAACGAACATATTCAACAATCTACAGTAACATTAGTACTGGAACTTTATCACTGTATTATCCATCCTCTGCTCCCCTCCAAGAGTCACCTCCATCCCACATGTGTTTATTCAACCCATCCCAACATCCCCAAATGGCTCAAGCCATTGCAGAATCAACTCAAAGTTCAAAAATCTCATCTAAATCTTATCAACTTAAAAGTCTCAAATTTCATCATCTAAATCAGGTACAGGTGAGATTGTGGGTATGATCTATCCTGGAGCAAAATTCCTCTCCAATTCTGGACCCGTAAAACTAGAAAACAACTTATCTGCTCCCAAAATAAAAGGATGAGCCAGGCATGGAATACCATTTATAGATACTCTCATTCAAAAAGGGGGGGAAAAAATGGAAGACAAAAAGGAGTGGCCATTCCCAAGCAATTTTAAAACCAGGCTAAGAATATATTAGGTTTTAAGGCCTGGGAATATCCCTTTTGGTTCAAGGCCTCCCCTCTGAATTGGGGATTCTCCCTCAGAATCACTCTCCCTTTTTCTTGAAGGGTAGCATGTATTTGCAACTGAGCCCTTTTATCACCCTGTTTTCTGTCTGTAACATTTTGGGAAGTCTGACAGTCTCCTTGTATTTCATCCTTGGACTGCTAGTCCAAAATGACAGCATTTCTGCTGATGTAAGCTTGTGGGTCTCCTATGTATGTCATAGAAATTCACTCTGTTAGACAAGCACGCATCCGTCCCCCACCCCCACCCCCCCAGATCTCTCCTGGATAACTCTAACCTCATTCCTGGCTTTCGCTGTGAGGGCTGAGGGGATCCAGGAGCTCCACACCTTATCTTTTCAAAGAACCCATGGCTGCCTACTCTGACCTTTGGGAACTTCTGAGGCACCAGCAAAAACTTAGCTACATCTTCGGCTTTCTCTTCAGAGCACATTATCCCCGCAGCAAATCCAATAATGGAACGTTCGATAGCATCTTTCAGTATCTGGAGAAGCTGAGGGCTTTACAAGTCATCAAGTCCTGGGTCCTTTCTCTGTGTGACCATTCTTCCCTCTCCTTCCCTGCCTAGTTTCCTGTGAGCAGCAAGAGGAAACTAAGACACACCTTCAAATTTGGCTAGGAAATCTCCACAGCAAAATATATATTTATTTACGTTCGTCACTTCCAAGCTCTGCTTGTAATACCCAGAATCACAATTTCCAAGCTCTGTTTTCCACAGAAATGCAGGATGCGACTCAGCTAAGCTTTCTGCCAAGATATGACAAGGACCCTGCTTTGGGGCTCTCCTTCCTTTCTGAGGCTTCATGAGGAATGCCTTTCACATCCACGTTCCTACAACAGTCTGTTTATGATAATCTAAATATTCTCTAAACCATATAGTTTTCTCCCCCAGGCCCTTCACTTTCTTCTGGGTCCTTACTCACATCCATATCTCTGCTCACAGTCCTCACAAGGCCATTTAGGCTTTCCCTGTAGTGCAGTAAAAATTCCTCCAGCCTCTGCTACTGCCCAATCCCAAAACCACGTCTCACGTTTTTAGGTATTCTTATAGCTTGTCCTAAAACAGGTACCAGTTTTCCACTGGTGCTATAAAAAGTTATCACAACCGGGGCACCTGGGTGGCACAGTCAGTTAAGTGTCTGACTCTTGATTTCAGCTCAGGTCATGATCTCAGGGTCATGAGCTCGAGCCCCGCATCAGGTTCTGTGATCAGCGAGGAGTCTGCTTAATACTCTCTCTTCCTCTCCCACTGCCTCTCCCCTCGGTGCTCTCTTTCTAAAATAAATAATTAATTTATAATATATTGGATGAATCTTTTTTAATATAATTGGTTTCTTTGTAATTGTGTGCATTTTATTTTAGCAGTAATTTTTTTTTTCCCCAAGAAGTTCATAGGCTTCATTGGACTACCATGGTATAAAAAGGGTTAAAAAGCCAGTGTTGAGTGTATAGTAAGTATTTTTACAATTTAAGCCACTGGGAGTAAACTCTTCTGTTACTTGCAGCCAAAGGCAATGCTAAGTGATACACAGCTACAGGTATCCTGACTCAAGTCAGTGTGGATCCTCCATCAGGCTTTCCAGGCACAGACCGGGGACTCATAATAGCCCAGCTTTTGAAGCTAAAAAATCTAGTTTTTTTAATGCCCAGCCTATTATATTATATGATTATATGATGTGATCATTATCGTTCCACATATGCATATGCGTATATGGACAATGGTTCATACATCCATCTCTTTGTTCCTCAAATATTTCCCGACTGTGCCAGGACTACAAAATCCACACCTTCCAAGGTTTAGTTCCTTTCTCGTGGTATGTCCCTGCTACCTTTGCATGGAGGGACTATGTCTTTTGCTCTGTCCTGTGTTTTATTCGATGTTCCCCAAAGACCAGAACTATATAAATGTAAGATGAATTGAGAACCACCTTCTAATCAATCAGTAAACATTTAATGAACACCTACAATGTGCAAAGCACTAGGAAAGGCCCCAGGACTCAAAGTCAGGCCAGGCAGCCATGTTGTAATGGCTGGAGAGGGGACCACATTCATTCAAATCCTGCCTTCTATAGACGATACCCAGAGCTAGGCATGCTCCAGATGTCCATAAAGGACAAAAACTCTGCATAATGCCTATGATTCATGTTTCCCAGAGGAGACAACTGAGCTTTAGGGAGATTCAGAAACCTACAGAAGGTCACATAGATAGGAAGCTCGCAGGATCCGAACCCACATCTGCTTTCTTCCAAAGTCCTGGCATTCCTGTGCGCTGTGTTTCTTCCCACCCAACTATCTTCTAACTGACATATTTTGGCCTTTGGGGTCCGTGGTCAAAGCATGTCATGCTTTAGGCACTGTGTCTCCTCTCTGGCCTCTTTCTCCCCTATTAGGCTTGGTCGCAATCTCTTTCTTCCCGATCAACACATGATCCTGACATTGATTTATGTTCCCTTTGTGGGGGCAGCTGGCACTTGCCGCTATCACAGCTCAAAGCCTTCCTTAAAATGTCTCTTCCCATCATGGGGCCTTGGGAGAAAAATAAGCAGAGGAGGTGCCCACCTCCCTGCCCCCCCTGCCTGCAGTTCCTGACTCAGACCATCTCTGGATCACTGACGTCAGCACCAGAAGCTCTAAGAAATTCACCCACGTTAGCACCAGGATTGGAAATCAAAGGTAGCTATTTTTGGACGTGACTTCAATCGCTTTCCCTTGGAACCCCCTCAAGGCCAAGAGAGCAAATAATTTAATATGATTAGATTGAAACAATCCCAGAAATTGGTCTGTTTATACACCTTGGCACCATTTTTGACAAGGGTATGAGAGTATTCCAACTAAATGGACTTGGCCGAGCGGGTGCGAAGCGTTCCATTTACTGGAGCCTGGAATGACGTCCTAGGGTTGGGGACAAAGACTCCTTGCTGAGAAGGAACAGCGAAGGAAAATTCCCAGTGTGGGCAGCAGGGACAACTCCTGTCCCCTGCGCTCTGCCCTCACCTACCTCAGATCCGATGTGGGTGCTGAGGCCAGGAATCTGGCCGAGCTGCCTCTTCTAGGCCACGTGTGCGTTTCCAACTCGGTAGGTTTTTTCCTGGCTTTTTTGCTCCCAGTATCTTGTCCCCACTGACCTCCCAGATCTCTGTTAATTTGCCTGCTTCCTTCCCTCACTGCCTCCCTGCAGTGTCTTGGGACACTGGGGTACATGGGGATCTTGGGAAGGTTCAGAAGGGAGCCCTCTTTCCTACTCCTGTAACTGCCGGAGTTCTCGGCCCCCTGTCTTGGGCCCAGACCACCACCAAAGCTCCCCCATCACCACGGCCAATCCCTTTCATTCCCTTCCTGCCCACAGGGACCACCTTCTTCCTGCAGAAGGCCAAGCTCCTTAGTGCATCAATGTACTCAAGCCCAAGAGAGGAGTAAGACCGAGGTTTGGGAGTCCTTGTACACTGAAGCTAGAGGCGGTGACCCTGCCCACGCCTCCTGCCTGGGCCCCATGGTTCTCCAGCACATCCTCTTTACCCCCAGAACCCGAACTCGACACCGGTGCTCTCTTGCCGTGCCCCCGATGTGCCAAGCCCGTGCTCAAGCAGTTTTTGTCTTGTTTTGGAAAGTGTTTAAAAACCAAGTAAAGAATAATATGCTAACTAACTAGAATTGAAAGAAAAGTGTGAAACAAACAAACAGTGTGAAAGCGTCCCCACCCCCCGTAACATTTGACGCTTGCCTTCAGTCATTTTCTTAAAAGAAATGAATCAGGACAGATGATTCTAGGCTCCCCGGAGCCCCCTACTACCATTGCAATCTCTTCCTTCCAGGAAGCCTGCAGTTCGTTCCTTACACTTCCGCACATACGTGTGCACGACGCAATCCATTGTCACGCACACGTGCGCACAAGAGTACACGTTCCGTGTATTTGCAACGTGGGTTTATGAAGTCATATGCATGCACGTGGTCTAATATTTAAGACACAGGAGAGCATGTAGAGAGGGGAGGGCCCTGTCCCCAAGGCGGCCTCTGTCCTGAGACCATCTATTCAGCACTTTCTGTTGCCTGCATTCCTAAGCCTCCCTTTAGGGCCACCTCTTCTGTCCTGCCACTGGGTGCTCCCCCCACTCGCCAGAGGACTCTCTCAGCCGCTCCCGCACGCACATCCACACAGCACCATGCGCTGGGGCTCGCTTGCCTCCCACCCATCCCACGCACACCCCTGGTCTGGCGCTGGAGAGGGGTGCTTTGTGAATGCGGCAGGGAAAGGCCAGTCCTCTCCGTCAGCCGCTCCCCTGCCTCTAACAAAGCTCTTTCTGACACTGGCTTTGAACCCCTTTGCCAAAAGCCATTCATTAGTCTTAGCAAATTGCTTTGCTGACACTTTTCCCGAGTGGGTCTCAAATCCAAATGGCATATGTCGGTATCTGTGCCTTCATTAAATCTGGATCAAAGATTAGTTTAATCCCAGCAACGCTTTTGAGCTCCACTTGGAGCAAGTAAAGAAATCATTTTTAAGAAATTCGTTTGCACGGCTGCTCCCACCCAAGAATGAGCAGGCAGCTTTCTATTGAGAGCGTGTGGGAGTCTGCTGGAGGGACGAGTTTTGGTGGGCAAATATCTAGAGGAGGACTTGTGAAGGCAGATCCCCTCCCCTTCCCCACCCCTCTCCTCCTATGTTGCTCAGGATCATGGGAGAGAGATTGGCTAGAGAGCCTTTAGTGCCAAAAGGGAAAAGATTGTCCTATCAGATCAGATCTGCCAGTGTAGAATCTGGTAATATCGCCACAGCACCCTTTGGCTAATGAAAATTATTATTCAGTGCAGCAAGTTTTAACGAGCATCTACTGTACGTCAGACACGGTGACACATTCTTTATAACAACCTGAGACGAACATTAGTATCACTACCTTTACTGTCACTGTTACTATTACTGTTACCATTACCAGTATGTTACTAGACACCAAGGGTACAGTTAAGAGTCTGGGCCAATCACTTCCTGTCTGGGACTCTTCACTTCCTTCCCCAGGGATAAGCAAGCATGGACATCATTCAGTTGGGCCCACCAGCTCCCTTGGGCTCTCTTCTGTTAATGGCACCTCGATTTTTTTCCTTTGGACGCGCCACTGTCCACCTGCAATCCACATGGTTTGGGTCTCAGGAGTGATCCAGTCCTGTCCATCAGAGCATCTCTTTCCCATGACCACGGAGATCAGTTCCTCAATGAACACAGATGTCCTGAGGCGGCCGAGGGGAACCGTATCCTGGGCACAGCCGTGCCTGAAGCTAGAACCTGGCCTCTTACTGACAGGCACCGATATTTCTCCTCTGATTTTTCTGTTAAGCTGGTTTGAGTTGGGTTTCTGTGGTTGCAACCAAAAGAGACCTAGGAGGGGGCACACACCCTCGCCCGCAGGGGGTGAGGCTCTTTGCCAGCTATGAGGCTGTGAGAGTGCCCTGAGGATCGCTTGGAAAAGATCCCTTTCTTTTCTGCTCCTTTTGCAGATTAAACACAGATTTTAGGAGCCAGCCTACCTACATCCTTCAAATCTTTATCTGCCAGCAGTGTAACTAACCTTGGGTGACTTACTCAGTCTTAGTACCTCTACTGCTTCATCAGGACGAGAGGAATAAAACAGCATCTCCTTCAGATTGTTGTAAGGGTTAAATGCATAAACACATGTAAAATGCATTTATCACAGTTTCTCACACATGGTAAATACTCAGCATATGTTGGCACCTATTATAGAACGATAATTGTGTATCATATATCATATAGATAACGTGTATTTTATATACATTTTATATGTATATAAAATTACCCGGGAGGGGGCGGAGGATTCCGGCCCTTTGCCCGATAACCTGGGCTTCTTCCAAACACTTCGCAATGGTTTACGTGGCGCCGATGGGGTTGAGCGAACCCACCTACCGCCTTGTGCGTGCTCCTGACGCCAGACAGGTTGTTCGGCTGGTCCTCCCCCCGCTGAGCTGCGGAGCGTGGGACTGGTGAGCGACTCCAGGATCCATTACCTTTTGCGGCCTTTGACAGTTCTGCTCCAGGGATCCAGAGATCCCGAGGCCCCCGAAATCACTTTCATTTTCCGAAGGGTGCGTGCATTTCCAAGATCGCTGTGCAACCAGGGCCTTCCGTTTCAAATTGGTGGGGTTGGTTACGGGGGGGGGGGGGGGGGGGGGGGGGGGGGGGGGGGGGGGGGGGGGGGGGGGGGG